>CM038141.1:209089696-209689696 GCA_021437245.1 Aegilops speltoides
TCTTGACGTATCAAATAGGTCCTAGTAGGGACAATTTTTCGGTATCAACCTTATTCATAAAACTGTACTTCGTCTCTCCTGTTGTCACACATACCTCGACACCCATTGCCATGGGCTCTATACGGCCACATATGTTCTGCTAAATGAACGCCCGAACAGCTTTGTAGCACACTTCGGCGTCCCGAGCTTGGCATTATATGCATTGGCTTCGAATCATGTCATTGGTCAATAGTTGGGTTGCCCGGCTCCTGTGTTTGCTACCTTACGTTCCATTTGTTCGGCTAGGGTAGTAAAGGGAGAACTACTGCGATTGTGTTTCTGGTTCGTCCGGTCAAGCACCTCAGTAGAGAAAGCCTAAAACTGACTGTCATGATGAGGCGAGAGCTGGTCAGCCGCTCGATGACTTACTAAATCTTTACCGATTTTTCCGCATTAAAAGGACTGTTTTTTCAGTCATATACGTAATGCATATGCATTCGGGTAGTCACATACGTACTAGGGGCTATTTTATAGCCCCATTGTCAAACTCCTATGGCTAAGTGAATGCGGTAATGCCGTATAGTCCGATGTCCTGGTTCGCCGTACTGACACCTCCATCATGGACCGAGACGTTGGGTCAAGAGTGCTCATGTGCTATTCCGAACACCCCCGTAGCATCTACGTGGGGGTCGAAGCCGACGACTGGAAAACTCTCAGGCATACAAAAACGGCCGCACAGGAGGAAAGCAACTTTAGATAATGGCACAAACATATTACAAATCCATAATATCTATAATACATGTGACCGGGTCGTTCGGATTCATTCAAATATAATGTCCTTTGAGCATTGACCCTCTATCAAGCGAGCACCCTCTAGGACGTCATTTAAATAACGCTTTGGCATGCGATGGTCCTTGCCTTCGGGAGGACCCTCAACCACGAGAGTGGCGGCTTTCATCTTGGCCCAGTGCACCTTGACATGGGCGAAGGCCCTCTGTGCACCTTCTATGCACACCGACCGTTTGATGGCATCAATTCAGTGCACGGCATCGATGAGTCGCCTCACTAGGCCAAAATAACTGCGCGAAACAGGTTCAGCCGGCCACAGCCGGAGTATAACCTCCTGCATGGACGCTCCAGACATCTTGTGCAACTCGACCCACTGCGCCATCTGGTCGTTCAGTAGCGTCGAACGCTCATGCGTCGCATATTGCGACCAGAACAGCTTCTCCGTCGCATGCCCCTCCTGGGCCCGGAAGAATTGCGCCGCGTCACTGGCGCTCTTCGGTAGATCCACAAAGGAGTCCGGAGAATTCCATAAATGATTAAGTAAGGCATACCTCTTATCACCAAGACTGTAAAAGAAAGGGCTTACCAGCCGCTATCTGTCCGGCCTATCGGAGCTCCTCGCGAGCCACTCGGAATTTGGACCACGCCTCTTGGGCGTCCTGAAGGGCCTTGGCGAGTTCGGCCGCCTTCGCTTTATTCCTCTCCTCGAGGAGCTTGCACTTGCGAGTTGCGTCCTTGAGCTCTTGCTCAATCTTGGATACGCGCTCCTCAAACTGGCGTTGGGTGGCTTATTCATCCTTCAAATTGGCAACCGCTTTCTCAGCGGCCGCATCGCTCACCTTTGCCTGATCCTTCACGCGGGCAAGGTCACTCCTGAGGGTCTCGACCTCAGCAGCGCCATTTGCAATTATGCATATAACAGCGC
Source organism: Aegilops speltoides (assembly GCA_021437245.1). Taxonomy (NCBI): domain Eukaryota; kingdom Viridiplantae; phylum Streptophyta; class Magnoliopsida; order Poales; family Poaceae; genus Aegilops; species Aegilops speltoides. Next base: position 209,091,390 of record CM038141.1, read on the forward strand.
TTGAGCTTCACTTAAGCATCCGCAAACTAATTCAATGGAATATGGAGCACTTGAAACATACCTTGCGCTTCGTCGAGCCGCTTGTTAGTACAGATATTGTCCTTATCGACCAAATTTAGTTTCTGCTTCAGTTCGGAAACTTCAGTGGCCTGAGCAGTCACTCCTAACAGTGAAGCCTGATTTTTATCAAAAAGGCTAAGTATGTTATTTGCTATAGATACCTAAGGACCCTTTGTTCACCCTCCTTCATTGGCCAAACAGAGTGTCAGGGGCTACTATCTATATATAGGCCGATTTTTTATGGAAAGCGGCTAAAAGACATTACATCGCATACCTCGAAGCCTATTAGTAGGCTCGTGAAGGCTTCATCCAGTCCGCTCTTAGCGGACTGAACTTTTTCAACCACCATACCCATTAAGGTGGGTTGCTCCTCCAAGACGGATGCACCTTGCAGTGCATCAATCAGCTTGTTCGACACCTCTGCATTCGTAGAGGTTGTTGTCTCCCCCTCCTACAGAAGGGTCTACCGATCCGATTCCGGAACCGTTTGGGTCTCCGGAACAGTATCCGGCTGAGGGTCGGATGACCCAAGACCCCCATGGCCGGTCTCCATGGGGGTTGCGCCCCCCATGTTCTCGGCAGCCTCCGATGCCGCATTGGTCCTCTCCCTCACTTCTCTGGAGCTCGAAGAAATCCTTAGCGACGGCACCTCAGGATCGTCCGCCCTAGGAGGAGAAGCTTGTGGAGGCGTCTCGCTCTCCATATTCTCCGGCGAAAGATCCCCCGATGACGATGATTCTTGAGGAATGTCGCGAGCCGGACTGGAATATGAAATTGGATATTGTTCTTATAATTTATAAAAAAGATTAGAAGAATACAAGGAATCTGAAGGTACTCACAATTCGGCAAGGGGCTTGGTGCAAGGGCGGTGCTTGGGAACGGCCTCGGTGGCCGAATCTGAGTCATCAGAGAGGGATATCCTTCCCCTCTTGGACGCCCCTCCTCCGGATCTACGGAGGTCGCTCTCTTTTTTCCTTTGGGAGGAGGGTTCTCTGCTTCCTCCTCCTCCTCCTCCTCGTCCTCATCTCCATCTTCCTCGCGAGAGGAAGGAGCTTCGGTTCCTCCGAGCACGACGCCCGAAGTCTCTTCGGGATGGAGGTCGCCTTCAGCCTCCTTGGTCTTCTTCTTCTTATCCTTCTTTGTCGGCGCCTGGTAGGGCCCCGGGACCAGCATTTTCATTAACAGAGGACCGGCTGGGTTTTCAGGGAGCGGGGCCAGACACTTAATCCGCTCGGCCTTCTTTATCCAGTCCTGTTCAGGAGATGGAATTTTGAGGACCCCTCCCTAAGATTGACAAGCTAAGTAGTGTTCGGAAATATGATACTTACTAGGGATGCCGGATCATTGCAGTCGAGGCCGGTGTCATCCGGCATCCGTGGCCATGTTTTCTGCTTCTTAAAGAGCAGCTTCCAGATCCCTTTGTGCGTCGTGCCAAAGAAGTGTTGTAGGGTCTGTGGCCCCTCTGGATTGAACTCCCACATTTTGAGAGGTCGTCGTTGAGGGAGTCCTAGATAAGGGGGTATCCGGACAGCCGGACTATATACTTTGGCCGGACTGTTGGACTATGAAGATACAAGACTCATGACTTCGTCCCGTGTCCGGATGGGACTCTCCTTTGCGTGGAAGACAAGCTTGGCGATTCGGATGTTAGATCTCCTTCTTTGTAACCGACTCTGTATAACCCTAGCCCCCTCCGATGTCTATATAAACCGGAGGGTTTAGTCCGTAGGGCAACAATCATAATCATCATAGGCTAGCTTCTAGGGTTTAGCCTCTACGATCTCGTGGTAGATCTACTCTTGTAATACTCATATCACCAAGATCAATCAAGAAGGAAGTAGGGTATTAACTCCATCGAGAGGGACGAACCTGGGTAAAACATCGTGTCCCCTGCCTCCTGTTACCATTAGCTTTAGACGCATAGTTCGGGACCTCCTACCTGAGATCCGCCGGCTTTGACACCGACATTGGTGCTTTCATTGAGAGTTCCTCTGTGTCGTCGCTGCAAGGTTCGATGCATCCTTCAATGATCAACAACGCGGTCCAGGGTGAGACTTTTCTTCCCGGACAGATCTTCGTGTTCGGCGGCTCCGCACTGCAGGCCAATTCGCTTGGCCATCTGGAGCAGATCGACAGCTATGCCCCTAGCCATCAGGTCAGGCTCGGAAACTTGAACTACACGGCCGATATTCGCGGAGACTTGATCTTCGACGGATTTGGGCCTACGCCAGGAGCGGCAAACAGTCGCGATGAGCATGGCTTGGACCTGCTGTCAGACAATGTTCGGGATATCGCACCTGCAATAGCTCCGGACCTAAATCCAGGGCAGATCGTGTCGTCCAAGGACAGGTGGATGGGCCCCGCCCCGGAGGCCGCATACTCATCGGCGGTAGAGCCGAACATGGACTCCACCCCCAAGGAAGTCTGTGTCACTGGACCCTCGGACTTGTGTCCGGCTGTAGGTTCCAGACCGCGCGCCCCCGAGCCTGCCGAATCTGGTTGGGCTCCGGTAATGGAGTTCACCGCTACGGATATCTTCCAGCACTCGCCCTTTGGCGACATGTTGTATTCATTAAGGTCTCTCTCTTTGTCAGGAGACTCTTGGCCGAACTATGTCCGGCTCGAGTCGGAATCAGGCGACGAAGAAATTCGTTGCCCACCCACCACCCACTTCAAGCCACTATCGATGACGTAACAGGCATGCTTGACTTCGACTCTGACGACACCGACGGTATGGACATTGGTGCAGGGGACAATTTGGAACCACCGCGCACGGGGCGCTCGACTGCCACCTCATCATATGATATATACATGGTGGACACGCCTAAGGAGAATTGTGGTGACAAAAAGGACACAACGGAGGATAAAACCCCCGGACAAAAGCCAAAACGATGGTGCAGACGCCGCTCTAAGTCCAGCCACAGTAAAAATAGCAATAACAGCGCTAGAAAAATCGACACCCCAGTCAAATCCAAAGGCAACAACGACCATACGGACTCAGCGATGGAGGAGGATTAGCCAGGCCACGCCGAACAAAGCCCGGAGCAGACGCCTGATCACAGCGATCCCGAGGGCCGAACTCATCAACCTACCTTGGGCAAAGAGCACAGTCCGGACGACGATGCATTCATCATCACGGAAAATGTTTGGAACGAGATAACCTCCACAGAAGGCTTATGGCCATTGCGAGAAGCCTAAAGAAGCAGAAGCAAAGGCTTAAGGCCACGCAGGAAGCGCTCAACCACAGATGGAATAAAGTGCTAGACACCAAAGAAAAATATGGCGATGATCGCCACACAAAGAGCTACCCAAAGCGCAAGCTGCTGCCAGAATTTGACGATGAGGCTATTCTGCCGAAGAACAATATGGCCAGTAGGCCAGATCGACCACTTCATGACCTCAATAGAGCAGCTGCTGACGCCGCACATGATTTACGTGAGCTCCTGGACAAAAAGGCTGGCGCGACCAGGTCCATCTATGGATCTAGAGGGCATGCTCCGGCGCAGGATTATGGTCACCAAAACGATCAGACTGATCGAATACCAGTTCGGAATCAACACCGGACACAACAACTGTCGACAACATGCCACAACATGTCCAGATATAGAGGGGCTGCGCACCCTCTGTGCTTCACCGAAGAGGTACTGGATCACGAATTTCCACCGGGATTCAAACCCGTGAACATAGAGGCATACGACAGAACGACAGACCCCGGGGTCTGCATTGAGGATTTTATCCTCCATATCCACATGGCTCGTGGGGACGACCTCCATGCCATCAAATACCTTCCCCTCAAGTTGAAGGGACCAACTCGGCATTGGTTGAAAAGCCTCCCCGAAAATTCAATCGGAAGTTGGGAAGAACTTGAGGACGCTTTCAGGGCCAATTTTCAAGGGACCTATGTCCGACCTCCGGATGCTCATGATTTAAGTCACATAATTCAATAGCCCGAAGAGTCCGCCCGTAAGCTTTGGAACAAATTTCTCACTAAGAAGAATCAAATTGTCGATTGTCCGGATGCCGAAGCCCTAGCGGCTTTCAAGCACGATATCCGAGACGAGTGGCTCGCCAGACACCTCGGCCAAGAGAAGCCGAGGATGATGGCAGCCTTAATGAGCCTTATGACCCGCTTTTGCGCGGGTGAAGACAGTTGTTTGGCCCGTAGAGGCACCAGCGACCCGGGCACATCCAAAATTAGGGATGGCAACGGGAAGCCACAGCGCTATAAAAACAAGCCTCGAAACAAGGAAGAAAGTCCGGACAACATGGCGGTCAACACCGGATTCAGGAGCTCTCGACCCAGTCAACAAAAGAAGCCATTTAAACCAGCAAAGAGGGACCATCCGGCCTGAACAAAGTCCTGGACAGATTGTGCCAAATTCATGGCACACCCGAAAAACCTGCGAACCACACTCACAGAGAATGCTGGATCTTTAAGCAGGGCGGCAAGTTAAAAGCCGAACACAAGGGAAGGGAAACACCAAGCAAAGACGAGGATGAGCCTCGCCAGCCGAACACTGGGGGACAGAAAAAATTCCCCTTAGAGGTAAAAACAGTAAATATGATCTACGCGACTCGCATACCAAAGAGAAGGCGCAAACACGCGCTCAGGGACGCATACGCCGTAGAGCCCGTCACCCCCAAACTCAACCCCTGGTCGACCTGCCCGATCACCTTTGATCACTGGGACTACCCAACTAGTATCCGGCACGGAGGACCGGCTGCCTTGGTGCTCGACCCAATAATTGATGGATACCATCTCACTTGTGTCCTCATGGACGGCGGCAGTAGTCTCAATCTAATATATCAGGACACTGTCCGCAAGATGGGGATAGACCCATCCAGAATCAGCCAAAGTAACACCACCTTTAAAGGGGTGATACCAGGCATTCAGGCCCGCTGCTGGGGCTCCCTCGTAATAGAGGTGAAATTCGGTTCTCCAGACAAATTCAGAAACGAAGAATTACTCTTCACCATCGCTCCCATCCGAAGTGGTTATCATGCATTGCTCGGAAGAACGGCCTTCGCTCGCTTCAATGCAGTACCTCACTACACCTACCTTAAACTCAAGATGCCCGGTCCATGTGGCATCATCACCGTCAGCGGAAATACAGAGCGTTCCTTACGTGTGGAAGAGTATGCGGCGGCTCTAGCAGTCGGACACTAAGCGGCCTCTCCTATCAGAACGCATGATCGATCGTTAAGAACACGGACATGGTTAGACGAGCCCGGCGCACCACCCTCGGTAACAGCCCAGATAAACCTGAGCTGGGTGCTGTACACGTAATCCCATAGAGGGCATCAGGGGCTGCAAACATGCAATAAAGCCCACCTTTTTGCTTGACCTTACTAACAGGCCAATGTCTTACACCTCTACTATCCATTGATAATAATCAACTCTTCGCACACTTACTCCATACTCTTTTACATGAGTTTTCCTCTTTACAGACACCATTCGTGCGACACCCTACCAGGACACGGCACAACGGAGACAAAGGCGCAGACGTGCAGCAGGGCCCCGCTCAAAGGTTTCTCTTTAGATTAAGCCCCTGTGTAAACCTTCTTTATTGTCTCTTGTTGCTTGAGATCCCATGGGTATTCAATACACCCACAGGGGATACTGGCGTTATTGGCATTTCTCCACGATAGACTACTGCACGTACCTGGAAATACAGGGTTCATATCAAGGGCACTACTCAGCCCAGTATATGTTATAAAGTCCGAATACCCTCGGGAGTGTTGGGTGTCGCGAGTTTGGCCTTATATGCATCAGCTCCGAATCATGTCTTTGGTCAAATGTTGGGTTTGCCCGGCTCCTGGGTTTACTGCCTTACGTTCCGCTTCTATCGGCTAAGGCGGCCAAAGGAGAACTACTGCGATTGTGCCCCGTTTATTCCGGATGAGCACCTCAGTAGAGAAAGTCGAACACTGACTGTCATGATATAGCGAGAGACTGGTCAACCACTCGAGGACTCATCAGAATATTTAGGATTCCTCCGCATTAACGAAGGTCCGTTTCCCCGGTCAAGTACACACGTGCTCGTATCCGGATGAACGCGAAGGTACCAGGGACTACATAGTAGCCCCACCGTCAAACTCCTATGGCTAAGTGAAAGTGTTAAAGCTACATAGTCCGGTTGCCTAGTTCAACGTGTGATCACCTCCTTAATGGACCAAGACGTTGGATCAAGTGTGATTACGCACATTTTTGCGAACACCGCCGCATTGTATGCATGGGGGCTAAAGCCAACGACTGCTAACTTTCAGGTTATATATATATCGAACATTCGCACAGGAGGCACAATAACACTTTCGGGCGAAAGTATAAACCTAACCTCTATAATTAAAATACAATTGTTTTTACAACGGAACGATTTGTCACTCGAACATGACACTCTTCGAGCACTGAGCCTCTACTAAACGAGCACCTTTTGTCACCTGCTCCAAGTAGTGCTCGGCTGGATCCTGGCTTCCCACCGGATTTTGGGTTGCAATGATGGTGGCCTCCATATCTTCCCAATATGTTTTAACACGGGCAAGAGCCATCTGCGCACCCTCTATGCACGCCGACCTCTTCATGGCATCGATTCGTGATACGGCGCCAAGGAATTGTTGCACTAAACCAAAATAACTGTCCGGCTTTGGCCCCTTCGGCCATAGATGGTCCATTACAGGCCTCATTGCAAGACCGGACAACCTATGGAGCTCGGCCAAAGCGGCCATCCTTTCACTCAATGGCAATGTGCGCGTTGGAGCACTGAATTGCGACCAGAACAGCCTTCCACTTTGCTATCTTTTTTATCCTCGAAAAACTTGGTCGCATCAGCCGTACTTTTTGCCAGATCCGCATACGCGTCTGCAGCGCTCCAGCGTCGATCCAGAGGAGCGTACTTTGGATCTAAGAACTTCATCCGCAACAGATAGTGGCTTCCAGCCGCAATTTCTCCGGCCTGTCGAGGCTCCTCCCGCGCATCCCTAATTTCAGAACGCGTCTCCTTGGCCGCATCAAGGGCCTTCTTCAGGTCAGCCGACTTCGCCTAATTCTCCTTTTCAAGGAGCTCATAACGGCCAGCGGCGTCTCTCAGCTCCACAGCCATCTCGGCTATTTTATATTCGCTTCGGCGATGAGCAGCCTGTTCGGCTCTCAAATCTTTGGCCACCTTTAGGGTAGCCGCATTGCTAGCCCGGGCTTGTTCCTTGGCTAGGGCAAGCTCCGCCCTCAGGGCCTCCACGGCAGCAGCTCTGCCTGCAGTCGAAGCATATCACATTAACATTATGCTCCTCTTAATATTTCCTATAACAAATAAGGAAAACAGAGCACATACTCTGTGACTCGTCAAGCCGCTCGTTCACATGCGTGATGTCGGCGTCCACAACTTCAATCTGTCGCCTTAGTTCGGCGAATTCAGCGGTCTGGTCTACCGTCGGACCCTTAGCCACCTGCGCATGAATGAAGTGTGATCATTACTTAAGAGTGTGATCCTCCGTTTGCCGCCTAGGGCTGGCAACAGAGTCTCAGGGGCTACTATCTATACGGAGCACACCTAGTGTATGCGGTACGACAAAAAAATTACGTATTTCATTATGTACCTCAACACCTTTGAGCAGGCTCGTAAAAGCTTCATTCAACCCGGTTGTGGCAGATGAAATCTTCTCAAGCACCGTGCCCATTAATGAACAGTGATCCTCCGAGAGAGCAGCTTGCTCCAGAAGGCCCGTCGGCGTGTCCGGCCGGTCGCCGGACTGTGCCAGACCCTTCTTATTGCGCCCCCCGTGGGAGCCGAACGCTCCGGGCTCAGGGCGGCCGAATTATTAGCTTCTAGCCTCAGCGAATTTCGACTCCTCTGTGACGACACCTCGGGGTCGCCCGCCCCAAGAGGCGGAGAGGAAGGTGGGGTTTCATCTCCGGAAGAAGATCCCCCGAAGACGAACTCTGTCGAGAAGAGCTACTAGCCGGACTACAAAGAATGGATCCTGGTTATTGTTCTCGGAGGAGGAAGTAGTAGCTTTGTATTTACGATTAACTTATAGCTCGGCTGAGGGCTGGCTCGTTTGCGGGCATGGAGCGTTGAGGACGCCCTCCGGGGTAGGGCCCCCCGGTGAAGTTTTCTTCCCTTGTCTAGGCTCCTCCGTCTCCAAGTCTTCGGAGGCGGCCCTCTTCTTCCCGCGGGGGGAGGAGACCTTAGATTCCCCTCCCCGACTATCCTCCTTCACGCAAATAGTAATTCCCCCGGTTTGGTTGTGCAGTGTGTGAAGCTCTGCTTCTCTATTCTTCCCTTCGTCTTTCCCCGAGGGAACTTGACTTAGCACACGACTAAGCATCTTGGCTATGGCAGGACTAGGCGAGCCTTCGGGAAGCGGTGCCGGACACCTAATTTTTTCCGCCTTGCTGAGCCAATCCTGGCCGCGGAGGGTTTTCAGAATAATGTTGTGATAAATACAAACGAAGTGTTCGGTTTCTAGGTTACTTACTTGGTTATCTGGGCGGTTGCAGCTCAGGCCCGCATCATCGGTGGTGTCCGGACACTTTGCTTGTGGTCCGAAGAATAACCTACACATCCCTTCGAGCGTCATGTCGAAGAAGTGCTGAATAGTTCGCGGACCTTCCGGGTTGAACTCCCACATCCGGAGAGGCCGACGTTTGCACGGCAAGATCTGTAAGACTAACATTACGTGAACTACACTGACAATACTGATGTCCTTCTCAAGAAGCTCCTGAAAGCGGCTCTGCAATGTTGGTACGTCATTAGCAGGCCCCCAATCCAGCCCCACGTTGGCCCACGATGCCAGTTGAGGCGGAGGGCCCGAGCGGAAGTCGGGGGCAGCCACCCACTTTGTGCCTCTGGGAGCCGTGACATAGAACCACCTCCGCTGCCATAGATCGGACACCTCCGGGAAGAAGCCCTTTGGCCATGGGGCATCGGCGTTTTTGCTTATTGCAGCGCCTCCGCACTCCGCATGTCGCCCCTCGATCACCTTCGGCTTCACATTGAAGGTCTTGTGCCATAAGCCGAAGTGCGGGGTGATGTGGAGGAAGGCTTCGCATACCCATTTATAAACGCATTTAGATGTGAAGTATGGAGTCCGGGGCTAGATCATGAAAATCTAGCCCGTAATAGAACATGAGCCCCCTCACAAAGGGATCGAGGGTGAAGCCTAAGCCACGGAGGAAGTGAGGAACAAATACGATGCTCTTGTTGGGCTCAGGAGTAGGGATGACCTGCCCTGGAGAAGGAAGCCTGTGCTTGATGTCGGTGGTCAGATATCTGACCTCCCTAAGCTTTGCAATGTCCTCCTCTGTGATAGTGGAGGCCATCCACTGGCCTTGAAGGTTGGATCCGGACATGATTGAAGGTCCGAAATGCCTAAGCTTGGGCTTTGAGTGTTGGAACTCGAGATGCGGAAAGGCGCAAGCGTGGTAGGAGAGAGGGATAGGCCTCGATCCCTCTATTAAGGGGGTGAATATCAAGCGTCCTCAGCGTAACCGCTTGGGACTTGCCTAAAAACACAGAGTCATACCAACAGGCGCGAGGGGTTGCCTCGCGCCCGTATTGATGGGAATCCCGCAATAAGGGGAACACGATCTCTGCTTCGATGAGGTGTGCCAATAAAACCGCCTTGCAGTGCGTGTCGTGGCAGGCCGAGAAAAACCGGTTCGTATTAAGCCAGGCTGCAGCGTAAGGATACACCATGAAAAATCGTCGGCAGATTAGATTTGTAAAGTGTTATGCTCTCTATGGTGGTGTGCGGAAATTATCTTACAGAGCCGGACACGATCCTTAATCTACTTTGGAGTATTCGGAGATGGAACCCGCCTTGCAATGCCGAAGACAATCTGCATGCTGGACTCATCGTCATTGAAGCCTAGTTCAGGGGTTACTGAGGGAGTCCTGGATAAGGGGGTATCCGGACAGCCGGACTATATACTTTGGCCGGACTGTTGGAGTATGAAGATACAAGACTCAAGACTTTGTCCCGTGTCCGGAAGGGACTCTCCTTTGCGTGGAAGACAAACTTGGCGATTCGGATGTTGGATGTCCTTCTTTGTAACCGACTCTGTATAACCCTAGCCCCCTCCGGTGTCTATATAAACTGGAGGGTTTAGCCCGTAGGACAACAATCATAATCATCATAGGCTAGCATCTAGGGTTTAGCCTCTACGATCTCGTGGTAGATCTACTCTTGTAATACTCATATCATCAAGATCAATCAAGCAGGAAGTAGGGTATTACCTCCATCGAGAGGGCCCAAACATGGGTAAAACATCGTGTCCCCTGCCTCCTGTTACCATTAGCCTTAGACGCACAGTTCGGGACCCCCTACCCGAGATCCGCAGGTTTTGACACCGACAGTCGTTGGCAAGGAAGAGCTCAGCGGATGAGCATCACTTGAATCACATCAGCGAGAGTGATGTCCTTTTTTATCATGATCCTGATACGCTTCGGCAGTGTCGACACTTCATCAAGAGATCCCCAATCTAGGCCCTTGTTGGTCCAGGATGCGAGCTGCAGCTGAGGTCCAGATCTGAAAGCAGGAGCAGCAGCCCACTTGGTGCCGCGGGGTTCGGTAATATAGAACCACTCCTGCTACCACATCTTGACAATATTCACAAATCTCTCTTTGGGCCAGGTAACATAGTTGATCTTGCTCACCATGGCGCTGCCGCACTCAGCATGTTGGCCTTCAACCACCTTCGGCTTCAAATTAAAAACTTTGAGCCATAGGCCGAAGTGGGGAGGGACGCGGAGAAATGCCTCACACATGATGATAAACGCCAAGATGTGGAGGAAGGAATTTGGGGCCAGATCATGGAAATCCAGCCCGTAGTAGTACATGAGACCTTAGACGAAGGGGTGAAGGGCGAACCCAAGTCCTCGGAGGAAGTGGGGGATAAAAACCACCCTTTCGTCGGGCTCTGGGGTGGGAATGACTTGCCCTGGGGTTGGAAGCCTGTGTTTGATCTCCACTGTCAGGTACCTCGCCTCACGTAGATCCTGGATGTTCTTCTCTATTACGGAGGAGGCCATCCACTTGCCCTAAAAGCCGGATCTGGCCATTGTTGGAGAAGTGGGGGCGAAGGGAAAGTGTAGAACTTGGGCGCTGGAGCTCGGAGGATTGAAAGGCGGAGGACGAAGAAGGCGTCAGGTGAACAGATAGGTTTTTGTCTTCTTATAGAGGCAGCAAATATCGAACGCCCCCTCGTAAGCTTAAACCTCGCCTATTCCCAAGGGGATGCGTGAACGGCGCGGTTGGATTACCCAAAACCCCTATTGATGAGAATCCCGTGATAAGGGCACACGATCTCTGCTTTGACAAGAAGTGTCACTGACCGTGCCTCTAAATACGAAATGGGGCGGTAAAACGGTCCAGAATAATAATAAGACCAGAACATAACGTCTCACCGAAAAGGTTACCCATGGACGTGACTTATTTTAAGCATTGTTGCCTTTTACAACTTAGGGTTGTTTGTATTAAGCAGGGCCGGATACCGCTCTTGTGTGCGGAAAGCTATTTTGGAGTATTCGAAGAAGGAACCAGCCTTGCAATGCCGAAGACAATCTGCGCGCTAGAGACGTCGTCATTGAATCCTGGTTCAGGGGCTACTGAGGGAGCCCTGGACTAAGGGGTCCTCGGGCGTCCGGGCTAAGTAATATGGGCCGGACTAACGGGTCGTGAAGATAGGATATTAAAGACCTTTCCCGTTGTCCTGATGGGGCTCTCCTTTGCATGGATGGAAAGTTGTGCGTTCAGATAATGTACTTTCCTTTTCCTGTAACCAACTCTATACAACCCTAGATATCTCCGATGTCTATATAAACTGAAGGGTTTAGTCTGTAGGGCAATCACAATCATACAGGCTAGACATCTAGGGTTATCCATTACGATCTTGAGGTAAATCAACTCTTGTAACCCCTATACTCATCAAAGTCAATCAAGCAGGAAGTAGGGTATTACCTCGATCAAGAGAGCCCGATCCTGGGTAAACATCGTGTCCCTGCCTCCTGTTACATTCGATCCTTAGATGCAGAGTTCCGGACCCCCTACCCGAGATCTGTCGGTTTTGACACTTGCCCCAACAAGAAGCCCGATGCTCCGCGCCTCAATGCGCAGTACCCAGGGAAAGGCCACGAAGTGCCACCAAGAAACCTAGCTCCCCGCAACCCGCCCAACAATGGCAAGGGGCATGTGAACCACGTCACTGCAGAAGAATCTCAGGAAGACCCGGACTTCATGCTGGATACATTCCTTATCAACTCAGCACCCGCAACCGTCTTGTTTGATTCTGGAGCCACGCATTCATTTGTTACCCAAAGATTTGCAATAAAAAGTGGCATGACCCCTACACCCCTGAATAATCCCATGCTGGTACAAACCCCCGGAGCAGAGATGAGAGCCAAGGTAGGGTGTAAAGGAGTCGGGATCAACATTAACGGGGTAGAATTCCTAGCCGACCTTATCATCTTAAGATCACAAGGCTTGGATGTGATCTTGGGAATGGATTGGCTCAGCAAGCACCAAGGCTTGTTAGATTGTGCCAACTAGACTGTCACAGTGACCAATGACCAAGGAGTTGATGTTAAGTTTGCCTCCAATACCTCCTCTGCTCAAGTCACCCAAGTCAACTGTCTAACAGAAGTTGGATTGGAGCAAGGTCCAGTTGTATGTGAATACCCCGATGTCTTTCCTAATGAGTTACCGGGAATGCCTCCTGATCATGACATTGAGTTCGTTATTGAGCTCATGCCCAGAGTAGGACCCATCTATAAGAAGCCTTATAGAATGTGATTGGAGGAGTTAGTAGAAGTGAAGAAGCAACTGGCCGAGCAGTTGAGGAAAGGGTTCATCTGCCCTAGTGCCTCACCATGGGGGTCACCTATTCTTTTTATGGAGAAGAGGGACGGTACCATCCGATTATGTCTTGACTATCATTCCCTTAATGAAGTCACAATCAAGAACAAGTATCCACTACCCTTCGGCAATACCACCCTTAATGCATGTGGATACTTGTCTTGATTGTGACTTCATTAAGGGAATGATAGTCAACACATAATCGGATGGTACCGTCCCTCTTCTCCACAAACAGAACAGGTGACCCCCAAGGTGAACCCCGAGGTGGCTAGAGTTGATCAAGGACTATGAACTCAATGTCCAATACCACCCTGGAAAGGCTAATGTAGTTGCAGATGCCTTAAGCCGAAAGGCTTGTTCCTTGAATGCTATGCTTAAGGAAAGGCTACACGCCTTGTATGAAGAACTTGAAAGCTTCAGACTGGAACTGGTTGCACCAGGATTCTTGGCCAACCTCAAAGTCAAGCCTACCTTGATGGATGATGATAAGTAAGCTCAGAAGGGACACGAGAGTACTGAAGGAATCAAGAGGAAGATCAAGGCAGGAAAAGCCCCAAGTTTCTTAGAGGATGAGCAAGGAGTTGTGTGGTGTGGGAATCACATTTGCGTACCCAACAAGATTGAGCTCAAGAATTTGATCTTGCAAGAAGATCATGACACCCCGTATTCCATCCATCCTGGAGGAACCAAGATGTATCAAGACATGAAGGAAAGATTCTGGTGGCATGGGATGAAAAGGGAGATTGCCACCTATGTTGTGAAGTGTGATGTATGCCAAAAGGTCAAGGCTGAATATCAGTGACCTGCTAGATTGCTCCAACCACTCAAGGTTTCCAAGTGGAAATGGGATAAAGTCAGAATGGATTTCATCACTGGATTACCCAGGTCAAATAAGGGTCACGACTCCATCTAGGTTATAGTCGACCATTTGACCAAGGTAGCCCATTTCATTCCTGTCAAGACTACCTATGATGGAAACCAGCTGTCAACTCTTTACATCAACAAAATCATAAGTCTTCATGGTGTTCCTAAGGAGATTGTGTCAGATCGAGGAACCAAGTTTACCTCAAATTTCTTGAAGAAGTTCCAAGAGGCCATGGGAACCAAGTTGTCTTTCAGCACTACTTTCCACCCACAGATCAGAGGCTAGACAGAACGAGTGAATCCGATTCTCGAAGACATGCTCCGAGCCTATGCCCTAGCATATGGAGCTAAGTGGGACGATTGCCTTCCGTTCGCTGAATTCTCCTATAACAATAGTTATCAATAAAGTCTCCAGTGGCACCATTTGAAGTGTTGTATGGACGCAAGTGTTACACACCCCTCAATTGGTCATAGACCAGAGAAGGGCTAGTCTATGGACCTGATGTTCTCTACAAAGCCGAAGAGCAAGTTCAGCTAGTCAGAGAGCGTCTGAAGGCCGCCAAGTCAAGGCAAAAGAGCTATGCCTACTGTGATCGCCGACAAGTGAGCTTCCACGTTGGAGACCATATGTACCTTTGTAGCGACCACGGTCCCAATGGACCGAAGTCTCTGTGCTTAAGTGTCATCCCTGGATCGGTAATACTAACAAACATAGTACTCGAGGAATTATAGCAGAGTTCAATCACACACTTATTACAACGAGTCCTAAAAAAGAGTATGATTATACAAAGAATATGGCTGAAGGCCATCTAAACTAAATAACTGCGGATACTTCGGAGGACAATGAGTCCATCAACTCCAATGACATAGCTGAGTGCATGACAACGACCTATTGCACCTTATTCATCGTCTGAGTAGTATGCAACATGAGACGTTGCAGCCGTGTAGGTCAGCACATGGAATTGTTGGGGAACGTAGTAATTTCAAAAAATTTCCTACGCACACGCAAGATCATGGTGATGTATAGCAACGAGAGGGGAGAGTGTTGTCTACGCACTCGTGAGACCGGAAGCGTTTATCACAACGTAGAGTAAGTAGTCGACGCTCTCCTCGCGATCCGACCGATCCCGCGCCACATTCGCGCCCCGAGTTCTTGACACACGTACAGCTCGATGACGCCCCTCAGACTCGATCCAGCCGAGTGTCGAGGAGAGTTCTGTCAAGACGACGGCGTGGACGATCTTGATGTTCTATCGGCTGGCTTCGCCTAAGCTTCATGACGATATGACCGAGGTGGAATATGGTGGAGGGGGCACCGACACGGCTAAGGAACGATCCGTAGATCAAACTTGTGTGTCTATGGGGTGCCCCCTGCCCCTCAGATATAAAGGAGGGGGGGAGGTGCGGCCGCCCAAGGAGGCGCTGCTGAGGAGTCCTACTCCCACCGGAGTAGGACTCCCCTTCCTAGTTGGAGTAGGATTGGGGAGGGAAGAGGAAAGGGGCGCCGCCTCCTTGTCCTATTCGGACTAGGGGAAGGCGCTGCCTGCCCCGACCGCCCCTCCTCTTCTCCCTCGAGGCCCACTAAGGCCCATTTAGTTCCCGGGGTTCCGTAACCTCCCAGTACTCCAGAATTTCGATTTCACCCGAACCATTCCGACTCCAAATATAGGCTTCCAATATATCAATCTTTATGTCTCGACCATTTCGAGACTCCTCGTCATGTCCGTGATCACATCCGGACTCAACTTCTTCGGTACATCAAAATACATAAACTCATAATAACCATCATCGAAACCTTAAGCGTGCATGGACCCTACGGTTCGAGAACAATGTAGACATGACCGAGACACGCCTCCGTCAATAACCAACAGCGGGACCTGGATGCCCATATTGGTTCCTACATATTCTACTGAAGATCTTTATCGCTCGACCGCATAACAACATACATTGTTCCTTTGTCATCGGTATGTTACTTGCCTCGAGATTCGATCGTCGGTATCCAATACCTAGTTCAATCTCGCTACGCAAGTCTCTTTACTCGCTCCGTAATACATCATCTCACAGCTAACTCATTAGTTGTAATGCTTGCAAGGCTTCAGTGATGTGTATTACCGAGAGGGCCCGTAGATACCTCTCCGACAATCAAGTGACAAAACCTAATCTCAAATACGCCAACCCAACATCCGCCTTTGGAGACACCTGTAGTACTCCTTTATAATCACCCAGCTTACGCTAGACGCTTGGTAGCACCCAAAGTGTTCCTCCGTAAACGGAGTTGCATAATCTCATAGTTACAAAGAACATGTATAAGTCATGGATAAAAGCAGAGCAACATACTAAACGATCGAAAGTGCTAAGCTAATGGAATGGGTCATGTCAATCGATCATTCTACTAATGATGTGACCTTGTTAATCAAATAACAACTCTTTGTTCATGGTTAGGAAACATAACCATCTTTGATTAACAAGCTAGTCTAGTAGAGGCATACTAGTGACATGTTGTTTGTTTATGCATTCACACATGTATCATGTTTCCGGTTAATACAATTCCAGCATGAATGATAAACATTTATCATGAAATAAGGAAATAAATAATAACTTTATTATTGCCTCTAGGGCATATTTCCTTCAGGAATATGCTGGCCAATTTACACCGTAAAGCAATGAATGCAAGAACTATATTTACATGCAATATTTGGCCGGTGGAGGCTCTAAGTTTATGATTTTGCATAAAGCTAGTTTTCCCAACAACAAAGGAATAAATTTTTTACTACTCCCAAGTTGTACCAATATTTGAGAAGGTTCCTCCAACTCAAATCCCAATTAAACAAGTGTCATCATTAAACCTATTTCAATTAATTAAGAGTGATGAGATCAACAATAATATCCAATTCCAGATACTCAAGATGTCCATAATCAGGGACACGGCTAACCATGATTAGTTTATACACTCTGCAGAGGTTACACACTTTTCCCCACAAGACTCGACCGCATCCATGATCGGCAGATCAAGACATGGTATTTCTGAGGCATTAACTCTCTACTCCGGGCAGACCGGTACACCTACTTTCCCCTACATCTGCTAGTCCACCTCTTCAAGAGCTCACTCAACTTACTCAACTACGCCAGAGCCCATAATGGCTTGTGGCTGCACACGGAAGTTTCTAGGCATGAAGTATCATATGATCCCTTTGAGCCTGGGTGGCGAACCGAGTAAAAATCACACGGGTACTCTGGGATTTCCCAAATGGACAAACACTGGATTCTCCAAGTGCCCCAGCCAATCCACCCAGATGTGTATTAAAGTTGCCACCTTAATGTTATCCAAGATTAATAACTCTCATAACTGCCATGTGTATCACGATCCAATCCCCGTCTACGAGCATAGGTAAGCAATAATAGAGCATAACGTATATTCCCGGGGTGATCAAAAGGTATTAGGTTCCTACCTCAAGTACTACAACCAAACCACATGTTCCCAATCCTACTCATGCAAATATTTGAGGAGCATAATTAATGCATAGTAAAAACTGGGTATAGAAGAGTATGATCAAAGTGTAACTTGCCTTGCTGATGATCTGCAAACTATAGAGATTCGTAGTAACAAGCTGCGCACTCCGAGTAATCTAGCGTAGACAAATAGTAGCATACATAAGCAATCACTCAAACGAAACAAAGAGAATCGAGAAAAGATCCAAATCAATTCCGAAACAAGCAAACGACTAAACTAAACAGAAAACAAAAGCTAACAACATTATTTTCATGTGTATTAGATCTTAATAGTAGGTACATGTGATTAGCTACGATTTGCAAAAAGAAACAACTCAAACAGAGCTATGAAACTCAATATACAAACAAAACAAGATCGAATACTAATCTGAACTAAACTCAAATTTTAAATTGTAAAAATCATGTTCAAGTTGGTTTAATGGAAAGAAAAGATCATTACGAAGATTTAGGTGTTGGTTCCATCTAATTTGGATAAACGAGCTAAAAGTTACGCTAGTTTTAAGATCAGGGACTAAATCGTGAGAAAACTATTCGTGGATAAGTCCCTGGTCAAAAATAAAACTAAAAAGAAAAATCTACAGATGAACGTTCGCTAACAGAACTAAAAGAACGAATTTGTTGGTCAAAACAATCTAACGGGTGAATGTTTGTTAACTAAACTAAAACAAAAAGAAAAACTGATCTAACCTAACTAACCAAAAAAAACCGAAAGAACCGGAGAAACTTAACGGTTTATACTGGTCAGTCGAGGTGACGAGGTCAACGGCGAGATCCGCGGGGGGGCGAGGTCGGCTCTTGGCGGTGCGACGGCGACGGGCGGCAGCGGCGCGCGCTCGACGGCGACGGAGGCAAGAAGAATAGCCTAGCAACGCGGGCAAGGAGGCGGCGGCTCTAGGCGGCGGTGAGTCATGGCGCGGTGAAGGCGATGTGGTGGAGGGGTTTGGCGGAGCAGGGCGAGCTCCGACTCCCTCAGGAGTCTGGCGACGGCACGGCGGCCACGCGGGGAAGGCGGTGGTGGCCGGCTGGGCCAAGGCCTGGCTCTGCTTGGCCAGCCCAGAAAGAGTTTTTTTTAAAACGATTTTTGTGAAGAAAAATCCTAATAAAAATATAAATTAAATTTTAGAAATTCCAGAAACAATTTTCTCCGTCCAAACCAAATATTTGGGACAAGATGAACATTTTTCTGGACTAAATGCAATTTTAAAAAATGCATGTTTTTCTCTAATTCAAATAAATAGCAATAAAATTCAAATAAAAACTAATTTGATTTCAAAATTTCTTTTTCAATATTTCTCCTCTGTTTTTGAAGAAGTCATATTATCTTCTCTCATTTATTTTATTGTTGGAAATAATTCGAAAGAAATTATTGAAAATCAAATTGATCCTCTTTTCAAATTTTTAATAAATTCAAATATGAAAATTTTACGAAACCTCCAACTCTCTCCTTGGGTCCTTGAGTTGCTTAAGATTTCTAGGAATCACAACCAAATGCAACTAAAATATGATATGCATATGATGATCTATGTATAACATCCAAATTGAAAATTGAGATGTTACAAACCTACCCCCTTAAGATGAATCTCGCCCTCGAGATTCGGGTTGGTCAGCAAAAAGGTGTTGGTGATCCTTGCGAAGGTCTTCTTCTCGCTCCCAAGTGGCTTCCTCCTCGGTATGGTGGCTCCACCGAACTTTGCAAAACTTGATAACCTTGCTGTGAGTAACACGGCTGGAAAACTCGAGAATCTTGACTGGCTTCTCTTCATAGGTCAGATCACTATCCAACTGAATGTCTTCTAGTGGCACTGTATCTCTCAGAGGAATGTCGGCCATCTTTGTGTGACACTTCTTCAACTGGGAAACATGAAACTCATCATGAACTCCTGACAATCCTTCGGGCAATTGCAACTTGTACGCAACTTCTCCCATGCGTTCCGAAACTTTGTAGGGTCCCACAAAACATGGTGCTAGCTTTCCCTTGACTCCAAAACGTTTAACTCCTCAAAGTGGGGACACAGGAAGATACACTCTGTCTCCGACTTCGTTGGCTACCTCCTTGCATTTAATATCCGCATAACTCTTCTACCTAGACTAGGCTACCTTGAGTCTGTCTCGAATCAACTTAACCTTCTCTTCAGAATCTCTAATTAAGTTTGGTCCAAACAACTGTAGATCTCCAACTTCATCCCATGATAACGGTGTCCAGCACCTCCTTCCGTACAAAGCTTCGAAAGGGGCCATCTTCAAACTGGCTTGATAAGTGTTGTTGTAGGATAACTCTGCATAGGGCAAATTTTCATCCCAACTAAATCCATTATCTAGTGCACAAGCTCTCAACATGTCCTCCAGAATCTGATTGACTCTCTCGGTCTGTACATCTGTCTTTGGATGAAAGGATGTACTGAACTCTAGCCTGGTAACCAAAGTGTCATGCAGCTGTTCCAAAACTTTGGAGTAAATTGTCTTCCTCTATCTGGTACAATGGTCCTCGGAACTCCATGCAGATCCTAGTCATGTATATTTGCGCTAACTTAGCACTTGTATAAGTTGTCTTCACTGGGATGAAATGAGCTACTTTCGTCAAACGATCAACTACAACCAAAATAGAGTCATAGCCTGAACGAGTCCTGGGTAATCCAGTGATAAAATCCATGCCAAGTTTATCCCATTTCCATTCGGGTATCGGCAAAGGCTGTAGCAATCCAGCTGGTTTCTGATGCTCTGCCTTAACTCTCTGACATACATCACATAGTGCTACGTACTTAGCAATATCCTTCTTCATTGTTGTCCACCAGAAACTTTCCTTGATGTCCAGATACATCTTGGTGTTGCCTGGGTGAACCGAGTATGGCGAATCATGAGCCTCCTGAAGAATCAACTTCCTGATCTCTGGGTCATTAGGCACATAAATATGATCCTCAAACCATAAAGTGTCGTGCTCATCCTCACGAAATCCTTTAGTCTTTCCTTTACTCATACTTTCCTTTATCTCAGCAATCTCCTTGTCCGTTTTCTGGGCTTCTCTAATCTTACCCAAAAAAGTGGACTGAATTTCCAATGCTACAAAATAACCTCTCGAAACTATCTCCAAGCGTAGTTCTCGAAGGTCGTCGGCTAACTCCTCAGGTAATCCTTCGGTTATGAGCATGTTAACATAACTCTTGTGGCTCAACGCATCTGCTACAACGTTGGCCTTTCCTGGATGATAATGCAATCTCATGTCATAATCCTTTATGAGCTCCAACCATCTCCTTTGCCTGAGGTTTAACTCCTTCTGCGTGAAGATGTACTTCAAACTCTTATGATCGGTGTAAACATCACAACGGTTACCGATGAGAAAGTGTCTCCATGTCTTGAGCGCATGCACTACGGCTGCTAACTCCAAATCGTGTGTAGCATAATTCAACTCATGAGGTTGAAGCTGTCGTGAGGCATATGAGACAACTCTTCCATCTTGCATAAGCACTCCTCCAAGTCCTCGACGTGAAGCGTCGCAATACACTTGGAAATCTTTGGGTATATCTAGGAGAATCAGCACTGGGGCTGTACCCAAATGTTTCTTCAACTCTTGAAAACTGGCCTCACAATCCTCAGTCCATTTTAACTTGGTGTCCTTCTTCAGTAACTCCATCATGGGCTTCTCAATCTTGGAAAAATTCTCAATAAATCTATGGTAATAACCTGCGAGTCCAAGAAAACTTCTGATCTCTCCCACTGAGGTGGGTGCCAACCATTTAGTGACAGAAGCAACTTTGGAAGGGTTTACTGCTATTCCTTCTCCGGATATAACATGTCTGAGAAATCCAACTTCCTTCAAGCAAAACTCACATTTGCGTTTGGTTCTTGAGAAGCTCAGGGAACATCACGACAAACTTATCCAAAAAATCCATGAACACCTTGTTTATCATACTCATGAAATAGGCAGGGGCGTTAGTCAAACCAAATGACATAACTGTATACTCATATCGCCCATACCTCATGGTAAAAGCTGTCTTAGGTATATCCTGCTCTCGGATCTTCAACTGGTGATAACCTGATCGAAGATCGATCTTGGAGAAAACAATAGCTCCTTGCAACTGGTCAAACAAATCATTGGTCATCGGTAGAGGGTATTTATTCTTGATCATCACCTCATTTAGCGCACGATAATCAACAACCATCCTCAAAGATACATCCTTCTTCTGAACTAGAAGCACTGGGGCTCCCCAAGGTGATGAACTTGGTCGAATGTAGCCTTTCTCCAGTAACTCCTTAATCTGCTTCTTAATTTCCTCTAGATCATTTCTAGGGATTCGATACGGTCTCTTGGATATTGGTCCGGTGCCTGGCAATAACTCAATCAAAAACTCAATTTCTCAATCTTGTGGCATGCCTGGTAACTCCGCCAGAAATATATCGGGGTAATCCTTCACCACTAGTACTTCCTCCTGAACAACCCCTAATAAGGAATTCACCTGAGTCCTCCTCGGCACATACCTAGATACATACTCGATCCTCTTTCCTTCCGGGGTCGTGAGAAGAATTGATTTACTAGCGCAATCGATGTTTCCCTCATACTTGGATAGCCAATCCATGCCTAGTATCACATCCAATCCTTGTGACTCCAGACAATTAGGTCGGTGGGAAAAACATGTCTACCTATGGTTACTGGCAACAGATAGCATCCCCTACTAGCCATATACTCCGCTCCTGGGGAACTTACTAACATAGGTGACTTAAGGGCTACTATTGGCAGCTTATACTTATCCACAAATCTCCTTGATATGAATGAATGAGATGCACCAGTATCAAAAAATAACAAGTGTTGTAAATGCATTAATCAAAAACTTACCGACAACTGCGTCGGGCTGCTCTTCAATCTCCTCCACACTGACGTGGTTCACTTGACCTTTGGTGGAGGGGTTGGGCTTCTTTACAGAACTTCCATTGCCATTTCCATTCTTTTCAGGACATTCAGTGGCATAATGTCCAGTCTTCCCGCACTTGAAACAAGTAATGAGACTCAGATCGCTATTGGCTGGTGTTGCAGGGCTGGAACGGTTCTGGCTTTTGGTTCCTCCATTCCCATTGCCATTCTTAGGGCCATTGTGGTTGTGCCAACTTCCTCCATTGTGCGTATGTCCTCCATGGTTATGGACTCCATGGATGTGAGTATGTCCTCTCAAGTACGGGGAATAATGGGGCTTCTGTTGAGCTCCAGAAGTGCACCTCCCCTGTCCATACTTCCTCTTGCAATTATCAATCTGTTGCTGCTTGCCTTCTATCATGAGGGCCCTGTCTACCAACTCCTGGTAGTTGTTGAAAGTTGCCACCATCAACTGCATGCTTAGCTGATCATTGAGTCCCTCAAGAAACTTTCCTGTTTTGCGGCATCTGTGGCCACATCATCTGGGGCATAATGGGCTAACTTGCTGAACTCATCCACATACTGTCCCACTGTACGACTCCCTTGGTGCAAATTGCGAAACTCATGCTTCTTCATGCTCATAGCTCCTGCCAAAACATGGGCAGTGCGGAAAGCTTGCTGAAACTGATCCCATGTAACTGTATCAATGGGGTAAGTGGTGGTGAAATTCTCCCACCAAGATGCTGCAGGTCCATCAAGCTAATGTGCGGCAAAGCGCACTCTCTCCGCATCTGTGCATCCTGCAGTAGTCGGCTCCCTTCCAATCTTGCGAAGCCAATCATCCACAATAATCGGCTCGGTGCTGCTAGAGAACGCCGGCAGATTCAACCTCAGAAAACGGGCTAGGTTGTCAACAAGGGGTGGTGGCTGTGGGTTGTTGTTTTTGTTGTTGTTGTTGTTGCCTTGGTTCTGGTTCTGAACTAGCATCTGCATCAAGGCATTCTGTTGCTGGATCAACTGGGTGAGCTCCGGAGGGAACACGAACCCGGTGTCACATCTCGAAGGCATCTGATGGGTTAGAAGGGGTGAGAAAATAGAATAGAATAAGGTCTATGAGTGATTCATTACCCATATGCACATGAGGCAAATTTCAATCAATTCACTTCAATCAATATCAAACAAGGTTCACACAAAAGATCTAACTACGATTACAAATCAATCGATGCTAAATATTTGGAAGAATACTATTAGTAACATGGTGGTCATCTAGAAATTTTGATGGGAGGAAGACTTCATGATATCCGCTCCAGCTTCGTCTATGTAGTCGGCATCACTGTCACCATTTGCATCACTGTCCGTGTCGGTGTCCTCCAAGATGATGTAGTCCTCCGAACGGATCTCCTTTTCAGGTTCTCGCTTAGGGTTCTCCACGAGAATTCCTAGCTTCCTCTTCAAATCTTCATGTTTCTCCAGTAGTATGGTAATTTCTTGCTCATATCCATCGCGTGTTGACTTGAGTTCCTCTTCTAGCTCGATTTTCTTCTTCATCAGCTTCTTGATCTTCTTCATGTTGAAGCACAGTTGATTCTCATATCTGCAAACATGATCACCCATCTCCTGAATGTATGCAGCAATTGATGCATCCTTCCTGGTACGAATCATCTCCCATACCTCGTCTCGGCATCCACATATTTGATAAATGGCGTTTTCCAGCTCCTTGTGATACACCTCACATACGCGTCCAAAAGTGATGTGGGCTGCCATGCTCTTTCCCAAACTCCAACTTGGTGCATCCAGGTACAAATCAATAGGCTCCATTGTTGGCGCAAACGTCCTCCTAAGTACCCAGACTTTGATCTTCCAGCGCTCCTCATCCGGTAGAGCTGCAGAGAAAGTCCCAATGAAGCTTGGTAGTCCGATGTTCAAGTCTTGGTGACTTCCTTCAAGTGTCGTCCGAAAGGGGTATCGTCATCCGGCTGAGTGAACTTGTTCCTGGGGTCCGCCATCTATAGAGTAGAAATAGAGGAGAATTAGGAATGAGTAGGGAAGAGTAATCTTGTGGCTTATCCTAGTGGTCACATCCTGTAGTCAACCTGGCTCTGATACCATCTTGTAGCGACCACGGTCCCAACGGACTGAAGTCTCTGTGCTTAAGTGTCATCCTTGGATCGGTAATGCTGACACACATAGTACTCGAGGAATTATAGCAGAGTTCAATCACACACTTATTACAACAAGTCCTCAAAAAGAGTATGATTACAAAAATAATATGGCTGAAGGCCATCTAAACTAAATAACCATGGAAGCTTCGAAGGTAAATGAGTCCATCAACTCCAATGGCATAGCTGAGTGCACGCCAACGACCTATCGCACCTTATTCGGCGTCTGAGTAGTCTGTAACATGAGACATTGCAGTCGTGTAGGTCAGCACATGGAATATGTTGGCAGAGTTACACTGTAAAGAAATGAATGCAAGAACTATATCTACATGCAATATTTGGCCGGTGGAGGCTCTAAGTTTAAGATTTTGCATAAAGCTAGTTTTTCCTACAACAAAGGAATAAATTTATTTACTACTCCCAAGTTGTACCAATATTTGAGAAGGTTCCTCCAAATCAAATCCCAATTAAACAAGTGTCATCATTAAACCCAATTCAATTAATTCAAAGTGATGAGATCAACAATAATATCCAATTCCAGATACTCAAGATGTCCATAACCGGGGACACGGCTAACCATGATTAGTTTATACACTCTGCAGAGGTTGCACACTTTTCCACACAAGACTGGACCGCATCCATGATCGGAAGATCGAGACCTAGTCTTTCTGAAGCATTAACTATGTACTCCGGGTAGACCAGTACACCTACTTTCCCCTACATCTGCTAGTCCACCTCTTCGAGAGCTCACACAACTTACTCAACAACGTTAGAGCCCATAATGGCTTGTGGCTGCACACGGAAGTTTCTAGGCATGAAGTATCATATGATCCCTTTGAGCCTGGGTGGCAAACTGAGGAAAAATCACACGGGTACTCTGGGATTTCCCAATTGGACAAACACTGGATTCTCCAGGTGCCCCAACCAATCCACCCAGATGTGTATTAAAGTTGCCACCTTAATGTTATCCAAGATTAATAACTCTGATAACTTCCATGTGTATCACGATCCAATCCCCGTCTACGAGCATGGCTAAGCAATAATAGAGCATAACGTATATTCCCGTGGTGATCAAAAGGTTTTAGATTCCTACCTCAAGTACTACAACCAAACCACATGTTCCCAATCCTACTCATGCAAATATTCGAGGGGCATAACTAATGCATAGTAAAAACTGGGTATAGAAGAGTATGATCAAAGTGTAACTTGCCTTGCTAACGATCTGCAAACTCTAGAGATTCGTAGTAACAAGCTTCGCACTCCGGGTAATCTAGCGTAGACAAACAGTAGCATACATAAGCAATCACTCAAACGAAACAAAGCGAAATCGAGAAAAGATCCAAATCAAACCCGAAACAAGCAAACGACTAAACTAAACATAAAACAAAATATAAAAGCATTATTTTCATGTGGATTAGATCTTAACAGTAGGTATATGTGATTAGCTATGATTTGCGAAAAGAAACAACTCAAACGGAGCTACGAAACTCAAGATACAAACAAAACAAGATCGAATACTAATCTGAACTAAACTCAAATTTTAAATTGTCAAAATCATGTTCAAGTTGGTTTATTGGTAAGAAGAGATTATTACGAAGATTTAGGCGTTGGTTTCATCTAATTTGGATAAACGAGCTAAAAGTTATGCTAGTTTTAAGATAAGGGGCTAAATCACGAGAAAACTATTCGCGGATAGGTCCCTCGTTGAAAATAAAACTAAAAAGAAAAATCTACAGAACGAAGGTTCGCTAACAGAACTAAACGAATGAATTCGTTCGTTAAAACAATCTAACGGGTGAATGTTCGTTAACTAAACTAAAACAAAAAGAAAAACTAATCTAACCTAACAAACCGAAAAAACCGAAAGCACCGGAGAAACCGAACGGTTTATATCGGTCAACCGAGGCGGCGAGGTCAACAGCGAGATTCGGTGGGCAGGGCGAGGCTCCGGCAGCGGTGGGCGTCGGCGACGGTGGCGGAGGCGGCGCGGAGCGGGCGACAACAAGGAGGCAGCAGCAGCGGCGTGGGCGGCTAGCTAGCGGAGGAGGTGGCGGCGTGGGGCGGTGTGAGTCTGAGCAACAAGTGGGCGATGTGGTGGAGGGGGTCAGTGGAGCGGGGCGAGCCTGGACTCCCTCGGGAGTCCGGCGATGGCATGACGGCGACGCGGGGAAGGCGGTGGTGGCCGGCTGGGCCAAGGACTGGCTCGGCTTGGCCGGCCCAGAAAGAGTTTTTTTTTTAAAACGATTTCCACGAAGAAAAATCCTAATAAAAATAAATAAAATTCTAAAAATTCTAGAAACAATTTTCACCGTCCAAACCTAGTATTTGGGACAAGATGAACATTTTTCTGGACTAAATGCAATTTTTGAAAATGCATGTTTTTCTCTAGTTCAAATAAAGTAGAAATAAACTTCAAATAAAAACTAATTTGATTTCAAAATTTCTTTTCCAATATTTCTCCTTTGTTTTTGAAGAAGTCGTATTATTTTCTCTCATTTATTTTATTGTTGGAAATAATTGGAAATAAATTATTGAAAATCAAATTGATCCTCTTTTCAAATTTGAAATAGATTCAAATATGAAAATTTTATGAAACCTCCAACTCTCTCCTTGGATCCTTGAGTTGCTTAAGATTTCTAGCAATCACAACTAAATGCAAATAAAATATGATATGCATATGATGACCTATGTATAACATCAAAATTGAAAATTGGGATGTTACAACCTGTGAGTAACTCCTCTCATAGGACTAAGTGTTTCCACGTTAAGGGAAAGCTCGCCCCATGGTTTATTGGCCCCTTCAAGATCAATGCAAGACGAGGAGAAGTTGCTTACCAGTTGGAACTGCCTTCTGAACTATCTGATGTGCACAACATGTTCCACGTGTCGCAACTCCGGAAGTGTCTCCAAGTTCCGGACAAGCCTGATCTCTACAAGGACATCGATCACCAAGCCATTGACCTCCATTGTAATCTGACCTACCGTGAGAGGCCCATCTGCCTATTGGATGAAGCAGAACGATGTACTCAAAACCGCACCATCAAGTACCTCAAGGTCCAGTGGAGCAACAACACTGAAGCAGAAGCAACCTGGGAACGTGAAGACTACCTTAGATCCGAGTTTCCAGATTTCTTTGAAAGCCTAGTTTAGGAATCTCGGGGACGAGATTCTTGTAAGGGGGGTAGGTCTGTCACACCCAGTGTTTTGCAACATGTCATTTGCATTAATAAAGCATGAAAATTTGGACCAGGAAAAACTTTTGCACTTTATTTGGCTTTTTATTTGAATTGGATTTCTGTCTGTGATTTCAAGTGCTCATGAAAGCCATATTCTAGCTCCACCTTCTATACTTCATTTCCTTCCTCCAAACTTTTGCCATAATGATCATTTCATGTGTATAGTACAATATAGAATTTTCTTCCAAAAATAATTTGGACAAAAAGCATTTTCTAA
The DNA here is from genome assembly GCA_021437245.1 of Aegilops speltoides. NCBI lineage: Eukaryota > Viridiplantae > Streptophyta > Magnoliopsida > Poales > Poaceae > Aegilops > Aegilops speltoides. The sequence goes on from CM038141.1 coordinate 209,119,128, forward strand.
ATTTAGTTTTCCAAAAACCCATGAATTGCGGTTTGCACTGCAAGTACTTGATTTGGGGTATGAAAAATCTTTCAAAGAGTATGTTTGACTCCTATTAGGTATAGGACTCCCAAAAACCACAAAAATATAATTTTAAAAGTTATTTTGCTATTTTATTTAAGGGCCTTTTCTTTAGTCTAGAACTGGTCTTTAATAGGTTAAAATTATTTTAATGCTTTAAAAATATTTGTGAAAATTTAGGGAAACTCAGTGGACATATATTGTCCATTATAAGGGTTTCAACACATGGTCATGTTCAAAATATTGGTCTAACCCCTCAAAAACCCTTTCTGGATATTTCGAGCTTTTGAAATATTTACAAAGGAAATATTCTCTAAAAATTCCAATGACATTCTAGCAAATCACACGTGCCTAATGTGATGATCTTGCAAGGTTTAATCCCAATCCAAATAGTTTTGGTTCACAAAAGTGGTCCAAAACCCTCTCTGTCCAAAATCAAATTTGAACAACTTTACATTGTCAACTTTCTCCTTTGGCTATCAAACTTTGTGGGCATGCTCTAAACCCTAAATAATGACACTACACCAAGAGGTACATCAAGGAGAATATTTTTGCATGACTAGATCTTGGAAAACTCATTTCTGTTTATTTCTAGGGTTTACAAAAGTTGCATTGGCAACTTTGCCCAAATGGGCTCAATCTTGGTGGAACTTCTTATTTTCTTATGCCATTTGACCCTATCAAGCCTCATGACAAGGGGAGTTCATCTTCTTTCCCAAACCAGCAACAAACACCTTCTCCCCTTTTTCTAAAAACACCACTTTGACCTCTTCCACTAATCTCCATGAGTACCACTTTCTACCGCAGCCCCTCCTAGACCACTTCTACCTCCAATAGATCTCCCCTGGCTTTTGCTCAATGATTGAAGGGTGAAACACCCTCATTTACCCCCCTGGTCAGTAGCTTCTCTCTCTTTTTCCCCTCCCTCCTCACTCCAGTGGCCATCCAAGGCATCCAAGGCCTCCCCCACATTCTTTACTCCTCCTTAGAGCTACCAGACATGCATGGCCGTGCCCATGTTGCCAAAAATATGGCCATGCCAGCCATACACGTGCTCTGGAGTGCACTACAGTGCGCTCCCACACTGTAGCCGCCCCCTGTCAACCACCTCCGGCCACCTCGGGCCTCCCTAGCGCGCCCTACGATGCGCTTCGGCATCCGCAACACGCTACACCCTGGTCCCCCTCTTCCTTCTCCCTCCTACTGCCTCGCTCACGCGCGCGCCATGATGGACCGAGAGCTCCAATGAGGACGCTCACAAGCGCGCCACTCTAGCACTCCCCCGCTCTCTCTCTCTCTCTCTCTCTCTCTCTCTCTTGCCTCCCCTGGTCGTCGACCACCACCACGAACACCCCAGACACGCGCAAGAGAGCCCCTGTGACCCACAGCGATGGCAACAGCCTCGCTGGCACACGAGTCAACGGTGAGCCACGCCCGGGCTATTTAAGGCCAACCCAAGCCCCTTTCTCTCCACCACACGCTCTCTCCCACTCCCAATCTTCCCCTGCGCCTCCGGTTCGTCCCCAGAGCCGCCCGAGCTCGAGATCAAGCTCAAGCTCCGCCGCCTCGGGTCGCCGTCGATCCAGAGGTATAGGCCTTCTCCGCCTCTCCTAGCACTCGATCTGAAACCGCTGCACCTCCTTGATCATTTCCCCTCTGCTTCCCCTCTCTTTTGCAGCCAGAATCAGCCAAAGCGAGCTCCTCCCAAAGCTTTTCCGCTGCCTTCCTCGTCGCCGGCGAGTCCCTGCACTCCGGCGGCCAACTCCAACACCACCAGAACGGCGACACCCTCCCGAGCTCAACGGTACCGCTCCCACCTCCAGCCCTGCCCGACATCTTCGCTGGTGAGCGCCTCCGTTTCTGGACAGAGGAAGACGACGATGGCCGTAGGCCCCATCTGTCAGCCTCATGTCCTGACATGTGGGACCTACCCGTCAGGTTTAAAACGCACGCACGCGCACCAATTCGCTGCGTCGGCTGAAGGCGTATTTCACATTTATGCCTTCGGCGTGGCGGCCTCGCGCGGGCTGGATTCCCTCTGGGCCTGCTGCACTGTGGCCTTTCTGGCCCAGTGGCACAGTGCCACTTTTCTTCTTCTTTTTCTGTCTAGTTTATAAAAATTCCACAGGATAAAATATTTATCCAAATGCAATAATTCGAACTCCTAAAATCTTAAAATAATCCCACCTATTTATTGATGTAACTTTCATACACATCCATCACACTTTCCTGTACTGTTCAAATTTAAATTCAAATTTGGGCATTTAGATCCTTCTTTGAAAATCCATTTCCACTATTCCTTAACTCCAAATCCAAAACTAGGAATTTTCCCCTTCTTATTTTTTTCTCGTTGTTTCTTTTGCGACGAATAGATCCCGTATTTGACGAAGTAGTTGGAGAAGAAGAAGGAGAAGGACTTGAGGACTTTGCAAACCAAGCCAACCAAGGCAAGCAGCCCTTTGACCATAATGCACTTCTCCTGTTCGTCGATAAAAGTTTTCCATATGCATGATGATGTTGTTGATTATGAACTCGATATGATCATTGCATGGATGCATGCCCGTTGATACTTGCATGTTCGTATCTCTACCATGTGCTAGAGATGTGATGAAAAACACTTGGCAATGATGCACGATGTTGCATGTATGTCGTGACCCCCTCGGGGTTGCATTCTTTCAAAACCCCCACTGGGTGCCCTAATGCCCATGGGTGATGTTGAATTAGGTCACCACTTGAGGAAGAAGTGGTGTAATGGAGCAAGCATTTGTGTGCGTAAAATGATGGATAAGATTTAAAGTATGATTACCGTCCCAACTAAACATGTGCAACCACTCTACCCCTTGTGGGACGGGGCATTGTTAACTACCTAGTCTGATACTAGCATTGTGCCCACTTTACTAGTGACGGGGGTGACATGAGGTCACTCTCGGGACGGGGTCATGCTTGGATAGGCGGCCATGATTGTTTTCACAGGGCATCGGACACACCGTTGGTCCCTGCGTGTATGTGTGATAATGAAAAAGGGTAGAGGCCCAAAATCTTGATGCTTATACACAAAGGTCGTGTACCAACGAGTGGACCCTATGTTAGTATCGCCTAGGGAAAGATAGTGATCAGGTGCTTCCCCCGAGTACTTGAGGTACTGCGGGATCATGGGTGACACGAAAGCTTCCCAGTTCTTGTGGGTAGAGTGCATAACCTCTGCAGAGTGTCAAATTATTCAAATAGCCGTGACCATGGTTAAGGACCGTTGGGTGGTGCTAGTCAAACTATGTCCAGAACTTTACAAACTTGGTATATGTAAGTTGCATGGGTCAAGTAAAGACTTGACATGATGATAAAGCTAGAGTTGTTCTAAATTCTATTTATGTTGATATCTGTAACCTGTTCACATGGTTACCAGAGTCCATTGATGCATTTTTCACGAGTTGAAAAGACACGTCGTTAAGTTTCCAACTAGCGCGGTGCTAGGTTGCCTACTTGTTGTTACACCATGCATTGTTCCCTTGATGCAAAACGTGGGTTGCTTGCGAGTACATTCAAAGTACTCATTGGCTTGCCACTGGTTATTTAATTGGCCAGGCATGGAAGAGCAGGAGTTCGAGGAACAGTTCTTTGGGGACAAACATGCGAACTAGACGTTTCCCAGTCAGAATGCATGTAGGGTTAGGGCAGATGCCATGGGTTCTACTTATCGATGAAGATTTCCATTGCTTATGTTTCATTTGATGTTCATCCCTTACGACTTTATCAATGTAAGACTTGACCATAATGGTCATAATTTGTGTATGACGGTATGTATGGATGTAAGACTCTTGATATTTAGCTTCTGTGTGTTCAGTGAGCATTGATCTCTGGGATCACTGTACACGTGCATTCGGTGATCTAGATTTATGAGTCGGGGTCCCCATAGCTCGATCGCTACGTCTCCACCACGGTCCCCTCATCAATCCACCAAAGCAGGAGTAGGGTTTTACGCCTCGTAGCGGCCCAAACCTGGGTAAAATTGCCCGTGTGATCGCTGGCATGCTACTCTGCACCCTCCGCTCTTTGTGCAATGTGCTTTTCCCCCTACCAAACCACAAGGGGTTGATGGCCCCATAGGTGGCCGTGTTTTCCCACGACAGCTCTGGTTCATCATCGGTGGGAAACAAACATTGTATAGAAAGACTTGTAATATCTTCAGTATGCTTTCTCTTCTGCTCTTCTTTAACATGATCCTCTTCTCTTCTTCTTTAAAGTATGTTCCTTGTTGGGAAGAGTCACAGAGACATTTGCAATTGATAGGTCAGGTCGAGTTGTTCTCCCTTTGTATATTTTGAATTTGTCAGGTCAGGTCGAGTTCCTCTTCTTTACTATATGTTGAAGTTGTCATCTGCTAAGTATCATCACTTCTGGAGCTCTCATATTTTGAGTAGTAGGCCACATTATATTAATGCATACATCAAATTACACCATGCATGGCATCTCTTAGAAGAATTGTAGAGATAGCACAAAGGGGTTTACAGGGAGGCAGTATTGGATTAGAATCACTTATGCATTAGAATGATAATCTCACTTATTTTTATGTTTTCATGCATGTCAGGTATTGAACGTGATCAAAATGAATATGAGAATGGGCGCACGAGAGGAATATTGCAGAAAAATCCACTGTCTAACAAACTTGGCATGGTGGAGGACGGCCTATCTTATTCACACAAGGTGCTTGCTCTAACTTGGCAAGGTTGTATTGGTCGCACATATCTTGCATATGACCTCTTGGATTACTTCTACTTTGTTACACCACCATCTACTTAGTTTAAGCATCATAGATGAGTATATGCCATACCTATCCATTTTTTGTACCTATTACATGTGTCATCATACTATGTTTTTCCAGTCAAATGTTGTTCTTTCGTAATAGATGTCCAAAAGGAAGAGGGTGAGTGCAAATACTGAAGGAGTACAAACTAGGTATTTGGAAAAGGAAGTGATACCTGTTAAATCAGATAGATCAGCAGCCACAGAAAACACAGGCCCAACTGTACCGCACTTTACTCCTACTCCACTGGCCAAACCCCTATTAGAACTGCAGAGAGCCCAACGTCAGGTACTGTCTATGATATCAATTTAAATTTTGAACTCCTACAGTTCTGCATGTGCCTTACCTTCTCTCTTGTATGAAAACTAATTTTAGATGAATCCCCTTTATCAAAGGATCATAGGATCTCACAACAATATTCGGCACTGCATTGCTCTTGTCAGTATCTCTTGCCCTTTGCCACCATACTTACAGTCATTGCTGTTTGATTATGTAGCATCACTGTAAACATTTGCTTCCTTATCCTCCCTTTTCTCGAAATTATCTATATTTACCCTTAGATAAATGTAGAAATAACACAATGGTTATGAGGTTTTGGATTGCTCATGTAAGTACGTGTTGTCATGTACTCCGTCCGTATCAAATTAATTGTTGCTCAATTAGATGTATTTAGAACTTAATAGTGCTAGATACATCCATTTGAGCGACAAGTAATAACAGACAGTGGTAGTATTACTGTACTTGCATTGCGAGATAGTTGATTGTCTTGCATTACTCTGTATCTTATCTGCCATGCCCTCCACTTTCTCCAAATTATTAGATCACCATTTACTCTTACCAAAATGTTGAATAAAGCCAATGCCACTACACATGTTGATGTTTGCATTCCTCTTGTGACCACCTTTTGCTTTGTAAGGATGTACTTAATTAATAGTTATTTGATTATGTATCATCACTCTGGATCTGAGCTTCATTACCCTCTATTTCTTCCCATATTATTTGATCTATATTTACTCTTTACAAAATGTAGAATAAAGGCAACGCTTATAAAGAAGTTTCTTTCGGGAATTTCTTGAATTACCCTTCCATCAACATGGAGAAGGGCTTTGTCCAGCCCATGTTAACATGTAATGTAAGTTCATCCTTCTCAAGTCTTCAAACTTGGTTCTAGTATAGATTTGAATTGGCATCATTTCCTCCACTGCTATTTACTTTGGTGTTTACATCTGATTGGATGTTTGCAACAACTACCAATTTTAACTTCTCCTTGTTTCTCTTTCAGAGTCACATCTCTTATGTGATGTAGGGCGGAACCCTAGGGGCTGATCTTTCACGTTTGGAGAGGATCCCTACGAGGAACACGAAGAACGCGCGGAAGAACACGAGGGAAATCACGGGGGGGAGGGGGGACGAAAGAAACACTCAACCAACATGAATGTGAGCACACATGTGCTAGATCCAAGGAACACAAAGAGATTCACGGTCCAAATCCAACAAAGGATGATATAAGTGGCTGTAGCTCATCTCCGAGAGGAGGTCTTGAATCCACGAGGGATCTTCTCGTAAAGGGGTCTTGAATCCATGGTGGATCTTCTCCAAAGAGGCCGCGGTCTCTCACGAGGAGGAGATCCGTATGGATGAGCAAAGATCTATCTCAAATGAGCTAATCCTTTGCTAACCCTAGCTAGGAGGAGGTGGGGGAGTATATATAGTGCTAGCCCACGAAGGGGTAAGTGAGAGGGGGATACAAGGACCCTTGGCCCGTTCTCTGCGCACAGGCAGGTGCCGGATGTCCAGGCTGGGGGGCGGATGTCCGGCGGCTCACGAAGAGCCGGATGTCCGGGCCTCAGCCGGATGTCCGGGATGGAGTGGCCTATTCTTCTAGTCTTTGGATGGCGTGCGCCGGATTTCCGGGCAGGCCCCGGATGTCCGGCCCGTGGCGGGGCGCCGGATGTCCGGGGGTCGGCCGGATGTCCGGCCGCTGTAGAGTCGCCTGGCTTCTGTCTCTCTCTGGTCTTCTTCTTGTTGGTGGCGCCGGATGTCCGGGCTCCTGCCGGATGTCTGGTCGCTGTAGCTGCTGGCACTTGTTCCTTCTCCTTCCTTCGCTTCCGCGCACGCTTGGCCTTGCTCCTTGGGTTCTCCATGGTCTCCTCGAATGTACCTAAGTATGCACAAGGTCCGCGCTTGAAGTAGCAACCATGTCTCATGTGAATGGAAAGGGGAAGCATTTAGGAATGGGTCCATCGAGCATGACATGTATGAGCACAATCAACAAATATGGAGGTGTTGATGTACCAATGCTCGACGTCGTGGCAAGAGTGGAGGTTCGAAGGTGGCTCCCATAAGTGCGAGCGCTCCTCAATGTGAAGGTCCATAGAGCCAATCTCCAATGTCGCTCCTCCGTTCGCGCTATGTGTCATGTAGACAACAAGAAGGAAACAACAACGAAAGAGTGACCCATCCAATATGCATATGTGAGGATGGCTCAAAGGGAAGGAGTTCACCTTATGAATGTTCCCGAAGATGTTGGAGTTGCACATCATGTATGCCTTCACATAACCAATATGTCTCATGACAGTAATGCCTTGTGAGACCTTCAAAACGAAAGAACATGGCAAACACTCGGAAAAACAAATGAGGTTAGCAGAAGTGAAAAAACCTATCATTTGTGTGGTAATATACCCAACAAGTGTATGCATCATGCTCATCATAAGAAAGTACAAGGGAGTATTGCATAGTATGGAGGCATATGATGCGAGAACAACCAAATGCAATAGGCTCAATCAAACAAGCATGCATCACAAGTAAGGTGTCAAAGTCTCCAAGGTCTATAAGCATAGTATGTTTGCACTCATTACAAGTGGATGTGAGAGAGGCAACTAATTGAGACAAGAGACAATGATCAAGATATATCATGTGAGAGGCATGAGCATATATGTCATCAACCCAAGAAAGCAAGTAATAGTGGAACATGGGTGATGCAACATTGCAAGCAATCATAGCGATCAAGTCAAGCATGCTAGTAGTGCGAAGATGCAACATACTAGAAGGAATCATGGCAAGCATGTCATGTGTGCGAATAGTGGGCAGAATAACACACATGATATATCACAAGCATGAAAGCAAGATATGAGAAAAATATCATCAATGTATTGGTGAGAAGCCATATGTAAATAGCAATGGGTCATCATGACTCTCCCAACACAACAAGCATCAATAGCATGGGGCACATGATAAACATGGCAATAGCAACAAGGATCTCCACCAAGCATGCAAATACACATAGGAGTATCATAATGGTGTAGCATGGGTAGATGCAAGCAAGGGTCACAATTGCATGGCAAAAGCATAGGAGCAAGCATAACATGCAAATTGAACACAATAGTATTGTAAGTGCATCTAGTGCCCCTTAGTGATTTTGGTGTATTGAAGACTTATAGGTTAAGTAACTGATGCGTTTGTGAGTGTACACAGGTATATAAGTCTATGAGGAGTTTGATATTTGCAGAGAAAGTCGACCCCTAAAAATGAAGTTCTTCGACTGAAGACTTTGATATTCTGAAGACTTTCTGAAGACTTTGAAAGTGAAGAAATTGGTGTGACCTTGAAGACTTGATATTCATTCGAGGAATATGAAGCATGAAGACTTTTGATTTCGTAGTTTCGTTTTCTCTTTCTTGAGTCATAGGAAACACCGTCTTTAAAAGGGGTCGAGGAAATACTAAGGAAAAATTTCCATGTGATGCTCAACTCAAAATCCTACATCTACCAATCCCTTCGAGTGAAGCCATTGAAATCTCATACAGCTTCAGTCAATTTCTTCAAAGGATGAGACGCAGTTCTTACAGTCACCGAGGACTTTGCTCGACCGAGGAGTTAGGAATTCGCCAAAGTCGAATTGCCAACACAATGAGGAACATGATAGCCCCGAGGAATTTGAGAGTCAATTTCCGACCGTTCTTTGTCTTCTTGTACCGCTGTCCAAAAATATCTTATCCACCTAACGGTCATATCACTGAAGGGCATTTATGTCTTATCATGTCGGGCTGCTCCCTAGGCTATAAAAATCCGCCCCCTACAACCACTAGCTGGTTGGCTGCTCCGAGAGAACTTGACACTTGTCATCTGAGAGCAACCCATCCTCCGAGGACTTTGAGCGAAAATCATCAAGTGAGGAAAATCCCAAAACCAAACCCCCACAAACCCAAAGTGATTGAGCATCATCAAGAAATTGATCCTGCGTGGATCCGACGCTTGTTACCTTTGAAGACTGTGCTTCTTCCGACGGTTAGGCGCCAAGGTCTAGAGCATCCAAGAGGAATTGTGGATCGCCGAGTGACCAAGTCTGTGAAGGTTTGGAAGTCACCAAGACTTACCACGAGTGATTGGACGAGACCTGCGTGGTCTTAGTTCAAGGAGAATACGGTGAGGACTGGGTGTCCTGAGTTGCGGCTCGAGATCGGGTGTCCGGACTGTGTCCTCGAGTTTAAATACTCACCGCTCCAACCGGACAACCGAGACAAGAGTTGGTTGGAACTGGTTTACCAAATCATTGTCTTCACCAACCGATCGGTTCTATTTCCTCAACTCTTTCATTTCCTCATTCTTGTGTTGAATGTTGTTCATATCTCTGTTTGAAGACTTTGATCAAGACTTTCACAAATTCCTCGCTTCAATTTCTTCACCTGTTTGTCTTCATCTTATTATCCTGTGTTTACGCTTTCCGTACTCTGTGCTAGTCTTCATTTCATCATGTTGACTATGTTTGTATCCTGTTATGTTTACTCCTGAGTACTTATTCCGCTGCAAGTAGTTCTTCGCTAAGGAATTTCCTCACCAGCAAATTCCTCGATGAAGAATTCATAAAATCGCCTATTCACCCCCTCTAGTCGATATAAAGCACTTTCAATTGGTATCGAGCAAGGTACTCCTTGTTCGTGTGATTTTGGTTTAACCTTTGGAATTTTAGTTATGTCGACCGCAGCTATGATCAAGGTCTCGCTGGGTGTCCTACCTTTGATGGAACAGACTACCCCTCTATCGAAGAACAAGATGCGAATGCATCTTGAGGCAATTGACAATGATCTACGGTATGTTGTGGAAAATGGGGTCCCTCTCACACTCCCACATCGAACGCCACCGATGTGAAGAGATTCAAACAACTCGATTCTCAAGCGAAGAATATCATATGTGGCCATCCGAGCAAAGGACAAGATGGAAGAGTGAGTGCTTTGGAACCGCTAAGCTTATCCGGATAGGCTGTCCAAAGTAAATGAAGGAGTTTCAACTCAGCGTGACTCTCGAGTCGATGTTCTTCGAATCTCTTCAACCGCTTCAAAAGACTCGACAATGAGAATGTCCAAAAACCTTTGATCGCCTCATCGACATCTCAAATGAGCTTCAAGCCCTCGGTGCCATCGACATCACCGATCATGAGGTTGTGAAGAAACTGCTGAGATCGCTTGATTCCTCATTTGATACTCTGCATCGATGATACAAGAACGTGCTAACTACAAGTCGCTTGATCCTGCTGATATCCTCGAAGGCTAAACACTCACGAAGTTCCACTTGCTGAAAAGAGAGATCTCTATGGCTCAAACTATGGCAAACCACGTGCCTCAAGGCTAAGGTTGTGTCGACTCAATGTGAGGATTCGGTAGTAGCCTTGGTGATCTCAAGAACTGAGCCAGATCTAGCACTGCTTGTGAAGAAATTCCAGAAATTCACAAGACGTGGTCGCTTTGGAAAATCCTCAAGAGGAAATGATTCCTCATCCAAAGGACTATAAGAGAAGACTTTGCCACAAATGCAAGAAGCCTGGTCACTATATGCAAGATTGTCCTCGATGGGAAAAGGAAATGAAGAAGAAGAAATACAAGGATTACAGCCGATGATGTGAAGAAGAAGAAGAAATCGTCAAAATCTTCGCATCGAAATCCTCCAAGTCCTCATCTCACAAGAAGGGCAGCTCAAGAAGGCTCGGGCATTCATTGGCAAGGAAATGGACTCTAAAGCTGAATCGAGGAAAATGATGAAGAGGAGGAGTCCAAGAATCTGAGTCAGTGTGGCAAGTCTGGCCGTTACTCTGCTTTAAATCAACAAGTCTATCTTCAACATCAAGATACCGACTCCACCGACAAACCTGATGAAGATAATGATGGCTACGCTCCCACCTATTGCTTCATGGCAAAAGGAGCTAAGGTACTCAAATACAACTCCTCTGACTCTAGTGAAAATGAATCTGATGAGGATCTCAAGCCCAGCTACTCTAAACTTGCTAAAATTGCTGTGAAACAACAACGGGCTCTTGAAAAGGTTCAAAACATGCAAGATAAAAGTGATGATATGTTGGGTGAAGAAATGGATCACACTAAAGCCTTGACTGAAAATCTTTAGAGACTTCAGTCTAGGTATGATAACCTTCAAGGTCATCATAACTCTCTCTTGTCTGATCATGAGAAACTTTCTTATGAATTTCTTCAAGAAAAGCAAGATCATGAGAAGCTTTCTCTTGAAGCTCTTCAAAGAAAGGAAGATCTTGAAAAGCTAAGAGTGTGTTATGAAGATCTTCGTAGGAGCGCGATTCATTACTAGCTCAACAAATCAGCGCTTCTCGTGAAGAATTTGTTCCTCCATGCTTAAAGTGCATTGAACGTGAATCGCTAATTCTTCACCAATGTTCAAATGCTTCAAATGTTACAAATTCTTCATCTGCCTCTGCTATCACTAATTCCTCATCCGAGGACATTGCTAGTATCACTAACAATGCAGGGTTGAAGGAATTGTACATGACAGCATGTACAAAAGCCTCAAAGGGCATCGACACTTTGTGATGTGCTCAAAAGCAGATCCTCAACGAAACCCTAGGAAAGAGGGTATTGCCTTTGAGAGGAAACTCAATGCCGATGGAACATATTGGAAACCCGAGCGGTATCCCAAAACCTCATGGGTTGTGCAAAGGGACCTCCAGATTGATCCATCTAACTTATCTAGCTTTACGTGTGAATCTTCTCATTCTTCCGATGAGTCATTTGACTCAACTATAAACTGTTCAAAAATCGAAATGGTGAAGTATTTGCTAGATATGTTGGCACTAATCGCAGAACGGTTCCCCTATGAAGAAAATCTGGGTTCCCAAAAGCTGTGTTGAAAGTCTTCGTGAATGTCCTCATGACACCACATGAAGAACAGAACCCCAGATCAAATTTTTCACATGGATCAAATTCCTCAAATGGATCAAAGTCCTCATATGATTATCATCGTGCTAACAACTTTGTCTCGCAGGGTAGAGCTAAGGGCTATGAATATGTGCATTATTCTTCAAACCATTATGTTCATAAGTCCTCGAAGAATTACTCTGCTTATTCATATGCTTACCCTAACCCCTCCTATGCTAAGCGAAATGGTTTGGCATCTTTGCCACCTTTCTCACATGGTGCTCGCAGGATGATGAACTCTTTGCCACCCCTCCAAATGTGGGTGGTGAAGAAAAGGAACTAATCTCTTCTGCAGGGTCAGGTCTCCAGATGTGCTCTAACGTTTGAAGAATTTGCTGGGGACCTGACGAAATGGTTCGAAGGACGCAGCGAATCATGATGAAATGAACTTTCATTTCACACGCCCTCATACTTGCTATATCTGCTTAATCGCTTGATGAAATTCATCGATGAACTTGATATCATATTCTTCAATGATGAAGCATATGAGATTGTAAGCTACACTAATTCATCTGCAGGATGATCAACCCAAAACCACCGAATGGGTCCTCGATAGTGGATGTACAAATCACATGACCGGTGACAAGAATCTATTGATGGATGCTCCTTATCACCGCACCTCTGAAGCATATCATCTTTGCCGACAAAGGCAAAAGTCGTATTGGGTCTTGGTAAGGTTGCTATCTCTAAGGATAAGCACATGGACAAAGTCATGCTTGTTGAGTCCTTAGGATACAATCTCATGTCGATCTCAATGCTTTGTGATCTTGATATGGTTGTTGTCTTCGCAAATATCGCTGTGTTGTGATTATGGAAGTGACAATTCCAAAGTCTTCAAGGCTTTAGGAGAGGAGATCTGATATTGTTGATTTCTCTACAGGACCACAACCAGCCGTGTGTCTACTTGCATAAGCTTCGTAAGGCGGCTATGGCATAGATGACTTGGTCATGCAGCATGAGGAATCAACACGCTATGAAGAAGAAGCATGTCATTGGCATTGAGAATGTCAAATTCCTCAAGGATCACTTATGCGGAGCATGTGAAGCCGAAAATGACCAAGGCCAAGCATCCAAATAAGACTATCATGACCACTACCCGTCCATTCAATTGCTTCACATGGACCTCTTCGACCTAATCATTATTCAGCAAATCACTAATGATGCATATTTATATGGTTTTGTCATTGTTGATGATTATTCTCGATATACATGGGTACACATTGTTACTTACAAACATGAAGTGCGTGAAGTCTTCAAACGATTTTCCTCGAGGGCTTCAACCAACTTTGGTGTGAAGATCAAGCATATCGAAGTGACAATGGAACCGAGTTCAAGAATTCTGGTCTTGATGCCTATCTTGATGAACTTGGTATTACTCATGAGTTATCTGCTCCCTATACTCCTCAAAGAGAATGGCGTCGTGGAGCGCAAGAATGTAATCTTGTTGAGATGGCTCGCACTATGCTTGATGAATACAAAACGCCTCGGCGTTTTTGGATTGATGCAATTCATACTTTTGCCACATCATCAACAGAGTATATCTTCACAAATTCTTCAAGAAGACTGCCTATGAACTTCTCACCGACAAGAAACCCAATGTGAGTTATTTCAAAGTCTTGATGCTAAATGTTGGATTAGAGATCCTCACCACAACTCTAAATTTGCACCAAAGCACATGAAGGTTTTATGCTTGGTTATGGAAGACTAGACACCTACAGAGTCTTCAACATTGTTCTTCACAAGATTGTTGACATCAGAGATGTGCGGTTCGATGAAACTAATGGCTCGCAAAGAGAGCACCTACCTTCGTGTTAGATGAACCAACACCGAGGATGCTATCAAGCTCAAGGCAACCGAGGATGTCATTCCCATCAAGAATCTGCTTGAAGAATTCATTCCTGCTCATGAAGAACGCCGAGCTGATGCACTCAAGAACATGATGAGGAAAATGGTGTCAAGAAAATGCTGATCAAAATCCTCAGCGACAACCAACTCATCCATGCGTTGCAAAAGAAGTGCAAGTGGACAAGATCATCGATGACATTAGCGCACCAGGTCCTCTCACACGCTCAAAAGCCTCACACTTATCTAACTTTTGTGGGCACTATGCTTTTGTCTCTATCTCAGAGCCCACTAAGGTAGATGAAGCATTTCTGGAGCCGGAGTGGATTCAGGCTATGCAAGAAGAATTACATCAGTTTGAGCTAAACAATGTCTGGGAATTGGTAAATCGCCCAGATCCTCGCAAGCATAATATCATTGGCACAAAGTGGATCTACCGCAACAAGCAAGATGAAAATGGCCTTGTGGTGAGGAATAAGGCACGACTAGTAGCTCAAGGCTACACACAAAGTCAAGGAATTGATTTTGATGAAACTTTTGCACCTGTTGCTAGACTTGAGGCTATTCGCATTTTACTTGCCTATGCTAACCATCATGATATCATCTTATATCAAATGGATGTGAAAAGTGCATTCCTCAATGGTAAGCTTGAGGAAGAAGTATATGTTGCTCAACCCCCAGGTTTTGAAGATCCCAAGAATCCTGACAAAGTCTTCAGACTTAATAAGGCCCTCTATGGCCTCAAGCAAGCCCCTCGGGCGTGGTACGATACATTGAAGGAATTCTTCGTGAAGAATGGCTTCACACCCGTTCACTCGACCCTACTCTTTTACTAAATCATATGATGGTGAACTGTTTGTGTGCCAAATATATGTTGATGATATTATCTTTGGCTGTACTAACCAACGATATAGTGATGAATTTGCCTATATGATGAGTGAAGAATATCAAATGTCTATGATGGGAGAATTGAAATTCTTCTTAGGTCTTCAAATCCGTCGGCAAGACAATGGCATATTCATATCTCGGAGAAATACCTCAAAGATGTAATCGAGGAAATTCAGCATGCAAGATTGCAAAGGCGTCAAAATTCCTATGCCCACAAATGGCCATCTATGCAATCGATGAAAATGGTATTGATTTCGATCACAAGGTATACCGCCCATGATTGGTTCTTTATTGTACCTATGTGCATCTAGGCCAGATATAATGCTTAGTGTTTGCATGTGTGCCCGATTTCAAGCTGCACCAAGGAATCACACCACAAGGCTGTGAAGCATATTCTTCGATATCTAGCTCACACACCAACACTAGGATTATGGTACCCCAAGGGCTCGCTTTTGATCTCATTGGATATTCGACTCGACTATGCCGGTGATCGTGTGGACCGCAAGTCAACATCCGCACTTGTCATTTCATCGGACGATCTCTGGTCCGTTGGTCCTCGAAGAAATGAACTGTATCACCGCTCATCGCTGAAGCTGAATACATTGCTGCTGGCTCATGCTGTGCTCAACTGCTTTGGATGAAGCAAACCTCAAGGACTATGGCGTCAACGTGAAGAATGTGCCTCTCCTCGTGACAATGAGAGTGCCATCAAGATTGCTCACAACCCAGCCAAGACTCAAGACTAAGCACATCCAGATTCACAAGATTTTCTTCGTGATCATGTGTTGAAGGGCGATATCTCCATCGAGCATGTGAAGACTGAAGAACAGCTAGCTGATATCTTCACTAAGCCCTTGGATGAGAAGAAATTTAGCAAGTTGCGGTGTGAGCTAAACATCTTAGAATCTTCGAATGTTCTTTGAAAAGGACACACATCCTAACCCTTATGCAGAATTGATGACTTAGATGTGCAACACATGAAGAAACGTTTTTCTTCAATCAATGAAGAATAACACTCTAAGTGTGAAGAAATTAATGAAGAATCTGATTCTCAGAACCCTACGACAAATTGTACGCGGTGTCTGAAATCATCATTCTTATACGGTGGGCTACGCCACCACAAAAGTTGTAAATCTTCAATTTGAGTTTTTCTCATTTTTGAAATTCCTCAGTTTTTCAAATTCTTCAACTTTGCAAAATCTTCAATGTTTCCGTCGTTTTTCTTCATGGGCTATATATATATATGAGTTTATGTCCTCTACAGCATTCACTTATTGCTATTTCTTCACGTTACAATTTCTGCTAAGTGAATGTGATCGGACCCTTCCCCCTCTATGCTATACTCAACCCAATCTATTCACAAATTCTTCATGTGCGTTCTGATTGAAACTCGTTCAAAGTCTTCACTGTGTCCTTGACAGCTGAAGAAATTGCGAATGAAATTTTAGAAATTTTAAAACAAATCTTATCCAGATTTTCGGTTTTGTCGCTCAAACCGTTCCGCATCCCACGAAACATTAGTTTATTCACCCACGATCCTACACGATCTCATCTGCACAGTACGTGGGTGACACATGTCGCGTGAAGAAGAAAGGGCAGGGGCATGTTCGTCCCAAAATCTTCGGGCGAACAGTTTTTAGCATGGCTATAAATACCCCTCTCCCTTCCTTACATCATTTACTCCGCTCGGTCGCTATCTCTCGCTCGAGCTCTCCTCAAACCCTAGCGCCGCCGCTACTCCATCACCGTCGGTGAGGAAGAGCTTCACTGCCTCGACCTCGTCGTCAGTCAGATTTCGCGCTTTCGGCCATGCGAAATCTTCACTCCGCCGCCGCCGTAGCTGTCTCCCTCTACCAAGTTAGGGCGCGGGAGATCTAACGTGACAAACTTCACCACGGTTCATCTCTGTTCGTCGTGTTCTTCGCCGGGTAATTAAAAGTCACTTTTATTACTCGCTTTGATTCTCAAATCTTTCTGAAAATCTTCAAAGGTGTTTTATTCTTCAAATCTTCACATATGAACACCTCACACATCGTATGCTCTTGATTTATCTCTAAGCATTCATTTCTTCAAGATTCCTCAATTGTGTGGATTTTCAATCTGTACAACTCGAACCTAAGACAAAACGCTTAGTGAAATTCCTCAAGGCTCAACAGTCAAATTCCTCAAAACTTGTTCCTTTTGAAAAATCTTCTGAGAACGCATATGACCTTTCCAAATTCCTCGCACCTACACTCTGTTCACAGATACTCATGTCCGCTGCTGAATCACTAGGTTCTCATCAACTTAACTCATTTGCAGCGTTCCTCGAAGAAAAACTGCATACTTCTTCAGAGTGTTCTATTGTTCAAATTCCTCATCTAAAGAAAATGGCAGAAGGCAAAAGACCGCAGAAGGGAGGAAAGAAACCGGAGGTCATGACTGCCTTTGAGATCCCTGAAGAAATATACAAAGACTATTGCACACCTGATGAAGCCAAGTTTGGCAAGGAAAACAAGAATCAGCGCAAAGTGCGCATCTAGAGGATAGAACGACGATGGGCACGAGAATCGAGGGAATATCGCTATGTTACTCCCAAGTACATGAAGAAATTCGCCTTAAACCCTCCATGCCCAAGAGCTCCATTGGCACCTGGCCAAGTCGCTAATCCCACCGGCATCAAGCATGGTGAAGACTTTCCTGAAGAATGGTCCAGGCGCCAAGCCAAATTGGCAAGACAGGCCAAGGAGGCAGTGAGGAAATTCAATGACGATTCTGCTGCTGCTGCTGCCGCTGAGACCTCGGTCAAGCCGAGGAAATCAATGCCGAAGAAGCCTGCTCGTAAGCCAAGTGCTTCACCATCAGCGCCCTCACGGCCCAGCTCCTCACCCCGCGCCCTCACGGCAAATTCCTCGACTGCTGCTGCTCCCTCAAAATCCTCGGCAGCTCCTCCAAGTCCTCAACTCCTGTGCATCCGCTACCTGCCAAAGGACTCGTGGTTTCTCAATTTCTTCCGTGTCTCAAGAAGTTCCTCAGTTGCACCAATGTCCTCATCAGGCCCCACTCTGCTGAAGACAAAAGCAACTGCTGGACGCGGTCCTCGGCCAAGTCCAAGAAAGAAACAGGTTGCCTTCAATGTGCCCTCTGATGATGAAGCTTCTGATGAAGAACTTGCAGAAATCATCAGAGACAGACTGACAAAGGCCGCTAGAGCCAAAGGAACAACTGTGCCTCTGCTTTTGGATCCGAAGAAGATCCTTGACTTCATCGACTTATGGCATCAGGATCCAAACACTCCCATACCTGATCTGCCTCTGACTCCTGGTCAAAGTCATATGCTGAACCATTTCATCGCTGAAGAGAAATGGAAATTTGAAAAGGCTCGTGAAATAAAGAGAGCACAAGCCAGAAAGGAGAAGCTTCTGAGGAAGAACATCGTCAACCTGACTCCTGAAGAACTTCTCAAAGCTCAATCTGAAATCCAAGCCCTCAGCAAGGATTTCGATGCTTACAATGCTGATTGGCAAGTAGCCAAGGTGAGATTTGTCAATTTGACGAAGAAAATGACAACTGTTGCAGCCCCATCGCAACAAGTAAATCCTCAGTCAAGACTCGCTCAGCCTCATCAAGAACATGCCAAGATCGCTGATGACTTTCAACCGCCGATGAGAATACAAGTTCCGTGGCTGATGACTCCATTCCACCATTGAAGAAATTCCTGTGGCATCCACTAGTGGTGCGCTCAAGAACTCGAAGAGATCAGGGCAATCGCACAGTTGCACTCAAGAAATTGAACCACGCCTCGGCTCCTCCTGCGCCAACACCAACTCCGATTCTTCCTTCGCTATGAAGTGAAGAAGACAAAGGCTGCAGAACGAGCTGCAGTGAAGAAGAGGAAGGCATCACCAAGCGCCAAATTCTTCGCCTGCGAAGAAAATGAAGCCAATGACCAGCTCGCTTGAAAATCCTATTGATGCCGCTCCCATTTCCTCCATGTCGCCTAAGGAAATTGTTCCTTATGGTGAAGACTACAAGATCCCCAAATGATCTCGATGAAGAAAATCAATCTGTTGCTACCTCGTAACAGCTTGATGAAGAAATTGAAGTGGAAGCATTCCTTCACGCTAGTCGCTTCTCACCCATGCCTCGGTTCACACCAAGAGGCTGGTGTTGAGGAAATTGAAAAGAAGAAGAAGACGTGGATATTGGATGCACTACACCAGTGATGAACGATGACTTTTGGGAAAGTCAAGATCCCAATACTCCTCTCTTCACTCCGATACAACAGATTCCTCGGTCCCGGCCACAACTGCTCAATTGGGCTCAAGAAACTCATCCCACATCGCTCTGCTCATGAAGAAATTCCAGCCGCTAGTGTCAAGAACCCGCTTCCGATCCCCAAACTGCACAAGAAGAGGAACCAGAAATTCTCACTGAAGCACCTGAGATCGCAATTCACGAGGTTGTGCCGCAAATCATCGACACTCCTCTGCCAAACCTAAGAATCCGCTCTCAAGCAAGCAAAATTCAAGGCTGAAGACTTCTTTTACGAGCATGTGTTCTTCATCGACATAACCGTATGACTCGCTCAGATAAGGAAAAGACGCTCGACTGCTACTCAAGCCAACTACTATTCCTCAGTGCTCTTTGACAAGGACAAAATCTTCGATCATGAGCATATTCCTCATGTGGATATGGAATCTCTGCCATGCTTCGAGCCAGTCCTCAGAGTTATTCACGATGCAGGGCTGCTGAACTTCTGCACTGATATCTGTGATTGGAATGAAGAACTCATTCTTCAGTTCTATGCCACTTTGCATATCACCGGAGATGCTGCAGATGTCAATTCATGGGTGCTGGATTGGATGACAGAAAACACTCACTACAAGGCACCAGCAACTGAATTGCTTCGTGTCCTTCCTCTTGATCCTCCCCATGAAAGCGCACGTTGCATCTACAATGACCGCGAGCTAACTGATCATTATATGCAAGTGCTCATGAAGCCTTTGAAGCCAGGGCAGGCCCCTCGAACCAAATTCCTCGTCAAGGAACTGCTGTATGTGCCTCGGACTGTTTATCGAATCCTGACGAAGACAATGAGTCCCATCAAAGGCCACGACTCAAATGATGAAGATGTCGTTGGCATCATGAAGAACATGCTTTTCAACATCATTCATGGCATTCCCATCAACTTCCATGATTTCTTCATGAGGACTCTGGCTAATGTTGCAATGTCACCTTTTGAGTCAAGCCCTATGCGCCTTTGGATTATGAGATTCATAAGGGCAAGATCTTCACCAATTACAAGGTCGACACTCAACCATGGCAGCTACTTGCCGCCTATTGAAGTCCTCAAGCGACCAGTTTCATCATCTGATGATAAGGGCAAGGCAGCTGCTATGATTGATGAAGGCATTCGTCCATTGGATGGCCGATTCCATCTAGCTACATCTTACTCCACCAATGACGATTCTGCAACACATGACACTGCCGCAAATACCTCAGCCAAGCAAAAGCCTCAAGCAACAAGACCTGTGGTGATGACCGACCGTGAGTTACTCCTCGCCTTCATCAGAAGGTTGAACGCAATCAGAAATGGGTGAAGCGTCAATTTGCTGCATTCACAACATGACCTCAACACATAATGCAGTGAAGAAAAATCAGTATTACCTTCATGAAACCCTCAACCGCACCTGGGCTGTTCTCAATCATGTATATTCCGCGGAAGAATTGAAGACTATGGGTCTCCCAATCCATCTTCCACGATCCCCCGAAACTTCCCGCACTCCGGTTACTTCTCCCGGTGGCTGTAGTGCCGTGCCCACCATCACTGCCGGCCTCATCCGCTGCGGCCAACACCCTGCTCAGCCCGGTGCCCCAGGAAGATCGTGCCACCCACGGTTGGACGCGGCCGGGTCCCCTGGGCACGCCGGTGTGCAGAGCATCGCCGGAGACGCCCTGTGGCGCCGGCAAGTCGCCGCTGACGCCGCCCCTTGCCTCTGCTCTGTTCGAGCGGGAGGTTGGGGATGAACCCGACAGGTGGGCCTCGCGCGTCGGCGACCCAGCGGCTGGGCCCCGCCCGTTTAAGTGGAAACAGGCTCTGCCCGCTGCCGCCTTCGCTCGGGGAAGGCGTGTTCCGAATACGCCGACGTCCGCCGACATCACAAGAGCTGAGCTACTGGGCCGCCCATCGCTATCTTTCGCCTGGTGCGCTGGATAAGGGTACATCCCCTTTTCCTTTTCTTTTTCTTTTTCTGTAAACTTGTAAAATCCATAAACAATCCAAATTAACTCCAAATTTGATGATTCAAATTTGCAGTAGTTCATAAATTCATGATCTATCACATGGTGCTATTTGCACATTTTTCTAGAGACCTTTTCTTCACAAATATTTATCAAATCCTATTTTTCCTATTTCTGTGATGAACTTTAGAAAATCACAGAGAGCTCAAAATTGATCCAAATGCCATGATTCAAATTCCTAGACGCTTCTAAGTTCATAACTTAGTTTATGAACATTTCTGTTAATACTTTCTGTACCACATAAAATAATGAACCATTTCTTCATATTTGTCAACTTTGCAAATTCATAGGAAATTCATTTGAACTCCAAATCCAGTGAAACCAACTCCCAGATGCTTCTAAAATCATGATTGCTAAATGGGTGCCTTTGCTCATTTTTCAAAAATATATTTCTGTACACTTCTTACAAATCCATAAACCCTTTGATTCCATCATATTGAAATGTTCAGAGATGTCCATTGATGAAATCCTAATGAAACCACTTTAGTCATCCCTCATATGACCAAAGGTATACTAGAAAAGTCCAACTCATATTTTTAGAACACTTCTATTTTTGCCTTGTTGTGTTGCTTATTATGATTGTTTCCGACGTTAGTTGACGAAGTAGATGGAGTACTTGGAGAAGGACCAGAAGGCTTGAAGACTCTGAGGAACAGGCAAGCAGCCCTTTGACCATGTCTATGAAACCCTTTTTATGGATGTCATATAGCTCTTTATTATTGTTGCATCGGAATCATGATGAGATGGTGAACCACATGGGTTGGTTGCCTCTGTTACTTCCTCGCTGATACTTGCATTGTGCATGACCCTACCTTCTTATGAGGGTTATGCCGGTGGGAGTAGATAGGATGCTAAAGTAGTGCTACGCAAAAAGGGACGGGAATATGCATGATGATGGAGACAAAGTATTTTCAAAGGACTTTTTCGAAAACCCCGTCGGGTGCCACTTATGCCCGAGGGAGATGATGAGATGGGTAACCACTTGATGACGAAGTGGTGTACCGAGGCAAGTGTGTGTGTTGTTTTCGAAAACGGATTAGATTTAAGATTTGATGACTGTCCCAACCTTACATGCGCAACCACTCTACCCTTATATGGGAAAGGGCATTATTGATTACCTAGATCGATACTAGCTTTGAGCCCAATTACTAGTGACGAGGGAGAGTTGGTGCTCTCTCTCGGACGGGTCGTGCTGTAGGGCGGCCATGACTGTTTTCACAGGGCACCGGACACACTGTTGGTACCCCGTGCTTGTGGTATGTGATGAATATGGGAGCGAGGCTCCACAACTTTATGATGTGAAATGCTGGGCACAGGGGTTACTACCAATCGAGTGGACTCCATGTTAGTGTCATCTAGGGAAAGGTAGTGATCGGGTGCTTACCCTGGGTACTTGAGGTACCGCGGGTCGTGGCTGACATGGAAGTTCCCCGGATCTTGTGGGTACAGTGTGCAACCTCTGTAGAGTGTAAAACTATTCGAATAGCCGTGTCCACGGTCAAGGACGGTTGGGCGGTGCTGCTTAAACTATGTCCAGAGTTTACAAACCAGTGTGTGTGGATAACTACTTGGGTCAAGTCAAAGGACTTGACGTGATTGAGATGGGTTGGTGCCCACTCTATTTATGTTGATATCTGTAACCTGTGCTCATGGTTACTTGAATTCTCTTGATGCATGTCTTATAAGTTGTTGAACATGTCATTGCACTCAAAACTAGCTTTCTGCAAAAATTTACCTATATCATGCATTGTTGTATCTTGAAGCAAAGCATGGGTTGCTTAAGTAGTACATTCAAAGTACTCATTGGCTTGCCAACGGTTATTTTATTGGCGAGGCATGAAAGAACAGGATGTGATGAAGAACACTTCGGTGATGAACATGCCAGCTAGGACGCTTCCCAGTCATACTGCCTGTAGGGTTAAGGAAGATGGCATGGGTCCAAGTTATCGACGAAGATTTCAGCTGCGATGATATACTCAAGACTTGACCATAATGATCCTACTTGTGTAAAACGGTATGTATGGATGTAAGACTCTTGTTATTCAGCTTCTGTGTGTTCAGTGAGCATTGATCTCTGGGATCACTGTACACGTGCATTCGGTGATCACGACTTATGAGTCGGGGTCCCCACACAGACACAGCGGAGCGCTCGACGTTCCTCCTCCAACCGCTCAAACACTGATAGAAGGTCATGCGGGGGACATGACGCTGGAGTTCATCGTCAAGTTGCGCGATCCTTCACGCAAGCGCTTGCGGCTTCCTCATCCCTTCGCTAGGGGTGATGGAGGTCAACCAGCCGCTCGGGCTGCGGCTGCACATGAGCTGCTGCAGCAATGGTGTCATGTGGGTGGACGTTGAGTTCCCCATGCCTCATGTCATACTTCTTAGGCGTGGCTGGAAAACCTTCGCCCGCGCCCATTATCTTGCGGAAGGGCACGTCCTCTTCTTCAAGTTGGTGTAGTCCGATATGCTCTCCACCAAGGTCTTCGGGTGCTCAGGTGCTCGCCTAGGGTGCTGCATGGAAATCTTGAGTGACAATGAAAGCTCCTCCTCGAGCGATAATGTGGACGAGGACACTGACAGTGAAGACGGCAATGAGGAGCCCCAATCGTGAAGTGTGAACACGACGACGCGGACTCTGGCTGAACATCGGCCGCACCGTCACCGTCCACTAGGCGACGACAGCACCATAATCTGTAGCTAGACCCCGGTAGAGCGATTTGTCGGGGGTGCCTGGCCTAGACGTCATCGCTTACTCCAGCTGGACCCTGGCAGGATCATGGACTCCGGCTTCGTTTTCCCTACCGGTGTCTCTGCGGAGACGCGTCCCTCTGGTCCTGGCCGGGGTGACCAGGGCATCGCCTAGCCGCTCCCTCCATCTCCGGCATCTTCTTCCTTGCTGGGGAGGCACCCTCCCGATCTTGTCACGCTGCGTTCCGCTGGTCCTGACGGGGTCAGGCTGAGATTCTGCCCAGGCGCTCCTTGTGCCCTCTTTCCTTCTCAACACAACTCCTAGGATGAGAGGGACAAGAAAGACATTACAGAGCACTTATCTTTTTAAGTCAAAAAAGTAGGCACTCGCCCAATTTGAATCAAATTTATGTAATCCTTCATCCATTTTGATACCCGTAAGATTTGTACTTGTTTGTTCATGTAACTTTGAAATAAGAGTTTGCTGGATACTTGTACATGTGTTTAGACATGCTGAAGGACGAGCCCTCAATACTCACTTGTAAACGAAGTTTCAGACAAAGCTTCTTACCGGCCTTCAATGCAACTGCTATCAAACCTTGTTTAGTGAGCTTAAAAACGGGTTAGGAGCGCGAAATAAAGGCTAGTCCCTAGCAAATCTCCGCAAACTCAGCTACAAGTAACCTTGTCGAGTGGTCTCAAATCAGAACAGGAGTGCAAATGTAAGATGTGGCAAGGTTTACTTACGTGCAAGTTTCTCATTCATAGGTACAACATGGAATGGTGGAATGTAACAAAGTGAACTTATCTCTCTTTGTTGTTCTTCTTATCGTTTTAGATAAGAAAAGGTTGTTGGGGACCGATTTTACGGGCTTGCTTACTTCTATCCTCCTCCCGAGGAAGTTGTTCGTGAGGAAATCCTTCTGTTTTCATTGAAAGAGAAAAGAGAGGGAATAGCACATGGCCCTTTACAATATGTTAGTCACCTTATCTAAAAGCTAGTGTAATCGCAATAACATAATACTTATACAGGCAAGAAATCATGCATGCAAGTTTTGTGAAAACACTTTGTTTTATTCAGCTATGCATAGGGCATGCGCCTGGCTTTATACAAAGTGTTACAAGTCTCGGGGACTATGCTTGTACAAAACAGGCTGCAGGGACAGGGCCCGCCTTATGGGTAGAACTTGCGGAGTTGCTCAATATTCCATGAGTTTTGCATTGGGATGCCATCTTTGGTCTCCACACGGGCTGCACCAGGTCTGGTGACACGTACTACCCGGTAAGGGCCTTCCCACTTTGGCGTCAACTTGTTTGCACCCTTGGCGGACTAAACGCGCCTAAGGACAAGGTCGCCTTCCTCAAGGCCCTGGCCGTGAACCCTGCGGCCATGATTGCGACACAGGGCTTGCTAGTATCGTGCAGCATGTACATCTACCCGAAGACGATCCTCCTTGAGGAGTGTGGCATCGTCATGCCGCATCTGCTCTTGCACTACTTCATCCTAGGCAAGTACTCGAGGTGATCCGTATGGGAGTTCTATGGGGAGTACTGCTTTTGCACCATATACTAGGGAGAAGGGAGTTTGGCCAGTAGCTCGATTCGGTGTCGTTCTGATTGACCAAAGTACGGCTTTTGTACGCCGGTGTTCAACTTCCTCCTCTTTCTGGCGAATGTCGATTGCGAGACTGATGGTTGAGTTAGATGGAGCACAAAATTTCCTGGTTCCACAGGGAACTTCTGCGCATCGCACTTTGACAGGGGGTCAGTGATGCCGCTTGAAACCGCATCGGTATTTCCCCAAAGAGGAAGGGATTATGCAGTATAGCTATGGTAGGTATTTCCCTCAGTTATGAAACCAAGATATCAATAAAGTAGGAGAACTCAGCAACACTACGTAAACGGCACCTGCACACGAAGAAAAATACTTGCAACCCAACGCATAAGAGGGGTTGTCAATCCCACCTAGGTAACGGCGCCAGAAAATGGCAAGTTGACGGGAGAATATTTGATCCCCCCGGTAAAAAGATAGATTAATTTGTGATAGTTTGGATAATTAGCTCTCGATAAAACCCAAAATAAAATAAGTAATAAAAAGGTGCAACAAGGTATTTTTGGGTTTTTGGAATAATAGATCTGAAAATAAAAGCGAATAAAAATAGATCTCAAAGAAAATATGATAAAGAATAGACCCCGGGGCCGTAGATTTCACTAGTGGCTTCTCTCGAGAAATAGCACACGATGGGTAAACAAATTACTGTTGGGAAATTGATAGAAGATCAATAATTATGATGATATCCAAGGCAATGATCAATATATAGGCATCACGTGCAAGATTAGTAGACTGACTCCTGCCTGCATCTACTACTATTACTCCACACATCGATCGCTATCCAACTTGCATCTAGTGTATTAAGTTAATGGAGAAATGGAGTAAGGCAATAGAATGATGAAATGGTGTTGACGAAATCTATTCATGTAGGAATAGCCCCGATCTTGTTATCCTTAATAGCAACGATACATGCGTGTCTTGCTGCCCCTTTTATCACAGGGAAAGAACGCCGCAAGATTGAACCCATCACAAAGCACCTCTTCCCATGGCAAGAAAAATTGATCTAGTTGGCCTAAATAAACCATAGATTCGTAGAAGAAATATGAGGCTATAAATAATCATGCATATAAGAGATCAAATGAAGACTACGATAATATTCATGGATATAGATTTGATCAAAAACTCAAAGTTGATCGGATCCCAACAAACACACCGCAAAAAGAGTTACATCAAACAGATCTCCAAGAGACCATTGTATTGAGAATCAAAAGAGAGAGAGAGGAAGCCATCTAGCTACTGCCTACAGACCCTTAGGTCTATGGTGGACTACTCACGCATCCTTGAAGAGGCACCAATGAGGATGATGAACCCCCCTGTAATGGTGTTAGATTGGATTTCGTGGTTCTGGAACTTGCGGTGGCAGGAATTGTGTTTCGTCGACTACCCTAGGGTTTCTGGCATATTTTGGAATTTGGCGAAGAAGTGGTGCAGGGGGTCTCCGTGGGGGGCACAACCCCCCTGGGTGTGCCCTGGTGGGTTGTGCTCCCCACGGGCCTCCCATCTAGTACTTTCTTGCTCCAGTAGGTGTCTTCTGGTCCAGAAAAAATCTCTAAAAAGTTTCACTGCATTTGGATTCCGTTTGGTACTGATATTCTACGTAGTAAAAAAAGAAGCAAAAAAACAGCAACTGGCTCTAGGCACTATGTCAATAGGTTAGTCCCAAAAAATGATATAAAGTTGCTATAAAATGAATATAAAACATCCAAGAATGATAACATAACAAATGGAACAAGCAAAAGTTATAAATACGTTGGAGACGTATCAACATCCCCAAGATTAATTCCTACTCATCCTCAAGTAGGTAAATGATAATAAAATTTTTTTTGATGTGGAATGCTGCCTAACATGTTCATCACATATTCTTTTCTTTTGTTGCATGGGCATTTGGACTTTTATATGGTTCAAAGCAATAGTCTAGTTTTGACATGAAGATTTCAATAATAAAGCATATCAACAAGTAACCATGTCTTCCAAAATATCAACACTAAAGAAAGTTATCCCTAGCCCATCATGCTCAATCATTGATCCATTCATGAAACACACTCGCATATTAGCTACATCCAATGCTCAAGTATGATCATAGTGCTCCCTAGTTAGTGCTTTATAAGAGAAGATGAGACTCAAATACAATAAAAATTGCATAAAGTAAATAGATAGGCCCTTCGCAGAGGGAAGTAGGGATTTGTAGAGGTGCCAGAGCTCAAAGCTTAAATTGAGAGATAAATTTTTTGAGAGGCATACTTTTCCTGTCAACGAAAACGACCGAGTAATTCCCAACACTTTCCATGCTACATATATCTAGGCGGTTCCCAAACATAAAATAAAGTTTATTCCTTTTTCCACCATTCTTTCACAATCCATGGCTAGTCGTATCCACAGTTTCCTTCCATACCAACACTTTCCAAGGAATTTATTATTTGACAACATAAAGTAAATTTCTTTTTCATTTCGGGACTAGGCATCCCTATTACCGTCGTACTCTCATGCAATGACAAGTGAATAAACACCCGTCTTGAGAATAACACATCTAGCATGGAAAATATTGGCCACCAACTGCCGCTGCATGAGCGGTACAGGCACACAAAAATGAAATTAATTTTGAAAATTAGAGATGGCGCATACAAATTTGCTTAGAACGACACAGCAAAACCGCATATAGGTAGGTACGGCGGACTCATATGGCAAAACTTGGTTTAAAGATTTTGGATGCACAAGTAGTATTTCTACTGAGTACAAGTGGAGGCTAGCAAAAAGATCGAGAAGAAACAAACCAAGAAGCGAAAATTCACATAGGAGAGCATTAAGCATAACTAACACCGAATAATGCACTTCATTACATAACTA
Source organism: Aegilops speltoides (assembly GCA_021437245.1). Taxonomy (NCBI): domain Eukaryota; kingdom Viridiplantae; phylum Streptophyta; class Magnoliopsida; order Poales; family Poaceae; genus Aegilops; species Aegilops speltoides. The sequence continues at coordinate 209,147,365 of CM038141.1, forward strand.
TTGACTTTCGTGCTTGCATAGGGAATCACAAACTTGAACACCAATATTCTTGCTAAAGCATAATTACTCACCAACATGACTCACATATCACTATCATCATATCTCAAAACTATTACAAAGAATAAAGTTTATTTTGTCCAATGATCTTCATGATTTTTTATTATATCCCTCTTGAATATGTATCACTTTGGGACTAGTTTCATATATTGCAATTGCTTTTGAATAGCTCAACAAATTTAAGTGAAGATCATGAGCAAAAAATTTTTGTCTCCCAAAATAATATAAGTGAAACATGCGAGAATTACTTCAAAAATTTACTGATGAGGACATCAGTACCATTGTTACACCTACAACCCCTGCTTCTATACATACTGCACCAATCACTAGAGCTCGCGCACGCCAATTGAAATGCCAGGTACTTTCGTTTCTTGGTAACAATTCTAATGTTCGTGATAATATGGTGTTGCCTAAATTGGATAAATTTGTGTTTATTATTAATGAAGGGGCTAGCATGGACAAGAGGGATGAACATTGGAGTAGGAACAAGCATGGAGATGAAGGCGCGCACAAAGGGAGCCAGAATGGCATTTCTAGTGTAGATTTTAGTTCTTTGAAGCGACCTTGATGACATACAAGGACATGGATGAAATATACAACATGTCCTTTCATAAATTTTGTCCATAGCTTATAATAGGTGTTGCGCCACCTTATTTTTGGGCTAGGCCCATGTAATTTCAAAATACTTGAGTATAGGCTGTTTTTTAGAGTCCGTATGTGTGGGGAAACAAGAGTTAGGGTTGGTTTTAGACCACTCCTGCAAGGGTCATGAAATTCCCCCCTCTTCCTCCATATATATAGCCCTTAGGGCGTCGTTTAGACTTTGAGTTTTGTTTAGATTAAAAGTTCGCCATAGACACAACTTTGCATACTTTGTTTGTGTTCAACGACCAGACCAAGACGTCACAGAACCCCTTTCATCTTATATTCGCAATATCCAGATTGCAATCTTAGTTTCTGGCTTGTTCTTCGTTTGCTTGTAGGAAATAAACCTTCATGGTCAGGTTGATGATGCTCCGGCATGGTTAATAATCTCTTGGAGTTGGTTTAGCGATTGCTAAGGCGCAACGTCCTCACACGTTCATAGTCGGATCGTCAAAGTCTACTCCAACGAAACGATAATCACCTTCTCATCGAAACACGGGACACCTTCACCTCTATCAAGTGGTATCAGATTTCCAGGTTGCTCGGTGAGATTTTTCAGTTTTTCATAGTTTAGATCGTGTCTGTTCTTCATACCTACAGTCCACGAAAAAGCCAAAAAAAGAAATTTAGGGTTAGTTCATCATATCCGAACCAATCTGAGCCTTTGCATAATCTTTTTACGTTTTGCTTTGTTGAATTTGTGGTTGCATCATCGTGTCTAGTTGCCGATCTTAGCATCTAGTCATTTTGAGTTTCAAGTTCTATCACAGTTTGTCACGCCGCTGCCGCACCGATCGCTGCTGCCATATACCACCACCGCTGCCATATCCTACCACCGCTGCCATATACCATCGCAGTTGCCATATACCACCACCGCTACCATATCCTACCATCGCTGCCATACACCAACATCGCTGCCATACCACCACTGCTGCCATATACCACCACCGCTGCCATATCCCACCACCATATATCCACCACAAATCCGAGTTCTTTTCATCTTAGGTTTGTTTTCAAGAGCCATCTATTTCCCGATTTGTGTTTCCTTACCTGAGTAGGTTTCAAAAAAAAGTCTGGAGATCCCCGGGTATTTTTTAGTCCAAAATTTCAACAGGTGATAATATTTTTCCCTATCATGTTTTTGTAACACCCCAAAAATTTAACCATGTTTTGATAATTAAATTTTTGCCAGGAGTATAAAATTTTTGCTTCCTGGATTTTCTTTTGATTTCAGAATCCCTTTTTCTTTAATATTGTGGAGTTTTTACCCCAAGTAAAGGCCTTCCTAGATTATCATTGGACTTGTGTACCCTCTCAAGAAAAACTATTCTTTTATCAGTGGATTTATTTTCATAATTATTTTTCCTGAGCTTTATTCTTTTAAAGAGATTTTCATAAGTTTTAGAGCCTCTTTTGCACTGCAACCATTTGATAAATGCATCTAAAATTTTCACCAAAATTTGGGGATGTCATGTGGTGTTTTTATATCACTCTGGTGCAATAATATCTTTTATTTATTGAAAATTTTGAGCCCTACCCCAAGTTTTCTAAACTAGACCAGTTGGTACCTTTGCACTACAACCCCTTTAAATAATTCTTTAAATTTTTTGCCAAGTATTAGGGGATGGCAGTAGAGGCATATAATTCATTTTTATGCAGAAACCTATGAATGTTCTTTGCAAAATTTGAGCAAATCATCCTCTTTTACTCTCTGGTCCAGTTTGGCACTTTCTACAGCAACCACATTTTTTATTGCTCTGTTACACATGATTCTTTTTCCTACTTATAGTCCTCCCTACAAAACCCTTAAGTCCAGGAGAGTGGACCTATTGGAGTATATTTAGTGCATAAAATGTTAGCCTTTAGGTTCTGTCTGGAATTGATTTTCTCAAATATTTGCACTAACAAGTTTCTATACTTGACAAACTAACCTGGCCACCATCACCTACACCTAATGAGACACTGATCTGGAGATTTTGGCCACTCCAAGAACTGCCTAGATGCCTCTAGCATTTTGTCAAACACCTCGTGTGCACGGCCAGTTTTGGCATGGTTGTTAGTTAGCATGATAAACTTGATCCCCGGACCAAACCATTATGTCCACTAATCCCCTAGCTAGTGATAACCTAGCCCTGTTAATTTGTGTTTGCATCCAAGCCTCCTAGCTCGCCAGGGCATTTCGTCGAACGGTCACCGTGCGTGCTCTGGGCGCGGCCAGAGCGCTGCTTTGCACGCAGGCGCCCGAGCCGCCAGGCCCCACTGCCGCCTCCCAGCTCGCTTCTCCACCCCTCGACAGCCTGACGCCCGACCCTCCTCGCCACAGAGCCGCCGAGCCCTTCAACACCGTCACTGTCAGTCGGCCGTAGCCACTAGCGGCCGGCCACAAGAGTTCTCGGCGTGGCGGCGCCGCCGAGCCACCTCGCCGCGCCACTCGCCCGTGAGCAGTGTGGAGTTCGTCGGAATGCGCCGGCCAGCACCACGTCGCCCTGCTAGCTACAGCGAGGCGGTTCGCCGATCTTATCTCCAGCCGCCGCGGGAATCAACCTCGACAGTCTATAAAAGGACCCCCCCCCCGCCCCGAGCGCGTCCAATCCCTCAGGCAACCTCAAACCATCCTCCGAGTGCTTCCCTAGCCTGCAATCAACCTGGGAAGGCCATCTTCCCCGTCTTCGGCCAGCGCGGCCGCCGCCGCCCTCCTGTGCCGTTCATCGCAACCAAGCCCTCCCCCGACCATCCAACACCACCACCCGACTCCCCTCGATCGTGCGGATCCGCCCATCACCTCAACCCCGACCGGGAGCCACCATAGCCTTGACCCCCAATCCCTCCCGAAGCCATCTCCGCCGCGAAGCTCGCCGCCGGTGACTCCCTCCGTCCCCGTCAGCCAGTTGACCACCGCGAGGACCACCCTGGTCAAGCGGATCTATCCCTGTCCTTGGATCCCCATGGGGAGCCGTCGTTCGTCGGCGGCGATCGCCGGAGCCCCGCCCCGCTCGGACAGAGGAGGAAGAAGACCGCGGGCGACTGGTCAAACCTGACCAGTGGGCCCATGGGACCCACTGTCAGTGACCCAGCGCCGGTCCACGCAGGCATAAGTGGAGACGAAAAATCTAGAGTACGCGTTTTTCTTTTTTCTTAAAAAAAACAGAATTTGACCAAAACTTTGACTGGCTATAACTTTTTAAATATAACTCCAAATGAGTTGATTCTTTTTCCTACCTCTCTCAAATATTGTCTAGTTTATTTTCAGATTTATTTGAAAAAAATTCAGACAACTTTTTTTAATGTTTTTAGAACTATGTATTAATTAAAAAATTTAAATAGGATTTTTGGAGAGAGGAGAAAACTTTCAAAAGTTTTGGAATGCACCCTGCCTCCCCACAACTTGAAGGCAAGCATTCTGAACCCTGGCATAATATTGTTGTGTGTTGTTTGATACGGTTACAACACCTCTCGTCTTGGAGTTTTCGTTACTTTTTTTTGGTGATGATATGTTCAAACTCATGAGTGCATATTGATGATTCATGCTGTTGGAGTTCGATATGTTTGGGATAGTAGTCACCATCATATGCCTTCCATGCATACCGGAAGGAACCCGGGAAAGCCTCTGTCTTGGGTAGACACGAGCTTGTCTCCGGTCTTCGTCGAGACGATTGTGTCCGGTACGGCATAGTGAGACATGATGAGTGGTGATTGTGTCTGTTGGTTGAAACATGTTTGTTATGCTAATCGTGCAGGTAACACCTAAACCTCTTGAGTCGACCGTAGATCGAGTCTTGTTCCAGTAACCCCCATACTTGTTTCGTGCTACCACTTGTCCCTGCCGTAGGTAGGGTACGGTTTAGTAAGTTGTCAACCCCTTTCTAGCACACACCGTATAGAGAGGCCATGGTGGAAGATACCAGCTGCATCCGGCAGGCATGCCACCTGGTCCGGGGCATGGGCGTTTTGGTTGTAGCCAAGGGGTAGTTCTAGTTTATGCTGCTGTATACATTTTGTGATCCCATGCTAATCGAGGTTGTAGCCTTCCCACTTAGAGTTTTGCTTAAATAGGTGTCATGGGTGATTCCATACACCGACAAGTCAGGTTGGTGTGTGTGGTTAGGTGTGTTTTCAATTAAAAGACCGTAGACGGAATTAGTCCGGATGGACCAATGAAATCTGTTACTCGTGGGTAAAGAGTACATCCTCTGCAGAGATTATATCTATTCGAATTGCCGGGTCCATGGTTAAGGACTACAGTCTGGGTTGGGTCAAGTGTCGGTCTTAGTGTCGGACTTCGGAGGAAAAACAACTAAGACAGGACATTGATTATGACCGGTGACATATGATGATTGTGATTATTATTATTGTGAACTAACTGTTTTCATTATTTGGTTTATTGAGTATCCCTGGGACGGTTCTACCTCCTGGATATTCACTGTGATTATTCTGTTATAAGCCCTTTATGTGGTGTCGCTGAGACGCCCGACTGCGGCATGCTTGTGATATGTTTACTTTATAAGCCCTTTATGTGGTGTCGCTGAGACGCCCGACTGCGGCATGCTTGTTATATGTTTACTTTCTAAGCCCTTTATGTGTTGTCGCTGAGACGCCCGACTACGGCATGCTTGTTATTTATTTACTTTATAAGCCCTTTATGAGGTGTTGCTCAGACGCCTGACTGAGGCATTCTTTCTCTACTCTCTAATTACATTATTCGTATTTTATGTGAATAACTTGCTTGCGTACATCAAGGATTTTATTTTATGACTGACGTTGCGATCATAAAATATTTCAGAGCATGATCATCATTTGTTATATTATACCCGTGTTCATGATGTTTGCAAGTACATTCAAAGTACTCACTGGCTTGTCCCTGGCTATAGTCTTGGCCAGATTTCTTGCTTGGAGAGGAGCGTTGTGATGATAGCCGCGGAACCTAATCAATGGTGATAGCAGCCTCGTGAAGATAGGAGTTATCCAGGTCAGCTGTTCCTGTGGGAAATGGAGTTCCACAGATGCTGATGACCACAAACCGCTTCCGCCATAAACCACTAGAAACCTCGTGTTGTACTCATAGGCCAGAATGGTCTTGTACTACACATTATGTATTTTGCTTGGAGTTATTGTATCAAGTTTGTGTCTCGCCAGCTAACAGTAATCCTGGGGCTGGTGAGCATAAGGGCCATTTTCTGGGAAATTAATATCCCGAAATCCGGTCCTGACAGTTTTTAGGCTTTCCCAGTCTTTTGTGCCATCATACCAATTTTTTATCGCACTTTTTAGTCGCCGCTGCCCTGATTTCCCAAAAATAGTCAAAAAATTTCATGCCTATCCTATTATTTTGACTTTGGAAGAGTTTTGAGACACTTGCCATTATAGTGATTTTTGGCCAAAAAAGAGCACCAAAAAAAGTCCAGAGTGTGCTTTTTCCCTTGTTTACGTGTCGTGCCATGATTTTGTTAGTGATCTAGGCTCGCGTCTCTAGCACGGTCTACCCTAGGACCAGCACAATACTGTCTTTGAGCGTTTATTCAACTTTGCATCTCTGAATTGATTATTGCTAACATTTTTGCTAGCATATCATAAGCCTTCCCAACTCCACATACACCTACATCGTGTGTTTGACACCACCTGGCAATTGCTATGTCCAAGCTTTGAGTGTTTGGACTATAACGGTTGCCGATCACCACCTGCTGCTGGGTAAGAACTGGTTAGAGTTTGAGATTTTCTTGACGGATTTGTGACACCCCACCACCAGCACTTTAGTTTGTAGGATCATATTATTGTGTGTTTCTATTGCTGCTAACCATGGCAGGACCACAAGCCGACGAGATTAACTGGGAGAACTTGACGAAGAAGGAGCTTCATGATAAATTTCAGCAAATGTTGGTTCAATAGGTGGAAGACGTGATGGCCAGCTTTGGAAAGGCACTGGAGAGAATTGATGACGTTGAGAAGACAATTGACACCAAGTTGGATGCCAAGTTCGATGGAGTACTCGTGCATCTTCCACAACCACCACCCGCATCTGCTGCACCATTGTAACAACGTCAACAACTACCTCCACGTTGCAATCCAGCAGGGCGAGCGCAATATTTTCCTCTTAAGCCAAGATAAAGTTCTGGTGCTGCCGCTACTGCTGTTGATGCTTCTATAGCTCCTGGTGCTACTGTAGAGGGGGACTATTACGAGGATGAGGTTGATCAACATCAGAATTATGTGCAACCACCAGCACTACCACCACCAGGTCGACCTCATGCAAATATTCGCAATGGTAGGGCTGCGGCACCACCTTAGGTACGAGATTATGACCATATTCCTAAACTAAAATTGAATATTCCACAGTTTGAGGGTAGATACATTCCTAATGTATATCTTACTTGGGAGTTAGAAACTGAACAATGTTTCACATTGTCGTTGGGGGAAACGAGCACCTATGGGGTAGGGGCCCCTTCTCGGTCCGGCAGGGAGCGGAGGGCGCACGAAGAGCAGATCAAGGTCGAGCGCGCGGGGGATTTTACCCAGCTTCGGAGCTCTCCGGAGAGATAAAACTCCTACTGCTGCTTTGTGTTTGTATTTTGTTCTTGCTCGAAAGCGTGGGTATGCTGTAGTCTCGAATGAGTCGAACCCCTTCTACGTGCGCACGGGCCTCCTTTTTATAGTCTAAAGGGGTCACCGACAGGTGGCAACGCAGAGAGAGGGGTAAAAAGGTAAAAATGCGGGTTGGTACAACCACTATCAACAGTGTCACCTACCTAACCCTGACGGCAGGGGACAAGGGCATTTAATGCCCGTACGGTCGCCCCAATAGTGCAGGAAGCGACCGTTAGAGGCGTCACCGATCGCCACGATGGCCTCCTAGTCATCTTCACTTGCCACCTCGCACCGCTTAGCTGCACAACCGCCTGCCACGTGCACCAGGAGCGATCCTGCGGCGACAGGTTGTCGGATGTGCTGGAGTGTGGGCGCAGAGTGGTGGCTTTTGCCGCGCAAGCGCTTTGTCATGTCGCCGACTTGTCGCACCCGTAAGCTTGTCGTCGCGGTCTTGCTGGACGCGCCTTGCTGTCAAGGCAAGTCTCTTGCAATGCCTTGTTATGGCTTCCCGCAAGCTCCTCTTGCCGGGTTCATCCTTCCCGCAAGCTCCTCTTGCCGGGTCTTGTCCTTCCCGGCAAGCTCCTCTTGCCGGGTTCTTCCTTCCCGCAAGCTCCTCTTGCCGGGCTTTGTCTTCTCGCTAACACTTTGTTCTTGAATGGCAGTAATATGAATAGTGGAGGGTCTTGGCGACGCCTCGCAAGCCTTGCCGCTGACGCCGCGATCGCCTGCAGACAAGTTCGGGTACTAAGGTACCCCTACTTTAGTACACCGACAATACACGGTGCCGAGCGCTGTTGGGCCAGGCCCAAAACAGGGCACGGGCACGCGCGGCCTGCGTCCAAACCAAATCCACTCAGATCCACCGGCCCTCTCAGAACGGACGCCAATCGCAAGCGTCGTGGGAGAGATCGTGGGCAATACTTAAATCCAGAAATGGGAAACGTCACTGTTACAGATCTCGCCACGCTGCTCCCATGCGCTTGGGGTCGGGACGGTGGAAGTGGGAATCGGGCCGCTATGCAGAGGCAGCGGGTCGGCCCCGATTCCCTGCTCTTCCCTTGCCCTGATTTGCTGAGCGGGGCGGTTGATCCCCCACCTCGCTCCTTTTAAAAAGAGCGGAAGGGGAGCGCAGAAGCCCGCACTCTCTCATCTCCTCCTTTCTTCAGCTTCTGCTCCCCTTTCTCTCATTCGCCATGGAGAAAGGGAACCCCGGCCCTTCATCGGTGGCGGCGAGGGTCGCCACCAGATGGCGCACCCCTCCCTATCCCACGCCCGTGGTGGCAGAGCCAGCCACAAGGGGAAGAGGGAGGGGGCGAGGTCGAGGACGAGGTCGAAACGCTCCGGGAAGAGGTGGGCGGGGCGACGCGCCATCTCTGCCTCCGCCGGCGGTTCCTCTCCCCATGGCGGTCCATACAGGGGACGACCCTTGCGAGTTCTTCGTCAGGCTGTGTCGGGCGCCTCGTCGTCGCCTCCGGCTTCCAGGTCCGTTTGCGAGCGCGATGGAGTTGGACCCGCCTGAGACACTGAGATTGCACATGAGGGGCTGTGGGATCAGCGGCACGCGAGTCCGCGTTGTATTCCCAGCCCCTAATGTGATGTATCTTGATCGTGGGTGGAAGACATTCGCCCGAATCCACAGCCTGATGGCAGGGTTTACCCTCCATTTTAAGTTAATGGAGGGCGATCTCCTCTCCGTCAAGGCCTTTGGGGACTTCGGCACTCGGGCGAGGTGCTGCGTGGACAGCTCCTCCGACAGCGAAGACTCCCCCTCGAGCGAGAGTGACGAGGAGGAGAGCGACAGCGACGATGAGGGTAGCGGGCGGCGGGATGGCGGGCCCGACTAGGTGTCGGGCGCCACTTCGTGCGTCACCGGCGACCCCATCATCCGTGCCGCCGTCTCCTTGAACTCCCCGGGGTCATCTCCTTGGGTGGCTGGCGTAGGGAGGCTGCGGAAGGGGAAGAGGGCTGGCGACAAGGCCGTCAAGTCGGAGTACGAGGGCGTAGTGCCCTCGACAGCGGCCGACGCCCCGCCGCCTGCCTTGAGCCCCGCTCCGGCGCCGCCATCACTGGCCCAGCCTCGGACGGCCCCGGATGTTCTCTTGGTGTCTTCCGCACCTGTAGCTCGCCTAGGCGCCCCTTTTGCCCTTTTCACCTCCTTGACCTACCTCCTAAAGAGAGGGACAGGAAAGGGATTACTGGCATCTTATCTTTTTAAATTGTAAGCCTTCGGGCCTTAGGTGCATCTAAAACTTGTAATCCTCTCTTTCATGTTTTTCATCCCCTATGGACTGTACCTGAGTGGGATGTTTTTTAATGAAAAGGGGATGCTTGCTATGTTATATCCTTTACTCAGTTCCATCCCTTGTATGTTTTTACCCTGCGCTTTTAGGGAACTTGTCGGTGGAATATCGCTGTCATGAAGCGCTGAGTGCGGAACATCAGCAGTCTCATGGGCGGTGTTGCTTCCGCAAGAAACCTTGTCGGGCTAGTTGCAGACACTTTCATTGTTGAGCGGACTCAAACAAATTAAGGGCTTAACTTAGCCATTTAGTCGATTCCTCCGCCGCACAGGTTTTCCATACAAGGCACGGTCGTTCAAGGAATATAACTTAAAAATTTAAAAATGACTGTGCTCAAACTTTGGCAACTTAGCTTTTCTGTCGTCTGTGTCCCGGCAAAGGCTATACTCCTTTGAATGACGCCAGATCTACTTCGTTATCGTCTCCTCCCTGTGGCTCAACAATAAGGACTAAAGGCGCAAATGCTGCTGCGGGAACATCCGCTTCTACGGCAAGAATCTGGGATCCTGCCGGAGCGTGATGCTCCCCGCAAGCGCGCCGACACAAATCGCCGGGAGCGCCTCGCTTCAACGAAACAAACCTTAGGGCTTGTCGGAGCAGATCGCTCCTCAAGACTTTCGTGTTGATCCTGGGACCTTCTTGGCGGCGGCTCCGGAAGCTCGCCGAAAGTAGTCGCCAAGAACCAACTTTCTTCTTGCTCTTCGAAGTTCTCCTGCTTGAAGGAAATGGATCGTCTCAGTGTTTATGCCGGAGCCTCGCGCTCGACGACAAGGACTAAAGGCGCAATGCTTGCTGCGGGAACATCCGCTTCACGGCAAGAATCGATCCCGCCGAGCATGATGTTCCCGCAAGCGTGTCGGGACACAACTTGTCGGGAGCGTCTGCTTCAACGAAGCAAGCCCTAGGGCTTGTCGGAGCAGGCTGCTCCTTAGCACTCTTTGTGTTGATCCTGGGGATCTTCTTGGCGGCGGCTTCGGGTAGCTCTGCCGGAAAGTAGTCGCCAGTAACCAACTTCCTCTTCTTGCTCGCCCAGCTTGATGGCGTGATAGATGGTTGAGTCAGCTTGAGCACAAAAATCCCTGGTTCCGCTGGGCAACTTGAGGCGGCGATTTTGACAAAGCCATCTGCAATGTCATTCTGAATTCTTGGAACATGTTCCATCTCAGAGGCGCCAAAATGCTCTTCCAGCTTCCTCACTTCATCAATGTAGGCTTCCATCAACGGACTCGATAATCCTTGTTCACTTGACGACAACAAGCTGCGAGTCACCCCGACAATGAGCTTCTTGATCCCAAGGTCCGCCATGATCCCGAGTCCGGAAAGCAAGCATTCATACTCTGCAGATTGTTTGTCGCTTGCTCCTTGGGAAAGTGCATCTGAATCACGATTTGAGGTGCTCTCCGGTGGTGCGATAAGTAGCACACCCGCACCAGCGCTTTGCAGCGAGAAGGCACCATCAAAGTACATGATCCATTCTTTGTCCGCTTCCTTGTCGGGATGCTCTTCTCCGAGTTTCTTCATCGGGTGTTACGCCCACTCTGCGATGAATTCTGCCAATGCTCGGCTCGATAGTTGAAGTACTTTCAAACTTGAGACCAAAGCTTGACAATTCCAAAGGCCCATTCGACAATCCCGCCTGCCTCTGGATTCTGCAATATCCTCTTCAACGGAAAGCGAGTGACAACTGTGATCTCATGTGCCTGAAAGTAATGGCGCAGCTTTCTCGAGGCCATGAGAAGGCCGAAAAGCAACTTTTGCACCCCAGAGTATCTTGATCTAGCCCCCTGTAGAAGGGAGCTGATAAAATAAACTGGGCGCTACACCATCTTCTTCTTTTTTTCTTCCGGCAGCTGCACAGATCCATCCTTGTCGGGACCAGAACTTGCCGGGGGAGCCCCCTGCTTGTCACTGGATTCGCTTGCCGTGGTTGATGGCTCATCATCTGCCTCCCTCTCCGCTACTAACGCAGCACTAACCACTTGATTGGTTGCCGCTAGGTACAACAGCAACTTCTCTTGTGGTTTAGGTGCGACAAGTATTGGAGTGGAGGATAGGTATCTCTTCAAGTCTCAGAGCGCAGCCTCCGCTCGGAGTCCATTTCATTGACCCGCTTTTTCAAAATTTTGAAAATGGCAGGGCGCCACCAGCAGATTTTAGAAATGAACCTACTGAGAGCAGCAACACAACCGGCAAGCCTCCGCACATCCTTGACGCGCTTCGGGGCTTCAATTTGCTCGATGGCTTTGATCTTGTCGGGATTGGCTTCGATCCCCCGCTGAGATACAAAGAATCCGAGAAGCTTGCCGGAAGGAACTCCAAACACGCACTTCTCGGGATTCAACTTGAGATTGATCTTGCGCAGATTTGTGAAGGTCTCATCCAAATCTTGGACCAAAGTTTCTCTGTCCTTGCTTTTGACCACTATATCATCCATGTAGCCTTCCACATTTCTGTGCAACTGTGGCTCAAAAGCATGGCCGACTACTCTTGCAAATGTTGAACCAGCATTTTTTAGTCCGAAAGGCATCCGCACAAAGCTGTGCGTGCCACATGGAGTAATGAATGTGGTTTTCTCTTCATCCTCTTCTGCCATGAAGATCTGATGATATCCTGAGTATGCATCAAGAAACGAAAGCAGATCACATCCCGCCGTGGAGTCGACAATCTGGTCAATGCGCGGCAAGGGAAATGGATCTTTGGGCCAAGCTTTATTAACATCCGTGAAGTCAATACAAAGCCTCCACTTCCCGTTTGCCTTGCGCACAACTACTGGATTGGCTAACCACATTGGATGGAGAACTCCTCGGACGAGGCCTGCTGCTTCCAATTTCTCGATCTCTTCTGCTATGAACTCTTGGCGTTCCACCGCTTGCTTCCTGACTCTCTACTTGACGGGCCGCGCGTGAGGACAGACGGCAAGGTGGTGCTCAATTACTTTCCTGGGAACACCGGGGATATCAGATGGTTTCCATGCAAATACATCGACATTCGCCCGCAGGAAAGCAACGAGCGCGCTTTCCTATTTAGGATCAAGCGTGGCACTGATGGTGAAGGTACCACCAGTGCCGTCCTCCTTGGCGGCCACTTTCTTGGTCTCTGGTTCAGCTGTCTTCGCCTTCTTGCACTTGTCGGTGGAGCTCAATGGTGCGTCCTCGATGGTAGCGCAGCACTCCGAAGAGGTGCGCTTGCCGGAGTGGGCATCAGAGCTACTCTTGCCGGACTTGGTCTTCTTCTTCCCCCGGGGAGCTTCAACGGCAAGTGGTTTGCGCTCTGCTGCGGCTGCTGCTTCCCGGTAGATCTTGTCGGTGCAGATAAGTGCATCTTTCTTGTTGCCATGGACAGAAATAACACATATCGGACCAGGCATCTTGAGCACATTGTAAGCATAATGAGAGGCTGCCATGAACTTGGCAAGCTACTGAAGGTTTAGTATCCCATTGTAGGGCAATGGGAAATTAGCAACATCAAATGTGACTCTCTCTATTTTGAAATTCAGCTCGCTGCCAAACGCCATCGGGCAAAGTAATCTTCCCTTGGGCTTGCTCCTTCCCGGTTGATTCCTTGAAAGGTACCAGCTTCTTCGAGCTCACCGTCGGGATCCGGAGCTTGTTGAGCACCGCGGAAGAGATCAGATTTAGGCCAGCCTCGCCGTCAACCAACATCTTTGTGACCTTGAGGTTGCGGATGGTTGGCGAAACCAACATCGGCAAGCACCTGACCGCAGTGATGCGATTAGGGTGATCCTCAACATCAAAGATGATGGGCGTGCTGGACCACTTCAGGGGTTTGCGCGATTCGACTAATGGTTCTGCTGCATTTACCTCCCGCACCCACTGCTTGAGTTGGCGGTGCGAGGTGTGCAGAGAAGCACTGCCATCAACGCACAAAACCTCCATTGCCTTCTGAAACTCTTGCTCGTCGGTCTCATCCTCGTCCATCTCATCATCCTCATCTTCGCTTCGCCCTGTCGCGCCGCTGGGAGGTCTGTCTCTTGCCGCTGCTTGGCTTTGCCGCGCGCCTCCTCGGCAGACGCTTGTCGGATCCTTCGCCACCTTCCCGACCTTCTTCGTCACGGCGCCAGATTCAGCCTTCGCAACTCGCCATCCGCTTCAACCTTCTTGCAGGCTTGGAGGTCATGGCCCTTGGTGCGATGGATCTTGCAAGATCGCTTGTCGGGTCGTCCTACTTGTCGGCGCCACCACAGCCTCGCCGAGTCACCAGCTTTGGCCTTGTCGGCGCCGCCTCGCTGTCGGGACCGCTCGACGACTAGCACATCCTTAGCTTTCTCTTCGTTATTCCGCCCGGTTCTTCTTGCCGAGGGGTGTCCTCACCGCCGATGCTTCGCTCCTGCGTTTTCTCCGGAGTTTCTCCTCTTCAGCCCGCACGCTTGTCGGCCGAGCATATAGCTCATCGACATCTCTGATTTTGCACATCGCCATCTCTCCCTCATCCCGCGTTACGCACATTCGATGGAACGACCGATAACCGCAGCGGGTGGACGCTCGATGTTGCGCCGCACCGCTGAATCTTCAGTATGTACTTGCGCAGAGGTTCTCCTTCCTTCGGGCAAGCAATGAAGATCGCTTCGCCATGGGGCTTGTGGTCACCGTGAAGGCGCCGACAAACCGATGGCACAGGTCCGCCCACGAAGAAATGGAGTTTTCCGCAAGTGCATGAGCCAAGATCCGACGCGGCTTGAGCACCAGCGGAAGTAGTTGGCGAGGATCTTCGTCAGCGCTACCGCAGCCTCGCACCGCGATGGTGTAGACACCGAGGAACTCGACGGATGTATCCTGCCATCGCATTTCGGCACGCCCGGTTTGAAGTTCTTGGTATCGGCCACCGACTTGCCGCAGCTCACGGGTGAACGCAGGGCAACCTATCACAGATGGCAAGTCGCCTGTTCTTCGGCGCATGCATATCGACAAGGGGCCCGCGCTGGTCGATTGACGCCAAGATTTCTTCGCACTGGCGCGTAGTACGAGCATCTTCGTGTCGTCATTCTTGGAGAACTTGGCGTTGATCGCTGCGAGCTCGCGGGTCTGACGACGTGGTGGAGTCGGTGTCGAGGTTGGCCCGGCGAGTCGGTGATTTTGGCCTTCTGGGCGGGGAGTGCATGGTGGTGGCACCCCCAGCGGTCTTGTCGGCGTCGGCTTGCGCCTGGGTGTCTTGCCGGGCTTCGGCGTGCTCGTTGTCGGGCTTGTCGCGTTGGCGGCCGGCGAGGCTCAATCGTGGCCCTCCAGTCGTCGAGCTTGTCTGGCGCTGGAGTGTAATCTAGAAGCAGCTAGTCTCGAGCCAGCGCTTCCTCTGCAGTCTTGGGTGGCGGTGGCGAGCGACGCGAGGTGCGGGATATGCTCAAACTTCTAACAGTGTTAGAAGGAGCAACATCTCGCCCAGCGATCAAGATCAAGGCTGTGCCAGCGGTGGACGCCAGATGTTGGCCTTGAGCGTCCCGCGACCCACCAGCTTGGCCTTGTTCCAACGCGAGTACGGTGCTAGGAGCACTGTGGCATTCTCGATCCAGCACCCCCTGGGAGGGGTGCGGCGGATGTACAGACGTTGAAGCTTGCGGGGCCTTGTCCTTGGACCTGGTGACGATGTTAGTCCCACTGCCGGGCGCCCGCCTCGCCAAGCGCCCACCCCACCGCCTGCTTGCTCCGGTGGCGTAGGATAGTCGCAGACGGAGCGCCACCTCCAAGTCTTCTTCTTCGTGGCATGTCGATGAAGATGTTGATGTAAGCGCAGAGACCAGATCAGGTTCAAGACCACCGACGCCCCTACCGGCACGCCAAAGATGTCGTTGGGGGAAACGAGCACCTATGGGGCAGGGGGGCCCCTTCTCGGTCCGGCAGGGAGCGGAGGGCGCACGAAGAGCAGATCGAGGTCGAGCGTGCGAGGGATTTTAACCAGCTTCGGAGCTCTCCAAAGAGATAAAACTCCTACTGCTGCTTTGTATTAGTATTTTGTTCTTGCTCGAAAGCGTGGGTATGCTGTAGTCTCGAATGAGTCGAACCCCTTCTACGTGCGCACGGGCCTCCTTTTTATAGTCTAAAGGGGTCACCGACAGGTAGCAACGCAGAGAGAGGGGTAAAAATGCAAAAACGCGGGTTGGTACAACCACTATCAACAGTGTCCCCTACCTAACCCTGACGGCAGGGGACAAGGGCATTTAATGCCCGTCCGGTGGCCCCAACAGTGCAGGAAGCAACCGTTAGAGGCGTCACCGATCACCACGATGGCCTCCTAGTCATCTTCACTTGCCACCGCACCGCTTAGTCAAGACACCGCCCGCCACGCACCAGAGCGATCCCCGCGGCGACACGCCGTCGGATGTGCCGGAGCGTGGGCAGAGTGGTGGCTTTGCCGCGCAAGCGCTTTGCCGCGTCGCTGACTTGTCGCACCCGTAAGCTTGTCGCCGCTGGTCTTGCCGGACGCCAGCGCGCGTCGCGGCAAGTCTCTTGCAATGCCTTGTTATCTTCCCGCAAGCTCCTCTTGCCGGGTCTCATCCTTCCCGCAAGCTCCTCTTGCCGGGTCTTGTCCTTGCCGCAAGCTCCTCTTGCCGGGCTTTGTCTTCTCGGTTAACACTTTGTCCTTGAATGGCAGTAATATGAATAGTGGAGGGTCTTGGTGGACGCCTCGCAAGCCTTGCCGCTGACGCCATGATCGCCTGCAGACAAGTTCGGGTACTAAGGTACCCCTACTTTAGTACACCGACAATACACGGTGCCGAACGCTGTTGGGCCAGGCCCAAAACAGGGCACGAGCACGCCCGGCCTGGGTCCAAACCAAATCCACTCAGATCCACCGCGCCCTCTCAGAATGGCACGCGTCAATCGCGGCGTCGTGGGAGAGATCGTGGGCAATACTTAAATCCAGGAAATGCGAAACGTTCGCCTCGGTTCTGTATCCCCGCCACGCGGCTCCCATGCGCTTGGGGTCGTGGACGGTGGAAGTGGGAAACTAGGCCGTTGCGAGCAGAGGCAGCGGGTCGGCCCCGATTCCCTGCTCTTCCCTTGCCCTGATTTGCTGAGCGGGGCGGCTGAGCCCCCACCTCGCTCCTTTTAAAAAGAGCGGAAGGGGAGCGCAGAAGCCCGCACTCTATCATCTCCTCCTTTCTTCAGCTTTTGCTCCCCTTTCTCTCATTCGCCATGGAGAAAGGGAACCCCGGCCCTTCATCGGTGGCGGCGAGGGTCGCCGCCAGACGGCGCACCCCTCCCTATCCCACGCCCGTGGTGGCAGAGCCAGCCACAAGGGGAAGAGGGAGGGGGCGAGGTCGTGGACGAGGTCGAGGACGAGGTCGAAACGCTCGGTGAAGAGGTGGGCGGGGTGGCGCGCCATCTCCGCCTCCGTCGGCGGTTCCTCTCCACACGGCGGTCCATACAGGGGACGACCCTTGCGAGTTCTTCGTCAGCTGCGCTGGCGCCTGTTGCCGCCTCCGCCTCCCAGCCCGCTTGCAAGCGCGGCGGAGTTGGACCCGCCGAGACATCGAGATTGCACATGAGGGGCTCAGGATCAGCGGCACGCGAGTCCGCTGCTGTATTCCCAGCCCCTAATGTGATGTATCTTGATCGTGGGTGGAAGACATTCGCCTCAATCCACAGCCTCGATGGCAGGGTTTACCTCCATTTTAAGTTAATGGAGGGCGATCTCCTCTCCGGCAAGGCCTTTGGGGACTTCGCACTGGGCGAGGTGCTGCGTGGACAGCTCCTCCGACAGCAAGACTCCTCGAGCGAGAGTGACGAGGAGGAGAGCGACAGCGACGATGAGGGTAGCGGGCGGCGGATGGCAGGCCCGACCAGGTGTCGGGCGCCGCTGCAGGCCACCGGCGACTCCCATCATCCGTGCCGCTGCCTCCTTGAACTCCCGGGTCATCTCTTGGGCGGCTGGGCGAGGAGGCTGCGGAAGGGGAAGAGGGCTGGCGACAAGGCCGTCAAGTCGGAGTACGAGGGCGAGTGCCTCGACAGCGGCCGACGCCCCGCCGCCTGCCTCGAGCCCCGCTCCGGCGCCGCCATCACTGGCCCAGCCTCCTGGACGGCCCCCGGATGTTCTCTTGGTGTCTTCGCACTGTAGCTCGCCTAGGCGCCTTTTGCCCTTTTCGCCTCCTTGACCTACCTCCTCAAGAGAGGGACATGAAAGGGATTACGAGCATCTTATCTTTTTAAATTGTAAGCCTTCGGGCCTTAGCTGCATCTAAAACTTGTAATCCTCTCTTTCATGTTTTTCATCCCCTATGGACTGTACCTGAGTGGGATGCTTTTTAATGAAAAGGGGATGCTTGCTATGTTATATCCTTTACTCGGCCCATCCCTTGTATGTTTTTACCCTACGCTTTTAGGGAACTTGCCGGTGGGAACACGCTTGTCATGAGCGCCGAGTGCGAACATCAAGCAATCTGTGGGCGGTGTTGCTTCCGCAAGAAACCTTGTCGGGCTAGTTGCAGCACACTTTCATTGTTGAGCGGACTCAAACAAATTAAGGGCGAACTTAGCCACGAAGTCGATTCCTCCGCCAGCATGTGTTTTCCATACAAGGCACGGTCGCTCAAGGAATGTAACTTAAAAATTTAAAAATGACTGTGCTCAAACTTTGGCAACTTAGCTTTTCTGTCGTCTGTGTCCCGGCAAGGCTATACTCCTTTGAACGACGCCAGATCTACTTCGTTATCTTCTCCTCCCTGTGGCTCGACAACAAGGACTAAAGGCGCAATGTTGCTGCATGGAACATCCGCTTCTACGGCAAGAATCGATCCTCGCCGAGCGTGATGCTCCCCGCAAGCGTGTCGGACGCAGCTCGCCGGAGCGCCCGCTTCAATGAAACAAACCTTAGGGCTTGTCGGAGCAGATCGCCTCAAGACTTTCTCGTGTTGATCCTGGGACCTTCTTGGCGGCAGCTCCGGAAGCTCGCCGAAAGTAGTCGCCAAGAACCAACTTTCTTCTTGCTCTTCGGAAGTTCTCCTGCTTGAAGGAAATGGATCTGTCTGCTGTGCTTGGCGCCGGAGCTCGCGGCTCGACGACAAGGACTAAAGGCGCAAATGCTGCTGCGGAACATCCGCTTCTACTGCACGGCAAGAATCGATCCCGCTGAGCATGATGTTCCCCGCAAGCGTGTCGGGACACAACTTGTCGGGAGCGTCTGCTTCAACGAAGCAAGCCCTAGGGCTTGTCGGAGCAGGCTGCTCCTCAGCACTCTTTGTGTTGATCCTGGGTAAAAAGGTAAAAACGCGGGTTGGTACAACAACCACTATCAACAGTGTCCCCTACCTAACACCGACAAATAGGGACAAGGGCATTTAATGCCCGCCCGTCGCCCAACAAAGGCAGAAGCGACCGCTAGAGGCGCCACCGATCGCCACGATGGCCTCCTAGTCATCTTCACTTGCCACCGCACCGCTTAGTGCACAGCCACCCGCCACGTGCACCGTGAGCGATCCCGCGCGACACGCCGCCGGATGTGCCGGAGCGGGCGCAGAGTGGTGGCTTTGCCGCGCAAGCGCCTTTGCCGTGGTCGCCGACTTGTCGCACCAGTAAGCTTGTCGCCGCCGGGTCTTGCCGGACGCCAGCAGCTGCCGCTGCAAGTCTCTTGCAATGCCTTGGTTGGCCTTCTCGGCAAGCTCCTCTTGTCGGGGTCTTGTCCTTCCCGGCAAGCTCCTCTTCCTGGGGTCTTGTCCTTCCCGGCAGGCTCCTCTTGCCGGGGCTTTGTCTTCTCGGTTAACACTTTGTTCTTGAATGGCAGTAATATGAATAGTGGAGGGTCTTATGACGCCTGGCAAGCCTTTGCCGCTGACGCCATGATCGCCCGTGCAGACAAGTTCGGGGTACTAAGGTACCCCTACTTTAGTACACTGACACACATGCTTACAATATCCTTAGGAGAGACGTGTTGCTGCTGCTGTTTATGAATACACTAGTTTTGCTTCTGTTTGGTGGTCTGAACATTGTAGATTATACCATGATAATATCCCTACTACTTGGGCTGCTTTGAAAACTGCTATGCGTACTCATTGGGTTCCACCATAGTATCAACGTGAATTACTTAAAAAACTGCAGCGTTTGAGACAAGGAAAAAAATTCTGTAGAGGAGAATTATCTGGAATTACAAACTGGTATGATTAGATGTGGTATTGTTGGGGATAATGAGGCTATGCTTGCATGTTTTATGGGTGGTTTAAATAGAGAGATTCAGACCATTTTAGAGTATAAGGAGTATAACAATATCACTTCTTTATTCCATCTTGCTTGCAAAGCTGAACGTGAAGTGCAGGATCGACAAGCATTGGCGGGAACTAACTTTTCTGCAGGTCGACCTTCATCATGGACACCGCGTGCATCTTCTACTTCCACACATTCTGTTGCACCGACACCTCCGTCAGCTGCCACCTCCAACCGTGATACAAGAAAGAAGGCGCAAACACCACTATCTGCCAAGAGCACACCTTATGGGCCTGCATAGAGCTATTCTTCATCCATGGTATC
Source organism: Aegilops speltoides (assembly GCA_021437245.1). Classification (NCBI taxonomy): domain Eukaryota; kingdom Viridiplantae; phylum Streptophyta; class Magnoliopsida; order Poales; family Poaceae; genus Aegilops; species Aegilops speltoides. The sequence goes on from CM038141.1 coordinate 209,167,418, forward strand.
AATAGGGGAAACACATGATATTATTTGTCATCGTTGCAAGGGTGGAGGTCATTATGCGAGAGAATGCCCATCTAAGCATGTGTTGATTGCAGCTAAGGATGGTGGGTATGAATCCGCTAATGACTATGATGAGGAGACTTTGGCTATTATTACAAGTGAAGAGCACGGTGGAGATGATTCTAAATAAGAGACACAATACATGGCTGCTGAAGACGCTGACAGGTATGTAAGTTGAGTTGCTCAACATGTTTCGAGTGTGCAGGTCACACAAGCTGAGCAAAATCAGAGGCAGAATTTGTTCCATATAAAGGGAGTTGTGAAGGAACGTTCTATTCGCATCATCATTGATGGAGGGAGCTGCAACAACTTGGCTAGCATGGAGATGGTGGAGAAGCTCTCTCTCACCACAAGACCACATCCGCATCCTTACTACATCCAATGGTTCAACAATAGCGGCAAGGTTAAGGTAACATGTACTGTTTGTGTGCATTTTAGTATCACTACATATGCTAATTTTATTGATTGTGATGTGGTACCCATGGAAGCATGTTCCTTATTTCTTGGTAGACCATGGCAATTCGATAAAAATTCTGCACGCCATGGTCGAAACAATTAGTATACTCTTGTTCATAAGGATAAACATATTACTTTGCTTCCTATGACTCCTGATTCCATTTTGAAAGATGATATTAATCGAGCTAGTAAAGCAAAACAAGAGCAAAATAAGAGTGAAAATCAGATAGTGGCCAAAGAATTTGAGCAACAAATGAAACCTAATAATAAACCATCTAATGTTGCTTCTGAAATTAAATTGAAAAGTGGTTGTTTACTTGCCACCAAATCTGATACTAATGATCCAGATTGCAGCAAATCCGTTTGTTATGCTTTTGTGTGCAAAGAGGCATTATTTTCATTCGAGGACGTGCCTTACTCTTTGCATCCTGCCATCACTCTCGATGAAGTAGAGGCACTCTTTTATACCCCTTTACATGTGCACGGGTAGTCAGGGTCGCGCCCGCGGCCACACTTAGCAGCGCAGAGGAGGGAAGCCGAAGGCGCAAGACAATCAAAGCAAAGACCAAAGACACAAAAAGCAAGAGGGTGAGGTAGACTCCCCCGGCAAGACCCTTGTCGGGGCAGCCTCCGCAGCCCCGGCAAGAGCCTTGCCAGGGCACTTGCCTAGCGCTAGCAGAGCGCGCCACCCTTGAGCCCAAGTGTTCCAACGCCATCGGCCATATTGGAACCATTAATCGGGAGGCACCTCCCTGGTGGCATGCAGATCTTCGTAAAAATCATAAACACACAAGATCATATGAGGACCAGAAGGCGACGATCCTCGGCAAGATCCTTGCCGAGGAAATCCACGAGACCTCTGGCAAGATCCTTGCCGGCGACGACCGCGATGTCACGGCAAGACCCTTGCCGGGACCCCGGCAAGACCCTTGCTGAGGACGTCAACGGGGCCGCGGCCAGGCTCACATCTGCCAAGACTCCACTGTCGTTCCCATGCAGCTGCCAGCTCAGCCAGCTAGGCGAGCACCTGTGTGGCAACGTGCGGCCTCTAGACCGACTCAGCAAGCACCTGCGTGGTGGCATGCAGATCTTCATGAAGACCCTGCAACCACACCAGCTCAGCAGCCTGCCAGCTTATGGCGCTGCACGCCTTGTTGGCCTGGACGCGTGTCAAAGCAAGGCGAAGAGGCGATGGGTGGGACGGGCTTCGCTACCGTCCCCGATAAAGCAAGAGGACACCTAAGTAGCGCATTTAATGTGTTTTGTCCTGTGATGTCAGGCAATAAGCTTGTACACTGTATACACTTTCCACCTCCCGTGTGCCACTGTGGCGTCTCCTTCGAACTATAAAAGGAGGCCCGAGGCATACTGGAGAGGGGTTCGGATCTTTTGGACTACGCACGCATCATACCTAGTTCAGGAGCTCAAGAACACTCAAATATACACCATAGCAGGACTAGGGTATTACACATCCTCGCGGCGGAAGCTGGGTAAACGATCTTTGTGCTGACTCGTAGAACCGCTCTTTCCACAACCCTGCACCCGCTGAGCATAGTAGGGATTCATGTGATCCCATAGGTGTCGTTTTCCACCGACATCTCTGGCGCGCCAGGTAGGGGGGCGCAGTTGTGAAAATCCGGTCTAGCAGCTAGTCTAGCAGTTCTTCATCGCCATGGCTCCCAAGAAGAAGATGACGATGGCGATCGGTTCATCCAGAGACGGATGGCCCATGCCAGTGCGGGCAAGTGGCGGGGTGGTCGCAGACGGAAGCCGAGGTGCGGCCCGCGAACACCCATATTGCTTTGGCAGTCAAAGCCTGGCGAGCGGTGTCGTTCGTGCGCAAGACGACGGGTCGCACCCGCCAAATCCAAAGATGGAGCTGGGCCCCGCAGCCGGTGTGGGGCCCTCCAAGGGCGGTGCCGTGCCACCTACCGTGGCGTGGCGACCTCGAAGACACCTACGTCGTCGCCCATGACGTGCTCTTCCCAAGTTGTGCGCGATGAGCAGCGTCATCACTCCGGTGACCCCGGGCACCGCCGTAGAAGAGTCCTGCGCATCCTTCGCGGGACGAAGGAGGCCAGCATGCACGCCAAAGTGCTGGCGGAAATGGCGTGCAACCGCAAGGCCGTGATAGATCTCCTTCTAACATTGTTAGGAGTCGGAGCACGTCACCGTCCATGCAGCTGTTGCCGCCGCCCACACCAACACAAGCTTTGGCGCACGTGCAACTGCTCCTCGATTTTCCTCCTGCTTCGGAAAAGCTCAACGACTGGAGAGCCACCATCCGGAGCGTCGTTGGTGTCGCCAACAAAGATGAGCCACGACCAGTGGGGTCCTTAGGCCGCCGCGCCGTCGAGCCATCGCATGCCAGTGGTGGAAGGGTCGGAGGTGATGCAGCCACGATGCACTCTCCTCCCACAGGCCAGTTACCACGGGTGTCGGTCCGTCGTGATGACGCTTGTGATAACATTTCTATAGCGTCATCCGACCCACGGATCCACCGCAATTAGCGCCAAGATCTTCGGGAGCGAGCCCTTGAAGACGCTCGAACCACCATCGAACGCCGGCGCGAAGCGCGCCACCAGTCAGATAGGCGGGCAGGGCCCATTATGGACCACCCGGCACTAGGAGGCTATGGTGGCCTACCCTACGAGGTGGGTTGCCCAGCCTTTTCCTTGAGCTGCGGCAGCTCCAGTGGCCCTCCCACCGCACGTTCAAGCCCGACGTTGGCGAGAAGTACAACGGCAAGGCTCACCCGTCAGAGTTCCTCAGCATCTACACCATCGCGATGCAAGGTGCTGGAGCCCGCAACAGCAAGGTGATTGCCAATTACTTCCGGTTGGCACTTAAGCCCAATGTCATGTCATGGTTGATGCACTTGCCAGCGGATTCCAGTTCTTCTTGGTCGGATTTGTGTCATGAGTTCGTTGGCGCCTTCACTTGGGGCCATCAAGCTCATGGCCAGGCAAGCGATTTGCAAATCATCCCCCAGAAGGAAGGTCAAAACTTGCGCAAGTATATACAGAGGTTCAGCCGGGTGCAGTACAACATCCCAGATGTTCATCCCGCCACCGTGATCAGCGCATTCCATCAGAATGTGTGCAACCGCAAGATGCGTGAAGAGCTGGCGATGAACAAGGTCAAAGATGTGGCCGAACTTTATGTTCTGGCCGATAGGTGCGCTTGAGCTAAAGAGGGGAGGAAGTACCCCGATGAGGACGCTACTGCAGAAACTGAGTCCACAGACGAAGACACCGCCGCCCCGACGAAGAAGGGCTGACGGCGCAACAGAAAGCGCAAGGGCAAGGTCGTGCTTGCCGTCGAGGGATCCGACGACACTGGCGCTGCTAAGAAGGCCAAGGCAAGCAACCCCGACAAGGAAATTGTCAGGTGCGCTGCTTGCCGGGCCCTGGCAGCTGCCGACAAGCCAGGAAGCTCCGGCAAGCAGTACTACAAGATCCACCACACCAAGGGCCACGACCTCCAGAACTGCCGACTAGTTGAGCTGCTTGCTGAGAAGCAAAAAGCTGAGTATGAGTGTCGGTGTACTAAAGTAGGGGTACTTTAGTACCCCGAACTTGTGCACGGGCAGTTGCAGCACCCCGCGGCAAGGCTTGCCGGGCGACCGCCAAGACCCTCCGTCATTACCTACTACTGCCATTCAAGAACAAAGTATCAACTGAGAAGACAAAGGCCCCAAAGAAGAGGAGCTTGCCGAAGGCTAACCAAGGCACTCCAGAAGACTTGCCGCGACGCCCACGCCGCCCCTAAGAGCAGCCCGCGGCCGCAAGCTTGCCGCACAACAAGAGAAGGGCGCGCAAGGCACTCGCCACGCAAGGCTGCCACCCAAACTCCAGCAAGATCCAATGACGTGTCACCTCAAGGCCACCCTCAGGGCACGTGGCGAGGCGCCGCACAGCCATGCGGAGCAAGGTGGCAAGCAGGGCTGATAGAGACGCCATCGTGGCAACCGGTGGCTCACCTAACGGTCGTTTCTTTGGACTGTTGGGGCAACCGGACGAGCATTAAATGCCCTTGTCCCCTGCCGTCAGAGTTAGGTAGTGGACACTGTTGGTCATCAAGTACCAACCTCGCTTTTACCTTTTTACCCCTCTTCCCACGCTGCCACCGTGGGTGCCCCCTTCAGATTATAAAAGGGAGGCCCATGCGCACGTAGAAGGGGTTCGGTCCATTCGACACCCACAACACCACTATACGCCAAGGCCTCGAGCAAGATCAAATACAAGCACAAAGCAGCAGTAGGGTTTTATCTCCCGAGAGCCCCGGCTGGGTAAAATCGCCTGCCTCCCCGCCTCGACCTCGATCCGCCTCGCACACGCCTCCGCCTCCCTTGCCGACTAGAAGGGCCCCTGCGTTCTATAGGTGCTCGTGGGTCAAGACAGACCGCCTGACATCTTTGGCTCGCCAGTAGGCTGCGCCGAGGTCGTGAGCATCCGATCCGCCTCGCTACATCAACGCTTTCATCAACATGCCACCGGCGAAGAAGCCTTCGAGGTGGCCGCCCGCTCTACATCGATTCTACCACCACCGCCGAGCAAAGCGGGCGGTGGAGTCGACGCCGACGGCGAGCGGGCGCCGACGTGGACTCACGCCGTCACCGTGTCCAAAAACAAGGCCCGCAAGCGCCGGCGCATCAGATAGACACCACGCCTTCCCAGAGGTGCAGGGTCGACAACGCCCGGTGCTCCTAGCACCGCGCTCGCAATGGAGCAAGGCCAAGCTGGTGGGGCGCGGGACGTTCGAGGTCAGCATGCACGCCAAAGATGCCGGGCGCGAGTGAGGTACGGCCGCCTCGGACGAGGTGTGGCACCTCCCAATCCAGTTGGGAGTCCGAGCACATCCGCGCCTCGCGCCGCTTGCCGCCACCGCCACCCAAGATAAAGAGAAGCGCCGCCCGAGCCCACTTGCTTTAGATTACCTCCGCGCCACGTAAGATTGACGATCGAGGATGACCATATACAGCCTCATCGGCTTCGCTTAACGGCGATAAGCCCGCAGCCGAAGCGCATCGGTTTCGCAGGCGCCAGCGCAAGCCGACGCCGACAAGACCGCTGGGGTGCCACTCCGCACTCCCACCAAGGCTAAGATCGCCACCGCCGACCACCTCGACGCTGCTTCCACCGTTGCCGGACCCGCGAACTCGCTGCGGATCAACGCCACGCTTCCAAGAACGGCAACACGAAGACGCCGACCAGATCGAAGCGCCGGAGAGAAGCGCGACGTCAACTGACCAGCGCCTGGGCCCATCGCCGATGTGCACGCACTCGGGAACCAGCGACTTGTCAGACGTGGCAGGTTGCCCTGCTCACCCATGAGCCGCGGCAAGTCTAGTGGCCCAAAACCAAGAACTTGCCGACGCGTTCGAGAAGTACGATGGCAGGATACATCCGCCGGAGTTCTCAAAGATTCTACACCATCGCGTGCAGCGTCGAGGGCGCGACGAGAAGATCCTCGCCAACTACTTCCCGCGGTGCTCAAGCCCAACGCCGATCTTGGCTCATGCACTTGCCGGACGGCTCCATCTCTTCATGGGCGATTTATGTCACCAGCTTTGTCGGCGCTTTTACGGCGACCACAAACCCCATGGCCAGAGAGCGATTCTGCATCCGCCGCTTAGAAGGAGGGGAGCCTCGCAAGTACATACAGAGATTCAGCCAGTGCAGCGAACATCCTGACGCCTCACCCTGCCATGTTATCGCTGCTGCTCCACCGTAACGCGCAACCGCAGGATGAGGGAGGAGATGGCGATGCAAGATCGAGATGTCATGAGCTCTATGCTCGCCGGCTAAGTGTGCACGGGCTGAGGAGGGAGGAAAATCCCTGAGAGATTGCAGGAGCGGAAGGGTCTCGACAAGAGGATGCCGCCTGCAAGGAAGAACCGCGGCGAACAACAGGAAGAGAAAGGCTAAGGATGTGCTAGCTGTCGAGCATTCCGGCAACGGAGGCGGCTCCGACAAAGCCAAAGCCGATGACTCCGTGCCCCTTCTAGTCCGGCAAGGGAGCGGAGGGCGTGCACAGAGCAGATCAAGGTCGAGCGCGCGGGGGAGACGGGCGATTTTTACCCAGCTTCGGGGCTCTCGGGAGAGATAAAATCCCTACTGCTGCTTTTGTGCTTGTATTTGATCTTGCTCGAGAGCGCGAGCGTATGGTGGTGTTGTGGGTGTCGAATGGAGGAAGATGAGACTGATGACCAAGAGTTTCAGAAGGCAACAGAGGTGTTGTGCATCGACGGCGGGCGCCTTCTGACGCCCAACCGCCAACTCAAGCAAAGGTGCGCGAAGTGAACGCAGCAGAGCCAGTCCGCCGAGTCGCAAGAAGGCCTCAAGTGGTCCGCACGCCCATCATCTTTGATGTTGAGGACTACCCCGACAGATCATCGCGGGTCGGGTGCTTGCCGATGTTGGTCTCACTCAACAATCCGCAACCTCAAGGTCACGAAGATGCTGGTTGATGGCGGGCCCGGCCTGAACCTGATTTCCTCCGCAGTGCTCAAGAAGCTCCAGCCTCGGCAACGAGCTCAAGAAATTGGTACCTTTTCAAGGATAAATCCGAAGGAGCAAGCCCAAGGGGAAGATCACATCGCCAAGGATATTTGGCAGCTAACTGAAGTTCGTGACAGAGAGGGTCGCTTGATGTTGCTGATATCCCATTACCCTACAATGGGATACTCGCCGACCAGCGCTGCCAAGTTCATGGCAGCCTCTCACTATGCATACAATGTGCTCAAGATGCCTGGTCCGATAAGGTCATTTCTGTCCAAGGCGACAAGAAGGATGCACTCATCTGTACACCGACAAGATCTACCGAAGCAAGCGGCCACAAGGAGTTCAAGCCACTTGCCGCTGAAGCTCCCCGGGAAGAAGAAAGCTAAGTCCGCAAGAGCAGCTCGATGCCCACTCCGCAAGCACACCTCCCGGAGTGCCGCACCACCGCCGAGGACGTACCATCAAGCTCCACCGCAAGTACAATAAGGCAAAGGCAGATCTACCAAAGACTAAGCCCGCAAGAACAGCTCGTGCTCGCCCGCAAGCGCACCTCTCCGGAGTGCGCGCGCCGCCGAGGACGTGCATCGAGCTCCACCGCCAATAGGGCAAAGAAAGCAGCCGCTTCAAACTTTTGAGTTATATTCCCGAAAATCTGCACTTTGTATGAAGAACTCAGGCGCAGAGGGTCGAATCGCGGGCTGTTGCGCCTTTGATCTGTTTCGAGTCCGCTAACGATGAAAGCGCCGCTGCAACCGCTCGACAAGTTCTTCCTGCCGAGGCAACACCGCCAGCTGGTTGCCGATGTCCCGCGACTCAAGAAGTGTGCTTGCACCGCAGATTCCTCAAAGCGCAAGGGTGAAAACGCATAAGGAGGAAATCAAGGGAGAAGTGCGGCCTCGGCGGATCGCAGAAGACGGAAAAGCTAAGTCGCCCAAGCTCGAGTATAGAACACTTTTAGTTCTAAGCTCTTATGTTACATTCCTTGAACGTTCGTGCCTTGTACGTAAAACCCGTGCGCGGAGGAACCAACTCGTGGTTAAGTTGCGTCCTTGCTTTGTTTCCGAGTCCGCTCAACAATACAAGTGCACTGCAACTGGCCCGAGAAGGTTTTGCCGGAAACAACACCGCCAAAGAAGCTGCTGATGTTCAAGACTCAGCAAGTGTGTTAGCGCCGCAAGTTCCCTAGAAGCGAGGGTAAAACGCATAAGGGATGTAATGAAGTAGAGGAAGTAACATAGCAAGCCTTGCTGTGGACGCCTTCGATGAGAAACTTGTACGCAGAGGAGCTGACTCAAGCGGCTGAGTTGCACCCTTGATTTGTTTCCGAGTCCGCCGACAATGAAAGCGCTACGCAACTAGCCCGACGAGGTTTCTTGTCGGGGCAACACCGCCATGGGCTGCCGATGTTCCGTGACTCAAAAGTGTGTATGCACCGCAAGTCCCCAAAAGCGAGAGTATAAACATAATGGCGGGCGAAATATGGCATTGCGTTGCCCAACCTAAAGTTACGCCGCGAAAGAGTAACTTATTACGGCGCTGTCTAAGTTATTTTCGTGACTCAAATGACAGCGACAAAAAATAAGAGCGCCACGCCAAGATGGGCCCCGCGAATCGGTTTCATTGGGGTCGAGTACCGAAATTCCTCCGCGGCAAGCCAGGATCCTCGGGGGCCACAGCATCCACGACAAGGGCAAGGAAAGGCGCACCGGCACCTAGGTCTTGGCGGAGCCAGAGTTGCCGGGGGGCCGCAAATACCAAGATTCATCCCCGGCAAGCCAGAGTCGCCAGGGGCTACAATGTCAGATAAGTCTTTCATCCCTCATCATGCATCCTCTTATGCACTGGGGAAAGCGAGGCCCCGTCCTTGAATGAGTGTGCCTTGTATGAAAAAAAACTCAGGCGCGAGGGACCGAAGTCACGGCTGTTGCGCCTTTGCTTTGTTTCCGAGTCCGCTGACAATACAAGTGCGCAGAATCGCCCGATAAGGTTTCTTGCCGGAAACAACACCGCCAAGGGCTGGTTGACGCTCAAGACTCAAAGAAGTGTTTAGCGCTGCAAGTTCCCTAGAAGCGAGGGTGGAAACATACAAGGCATGTAATCAAGTAAGGGACATAATCCGCAAGCATTCCCTCTTTTCATTAAAAAACATCCCAATTTAGTACAAGTCCATAGAGGATGAAAAACATGAAAGAGAGGATTACAAGTTTTTAATGCAGCTAAGGCCCTAAGGCTTACAAATTAAAAAGAGATAAGGTGCCCGTAATCCCTCTCCTGTTTCTCTCTTCAGGAGGTAGGTCAAGGAGGCCCCGGCAAGAGAAGCTTGCCGGGGAGGGCGAAAGGGCGCCTAGGTGAGCTACGGGCACCAGAAGACACCAAGAGAACACCCCGGGGGCCGGCCAGGGGCTTGGCGGAGACAGAGGCGCCGGAAGCAGAGCTCAAAGACGGGGCTGCAGGACGTCAGCACGATGTCGAGGGCACCAAGCCTCAGATTCGACTCTGACGGCCTTGCCGCCACCCCTCTTCCTTCTTCCGCAGCCTCCTCACGCCAGCCGCCCAAGGAGACGGCCCCGGAGTTCAAGGCCGCGACCCGGATGATGGGTCGCCGGTGGCGACGAGGCGACGGCCGACGCCTAGTCGGACTCACCGCCGCCGCTGCCATCAAGCTTTCTCCTCGCCACTCGCCGAGGGGAGTTCGCCATCGGAGGAGCTGTCCACGCAGCATCTCGCCTCGGTGCCGGAGTCCTCAAGACCTTGACGGCGAGAAGGTCGCCTCCATTAACTTAAAATGGAGGCTAAACCCCGCCTTCAAGCTGTGGATGCGGGCGAACGCCTTCCACCTCGATCGGTACATCACGCCGGGCTGGGGATACGACACTAACTCGAAAAGCCGCTGATCCGCAGCCCCTCATGCGCAACTCCAAGATCTCGGGCGGGTCCGGTTCCATCGCGACTGCAAACGGGCCGGAAGCCGGAGGCGCCGACCAGGTGCCCGACGCAGCTTGACGAAGAACTCCTGTGGGTCGCCCCGTGTGGACCGCCGAGGAGAGGAGCTGCCGCGGGACGGGTGGCACACCACCCCGCCGCCTCCCCGAGCACTCCAACCACGCCCCGACCTCGCCCACGGCTCGCCTCCTCCTCTTCCCTCAGGGTCGGCCCGCCACCACAGCGCGGATAGGGAGAGGCGCTGCTGCCTGGTGGCAACCTCGCCGCCACCGACGGCGACCAGGTTCCTCCCTCCATGGCGATGGGAGGAAGAATAGCAGGTTGAAGAAAGAGGAAGAGGGGAAGTGCGGATTTTGCACTCCCTTCCGCCTTTTTAAGGAGCAAGGGGGGCTCGGCCGCCCGCCAGCCAATCGGAGCACGAGGGGGCAAAGGAACAGGCCGCCCACCGCCTCCGCCTGCGGACGGCTCGGTTTCCCACCTTCGCCGCCTACGACCCCATCGCTGCATGGGAGCCGCGTGGCGGGAGGCGGCCGAGGCGACGGATGAAGTGACTCACCCTGCCCTGTGAATCACGGGTGGACGCCTCGAAAATCGCACACACCACCCACGCCTCGCGACGACGCAATCGGCGCGCGCTGCTATGGAGGGCGCGTGGACACGGAGTCCAATTTTTGAGTGGGCTCTGTGCCGCTGCGCCCATGTGACTGCTCTCGGGCCTGGCCCAACAACGCCGCACTGTATGGCCCAGCCCGGGCTCTGCCGGTGTACTAAAGTAGGGGTACCTTAGTACCCCGAACTTGTGCACGGGCAGTTGCAGCACCCCGCGGCAAGGCTTGCCGGGCGACCGCCAAGACCCTCCGTCATTACCTACTACTGCCATTCAAGAACAAAGTATCAACTGAGAAGACAAAGGCCCCGTCAAGAGGAGCTTGCCGGGAAGGCTAACCAAGGCACTCCCAGAAGACTTGCCACGACGCCCTGCGCGTCCCGGCAAGGCCCGGCGGCCGGCAAGCTTGCCGACACAACAAGAGAAGGGCCACGGCAAGGCACTCACCGCGGCAAGGCTGCCACCCAAACTCCTGCGCATCCAGCGACGTGTCACCTCAAGGCCACCCCAGGGGCACGTGGCGAGGCGCCGCACAGCCATGCGGAGCAAGGTGGCAAGCAGAGCTGACAGAGACGCCATCGTGGCAACCGGTGGCTCACCTAACGGTCGCTTTTTGGATCATGGTTAACCGGACGGGCATTAAATGCCCTTGTCCCCCCGCCGTCGAGTTAGGTAGGGACACTGCTGGTCACCGCTTGTACCAACCTCGCGCTTACCTTTTTACCCCTCTTCCTACGCTGCCACCAAGGGTGCCCCTTCAGATTATAAAAGGAGGCCCATGCGACGAGAAGTGGTTCGTCCATTCGACACCCACAACACCACTATACGCCAAGCGCCTCAAGCAAGATCAAATACAAGCACAAAGCGGCAGAGGGTTTTATCTCTCCGAGAGCCCCGGCTGGGTAAAATCGCCTGCCTCTCCCCGCTACCCGACCTCGACCGCTCTCAAGACGCCCGCCTCCCTTGCCGATTAGAAGGGGCCCCTATGCCCCATAGGTGCTCGTGGTCAAGATGAGACCGCCCCCACAATGAGAGGCGAGACAAGGAGAAGGGTCAGGACGGTGCCGAAGGATCCGACAAGAAGCATGGCGGCCAAGGAGGCCGCCGCGGCAAGGATAACCAGCAAGAGAAGCCCGCCCGGGGCCGCGACAAGAAGCAGGAAGATGATGATCATGACGAGGATGACGAGTCCGGCAAGCCTGAGTTTCAGAAAGCCATGGAGGCAATGTGCGTCAATGGTGGTGCCTCGCTGCACACCTCTCACCGCCAGCTCAAGCGGTGCACGCATGAGATCGAAGTGACGGAGCCATCATTCGATGCTCCGAAGCCACTGAAGTGGTCTCGCACGCCTATCATTTTTGACACCGAGGACCACCCTGATCGCACAACTGCGGTCGGGTGTCTGTCGTTGTTGGTTTCACCAATGATACACAACATCAAGGTGACGAAGATGCTAGTTGACGGTGGGGCCGGTCTGAACTTGATCTTGCCTGTTGTGGTTAAAAGGCTGCAGATTCCTGATGGAGACCTCGAGGAAACGGGCACGATTCAAGGGGTCAACTTGGGAAGGAGTCAACCGAAAGCTAAGGTCATGCTTCCCGTGACGTGTTGTAGCCAAGATCCCCTTGCCCTACAACGGGATCCTCTACCGCTCGACACTAGCCAAGTTCATGGAGGCGTCAAATTACACCTACAACATGCTGAAGATGCCTGGGCCGATGACCATCAACACTGTCCCCTCCGACAAGAAGGACGCGCTGATCTGCGCAGAGCAACTCTACCGGGAAGCAGCTGCGGCAACTGCCGCCAAGGCACTTGCTCCTGCCGCCGAAGCCCCGGGAGGGAAGAAGACCAGCAAGACCTCTCGCGCCCACTTCGGCAATCGCACCTCTTCGGAGTGTTGTCCTCCCGTCGAGGACATGCCAGAGAGCTCCACCGGTAAGAGCAAGAGATCCAGAGTTGCACCATTAGAGACCAAGAAGGTGTTCGTTAAGGAGGATGGCACGGGAGGGGCTTTCACCATAAGCTCCACCCTCGATAGCAAATAGGAATGCTTGCTTGTCACTTTCCTGTGGGCGAATGTCGATGTGTTTGTGTGGCAAGCATCCGACAACCCTGGCGTTCCCAGGGAGGTGATTGAACACCATCTTGCTGTCTGTCCTCATGCGCGACCCGTCCAGCAGAAGGTCACGAAGCAAGCTTTGGAAAGGAAGGAGTTCATCACATAAGAGATCAGGAAGCTGGAAGAGGCAGGCTTGGTGAGAGGAGTACTCCATCCGACATGGTTGGCCAATCCGGTGGTGGTGCACAAGGAAAATGGGAAGTCGAGGATGTGTATTGATTACACAGATATCAATAAGGCCTGTCCAAAAGACCCTTTCCCGTTGCCATGCATTGACCAGATTGTTTACTCCATGACCGAGCGTGACCTGTTATCATTCCTTGACGCCTACTCAGGATACCACCATATTTTAATGATGAGAGAAGATGAAGAGAAGACAACATTCATCACCCCATGTGGTACATATTGCTTTTTACGGATGCCTTTTGGGTTGAAGAGTGGTAGCTCAACGTTTGCAAGAGCAGTCCAAATTGGTTTTGAGCCCCAGCTACATAGAAATATGGAAGCTTATATGGATGACATAGTGGTCAAAACCAAGAACAAGGCAACACTTGTACAAGATTTGGAAGAGATGTTTGCAAATTTGCGCAAGATCAACCTCAAGCTGAACCCTGAGAAGTGCGTCTTCGGTGTTCTGTTTGGCAAACTTCTCGGGTTCTTTGTGTCATAGCATGGGATCGATGCGAATCCAGACAAGATCAAGGCCATTGAGCAGATTGAGGCACCTAGGCGGATCAAGGATGTGCGTCGGCTCACTGGCTGCGTTGCCACCATGAGCAGATTCATCTCCAAGTCTCTGAGCGTGCCCTTCCCTTTTTCAAAGTCTTGAAAAAGGTGGGCCCAATGGAGTGGACCCCAGAGGCCGAAGCAGCACTTCAGGATTTGAAGAAATACCTCTCCTCCACACCGATACTGGTTGCGCCTAAACCACAAGAGCCGCTACTGCTGTATCTAGCGGCAACAAATCAAGCGGTCAGCGCCGCGCTAGTGGCGCAGAGGGAGGTCGACAAAGGGGCAGTGGCAATGGCAGGACTGGCAGATGGCGAGCCAGAGCTCCCCCCGATAGGGCCTGGTACCGACATATGCGATTCTCCCAGGTCTCGACGCCAGTGGGTAGGGCCTCAAGAACCAAATGAAGTGGTGCAGAAGAAGAAGATGATGCAGCACCCGGTTTACTTTGTCATCTCCCTCTTGCAGGGGGCTAAGTCAAGGTACTCCAGCGTGCAAAAATTGCTCTTCGGCCTCCCTATGGCCTCAAGGAAGCTGCATCATTACTTCCAAGCGCACGAGATCACCGTTGTCAACCGCCTCCTGTTGCAATGGATACTGCATAACCCGGATGCAACTGGGAGGATTGTGGAATGGGCCTTGGAGCTGTCGAGCTTTGGTTTGAAGTTTGAAAGTACTTCGACAATCCAGAGCAGAGTATTGGCAGAGTTCATTGTTGAGTGGACCTCAACGCCTGACGTAGAGATCCAGGAGACCACTCTTCCCAACAAGGAAACAAGTCGCAACTGGATTATGTACTTTGACGGGGCTGTCTTGCTGCAAGGCACCGGTGCTGGTGTGCTGCTCGTCGCACCCGCCGGAGAGCACCTCAAGTATGTAATCCAGATGCACTTCCCCAGGGAGATGTCGACGACCAAAACTGCTGAATACGAGGGGTTGCTTGCTGGTCTCAAGATCGCGGCAGACCTCGGGATCAAAAAGCTCATCGTCAGGGGTGATTCACAGCTTGTCGTCAGGCAAGTCAACAAGGATTACCAAAACCCGTTGATGGAGGCCTATGTAGATGAGGTGAGGAAGCTGGAGGTGCGTTTTGACGGTATACAGGTGGAGCATGTTCCTCGAGTGGAGAACGACATAGCCGACTACCTGTCGAAGCGCACTGTCTTCAAACTACCTGTGGAACCAGGTACTTTTGTTCTTCGGTTAACTCAACCATCCGTTGAACCATCGACAAAACAGAACAAGCAGAGGAAATCAGGCCCCGGCAAGTACTTTCGCACTGAGCTCCCAGGAGCCACTGGCAAAGATGTTGCCATGGACATTGAGCCTGCCATGGGTCAACCGACTCCGATAGGGCATCAAGCTCTGGCCGTAGAGACAGTCGCTCCCATGGCAGAGGAAATGCCTTTAGTCCTTGCCTTCTAGCCCGAGGCTCCGGCATGGGCACAGCATACCGTTTGATTCCTCCAAACAGGGGAGCTTCCTAAGGAGCTGGAAGAAGCGGAGAAAGTAGCCCGTCGGTCTACCATGTATCAGTTTGTTGACAACGTTCTATATAGAAAAAGACCAAACGGAGTGAAATTGAAGTGCGTTCCCTGGGAGGAAGGACTGGACCTGTTGGCAGAGATACATGGAGGCATATGTGGCTCCCACATAGGGTCGAGGGCCCTTGCCGGCAAGGCCTTTCAGCAAGGTTTCTTCTGGCCCACTACCCTCCAGGATGCAATGACACTAGTAACCAAGTGTGAAGCGTGTCAGTTCCATTCACAAAAGCTTCATCAGCCAGCTCAAGCCCTTCAAACAATCCATCTCTCCTGGCCATTTTTGGTGTGGGGGCTCGACATACTGGGCCCTTTTCCCCGCGCTGTAGGGGGCTTTGAGTACTTGTATGTTGCAATCGACAAGTTCACAAAGTGGCCGGAGGTGGAAGCAGTGAGGAAGGTGACAACACAGTCAGCCGTCAAATTCTTCAAGGGGCTAGTCTGCCGTTTTTGTGTGCCAAACAGAGTCATCGCCGACAATGGCTTTGAGTACTTGTAGTCTACCATTTTTGTGTGCCTAGGCGAGGTACGAGCAGCAGAAGATGCCGAGAGAATATATCGGCGGCCGCCCAGAAGAGGGCTGGTGATGATGGTGCCGGGAGAAGAGCCAAATGATGAGGCAGCCGGCCGCCAATATGCGATGAAGGCGTCGGTGCCCGTGTACTCCGACTTGACGGCCCGCCACCCGCATTCTTCGTCTTCCCCGTCCCTTCAACATCAGCTGCCCAAGGTGACGACCCCGAGAAGTTCAAGGAGCTGGCGATGTAGATGATGGTGCTGCCGGCGTCGACCAGGAACGGTGTGCCCGACGCCTAGTCGGACCCGTCATCCTCCCGCCTGCTACCCTTGTCGTCACTGTCGCTATCCTCCTCGTCACTCTCGCCCGAAGAGGAGCTTTCGCCATCAGTCGAGCTCTCCACACAGCACCCTAGCCTGTGTCCCGAGCGCCTAAAGAACTTGACGGAGAGAAAATCACTCTCCGCTAGCTTGAAGCAGAGGATGGCCCATCCTTCAAGCAATGGGCGCGTGCAAAGGTTTTCTAGCCCCGGCGAAGGAGCATCACTTGAGGGGCGGGGAACCCTGTGTTCACCCACATGTCTCCATGGCAACACCCCTTCATGTGAAGCCTTATCCGCGGTGGCTGGTCGATCTCCAGCACCGTCGCGAACGCCCGGGGAAGACGAAGGCAGCGGCGCGGCGGCCCCTGCAGCTGTAGGATAAAATCGAGCGCCGAGTCCCCGACATGACCACTCGGCGAAGCAGGAGGAGTTGGCGGGGAAGATGGAGACAGAGACAGAGACGGTGTAGGCATCCCCCTTCCGCATGCGCCTATGCCTCGACTGCCTCGCCGACCGTGACCCCGTCCAGCGGCCCCGCCTCGAGCATGGCCTTCACCCTGGGCATCTAGCTCTTCCTTGACAGCTGCAGCTCTCTGGCGGGAGGAGCACCTGGTCGCCTCCGCAGAAGAATGGCCGTGGCCACGCCCCCTTGCCATGACCGTGGGTGGGGATGGAGACAAGGGGAAGACACAGGGAGATGCTTTTCCTCCTGCCCTTGAGTCCCCTTTTTATAGTTGGGAACGAGAGGCTGAAGGACTAGCTCTACGCCCCTGAAGAACCCACTCGAATCCGCTCATTAAAGTGGCAGCAGGCGAGGCCATCGACTGCCCTCCCCGCCCAATCGAGGGCGCTTGAGTATCGGCCCGCGCACGCCTTTCCATATTCCATGCGTCTGTCACCTACCCCGCACCGTGCATGCGGGGTACGTGGCATAAGGAGCGGGCATAGTGGGAAACGTGGAACGACGGTTCCAAGATGGAGAGAGTAAATGAGCGGCGGCTCTGCCATTTCGAGGGAACACACAAGCCGCCTCTTTATTGTTCACCACGGATGACGCAAGCATGTTGCGGTCATTCCGCGCACGACCCTTCACGTCACGCATTCAACGCGGGTCGTGGGGAAGCGCAGCGGATGAAGAAGTTACCGCGGTAAAACTCCGCCCCGCCTGCCCGCGCATCGTTCTTGGCCTAGCCCAACAAAGCGTCGCGCTTATGTGTGGCCCAGGCCTGGGGGCTCCTGTCGGTGTACAAAAGTAGGGACACTCTTTCATAGCCCTTTACTTGTGCACGGGCAGTCAGGGCCACGCCCGCGGACACATTTAGTAGGGCAGAGGAGGGAAACCGAAGGCGTAAGACAATCAAAGCAAAGACCAGAGATACAAAAAGCAAGAGGGCGAGGTAGACTCCCCCGGCAAGACCCTTGCCGGGGCAGCCTCCGTAGCCCCGGTAAGAGCCTTGACAGGGCACTTGCCCAGCGGCAGTAGAGCGCGCCACCCTTGAGCCCAAGGGTTCCAACGCCATCGACCACATTGGAACCAGGGCTCGGGAGGCACCTCCAAGGTGGCATGTGGATCTTCGTGAAGATCATAAACACACAAGATCAGATGAGGACCAGAAGGCGACGATCCTTGGCAAGATCCTTGCCAAGGAAATCCACGAGACCTCCAGCAAGATCCTTGCCAGGGACGACCGTGTTGTCATGGCAAGACCCTTGCCAAGGATGCAGCGGGGCCGCGGCCAGGCCCACATCTGCCAAGCTGCACTGCCGTTCCCATGCAGCTGCAAGCTCAGCCAGCTAGGCGAGCACCTGCGTGGCGACGTGCGGCCTCTAGACCGACTCAGCAAGCACCTGCATGGTGGCATGCAGATCTTCGTGAAGACCCTGCCACCACACCAGCTCAGCAGCCTGCCAGCTTACATGGAGCTGGATGCCTCATTGGCCTGGACGCGTGTCGAAGCAAGGCGAAGCGGCGAAGGGTGGGACGGGCTTTGCTATCGTCCCCGATAAACCAAGAGGACACCTAAGTAGCGCATTTAATGCATTTTGTCCTGTGATGTCAGACGATAAGCTTGTACACTGTATACACTTTCCACCACCTGTGTGCCACTGTGGCGTCCCCTTTGAACTATAAAAGGAGGCCCGATGCATACTGGAGAGAGATTCAGATCTTTTGGACTATGCACGCACCGTAGCTAGTTCAAGAGCTCAAGAACACCCAATATACACCAAAGCGGGACTAGGGTATTACGCATCCTCGCGGCCCAAACCTGGGTAAACGATCTTTGTGCTGAGTCCTAGACCCGCTCTTTCCACAACCCCGCACCCGCCGACCGTAATAGGGATTCCAGTGATCCCATAGGTGTCATTTTCCACCGACAGTCACTAACATTTTGCAGGAGTTTGCTGACGTCTTTCCACAAGACGTGCCACCGGGATTACCACCTATTCGAGGGATTGAGCATTAGCTTGACTTAATTCCTGGAACATCTCTACCCAACCGTGCACGATACCGTACCAATCCAGAGCAGACGAAGGAAATTATGCGTCAAGTCCAGGTGCTACTCGACAAAGGTTATATACGCGAATCCCTTAGTCCTTGTGTTTTTCCTATTATTCTAGTGCCAAAAAAGGATGGTACATCGCATATGTGTGTTAATTGTAGATGCATTAATAATATTACTATTCGTTATCGTCATCCTATTCCTAGGTTAGATGATATGCCTGATGAATTGAGTGGCTCTACAATATTCTCCAAAGTTTATTTGCATAGTGGATACCATCAAATTCGTATGAAATTGGGAGATGAATGGAAAACAACATTTAAAATTAAGTTGGATTATATGAGTGGTTAGTCATGCCTTTTGGGTTAACTAATGCACCTAGTACTTTCATTAGATTAATGAACGGAGTTTTACGTGCTTTCATTGGATGATTTGTGGTAGTTTGTTTTGATGATATACTGATTTGTAGCAAATCTTTGGAGGAACATTTGGAAAATTTACATGCTGTTTTTATTGCTGTATGCGATGCACGTTTGTTTGGTAACCTTGGGAAGTGCACCTTTTGCACCGACCGAGTATCTTTTCTTGGCTATGTTGTTAATCCACAGGGAATTGAAGTTGATAAGGCCAGGACTGAAGCTATTGAGAGTTAGCCGCAGCCCAAAACGGTCACACAAGTGAGGAGTTTTCTTGGCCTCACTGGATTCTATAGGCGTTTTGTGAGAGATTTCAACACCATTGCCGCACCTCTCAATGAGCTTACAAAGAAGTATGTGGATTTTGTTTGGGGCAATGCACATGAAGAAGCCTTCACGGTATTAAAAGAAAAGTTGACACATGCTCCTTTACTCCAACTTCCTGGTTTCAGTATGACTTTTGAGCTTGAATGTGATGCTAGTGGAATTTGATTAGGGGATGTGTTATTACAAGATGGCAAACCTGTTGCATACTTTTCTGAATAATTGAGTGGGCCTAGTCAGAACTACTCTACCTGTAATAAAGAATTATATGCTATCAATCGGAACTTAGAAACATGGCAACATTATTTATGACCCAAAGAGTTTGTTATACATTCTGATCATGAATCTTTGAAACACATTAAAAGTCAAGCAAAATTGAACTATAGACATGCTAAATGGGTTGAATTCATTGAGACTTTCCCTTATGTCATTAAACACAAAAAGGGTAAAGAAAATGTTATTGCTGATGCATTGTCTCATCGTTATACAATGCTTTCACAACTTGACTTTAAATTTTTTGGTTTGGAGACCATCAAAGATCAATATATGCATGATGCGGAATTTAAAGAGGTATTGCAGAATTGTAAAGAAGGGAGAACATGACACAAGTTTGTCGTTCACGATGGATTTGTGTTTTGTGCTAAGAAGCTATGCACTCTAGCTAGCTCTGTTCGTCTTTTGCTGTTGCAGGAGGTGCATGGAGGAGGATTAATGGGATATTTTGGCGTGAAGAAGACCGAGGATGTACTTGCTACACATTTCTTTTGGCCAAAGATGAGACAGGCTATTGAGTGTTTTGTTGCTCGCTGCACTACATGTCAAAAAGCTAAGTCACGACTAAATCCTCATGGTTCATATATGCCTTTGCCTGTACCTAGTGTTCCATGGGAGGATATATCTATGGACTTTGTTTTAGCTTTACCTCGAAAAAAGAAGGGGAGGGATATTATATTTGTTGTCGTGGATAGATTTTCGAAAATGGCACACTTTATACCATGTCATAAAAGCGATGATGCTGCTAATGCTGCTAATTTGTTCTTTCGTGAAATTATTCGCTTGCATGGTGTGCCAAATACAATTGTTTCAGATCGTGATACTAAGTTTCTTAGCCACTTTTGGAGATGATTATGGGCTAAGTTGGGGACTAAACTGCTTTTTAGTACTACATGTCACCCCCAAACTGATGGACAAACTGAAGTAGTCAATAGAACATTTTCTACTATGCTGAGGGCTATTTTGAAGAATAACAAGAAAATGAGGGAAGAATGCTCGCCTCATATTTAATGTTCTTATAATCGTTTGCTGCATTCTACTACTAAGATGTGCCCTTTTGAGATTGTGTAAGAGTATATAGGCAGCGGAAATTAAAGCATGCAACTTGCAAGAAAGTAAAGGGAAGGGTTTGGAGGATTCAAATGCAATTGGAGACACGGATGTTTTTGGCGTGGTTTTGATAGGTGGTGCTATCGTACATCCACGTTGATGGAGACTTCAACCCACGAAGGGTAATGGCTGCGCGAGTCCACGGAGGGCTCCACCCAAGAAGGGTCCATGAAGAAGCAACCTTGTCTATCCCACCATGGCCATCGCCCACGAAGGACTTGCCTCACTAGCGGTAGATCTTCACGAAGTAGGCGATCTCCTTGCCCTTACAAACTCCTTGGTTCAACTCCACAATCTTGTCGGAGGCTCCCAAGTGACACCTAGCCAATCTAGGAGACACCACTCTCCAAGAAGTAACAAATGGTGCGTTGATGATGAACTCCTTGCTCTTGTGCTTCAAATGATAGTATCCCCAACACTCAACTCTCTCTCAATGGGTTTTGATCTGGTGGAAAGAAGATTTGAGTAGAAAGCAACTTGGGGAAGGCTAGAGATCAAGATTCATATGGTAGGAATGGAATATCTTGGCCTCAACACAGAGTAGGTGGTTCTCTCTCAGAAATGGTAAGTTGGAAGTGTAGGTTCATTCTGATGGCTCTCTCCACGAATGAAGAGGAGGTGGAGGGGTATATATAGCCTCCACACAAAATCTAACCATTACACACAATTTACCAAACTCAGTGGGACCGAATTTGTTAAACTCGGTCGGACCGATTTAGTAAACCTAGTGACCGTTAGTGATTTTCGGTGGGACCGACATGCATCTCGGTGAGACCGATTCGGTTAGGGTTAGGGCATAACGTAATCTCGGTAAGACCGATTACACAAACTTGGTGAGACCGATTTGGTAATAAGCTTTCCAGAGAGTTGGTCAGGTAAACTCGGTGGGACCGATTTGCTCTTTTCGGTGAGACCGAAATGTTACAAAAAGGAAACAGAGAGTTTACATTGCAATCTCAGTGGGACCGATCGCTCACTTCGGTTAGACCGAAACGTTACGAAGGGAAACAAAGAGATTGCAACCCCATCTCGGTGAGACCGAGATCCCTATCGATAAGGTTGATTTGCTTAGGGTTTGTGGCAGTGGCTATGACTTTTGGAATCGGTGGCGCCGGATAGGAAATTTTGGTGTGACCGATTTTGGCTTTGGGTTTAGGTCATATGTGGATGTGGGAAAGTAGTTGAGGATTTTGGGGCATATCACTAAGCACATTGAAGCAAGAGGCTCATTAAGCAACACCTCATCCCTCCTTGATAGTATTGGCTTTTCCTATAGACTCAATGTGATCTTGGATCACTAAAATGTAAAATGAAGAGTCTTGAGCTTTTGAGCTTGAGCCAATCCTTTGTCCTTAGTATTTTGAGGGATCCACTTTCATCATCCATGCCATGCCATTCATTGAGCTTTCCTGAAATAATATTCTTGGAATAGCATTAGCTTAATGAGCTATATGTTGTTATTAATTACCAAAACCACCTAGGGATAGTTGCACTTTCAATAATCTTTGGAGAAATCAGATTCAACACGGCCTCATTGTCAACCAACATCTTTGTGACTTTGAGGTTGCAAATTGTTGGTGAGATCAACAATGGCAAGCACCCTACTGCGGTGGTGCGGTCAAGGTGATCCTCTTCATCGAAGAAGATGGGCGTGCGGGACCACTTGAGAGGCTTCCGAGAATCTGCCGCTAGCTCCACGTCATTGACTTCATGCTCCCACTGTTTAAGTTGGCGGTGAGAGGAGTGCAAAGATGCACCCCAGTCAATGCATAGGGCATCATTGGCTTTCTGGAACTCCTGCTCGCTGGTTTCCTCTTCATCTCCTACATCACTCTCGTCATCGCAATCCTTCTTCTCACGACCTCTGGCGGGTTTCCCTCGATACTGAGGAGCCTTGCCTGGTTGACTTGCTCTGCTGCCTCAGCCCTTCCCGCCAGCACCATCTTGGTCTTTCTCCTTATCACGCTTCTCGTACTAAGCCCTCTGCTTCTTGACGAGTTGCTCAACCTGGAGACACTCTTGAAGATCATGGCCTTTGGTCTGATGGATCTTGCAATACGGCCCATCACCCTTCCCAGCCTTCTCTGCAACCACGACTTCCCGACAATCCGTGCATGTGGCAGATTCCTTGCCGGGGGCCTCGGTCTTGGCCTTATTGCCTGTACTAGGTGTGCTCAATCCTTCAACGGTCATCACAGCTTTAGCCTTGTGCTTCTTGTTGTGCTTCTTGCTCTTCTTCAGGTTGGTGGCATCGTCATCGTCCTCTGAGTCAACATCGACACCATCCTCTTCACCGTGGAGCCGCCTCCCCTCCTATACATGGGCACACTTATCCACCAGAGTGTACAACTCATTCACAGTATTGGGCAACCGTACGTTCATTTTGGAACGTATCTTGCGGTTACACACATTAGACTAGAATGCAGCTATCACAGCTGCCGGGGGGATGTCTGGAATGTTCATGTGCACTCGGCTGAACCTTTGCATGTACTTCCGCAGACTTTCTCCTTCCTTCTGCAGGAGGAGCAGCAAGTCGCTGGGCTGCCTATGTTCTTGATGGCCGCCCGTGAAGGCGCCAACAAACTCATGGCATAGGTCAACCCTGGTCGAGATGGAGTTCTCTGGCAGGTGCATAAGCCAAGACCTCACATTTGGCTTAAGTGCCAAAGGGAAGTAGTTGGCGAATACCTTCTCATCTCTTCCCCCGGCAGCTTGAATAGCGATGGTGTAGATGCTCAAAAACTCTGCCAGGTTCAATCTTCCATCACACTTCTGGTATTTCTGGCATGAACGTACAAGTAGATGGCCATCGGACTTCCCGCAGCTCGCGGGTGAAAGCAGGGCACCCAACCTCGAAAGGCAGGTAACCGCTCTCACCAGGCGTGGGCTTGTCAACATCGGGGCCATTGCGCCTATCAGATTGGCGGCGGGTTTCGCGGCAGTGTTCAATGGTGATGCGCGCGTCTGCCCACCGCCTATCTTCGAGGACTCGGCGCTGGCCTCGACATGCTCAAGGATCAGATGAAGCATCGTCGGGTTCTTGGTCGCGCTGTTCTAGCTGCAGCCCTTGTGCTAGCTGCCGCAGAGGGGATTGCACCGTGGGGTGGATCCATCGGCACGGCTATCATCTCGGTCGGTGTCGCCGCCTATGGAGGCTGTGACAGGCCCGCTCGCTGTGATCCTCCCGCCTCGGTGAAACCAATCCAGCTCTGAATGGTAGATCTCTACTCATCCATTTGATCGGCTGGCGGCGGAAATCTCAACAAGAGTTGGGCCCGCGCCATGGCCTCCGAAGCAGTGCTCGTCATGGATGACGATGTAAACCGTAACATCGTCACGCTCCTGACGGTGCCGGTAGTGGCAGCGCCACGCTCTCATCACCGTGAGCCAGCCTCCTGCGTGGCGTGGTGAGGAGGTGGATGTGCTTGAGGGTCGGCGGCTCCGTTCGGCGCATCGGCTCGGTCAGCTCATCTCGGGGGTGGTGCATGCCCTGCGGCCGCACCCGCGGTGGGGGCAGCCAGAGGGTTGCGATTCACCCGAGAGCGAGTGTTGTCGCTGCGGCTGCGTCCTTCAGTGGGGTGGAGAGGTAGAGACAGAATAATCTCTCCACCCACATCCCGTGGAGCGTGGCCGGTGGGATGCAGTTGGCACTATCCTTCTTTGATGCGTCCTGCTCCCATTTCGGATGCAGGGGAGGTGGTGATGACGCCGCCTGCGCCGGCGGCGTCCCCCGCGGCGTCCACGCCCACGTGCGTCCTCATAGCCCCCACAGCCTCGGCAGCCGCGTGTGGAGGGGCCTTCGAGGTGGACAGGTGAGCTGCAGCACCGGGCTTCTTCTTGGGCTCCATTAATGATGAAGCCGTAGATGAAGAAAACAATGATGAAGATGACGTGTTGCATACACTCTCGGGTTCACGCAAGCGCAATCCCCTACCTGGAGCCAAAGATGTTGTGGGAAAACACGGCCACCTATGGGGCCATCAACCCCTTGTGGTTCGGTAGGGGAGAAGAGCACATTGCACAAAGAGCGGAGGCTGCCGAGGAGCACGACAGCAATCACACGAGGCAGTTTTACCTAACTTTGGGCCGCAGCGAGGCATAAAACCCTACTTCTAGTTTGGTGGATTGATGGGGGGACCGTGGTGGAGACACAACACTCTAGCCCGACAAGGCGAGAGCATCTACCACGTATAATAGTACAAGGGTCTGAATCCTTTCTAAGGTTACCACGACCGTCCTTTTATAGATCAAGGGTTCACCACAATGGAAAATCAGTTATTGCGTACTGATTAGATACAGTGCTATCATACCTAACTCTGCAGATAGGACAAGGTGCATTAAATGCACCGCTTAGTGTCACATCGTAGCACAGCCCGACAAGCCTTGCCGGGTCGTTCGGCCACCTTCTCGCCTGCCTGCATGACACGTCTCTGGACGGTGTCATTTGGAGGTGATTTCCTTAGGAAGTGTCTGCCACATGCCAAATAACATCCACTTAGTCACTTGGGGGCTCGACACTGCACCTATCGATGACTTTCGTTCCTATGAGGTGGAGCGGTGGAGCCTTGACGGGGTAGTCATAGTCCGCCCTCAGCGTCGCCGGCAAGCTTGCCGAGGCAGTCTTGAGACTTGTCTTCGGGGCAACCTTGACCTTGCCAGGCTCGCTTTCCCGGCAAGGGAGGTTTTTCCTTAGTGGTATCTTGCTCCTTTAGCTTGACTTGGTCTTCTAGATCTGCCCTTCGATTCCTCAAAGATCTATCTCTTCTGCTTGATCTGGTCTTGGATGCCGTAACTTTGCTCCTGAGCATGTGTACAGTCCGGGCAACATACCTGGGGTTTGTTGCACCGACATAAATTGTATAGGTGCACTAGTTCAGCGAAGAGATAGTAGATATTGATTTTTTGTAATAGGAACACTAAAAAACAGCAAGGTAGCAAGTAACAAAAGTGACAACAAATGG
Source organism: Aegilops speltoides (assembly GCA_021437245.1). Classification (NCBI taxonomy): domain Eukaryota; kingdom Viridiplantae; phylum Streptophyta; class Magnoliopsida; order Poales; family Poaceae; genus Aegilops; species Aegilops speltoides. Next base: position 209,192,803 of record CM038141.1, read on the forward strand.
TATTGCAATGCTTGAAAATGAGGCCTGAGTTCCGTACTTTCGCTAGTGCAATCTCTCAACAATGCTAATCTAATTGGATCATATAACCATACCTCAACGTGTGATGAAGAATCACTCCAAAGTTCTTATCTAGCGAAGAACATAAGAAGAAATTGTTTACAGGGTATGAAACCACCTTAAAGTTATTCTTTTCGTTTGATCTATTCAAGGGTTTGTACTAAAATAACACAAATTCTTTCCGTTCGATCTATCCAAGAGTTCGGACTAAAAAAAACACCATATGATACGCATCAACCAACTCTAATGTCACCTAGATACTCCAATGTCACGACAAGTATCCATGAGTTAATTATACGATACACATCAAACAATTTCAGATTCATAATACTCGATCCAACACAAAGAACCTCAAAGAGTGTGATACGTCTCCAACGTATCTATAATTTTTAGTTGTTCCATGCTATTATATTATCTGTTTTGGATGTTTTATATGCATTAATATGCAATTTTATGTTAATTTTGGGACTAACCTATTAACCTAGAGCCCAGTGCTAGTTCCTGTTTTTTCCTTGTTTTTGAGTTTCACAGAAAAGGAATACCAAACGGAGTCCAAACGGAATAAAACCTTCACAAAGATTTTTCTTGGACCAGAAGACAACCAGGAGACTTGGAGATGAAGTCGAAGGAGCCACGAGGCGGCCACAAGGACGGAGGGCGCGCCCAGGGTGGTAGGGCGTGCCCCCACCCTTGTGGGCCCTCTATGACCCTCTTGACCTAATTCTTTCGCCTATATGTTCCCATATATCCCCAAACCACCAGAGGCATCCATGAAAACACTTTTCCACTGCCGCAACCTATTCTACCTGTGAGATCCCATCTAGGGACCTTTTTCGGCACCCTGCTGGAGGGGATTCGATCACGGGGCTTGTACATCAACTCTATTGCCCTTCCTATGAAACGTGAGTAGTTTACCACAGACATATGGGTCCATAGCTAGTAGCTAGATGGCTTCTTCTCTCTCTTTGATTCTCAATACCATGTTCTCCTTGATGTTCTTGGGGATCTATTCGATATTATTCTTTTTGTGGTGTGTTTGCCAAGATCCAATGAATTGTGGATTTATGATCACCCTATCTATGAATATTATTTGAATCTTCTCTGAATTCTTATATGCTTGATTTGATATCATTGTAATTCTCTTTGAACTATCAGTTTAGTTTGGCCAACTAGATTGATTTTTCTTGCAATGGGAGAAGTGCTTAGCTTTGGGTTGAATCTTGCAGTGTCCTTTCCTAGTGACGGTAGGGGCAGCAAGGCACGTATTGTATTGTTGCCATTGTGGATAAAAAGATGGGGTTTTCATCATATTGCTTGAGTTAATTCCTATACATCATGTCATCTTACTTAATGGATTACCCTGTTCTTCATGAACTTAATACTCTAGATGCAGGCAGGAGTCGGTCGATGTGTGGAGTAATAGTAGTAGATGCAGAATCGTTTTGGTCTACTTGACATGGACGTGATGCTTATGTTCATGATCATTGCCTTAGATATCGTCATAACTTTGCGCTTTTCTATCAATTGCTCGGCAGTAATTTGTTCACCCACCATATTATTTGCTATCTTGAGAGAAGCCTCTAGTGAAACCTATGGCCCCTGGGTCTATTTTCCATCATATTAGTTTCCAATCTACTATTTTGCAATCTTTTACTTTCTGATCTATAAACCAAAATACCAAAAATATTTACTTTATCGTTTATCTATATTTATCAAATCTCACTTTTGCAAGTAACCGTGAAGGGATTGACATCCCCTTTATCGCGTTGGGTGCAAGCTGTTTGATTGTTTGTGCAGGTATTCGGTGATTTGTGCATTATCTCCTACGGGATTGATTCCTTGGTCCTCAAACTGAGGGAAATACTTATCTATACTTTGCGGCATCACCCTTTCCTCTTCAAGGGAAAAACCAACGCAAGCTCAAGAAGTAGCAAGAAGAATTTCTGGCGCTGTTGCCGGGGAGATCTATGCCAGGTCAAGACATACCAAGTACCCATCATCTTTGCGGCATTACATTATTCGCCATTCGCCTCTCGTTTTCCTCTCCCCCACTTGTAAAACAATTTTCGAAAAGATTTGTCCTTTTATGCGCCTTCTTTCCATTCAATCTTTTGTTTGCTTTTGTTACCATGTGCCGTATTCAGGGCTCCGTAGACCCAAGAAAGGTATGAACTCCAGGGCGCGTGCGAAGAACTCAACCTCTCCAGCCAGCCAACTCACTGCTCTCATAGCTTAGCTCGATGAATAGGAAAGGGAACGGACACAATAGATTACCCAGGTTCAGGCTACCTTGCGGTGTAAAACCCTACTCCTGCTTTGTTGTGGATTAGCCTTGCGGGGGGCTAAGGATGAACTAATGCAGGGGGAAGAACAAGCTTAGGAGGATTGTTCTTGTGCTGGTGGTAGCTTTCGGCAGCTCTCCCTTTCTATGGTGGTGGCTAAGCTATATTTATAATGGCCTCGGACCTCTTCCCCAAAACTTAGGCGGGAAGCATTACAAAAAATACACTTCCATGATGATACGTGTTTGTCATAGTAGGTCACGTTTTTGTCATGCATGTACGTCCATGACTATTTTATGACACAATCAACATAGTCATACCTGTGCTGCCGTAGAAGTGTTCCATGACATTACCAAAATTATCATCATGGAAGTGTCCACTTCCATGACGATAAATCGCGCGTCATAGAAGTGCTTTCGTCAAGGGTGACCGAAACGTGGCATCCGCCGTAACGGGTCGCCATTAAGCTATCCGGTTTCGGTTTGGATCTGATAACCCGTTAACAGCCCGGACCAATGGGGATTTTCACGTGTAAAATCATCACTGGCTGGAGGAAACACGTATCGACTCCTAGGTGGGCCAGATGTCGTCCATCCAATGGAGGCGACATGCCTATGATACGTCGACACGTGGCAGGGCCCAACCGTGTCCCATATAGGTTAAAAAGGTTGGTCCAGTCAAAAGCCCGTAGTATTTACTCAGGTACTAGTGAGCCATCCCAATAACGACATGTTTAAACATGGCTCATTTACGGCACAAAGCCAGATCTGGTCCGTTAAATGTTTGCCGAATATTTGGGCCCAATTATGGCCCAGTGACATTACGGTCTATTAGAGGCCCGATGTAGACATGGGCCCATTTCAGCCCGGTGTGTCTTTCGGCCTGGGAATGGCCCGTGCTGCCCATGGGCCACATATGGTCTGATCCGACATCCGGCCCTCTAACGACCCATGATAAAGGAGGCAACAATTCAACCCAACTTGACTTTGGGCCTATTAAAGTCCTGTTGTATAATTCGCCCCGTTAATGTCTCTACAAAGCTTTTGGCCTGTTAAGGGCCCATGATATCAATGGGCCAACTAAGGCCCGAGATATATTTTGGCCTGGTAATGGCACGTCATATAACTGGGCCATAAAAGGACCGGTTTACATCTCAGCCTACTGAAGGCCTGTCGACGACTAGTGAAAATTGAGGCCCAACATGCATTTCGGCCTGCTAAAGGCCCATGGTTACTTCTGGGCCGTAACAGGCCAACACAACATTTAGCCTGTAAATGGCCTAAAGCTAAATGGGGCAAACTAAGCGTTGGGTCCACTAAAGGCCCAACTAAACTTTGGGCCGAATGTAGGCCTGTGTAAGTTGTGGGTGAGGGAGTCCTAGATTAAGGGGTCCTCGGACAGCCGGACTATATACATGGTCCGGACTGTTGCGCTATGAAGAGACAAGATAGAAGACTTCTTCCCATGTCCGGATGGGACTCTCCTTGGCATGGAAGACAAGCTTGGCGATTCAGATATGTAGATTCCTTTCTCTGTAACCGACTTTGTGTAACCCTAGCCCCCTCCGGTGTCTATATAAACCGGAGGGTTTAGTCCATAGAACAACCATCATAATCTCAGCTAGACTTCTAGGGTTTAGCCATTATCATCTCATGGTAGATCAACTCCTGTAATACTCATATTCATCAAGATCAATCAAGCAGGAAGTAGGGTACTACCTCCATAGAGAGGGCCCGAACCTGGGTAAACATTGTGTCCCCCGCATCCAGTTACCATTAGACTCAGACGCATAGTTCAGGAGCCCCTACCCGAGATCCGCCGGTTTTGATAATGACATTGGTGCTTTCATTGAGAGTTCTGCTGCGTCGTCACCAGAAGGCTTGATGGCTCCATCAATCATCTACAACAACATAGTCCAGGGGGAGATCTTCCTCCCCGGACAGATCTTCATATTTGGCGGCTTCGCACTGAGGGACAACTCGCTTGGCTGTCTAGAGCAGATCGATAGCTACGCCACTGACCATCAGGTCATTTTTGGAAGTCTGAATTTCGTGGCCAATATCCGCAGAGATTTGATCTTTGACAGATTTGAACCCACGACGGCTGTCCCCTGCTGTCGTGGATTTGTCACGGCAGATGTCCTTAGTGTCAGGACTTAGTCGCGAGGCCAACACACCTATGTGGTAGCTTGAGAGGGGTTGAGCGGAATCGAGAGACGCAACACAAGACAAGGATTTAGACAGCTTCGGGCCCGGGAAACATCATCCGGTAAAAACCCTACATGCTGTTTGAGGCTAGATCTCATTATCATCACGAGGGAGTCGCCGTAAACCGGCTCTCCTCTAGTTGTGTCTAGCCCTAGAGATTATTGCTTCTTGATTGTAGCTTGTCCCTCTTTGGGGAGCTCGGCCCCTCCTTATATATGTCAAGGGCGGTTTACATGACTAGTCCTAGTTGGATTAGGATTACTCTATTACAAGTGGAGTCCTAGTCTTGCTTCCTTTGTAGGAGAATAGTCCTTATGCTTTCCTCATAAACCGGCCCACTATTAAACGTGAACCGGCCTTCTAGGCCTTGGGCCTCGTCATCCATCTAACCCGCCATCGGGTTACTAATGAATCGCCAAGACCGGGCGGGTAGCCCGTGAACTGCCAAGCTCCAGGCGGGTTACCAGTGAGTCGTCCAGCCTGGCCGGGTTATACTTCCGGCCGGTTTACGCCACGGGGTATATCCCCGACATTAGCCCCCAGTTTAATTTGGATTTATCCATGTTAAACTGATCCTGTAAAATAAACACAAGAACAAACTTGACAGGTTGTGCTCCGGGTTAAGAATTCTTGTAAACCGACACCTGATCATCCTTAAGTCCTTGTCATTTCCTCCTCCTAGAAAATCCAGGTCAATAAGCAGCTTCATACTCAAATTGCTGACGTTGGTTTCTCATAGAAAAATATTGTGAAGAATAATCCACTTGAGTCGGCTTCCAATGCTTAACAAAAATAATGGTCCTTGAAATCCTCATCTGATCTTCAGCCGGTTTAAGAATGTAAAACTTGCCGGTTTATAAATAGTGATAGTACCGGTTCATACTTGTAATTGACCTCCAGCTTGAAAATATACCTCTTATAAAACTATCACTTGTAGCCTTCAAGTCTTAAGAAGGTAGCATAGCAATAGCTTAAGACTTGCTTCAATATAAATATCACAATCTTGAAGAAATCCAGGTTGTTCATCTCAATCACTAGTCAGAATTGAGTATTCCCCATATGTAGCCCCCAAGTGCCGGGTTGTCATGCTTGCAGTAACCTGGGACTTGTAATTTCCTGATGCTCATAAAAACTTCAACCAGTGTAGCCCCCAAGGGCCGGTTCATTATGCAATAATGAGCAGGGACTTTGTAAATATAATCATGTAATATTTGAACAGCAACGGTGTAGCCCCCAAGGGCCGGCTCAGTAAGATAATATTGGGCTGGGACTTTGATATTGTAATAGCCTGGCTTATTAGGGATGATAGACTACTCATATCAATAAGGAATTCCTTCTTTTCCGGGATCCCATTCGAACAGAACTCCAAAGTTAAGCGTGCTCAGCTTGGAGTAGTTTCAGATGGGTGACCGATCGAAGTTGCTCCGGTGCGCACGCAGTGAGGACAAAGTGCGCAGAAAAGACTAGTATTGATCTGTGGGGCCGCCTAGATCCCGCCAGAGTAACGACCACCGCGGGTGTGTCCGGGCGTTACAAGTTGGTATCGAGCCGACCCTCGCGGTTACACGGATGGTTGCGAGACAGGTGCGCGGTCATGTTGTTCATGACGCTTTGTGACCCGTCAGGGCACACGGCATGGCACATGTACCGGACCGATGCACGCACGGTTGTGCCAAGAGGGAACGTTTCGTGGCCCGACGAGGACGCCGGTTCCTCCGAGTCGGGGTGTATGTAATAGCTCGCTTATTAGGGATGATAGACTACTCATATCAATAAGGAATTCCTTCTTTTCCGGATCCCATTCAACAGTAACTCCAAAGTTAAGCGTGCTCAGCTTGGAGTAGTTTCAGATGGGTGACCGATCGAAGTTGCTCCGGGCGCGCACGAGTGAGGACAAAGTGCGCAGAAAAGACTAGTATTGATCTGTGGGGCCAGTCTAGATCCCGCCAGGAGTAACGACCACCGGCGGGTGTGTCCGGGGCGTTACAGATATATACTTCAATGAAAATAACATCATATGATGTAACCCCCATCATGGGGCTTGAATTCACGTCCACAAGGTTAAGAGCCTTGTGCTTTACCAACTGAGCAGTGGACCCTTCAATATAATGAATAAAAAGCTTTGTACCTTGAGTCGGGTCTTCAATAAGATGAACAAAGAATGACTTTGCATTAGCCCCCAAGTGTCATGGTGCATGCTTGCACGACATGAGAGTTGCATATTTGATGTAATCTCAACTTAAATAATGTAGCCCCCAAGTGCCGGGTTGTAAGCCTGCAGCAACTCGGGACTATTCCTTCAATTGTAGAATAAAATCATATCTATTGATAATATAATAGCCATTGTGCTAAAGCGACTTTGAAAACCTCAATCATAATATTAATAACCATAATAAAAATCCAGCCATGTTGGCTATTTGCATAATATAATCCAATGATTTATAAGCGCATGATTCCAATGGCGCGATCCAAATATATACTGGCGACGTATAGTCCAAAGCCAGGCCAGTTTAATAAACACCGGATAATTTCCCATCATATACTGGTGACTTATCTTCTTAAAGCCAGGCCGGTTAAATAAACACCGGATAATTTATAATCATGCTTTATTCAACCTGTTTCTGCATACAACAAGTTTAAAGTGTCCTGGCGGTTTACCGCCGGACGGGTCATAATGCCCAACATATAACCCAGGTTTATAACCAAGGCTGCACTTAAGAATAATCAAATATGAAATATATCATACCTGTGACATACATCGTTGGTTTACCAACTTTTTGTATTAGAGGTAATAACCCAAATTTTGAGTACTGATAACTCCTTCCATATTGTGCCGGTTTATGATAAACCGTAACGGGTTGTAATAAACACCGGCTTAACCATATATAATACTGGCGACTCGTAGTCAAACCAGACCGGGTTAATAATCGCCGGATTATAATTTGATCATGTACTGACAACTTGTAACTGAAAGTCATACCGGGTTAATGAACACCGGTTTGCTCCATAATAAGATGGTAACATAAAATCAAAAAATCAAACCGAGAAAATAGTCTCCAGATTAAGAATTGACCGTGTTCCGTCAATTGACAGTCGAACCGGATTAAAACGTTGTCGGTTTAAAAACGCAACAAAAATCGAATAACAGTTATGAAAAAGATATGGAAACAAAGGCAATGATAAAACCGCTTGCAAAAATATGCTATATCGAGCTGATCGATGGCATTACCATGGTCGGACAGATCAAGGCCTCCAATAGGAGCGACAATGATTCAAGTCAGCCAGTCCCCAAATGATTCGTGGCATATATGCCGACCAAGAGGCGTGGCAATGGTTCGGGTTCACCAAAGCCCCAAGTGATCTCGTGGCCTTAGGCCAACCAAGAGGCGTGATCGGTTCGGGACGTGACCATGTCCCCAATGATCCGGTGGCTATCGCCTATCAAGAGGTGTTCGTTGGTTCGGACACCACCAAGGCCCCAAATGATATATCAAAAGTAAATTTCAAGGGGTAAACCAGAGGCCGCTTTAAGATGTAACCTCCGTAACCACGCATGATGTAAAAAAACAGAGACCCCGCTTTATGAAGCAGAAGCCCCCATATGATCAATATGTTAGGCCAATAAAGGCAGGATACCCATGTTTAAACCGCACATCATGGCAGCAGGTCCTCTTCGGCAATTTTTAACATTTTGCAAGAGATAAATTCTTCTTGAACCGGGATCTTGAACCGGATATTTGAGAGCTTCAAAGCTTCCTGGGAGACATTTTCCCCTTGAGCCGGATATTGAACCGGAATCCTTCTTTTTTAAGCTGGAAATTTTTCTGACGGCCTTTCAACTCGAACTTGCGAGAAGTTAATTCCTTTTTGAACCGGATGTTAAACCGGATGTTGAGAGCTTCAGTGAGACTGGCTTCCCTTGAGCCAGATTTTAAACCGGAATCTTTTCTGATGATCCGGAACTTCTTCATTGAGCCGGGATTTTGTAATTGTCATATACTTTCTAAGCCGGAAATTTTCTGGCGGCCTTTAAATAACAGTAGCCTCCTGACCCGGGTTATCTTTCCCTCCATTTTCCTGGGGTTTTTAAATTTGCTGAAACTGGTAAGACTTGTTGCATCATATCATCGTAGCCCCCGAGTCTCAAGGTGACTCGAAGAGTTGGCTTGAAATTCTCCATATGTAACCGTGATGTAAACCGGAATAAGTTGTATATCATCGGTGTTGATAGCCTGATGTGAATCCACAGAAGGTTGAGGTGACTGCGGCGGGTTATAAATGATCCCGTATGAGCCGTGTCAGCAACTCGGCCAATGGTTCCTTTCAACTGGCTCCTTGAAGTTTAACCAAACTGTAGTGGCGGCGACTTGTGTGCATGTCCATTGAACCATCTAGTGCAGACGACGGCTGATAATACATAATAATTGCCTCCAAATTGTTGAAAGAAGAACCGGGCTACCCAAGCGGTGACTTGTTCATACTCAATAAACAGCTCATGCAGACAGGTGCGGCCCTGGTGTGTCGATGTAAACCAGGCCGCAATAAACGGACGGTAGAGACGTTCACAGTATTAGAGGTGGCTCGGACAGATGAACCGGCCCCGGCGTTGTGAGCCGACACTGGCAGGAAACCCGGCCGCCGGAAAGGACGGGTGAGTTGTCTGCGATATTGTAAACCGGCGCAGACGGGCGAGTCAACCACGTCATTTTAATGTAGTGAACAATTGCTCTGCATCAAAAACATCGCAGGCTAGAGTAATTGTTTTGTGACAAAATAAATATGTGCCAAAATTATATTTAGAAGGATATCACCTGATTCGCTCGGTCAACAGACGAGTCACCCGTGGCATTGTAAAACGGCATGGACGGGAGAGTCGGCCACTGGGTCGGACGGGTAAGTCGCCCATAGTGTTGTAAACCATCACGGACGAACGAGCTGGCCTCCACATTGCAAGCTGGCGCGGACACATGAACCGGCCGCGAGGGCGGACGGGCGAGTCGTTCGTGGCGTTGTAAGGCGGTGCGGACACATGAGTCAGCCGCAAAAATAATGTTGGCGCATACCCCTTTGCGACATCTTTGTAATGAATAATGGTCCTGAAAAATATCACAGACCAGAGTAATTGTTCTCAAACAATTTATTATGTATTTAATAAAATACCAAGGAAAGATATCACCTGATATGTTAAGTCAGAATTATTCACCGCGGAGTTGATGATCACCGCGGTGAAGCTGAAATCAATCATGGACAAGTCGGCCAGACGAGCAGACAGATGATCTGGCCGCGGTGTTGTAAATCGGCGCGGACACGTGAGCAGGCGCCGGTGTTGTAAACCGGCGCAGACGGGTGAGCCGGTGCCGGTGTTGTAAACCGGCGCAGGCGAGCCGGCCGCGGGGTTGTTGTTGTAGACTGAACCACAGAGGTGGTGGTTTGCACACAAATTTGTTGAACAATGCGGTATGGCTGGATGTTGGCGCGAGCTTTATATCCGCGACATAATGATTATTCTTGCAGTAAATAATTATCCTGCATAGAAAACATCGCAAGCCAGAGCAATTGTTTTTGGATAAATTAATATATACTTAAAAATAGATAGAAAAAAATAGCACCTGGTATTTTTATCGGATGAACCCGGATGCTAGGTGTTGAATGGATTTTTATATAGCCGTCTTACCAGGCCTCCATGTAACCTGTCCTCCGTATTTTTCTTATCTCACATGATGTTTGTACGTGGACGCTTTGATTAAAATGCCATCAATGCTTCAACGCATGCACACACAGGTCGCTCGTGAATCATGACGCCCCCCCATGCTGTGACTGTCAAGGACGTAGAGGGATAACTTGATCCATGCTGCTTTTAAACCGGAAGAGAAAATGACAGAACGCAATACGCCTCCTTTTGCTGACACATGTCAACTGGACTCCATGTACTGCTTCCTCTCTCCGCACCTTATCTCGGCAAATTTGACACATTTGACCTATAGACGAAATTAAATCACAGAATGAACTGTCCGTGAAACTATTTTACGCGGCTGACCCGTGGCGCCTAGCTCTCAGGCGCTGCACTAGTGCAACGCCCGGGAGCTAGGCGCTGCACTGGTGCAACGCCTAGGAGCTAGGCGCTACACTGTATAGTGTGGCGCCTAGCTCTCAGGCGCTGCACACGACTTAGTAATTTTCTGATTACACGTGTGCGACGCTGGCCGTGTAGCGCCTATCTGTGAGGCGTTGCACAGTGTAGTGTGGCGCCTTCGTGGCGGGCGTCACACAAAAAGGTCAGCCGCGTGAAATAGTTTCACCGACTGTTTATTCTGTGATTTAATTTCGTTTATAGGTCAAATTTGTCAAATTTGCCCCTTATCTCCAACAAACACACATTCTGGCTTGCTTGCTTGTTTTCAGAACCAGAGTCCTGCCCCCATTTACTTACACAGCAACAGCCAAACAACACCGACGTCCGACCAATGGCGGGAACCACAACGGTAGGATGCAGGCGCCACCAGCCGGTGCCGTGGAAGGCGCGGGCCTTAGCAGCGGAGACGGCACCGTTAAGGGGGGCTTGAAGCAGCAGCAGCTTGTGATCAAATCCGCGGGCGTGGCGACCCGGCAGCCAGGCGCAGACGGGGCCGACCACTGGGGAAGCAGAGATGGTCGCGGAGACCAGGTGGCCCGGGCGGGCGGAACCAACCGCGGAGACGGCAAGCGGGTCTGGACGGTGACTCGGATGGCAGTTTGAACGGCACGAGGCGGAGGCACGTCGCCGGAAACTTGAAGGCGGAGGCAAGCAGAACCTCGGTGACAGATCGACTCGACGTGTGGCGAGATCGCGGGCGGCTGCCGTGAGGCCACGGCGGTGGTCCGGTGCAAGCGGGTCCGTCACGGAGCGGCGGCCGGCCGGTTTAGGCCAGAGCAATTTGGTAACAGAACCGCGGGGACGAGGAAGGAGGAGCAGGGGGGCAGGGCGCCGGCGGCCTGTGGTGTGGTCAGCAAGGGTGACTCTCTGCAGAAGCCCGACGGCACGGCGATTCACAGTCTGAGGCGCACGAGGCCGAGATGACTTGAGGTGCCCGAAGTTCTGGCTAGAGACCGCTGCGGCTCATGGTCAAGGCGGCTCGACGGTGGTTTGCACGCTGCCGGAGATCCGGCAATCAAGCAGAGTCCGGGTCGTAGTGGCGGAGAAAATCCAGGTTGTAGCTATACATCCGTGAAAGCGGCGGCTTTAGATCCAGGGCCAGAGGAGGCAGTAACCGCTATTCACGGCGATGGGGCGATTCCTACAAGGCAGCCTAGCGGAGGCGCAATGGTTTCAACGAAGCAAGTCGCAGAAGTCCGAACTCGTGTCTTTCCCTTCCTTTGACTATTTTCTTTGACTCAACTTGCACCAGTAATCTGCTCACCAATTAATAGAACCCGGCGGATCAACATCGGAAACTTTTTTATCCGTCTCGACGGAAACTGTTATTTGACAGTTTGCAAAATTTGGCACACAAATGGAATCAATCCCCTGTCGGTTTCGACGGATCACACCGCGTCGGTGACATACCGAGCGTCGAACCCTAATTGTTGTATCTCAATCCAGTATATCCATTCAGCTTTGCTCGTCGTGTAAATCCTTTGCACGGGCTCTTTCATCCTTTCAATTATGAAATTCTCGATCCCTAGTAGAGATCCCTCCAAGAATTCAACACCACCGTGCGCTAGCCCCACGGTGGGCGCCAACTGTCGTGGATTTGTCACGGCAGATGTCCTTAGTGTCAGGACTTAGTCGCGAGGCCAACGCACCTATGTGGTAGCTTGAGAGGGGTTGAGCAGAATCGAGAGACGCAACACAAGACAAGGATTTAGACAGCTTCGGGCCCGGGAAACATCATCCGGTAAAAACCCTACATGATGTTTGAGGCTAGATCTCATTATCATCACGAGGGAGTCGCCGTAAACCGGCTCTCCTCTAGTTGTGTCTAGCCCTAGAGATTATTGCTTCTTGATTGTAGCTTGTCCCTCTTTGGGGAGCCCTGCCCCTCCTTATATATGTTGAAGGGGCGGTTTACATGACTAGTCCTAGTTGGATTAGGATTACTCTATTACAAGTGGAGTCCTAGTCTTGCTTCCTTTGTAGGAGAATAGTCCTTATGCTTTCCTCATAAACCGGCCCACCATTAAACGTGAACCGGCCTTCTAGGCCTTGGGCCTCGTCATCCATCTAACCCGCCACCGGGTTACTAATGAATCGCCAAGACCGGGCGGGTAGCCCGTGAACCGCCAAGCTCCAGGCGGGTTACCAGTGAGTCGTCCAGCCTGGCCGGGTTATACTTCCGGCCGGTTTACGCCACGGGGTATATCCCCGACACCTGCCATAATGATGAACATGACCTAAATCTGTCATCGGACTGCGCTTAGGACATAGCACCCATAACCGCTCTGGCCCTAGATCCGGAGTAGGACGCGTCGTCCGAGGACGGGAAGCTCAACCCCGCCACGGAAGCCGCAGACTTAGCGGTGTTCAAGCGTCACACATACCGAACATCGAGCTGGGCTTGTGTCGCCGGAACCTCGGATTCGTCTCCGGCTATAGGTTCAGAACCGCGTGCATCCGCGTCCATCGAACTTGATCGAGCGCCGATCTTGGAGTTCAGCTCCGCGGACATCTTCAAGCACTCGCCTCTAGGCGATGTGTTAAACTCATTGAAATCCCTCTCCCTGTCGGAGGACTCTCGGCCGAACTATGTCCGTGTCGAATGGGAAGCAAACGACAAAGAGCTTCGTTTCCCACCCACCACCTACTTCATCGCCACTGTCGAAGACTCAACCAACACGCTCGATTACATCTGCAAAGACATCGACGGTATGGACGACGATGCTAGAGAGGAACAGACACAAAAACCACCATCCGTAGGGCGATGGACGGCTACATCTGAAGGAAATATGCCCTAGAGGCAATAATAAAGTTATTATTTATTTCCTCATATCATGATAAATGTTTATTATTCATGCTAGAATTGTATTAACCGGAAACATAATACATGTGTGAATATATAGACAAACAGTGTGTCACTAGTATGCCTCTACTTGACTAGCTTGTTAATCAAAGATGGTTATGTTTCCTAACCATGAACAAGGAGTTGTTATTTGATTAACAAGGTCACATCATTAGTTGAATGATCTGATTGACATGACCCATTCCGTTAGCTTAGCACACGATCGTTTAGTATGTTGCTATTGCTTCCTTCATGACTTATACATGTTCCTATGACTATGAGATTATGCAACTCCGCTTACGGAGGAACACTTTGTGTGCTACCAAACGTCACAACGTAATTGGGTGATTATAAAGGTGCTCTGGTGTCTCCAAAGGTACTTGTTGAGTTGGCGATTTCGAGATTAGGATTTGTCACTCCAATGTCGGAGAGGTATCTCTGGCCCTCTCGGTAATACACATTACTTAAGCCTTGCAAGCATTTCAAGTAAAGAGTTAGTTGTGAGATGATGTATTACGGAACGAGTAAAGAGACTTGCCGTAACGAGATTGAACTAGGTATTGGATACCGACGATCGAATCTCGGCAAGTAACATACCGATCACAAAGGAACAACGATGTTGTTATGCGGTCCGACCGATAAAGATCTTCGTAGAATATGTAGGAACCAATATGGGCATCCTGTTCCCGCTATTGGTTATTGACCGAGACGTGTCTCGGTCATGTCTACATTGTTCTCGAACCGTAGGGTCCGCACGCTTAAGGTTTCGATGATGCTTATATTATGAGTTTATGTATTTTGATGTACCAAGGTTGTTCGAGTCCCGGATATGATCACGGACATGACGAGGAGTCTCAAATGGTCGAGACATAAAGATTGATATATTGGACGGATATATTTGGACACCGGAAAGGTTCCGGAGAAGTTTGGAGCTCCGGAGGTTACCGAACCCCGGGAGGTATATGGGCCTTATTGGGCCCATGTAGGAGGAAGGAGAAGGAACAAGGAGGGCGGCGCCCCTTCAGCCCAATCCGAATGGGGAAGGGGCCGCCCTCCTTTCCTTTCTCCTTCCCCTCTTCCTAATACTACTACTAGTACTACTTCCTACTACTAGTACTCTTTCCTTCCCCCTCCAAATAAGATAAGGAAAAAGGGGGGGAAACCTACTTGGAGTAGGTTTCCCCCTCCCCTATGGCGCGCCCCCCTTGGCCGGCCACCTCCTCCCTCCCTCCTTTATATACAGGGGTAGGGGGGCACCCTAGGACACACAAGTTGATCCTTGAGATCGTTCCTTAGCCGTGTGTGGTGCCCCCCTCCACGATATTACACCTCGATCATATTGTAGCGGTGCTTAGGCGAAGCCCCACGACAGGAGAACATCAAGATCGTCACCACGCCGTCGTCTTGTGGAACTCCCCTCGAGCCTCTACTGGATTGGAAATCGAGGGAGCGTCATCGAGCTGTACGCGTGTCAAGAACTCGGAGGTGCCGGAGTAACGGTGCTTGGATCGGTTGGACTGGGAGGACGTATGACTACTTCCTCTACGTTGTGTCAACACTTCCGCTTCGGTCTACGAGGGTACATAGACAACACTCTCCCCTCTCGTTGCTATGCATCACCATGATCTTGCGTGTGTGTAGGAAATTTTTTGAAATTACTACGTTCCCCAACAGTGGTATCAGAGCCAGGTTTTTATGGTTTGATGTTATATGCACGAGTAGAACACAAGTGAGTTGTGGGCGATATAAGTCATACTGCTTACCAGCATGTCATACTTTGGTTCGGCGGTATTGTTGGATGAAGCGGCCCGGACCGACATTACGCGTACGCTTACGCGAGACTGGTTTTACCACCGTGCTTTGCACACAGGTGACTAGCGGGTGTCAGTTTCTCCAACTTTAGTTGAACCGAGTGTGGCTACGGCCGGTCCTTGCGAAGGTTAAAACAGCATCAACTTGAAAAACTATCGTTGTCGTTTTGATGCGTAGGTGAGATTGGTTCTTGCTTAAGCCCATAGCAGCCACGTAAAACTTGCAACAACAAAGTAGAGGACGTCTAACTTGTTTTTGTAGGGCATGTTGTGATGTGATATGGCCAAGACATGATGCTATATTTTATTGTATGAGATGATCATGTTTTGTAACCGGTTATCGGCAATCGGCAGAGCCATATGGTTGTCGCTTTATTCTATGAAATGCAACGCATACAATTGCTTTACTTTATCACTAAGCGGTAGCGATAGTCGTAGAAGCAATAGATGGCATAAACGACAACGATGCTACGATGGAGATCAAGGTGTCGCGCCGGTGACGATGGTGGTCATGATGGTGCTTTGGAGATGGAGATCACAAGCACAAGAAGATGATGGCCATATCATATCACTTATATTGATTGCATGTGATGTTTATCCTTTATGCATCTTATCTTGCTTTGATTGACGGTAGCATTTTAAGATGATCTCTCACTAAAATTATCAAGTAGTGTTCTCCTGAGTATGCACCGTTGCCAAAGTTCGTCGTGCCCGCACACCACGTGATGATCGGGTGTGATAAGCTCTCGTCCATCTACAACGGGTGCAAGCCAGTTTTGCACACGCAGAATACTCAGTTATACTTGATGAGCCTAGCATATGCGAGATATGGCCTCGAACACGGAGACCGAAAGGTCGAGCATGAATCATATAGTAGATATGATCAACATAAGATGTTCACCATTGAAAACTACTCCATCTCACGTGATGATCGGTTATGGTTTAGTTGATTTGGATCACGTGATCACTTAGATGACTAGAGAGATGTCTGTCTAAGTGGGAGTTCTTAAGTAATATGATTAATTGAACTAAAATTTATCATGAACTTAGTACTGATAGTATCTTGCTTGTCTATGTTGTTTGTAGATAGATGGCCCGTCTGTTGTTTCGTTGAATTTTAATGCGTTCCTTGAGAAAGCTAAGTTGAAAGATGATGGTAGCAACTATGCGGACTGGGTCCGTAACTTGAGGATTATCCTCATTGCTGCACAGAAAAATTACGTCCTGGAAGCACCGCTGGGTGCCAGGCCTGCTGCTGATGCAACTGACGACGTTAAGAACGTCTGACAGAGCAAAGCTGATGACTACTCGATAGTTCAATGTGCCATGCTTTATGGCTTAGAACCGGGACTTCAACGATGTTTTGAACGTCATGGAGCATATGAGATGTTTCAGGAGTTGAAGTTGATATTCCAGAAGAATGCCCGGATTGAGAGATATGAAGTCTCCAATAAGTTCTCTAGCTGCAAGATGGAGGAGAATAGTTCTGTCAGTGAGCACATACTCAAGATGTCTGGGTATTGTAATCACTTGATTCAACCGGGAGTTACTCTTCCGGATGATAGCGTCATTGATGAATTCTCCAATCACTTCCACCAAGCTACAAGAGCTTCGTGATGAACTATAATATCCAAGGGATGGATAAGACGATTCCGAGCTCTTCGCAATGCTAAAGGCTGCGGAGGTAGAAATCAAGAAGGAGCATCAAGTGTTGATGGTTAACAAAACCACTAGTTTCAAGAAAAGGGCAAAGGGAAGAAGAAGGGAACTTCAAGAAGAACAACAAACAAGTTGCTGCTCAAGAGAAGAAACCCAAGTCTGGACCTAAGCCTGAAATCGAGTGCTTCTCCGCAAGCGATCGGTCATTTGAAGCGGAACTGCCCCAAGTATTTGGCGGATAAGAAGGATGGCAAGGTGAACAAAGGTATATGTGATATACATGTTATTGATGTGTACCTTACTAGAGCTCGCAGAGCACTGGTATTTGATATCGGTTCTGCTGCTAATATTTGCAACTCAAACAGGACTACGGATTAAGTGAACACGGCAAAGGACGAGGTGACGATGCGCGTGGGAAGCGGTTCCAAAGTCGATGTGATCGCGGTCGGCACGCTACCTCTACATCTACCTTCGGATTAGTATTAGACCTAAATAATTGTTATTTGGTGCCAGCGTTGAGCATGAACATTATATCTGGATCTTGTTTGATGCGAGACGGTTATTCATTTAAATCAGAGAATAATGGTTGTTCTATTTATATGAGTAATATCTTTTATGGTCATGCACCCTTGAAGAGTGGTCTATTTTTGATGAATCTCGATAGTAGTGATACACATATTCATAGTGTTGAAGCCAAAAGATGCAGAGTTGATAATGATAGTGCAACTTATTTGTGGCACTGCCGTTTAGGTCATATTGGTATAAAGCGCATGAAGAAACTCCATGCTGATGGACTTTTGGAACCACTTGATTATGAATCACTTGGTACTTGCGAACCGTGCCTCATGGGCAAGATGACCAAAACGCCGTTCTCCGGTACTATGGAGAGAGCAACAGATTTGTTGGAAATCATACATACAGATGTATGTGGTCCAATGAATGTTAAGGCTCGTGGCGGATATCGTTATTTTCTCACCTTCACAGATGATTTAAGCAGATATGGGTATATCTACTTAATGAAACATAAGTCTGAAACATTTGAAAAGTTCAAAGAGTTTCAGAGTGAAGTTGAAAATAATCGTAACAACAAAATAAAGTTTCTACGATCTGATCGTGGAGGAGAATATTTGAGTTACGAGTTTGGTCTACACTTAAAATAATGTGGAATAGTTTCGCAACTCACGCCACCCGGAACACCACAGCGTAATGGTGTGTCCGAACGTCGTAATCGTACTTTACTTGATATGGTGCGATCTATGATGTCTCTTACAGATTTACCGCTATCGTTTTGGGGTTATGCTCTAGAGACAGCCACATTCACGTTAAATAGGGCACCATCGAAATCCGTTGAGACGACACCTTATGAACTATGGTTTGGCAAGAAACCAAAGTTTTCGTTTCTTAAAGTTTGGGGTTGCGATGCTTATGTGAAAAAGCTTCAACCTGATAAGCTCGAACCCAAATCGGAGAAATGTGTCTTCATAGGATACCCAAAGGAGACAGTTGGGTACACCTTCTATTACAGATCCGAAGGCAAGACATTCGTTGCTAAGAATGGATCCTTTCTAGAGAAGGAGTTTCTCTCAAAAGAAGTGAGTGGGAGGAAAGTAGAACTTGATGAGGTAACTGTACCTACTCCCTTGTTGGAAAATAATACATCACAGGAACCGGTTTCTATGACGTCAAAACCAACTAGTGAGGAAGTTGATGATGATGATCATAGAACTTTAGATCAAGTTATTACAGAACCACGTAGGTCGAACAGAATAAGATCCGCACCAGAGTGGTACGGTAATCCTGTTCTGGAAGTCATGCTACTAGATCATGATGAACCTACAAACTATGAAGAAGCGATGGTGAGCCCAGATTCCGCAAAATGGCTTGAAGCCATGAAATCTGAGATGGGATCCATGTATGATAACAAAGTATGGACTTTGGTTGACTTGCCCGATGGTCGGCAAGCAATTGAGAATAAATGGATCTTCAAGAAGAAGACTGACGCTGACGGTAATACTACTGTCTACAAAGCTCGACTTATTGCAAAAGGTTTTCGACAAGTTCAAGGGGTTGACTACGATGAGACCTTCTCACCCGTAGCAATGCTTAAGTCTGTCCGAATCATGTTAGCAATTGCCGCATTTTATGATTATGAAATTTGGCAAATGGATGTAAAACTGCATTCTGAATGGATTTACGGAAGAAGAGTTGTATATGATGCAACCGAAGGTTTTATCGATCCAAAGGAGCTAACAAAGTGTGCAAGCTCCAACGTTCCATTTATGGACTGGTGCAAGCCTCTCGGAGTTGGAATAAACGTTTTGATAGTGTGATCAAAGCATTTGGTTTTATCTGAGACTTTTGGAGAAGCTTTGTATTTACAAGAAAGTGAGTGGGAGCTCAGAGCATTTCTAATATTATATGTGGATGACATATTATTGATTGGAAATGATATAGAATTTCTGGATAGCATAAAGGGATACTTGAATAAAAGTTTTCAATGAAAGACCTCGGTGAAGCTGCTTACATATTGGGCATTAAGATCTATAGAGATAGATCAAGACGCTTAATTGGACTTTCACAAAGCACATACCTTGACAAAGTTTTGAAGAAGTTCAAAATGGATCAAGCAAAGAAAGGGTTCTTGCTCAGATTGCAAGGTGTGAAGTTGAGTAAGACTCAAAGCCCGACCATTGCGAAGATAGAGAGAAAATGAAAGGTGTTCCTATGCTTCAGCCATAGGCTCTATCATGTATGCAATGCTGTGTACCGGACCTGATGTGTGCCTTGCTATAAGTCTAGCAGGAGGTACCAAAGTAATCCAGAGTGGATCATCGACAGCGGTCAAGAACATCTGAAATACCGAAAAGGACTAAGGATATGTTTCTCGTATATGGAGGTGACAAAGAGCTCATCGTAAATGGTTACGTTGATGCAAGCTTTGACACTGATCCGACGATTCTAAATCGCAAACCGGATCGTGTTTACATTAAACGGTGGAGCTGTCAGTTGGTGCAGTTCAAAGCAAAGCGTCGTGGCGGGATCTACATGTGAAGCGGAATACATAGCTGCTTCGGAAGCAGCCAATGAAGGAGTCTGGATGAAGGAGTTCATATCCGATCTAGGTGTCATACCTATTGCATCGGGTCCAATGAAAATCTTTTGTGACAATACTGGAGCGATTGCCTTAGCGAAGGAATCCAGATTTCAAAAAAGGACCAAGCACATCAAGAGACGCTTCAATTCCATCCGGGATCTAGTCCAGGTGGGAGACATAGAGATTTGCAAGATACATACGGATCTGAATGTTCCAGACCCGTTGACTAAGCCTCTTCGACGAGCAAAACATGATCAACACCAAGACTCCATGGGTGTTAGAATCATTACTGTGTAATCTAGATTATTGACTCTAGTGCAAGTGGGAGACTGAAGGAAATATGCCCTAGAGGCAATAATAAAGTTATTATTTATTTCCTCATATCATGATAAATGTTTATTATTCATGCTAGAATTGTATTAACCGAAAACATAATACATGTGTGAATATATAGACAAACAGTGTGTCACTAGTATGCCTCTACTTGACTAGCTTGTTAATCAAAGATGGTTATGTTTCCTAACC
This sequence comes from Aegilops speltoides, assembly GCA_021437245.1. Taxonomy (NCBI): domain Eukaryota; kingdom Viridiplantae; phylum Streptophyta; class Magnoliopsida; order Poales; family Poaceae; genus Aegilops; species Aegilops speltoides. Next base: position 209,213,413 of record CM038141.1, read on the forward strand.
ATGAACAAGGAGTTTTTATTTGATTAACAAGGTCACATCATTAGTTGAATGATCTGATTGACATGACCCATTCCGTTAGCTTAGCACACGATCGTTTAGTATGTTGCTATTGCTTCCTTCATGACTTATACATGTTCCTATGACTATGAGATTATGCAACTCCCGTTTACCGGAGGAACACTTTGTGTGCTACCAAACGTCACAACGTAATTGGGTGATTATAAAGGTGCTCTACAGGTGTCTCCAAAGGTACTTGTTGAGTTGGCGTATTTCGAGATTAGGATTTGTCACTCCGAATGTCGGAGAGGTATCTCTGGGCCCTCTCGATAATACACATTACTTAAGCCTTGCAAGCATTTCAACTAAAGAGTTAGTTGTGAGATGATGTATTACGGAACGAGTAAAGAGACTTGCCGGTAACGAGATTGAACTAGGTATTGGATACCGACGATCGAATCTCGGGCAAGTAACATACCGATGACAAATGGAACAACGTATGTTGTTATGCGGTCTGACCGATAAAGATCTTCGTAGAATATGTAGGAACCAATATGGGCATCCAGGTCCCGCTATTGGTTATTGACCGAGACGTGTCTCGGTCATGTCTACATTGTTCTCGAACCGTAGGGTCCGCACGCTTAAGGTTTCGATGACGGTTATATTATGAGTTTATGTATTTTGATGTACGAAGGTTGTTCGAGTCCGGATATGATCACGGACATGACGAGGAGTCTCGAAATGGTCGAGACATAAAGATTGATATATTGGACGGATATATTTGGACACGGAAAGGTTCGGAGAAGTTTGGAGCTCAGGAGGTTACCGAACCCCAGGAGGTATATGGGCCTTATTGGGCCCATGTAGGAGGAAGGAGAAGGAACAAGGGAGGCGCGCCCCAGCCCAATCCGATTGGGGAAGGGGCGGCCCCCTTTCCTTCTCCTTCCCCTCTTCCTAATACTACTACTAGTACTACTTCCTACTACTAGTACTCTTTCCTTCCCCCTCCAAATAAGATAAGGAAAAGGGGGAAACCTACTTGGAGTAGGTTTCCCCCTCCCCTATGGCGCGCCCCCCTTGGCCGGTCACCTCCTCCCTCCCTCCTTTATATATGGGGGTAGGGGGCCACCCTAGGACACACAAGTTGATCCTTGAGATCGTTCCTTAGCCGTGTGCGGTGCCCCCCTCCACGATATTACACCTCGATCATATTGTAGCGGTGCTTAGGCGAAGCCCTAGGACAGGAGAACATCAAGATCGTCACCACGCCGTCGTCTTGTGGAACTCCCCTCGGGCCTCTCTGGATTGGAGATCGAGGGGCGTCATCGAGCTGTACGCGTGTCAAGAACTCGGAGGTGCAGGAGTAACGGTGCATGGATCGGTTGGACCGGGAGGACGTACGACTACTTCCTCTATGTTGTGTCAACGCTTCCGCTTCGGTCTACGAGGGTACGTAGACAACACTCTCCCCTCTCGTTGCTATGCATCACCATGATCTTGCGTGTGCGTAGGAAATTTTTTGAAATTACTACGTTCCCCAACAACATCCTCATACGATATATACATGGTGGACACACCTAAAGAGGAGGAGGCCGACGGCGATAACGGTATGCCTGTCGATGAACCTCCCAAGTATCGGTGTCAGAAGCGCCGACCTCGATCCGGCAAAAGGAAAAACAGCAACATTGTCACGGACGACGATGATAATCTGAACCAAACCGAGGACCCCGCAGAACCAGCGTTGGAGCAGGACGCGCGAGAGGATGGCGAGCATAGTCCGACGATGTTGTCTGACCCAAGCGATGCCGAAGATAGCAATTACCAACCTATCTCCAAAGAGGGGATCAGCCTGGGCGATGATGAATTCGTCGTCCCAGAAGAACCCTTAGAACAAGAACGCCTCCATCAAAGGCTTATCACCACTGCAAGGAGCCTGAAGAAGCAGAAGTAGCGGCTTAAAGCCGCATAAGATGTGCTCAATGATAGATGGAATGAAGTGCCAGACGCTGAGGAAAAATATGGCGGTAATCGCCAAACAAAGGGCTATCCTAAGCGCAAGCTGCTGCCCGAGTTCGACGATGAGGCTATTGCACCTATACCGCCAAAAAACAATACGACCGACAAGCCGGACCGACCACCTCATGGTCGAGACAGAGCGGCCAACAATGCCGCACACAAGCCCGCACCCCCTCCCCGTAAAGGAAGGAGGTCACGGCTCAAGACTAGAAACACGATCTACATGAGGACCTGGACAAAAAGGCCGGCAAAACCAGGTCCATCTATGGATCCAGGGAACGTGCTCCTACATGAGACCATGACTATCAAACCAAATACGCCGGTCATTTACCAGTTCGGAACCAATACTGAGCATTACAACCGTTGGACCCACACCACCACACAGCCAAATATAGGGGTGCCGCACACCCCCTGTGCTTCACCGATGAGGTGCTGGAACACGATTTTCCAGAAGGGTTCAAACCCGTAAACATTGAGGCATATGATGGAATGACGAACCCTGCGGTTTGGATAGAAGACTTTATTCTTCACATCCACATGGCTCATGGAGATGATCTCCATGCCATCAAATACTTACCCCTCAAGCTAAAAGGACCAGCTCGGCACTGGCTAAAAAGCCTCCCTGAAAACTTCATCGGAAGCTGGGAAGAACTTGAGGACGCTTTTTGGGCCAATTTCCAAGGGACCTATGTCGGGCCCCCAGATGCTGACGATCTAAGTCACATAATCCAACAACCCGGAGAATCAGCCCATAAGCTTTGGAACCGGTTTCTCACTAAGAAGAACCAAATCATCGACTGTCCGGACGCCGAAGCCTTAGCGGCCTTCAAACACAATGTCCCAGACGAATGGCTAGCCAGACACCTTGGCCAGGAAAAGCCAAGGACAATGGCAGCCTTAACTACACTAATGACCCGCTTTTGCGCGGGTGAGGACAACTGGTTAGCCCGTAGCAGCACCACTGACCCCGGCACCAATGGAAAACCATGACGCAACAAAAACAAATGCCGGAATGATGAAGAAAGCCCAGACAATTCAGCGGTAAACACCGGATTCAGGTGCTCCAGTCCTGGTTAATGGAAGAAGCCATTCAAAGGCAACAAAGACGGTCCATCCAACCTGGATAAAATCCTAGACAGGCCCTGCCAGATCCACGGCACTCTCGATAAACCAGCCACTCATACCAATAGAGAATGTTGGGTATTCAAGCAGGCCGGCAAACTCAAAGCCGAACACGAAGGGACCTCAGAGCGAAGACGAGGATGAATCTTGCCAGCCGAACATGGGAGGACAAAAGAAATTTCCACCGGAGATCAAAACAGTGAACATGATCTATGTCACTCATATCCCAAAAAGGGACCGCAAATGCACACTCCGAGATGTCTATGCCGTCGAGCCCGTCGCCCCCAAATTCAACCCATGGTCGGCCTGTCCGATCACCTTTGATCGCACGGATCATCCAACTAGTATCCGTCACGAGGGTTCTGTTGCCCTAGTGCTCGACCCAATAATTAATGGATACCACCTCACTCGAGTCCTTATGGACGGCGGCAGTAGTCTCAATCTGATATATCAGGACACCGTCCGCAAGATGGGGTAGACCCGTCAAGAATCAAGCCAAGCAGGACTAACTTTAAAGGAGTTATACCGGGCATAGAAGCCCACTGCACATGCTCTTTAACATCGGAGGTCATATTCGGCTCTCCCGTTAACTTTCAAAGCAAAGAACTAATCTTCGACATAGCTTCGTTCCGAAGTGGCTATCATGCACTACTCGGAAGAACGACCGTCGCCCGTTTCAATGCAGTCCTGCATTATGCTTATCTAAAACTCAAAATGCCTGCACCACATGGCGTCATTACGGTTAGCGGAAATATGGATCACTCTCTTCGTCCAGAAGAATACACGGCGGCTCTAGCAGTCGAAGCACAAAACGGCCTATTCAAGCCGAGCAGCTCAACGGTCGTTAAGACCACAGACACAGCTAAACGTATCTGACACACATCTCAGTGCGGTAGCTCAGATGAACCTGAGCATGATTAGCAGCTACGCCCCCATCGACCACCCCATAAGGAGACAACACACGTGCCACATATACACAAATATACACTCAAAATTCCTTGGGTGGCGCTGGGGGCACGCTACACACAGAAAGTCCATAGTTCCGCTCGACCCTATTCAGACTCCAGAAGTTATATTTCATGGTTCATTCAAATGAACCAGCTTTACTTACGGCCACACCAGAATCTTTCACCTGGTTTTACCCCTTTTACAAATGGCCATCACACTATACCCTTCAAGAACACTTCACAACGGAGAAAAAGGCGCAGACGTGTAGCAGGGCCCCGCATTAAGGTTTCTTTTTAGATTAAGACCCTATTTAAACCTTTTTATCTCTTTTTGTTTTATACTTTCCTGGCATGTAAAATGTCCAAGAAAGATATCGGCATTACCTGTAAATATATGGCTCGCCGTACTAAAGTGGATGTTATAGAAGCAGCTTGGTTCATATTGTGTTTTGAGATTTATGCTCTCACCACCTGCGTTCTTTCCCCACGTCGGATTGCCATACGTGCCTTGATACCAGGGTCTATTACCAGGGGCTGTATTCAGCCCGGTATATATTGAAAATTCTGAACACCTATAGGGAGTGTTCGGCATCGAGAGTTTGGCCTTATATGCATCAGCTCCGAATCATGTCTTTGGTCAATAGTTGGGTTGCTCGGCTCCTGTGCTTACTACCTTATGTTCCGCTATATTGGCTAGGGTAGTAAAGGGAGAACTACTGTAATTGTGTCCTGGCTCGTCCGGATAAGCACCTCAGTAGAGAAAGCCCAAAACTGACTATCATGATGCGGCGAGAGCTGGTCAACCACTCGATGACTCATCAGAATCTTCGTGATTCCTTCTGTATTAAACAAAGGACCATTATTCTGGTCACGTATGTAAACGCGCCATATTCAGATAAACACGAACATACCAGGGGCTATATCGTAGACCCACCGTCAAACTCCTATGGCTAAGTGAAAGTGTTAAAGCCCTATAGTCCGATTGCCTGGTTCGCCGCACTGACACCTCCTTAACGGACCAAGACGTTGGGTCAAGTGTGATCAAGTGCTTTTCCGAACACCCCCGCGTTATACGCGAGGGGGCTGAAGCCGACGACTGGCAAACTTTTGGATTATATATATACAAACAGCCGCACAGGAGGCACCAAAACTTTTTGGGCAAAAGTATAAAAACATAGCATTAAAACATATCATAACATTGTTTTTACAATCTCAGTACATTTCACTCGAATATAATATCTTTCGAGCACTGACCCTCTATCAAGCGGGCACCTTCTAGGACATCTTCAAAATAATGCTCTGGCATGTTAGGGTCCTTGCATTCGGGTGGACTCTGCGCTGCAATATCGGTGGCCTTCATCTTCGTCCAATACGTCTTGACACGGGCAAGGGCCATCTGTGCACCTTCTATGCATGTTGACCGCTTCACAGTGCCGATACGCGACACCGTATCAACAAGTTGCTGCACCAAACCGAAATAACTATTTGGAATTGGCTCAGTTGGCCACAATAGGACTATGACATCCTTCATGGCAGTTCTGGAGATCTTGTGGAGCTCGGCCCACTGGGCCATCTGTTCATTCAACAATGGACGCTTTGGCGTGTCAAATTGCGACCATAATAGCTTTTCCGTCGCATGTCGTTCTTGCGCATGGAAAAACTGATTCGCATCGGCAACACTCTTTGGTAGGTCCAAAAAGGAGTCTGGAGAACTCCACAGTTGATTAAGCGAGGCATACTTCGGATTGCCAAACTTAGTTTGCAATAAAAAGGGCTTACCAACCGCGATCTCCCCAGCTTTCCGGATCTCCTCCCGAGCTGCTCTAGACTCAGACCGGGCTTCCCTCGCCTCTTGTAAAGCCTTGTCAAGATCAGCCGCTTTGGCTTTGTTATCTCTCTCAAGAACTTGGCCTCGGCTAGTGGCATCCTTCAGCTCAAGTGCCATAATAGATATTCTCTCCTCACACTGACACCGAGCAGTCTCCTCGTCCTTTAATTCGGTGTCTACCTTTTCGGCAGCCGCATTACTCATCCTGGCTTGCTCCTTGGCCTGGGCAAGCCGTAAAGGATGGCCAGATCGAAACGCAGGTGCAGATGCCCACTTTTTACCACGGGGTTCGGTAATGTAAAACCACTCCCATTGCCATAGGCCAGAAGATTCTGCAAAGGATCCCTTTGGCCAAGGAGAAGTGGTGAGTTTGCTCACTGAAGCACCTCCGCATTCCGCTTGTTTCCTGTCGATTACCTTCACTTTCACATTAAAGGTCTTAAGCCATAAGCCAAAATGTGGGGAAATACGGAGGAAGGCCTCACACGTGATGATGAATGCTGAGATGTGAAGGAAGGAGTCTGGAGCTAGATCATGGAAATCTAGTCCGTAATAAAACCTGAGCCCTCAAACAAAGGTATTAAGAGCAAACCCAAGCCCTCGGAGGAAGTGAGAAATAAATATGACCCTCTCATTGGGTCTGGGAGTAGGAATAAACTGCCCTTGAGCAGGAAGCCTATGGAGGATTTCCGGAGTCGGGTATCTTGCCTCCCTGAGCTTTGAGATATCCTCCTCTGTGACAGAAGAGGCCATCCACAAGCCTTGAAGGCTGGGTCTAGACATGGCTGAAAGCTCAAAGCGACTGGATTGACCCTTGGGTGTTGGAACTTGAGGTGGGAGGTAGAGGAAAGGATTGGCGTGGAAAGAAAAGGACGGATCTTAGCCCCTTTATAAAGGCAACGAATATCAAATGTCGCCTCTGCGGCCTTAAAGCATGCCTATTCCCAAGGAATCATGCCAACAGAACAGTTGGGATACCCACGCCCGTGTTGATAAAGATCCCGCAATAAGGGGACATGGTCTCTGCTTTGACAAGACGTGCCAATAAAAACCGCCTCTCGAAACATGGAGTGGCAGGCTAGAAAACAATTCAAGATAATGGCCAGGTGATGACGTAATGTCATGTTACAAAAGTTATCAGCAGATTGGACTCGTGAAATATTATACTCTCTACATTTGTGAGTGGAACTTGTTTTGCAGAGCTGGACACAATTCTTGTGTTCGAAATCTACTTTGAAGTATTCGGAGAAGGAACCCGCCTTGCAGTGCCGAAGACAATCTGCGCGCCGGACTCATCGTCATTGAAGCCTGGTTCAGGGGCTACTGAGGGAGTCCTGGATTAAGGGGTCCTCGGACAGCCGGACTATATACATGGTCCAGACTGTTGGGCTATGAAGAGACAAGATAGAAGACTTCTTCCCGTGTCCGTATGGGACTCTCCTTGGCGTGGAAGGCAAGCTTGGTGATTCAGATATGTAGATTCCTTTCTCTATAACCGACTTTGTGTAACCCTAGCCCCCTCCGGTGTCTATATAAACCGGAGGGTTTAGTCCATAGAGCAACAATCATAATCTCATAGGCTAGACTTCTAAGTTTTAGCCATTACGATCTCGTGGTAGATCAACTCTTGTAATACTCATATTCATCAAGATCAATCAAGCATGAAGTAGGGTATTACCTCCATACAGAGGGCCCGAACCTGGGTAAACATTGTGTCCCCCGCCTCCTGTAACTTTTGTAGGTATTTAGCGATGAGGTTCTCATTGGTGTTCTCCGCAATCTTTCTTAGAGATAGGACTTCAAGTCGGAGTTGAGTTGTAGAATGCCTTTCTACTAGAACTTGGGACTGAAGAAGTCGAACTGATTCAGACAGCGAATTTTGTGAGCTTCTCTGACTTCTAGTCTCCAGTATTTTCAACACTGCATCAAGACAAGACTTTGGGGTTGTCTCGCTATCTTCAAGATGTTTTGCCTTGTTTGCTGCAATATATGTTGGGTTTGTCTCACAGCCTTCAGCAGACTTGTGCATGCCATCATGCATCTCACCCTGAAACAAGCAGCGAGACGACAAGTTTTGCGCGTGTATAAACAAAGATGAAAACAGTGCTGTTAATTCCATCCAATTTCAAATTAGAAATTAAAGAGTAAGTTCGAAATATCAATAGCATAATTTGGCATTTTTCATAATGCGGAGAGCTTCACCACACTACTGGATTACCATGTCAGCATAACAAGCATAGATGAAGGGCAAAGACAATCATTATATCCACACACTGGATTATAGATTCAAACAAACAAGCATACATATAGGGAGTATTGAGTAATGTGCATGGTATGAATAAGGAATTTGGTTTTACAAGTAAAACTTGGAACTTATGGTTGTTGCGAACATGAATTTTGATAGAAACAACAAACTAAACAGCAGCTAACGATAGGGAGTATGAGCAAATTAAACAACAGTTGAGGATAAAGGCTTTAGAAGGACTAACTTACACTAACAGTTAACACCGGATTTATAATTCCCTTCTCCATGTCAAGGGAAGGATAACTCAAGAATTTCAGCACAAAATCTTCTTCATAAGCATTGCCTGTACTGTACATTTTGTAGAGAGTAATTATAGATATGATAATACTGGAATGGATAGAGGATAATGAAGATCAGATGCAGATTGATGCTACATAATCAACTACCAATCCCTGGAAGTACATGCGTTACAGGACAAAATGTACGACTAGAGCAATGGGCTACACTTCTGGACTTGCATTGTCTGTGTATTCAACTTTTTGGTAAGATTAAATATAGATCTGATATTTTTTAGTAAATGGTGGGCGAGGGAGATAAGATGCAGAATGCTACAGAATGAACCAATCCCTCTTCCCATAATATAAGAGCGTTTTGAACACTGGTGTACTGTACAAAATTTTCTTATATTATCAAATGGAGGGAGTAGCTGTTAATGTAAGTACAGTGATAGACGATGTTCAGTCCTTACAAGAGGGCTACAGAGCTAAACCTCTTCAAAAGCATTGGGTTGATTCTAAATTTATGTAAGAGTCCATACAGATCTTATAATGTTCACCGAATGGACGATAACGAGGCTAACATGTGCAGTGATGCTACATTATCAACCAGCTATGAAAGTAAGTATGGTCATACATGGCAAGAGGTACTCACAAGAGCAATGCAGTGTGCAGTATAGTTGAGAGATTTTGTGGTCCCTTGAGAATGCATGTTCTTCTGCAAACAGTTTTCGTACAAGTGAGACATTAAGGCACATGCAGAAATATAGTTCAAATTGTGATCTGATATCACAGACAGTACCTTACGTTGCAAACGAGACCAATGCGTAACAAGATTATTCCAGTCACTATCTAATAAATGTAGCACCGGAGACTTTACAGAAATTTCATTTAGAGGCTTGCCATCGATGTGCGCTTGACCCAGGTAGTAACAATACTACATCAACGAGTGCTTGAAAAGCGCAACCAACCCTTGCTCTTCTTGACAATCCAGTTTTGTTCTTGCCTATTTAAAAGAATGAAATTTTGTGTCTTCTGTCAGCAGGAACATATGCATTAATTACCATGAACAACATTAGTACATTACTTACGCATAAGTTGCGGAGGAAGATTGGAAATTGTTCTTTGTCTGTGGTATAATCTTTCCATGAAGGAAAGATGCGCACAAAGTTCCTGACAACAATATAAGCTTTGTCTTGTAAACTGGGAAGAAGTGGAACAGGAGTCCTATTTGCTGCAATTGGGGCTCTCTCTCGTTCGAAAAGGGATTTGGCAACTGGATTTGGTGTACTCTTTGCTAGAATGGGGTTTTTGCGTCGTAGAGGTGGTGTTATGTCAACTGGCATCATCATACCATTTGCGGAAGTTGAGGTCTGCTGAGTTGGGGCATCAGAGATGGCCAATGTAGTAGGGCTAGAGTCCGCTAGAGTTATGGCCGTGTTTTCTGGGTCTGGTGATATTGCAACTACACCTAATGGGGTATTTAATTTATCAGGTATCACTACCTTTTCCAAATACTTTGTTCGTGTTCGTCCGCGATCAGCAATCGCCCTCTTCATTTTGAACGTCTGATACACAAGAACAACATTTGAATGGATAAATATGGTATGATGACAGATGGAATATGTACCGAAAATAGATAGGCAGGGCGTATTCACATTCACAAAGTGTAAACTAAGCTAATGGCATTGCAACAAAGTAGAATCAATGCAAAGCATCCGTTGCAAGATATGTGCGACCAATATAACCTTGGAAAGTTAGAGCAAGAACCTTGATGGATGAATAAGATAGGGCATCTACCTTTGAGTCCTCCACTAGGGAGCTACATTGACTTAGGTCTCCCTCTAGCTCAGAATCACTATTAGGATCATATTCTAAGCATGAATCTGTAGGTGGAGAGCGTTTGCATTGCATTACATCCAGACTTGATTTTAGTCCCTTAATGCCAAGTTTGACAGCCATGGCATTCTTCTGCTTTATTCTTTTCATGCGCGCAAGCTCATAATCATTATGATGTTGTTCAGTTCTGAGATTCATGAAAACATAAAAAGTAGTCCGATTATCTATGGAATGCATTGCGGATTCAACTCGAAGAGTGTCTCCCTATAAACCCATGCATATGCAAAGTTCACCCCAAACTGTGCTCACCAGACCACACACAAAAATACAAACCTCTTATGTCTCTATAACATGCAGACACACATTTCAAAACTAAAGTAGGAACATTAGAATCATACCAATTTCATATTTGAACAAATAAACTAGGGAAGTGATAGAGGCAAAGGTGTCCCGTCTTTCGATGAGATGGTGGATTTCGCTTTGGTGGAAGTCGACTTTGACGATCCGACTACGAGCGTGCGAGGACGTCACGCCTTAGCAATCGCTAAACCAACTCCGAGAGGTTATTGACCACGCCGGAGCACGATCAACCTGACCACGAGGGTCTATTTCCTGCGAGCAAACGAAGAACAAGCAAGAAACTGAGATTGCAATCTGGATATTGCGAATATAAGATGAAAGCTTTATTGATCAAGGTGGGGTTCTGTGGACGCCTTTGTCCGGTCGTTGAACACAAACGGCACGCAGAAGTTGCAGCTATGGCGAACTTTTGATCTAAACAAAACCCAAAGTCTAAACGGTGCCCTAAGGGCTGTATATATGGAGGAAGAGGGGGTTTATTTCGTGGCCCTTGGTGGAGGGGTCCGAAACTAACCCTATCTCTTGTTTCCCCACACATACGGACTCTAAAAATAGCCTATACTAATGTATTTCGAAATTACATGGGCCTGGCCCAATAATAAGGTGACGCAACACCTAGAATATCCTCTGGACAAAATTTATGAAGTGGTATCTTGTATATTTCGTCCAAGGCTTCATGCACTCATTATGGTGGCTTCAAAGTCCTGAAATCATCACTTGTAACTCCGTTCTTGTCCCCTTACCGCCATCATCTCCATGCTTGTTCTTGCTCCAATGTTCATCCTTCTCCAAGCTAGGCCCTTCATTTGTAAGCAAAACAAATGTATCCAATTTAGGCAGCATCATATTCTCATGAACATTAGAATCATTACCAAGAAACAAAAGTACCTGGTAATTTAGTTGGCGTGCGCGAGCTCTAGTAATTGGTCCAGTATGTATAGCAGCAGGGGCTGTGGGTGTAACAATGGTATTGATGTCCTCATCAGGAAGTATGAGTGGCATAATGTTTAGCTTCAAGGGTGGAGTAATGGTAGTGCGACACAAAGCAAGTAGGCAGATTGTATTCCATGTAAAAGATCGTAGTCTATGTAAAAGGTGAAAATGACACTTTCTTTCTATACAATGTAGTGGTCGTTGCCCACACATGATGGAAGAGATCACATAGAGAAATACTATTCACTCATGTCTGGTTCCAGTATTTTGTAACAGGGTGATCCACCCTAAAATAATATTGACAAAAAAATATGACAAGGCAAGCATAGATGTAGTGAATCAGTGATTACTTGTGAGCTTACTAGGACAAGTATGCAGAACTGTAACTGCAATAAGAGACTGCCCAAAATCTGAATCAAGAAGTTGTTCTAGCACTTATTGTTTGCTACTAATCGACGTGAATAATTGGATATCATATCAAATGAGTAAGAAAGATAAGTAAAATTGTCAATAAACTTGGCCTACAGTAGTAATCTGGGTCAATGTCGACCAATAATCCAAAATGACTAATGTCTGTTCCTAGGGCCAGAATTTTGAAACCCTCTTAACTTTACAGGTACTAAAGATTACTGAAATACATCTGAACCATTAAGTGTAGGTAGCACTCAGTACACAACAAACCCTAATGACAGTCCTACCTAATGAGTAATGAATCAATTAGAAAATGGGTGATGAGGAGTGGCTGCTGAGTGTTGAGGACGTATCTCAGGAAAAATCGGGTTGGCTTAGTGGATGCTGCATGCCTGAGCCCTAAACAGGCTGGGAAGGTACGCACGGCGGCGCGCCCGGGCAGCGGTGACGCTGTGGGCAAGCGGCTCCTGACCTCCTGTTAGTCCGGCGTCTCCTCCTATAGTCATGCCATCCGGGGACGTCAAGTCACCGGTGAGGCAGGCGGCTGAGGGCGAGTAGAGATCGGAAGCGCAGCAGAATAGAGGGGAATCAGGGCCTGGGCCGACCCAAAATCCCAGGGTGGGCCGCGGCCCACCGTGGGCACCCTGTAGACACACACCCGAGCGACGTACATGTATTTTCGAAACTAAATTAGGAACATTTAGCTGAACAATTAAACGACTCTGTTTTAATAATATCATATTCGTATTTTAACAACTAGGCTTGTTTAGCTTGATGGGTGGAGCAGTGCTATTATGACACGAAGCACGTATGATAATCATAAGAGGGGGGAACCCTGAGGATTTTTTTGAGAAAAAGAGGGTTTCCCCTCCGATTTCTATTAAAGAAACCACCATGGAACTAAAATGATCAATTAATGTTGGGGAACATAGTAATTTAAAAAAAATTCCTACGCACACGCAAGATCATGGTGATGCATAGCAACGAGAGGGGAGAGTGTTGTCCACGTACCCTCGTAGACCGAAAGCGAAAGCGTTAGAACAACGCGGTTGATGTAGTCGTACATCTTCACGGCCCGACTGATCCAAGTACCGAACGTACGAGACCTCCGTGTTCAGCACACGTTCAGCTCAATGATGTCCCGCGAACTCCGATCTAGCAGAGCTTCACGGGAGAGTTCCGTCAGCACGATGGCGTGATGACGGTGATGATGTTGCTATCGACGCAGGGCTTTGCCTAAGCACCACTACGATATTACTGAGGTGGAATATGGTGGAGGGGGGCACCGCACACGGCTGGGAGAGATCAACAGATCAACTTGTCTCGTCTCCAAGGGGTGTCACCCTCCCCATATATAAAGGAGTGGAGGAGGGGGAGGGCCGGCCCTCTCTATGGCGTGCCCAGCCTCTCCTCTCTCTTTCCCCTAAAGCCCAATAAGGCCCATATACTCCCTGGCGAATTCCCGTAACTCTCCGGTACTCAGAAAAATACCCGGATCACTTGGAACCTTTCCGATGTCCGAATATAGTCGCACAATATATCGATCCTTACGTCTCGACCATTTCGAGACTCCTCGTCATGTCCCCAATCTCATCCGGGACTCCAAACTCCTTCGGTACATCAAAAACACATAAACTCATAATACCGATCGTCACCGAACGTTAAGCGTGCGGACCCTACGGGTTCAAGCACTATGTAGACATGATCGAGACTCGTCTCCGGTCAATAACCAATAGCGGAACCTAGATGCTCATATTGGCTCCCACATATTCTACGAAGATCTTTATCAGTCAAACCGCATAACAACATACGTTGTTCTCCTTGTCATTAGTATGTTCCTTGCCCGAGATTCGATCGTCGGTATCTCAATACCTAGTTCAATATCGTTACCGGCAAGTCTCTTTACTCGTTATGTAATGCATCATCCGGCAACTAACTCATTAGTCACATTGCTTGCAAGGCTTATGGTGATGTGCATTACCGAGAGGGCCCAGAGATACCTCTCCGACAATTGGAGTGACAAATCCTAATCTTTAAATATGGTAACTCAACAAGTACCTTCAGAGACACCTGTAGAGCTCCTTTATAATCACCCAGTTACGTTGTGATGTTTCGTAGCACACAAAGTGTTCCTCCGGTAAACGGGAGTTGCATAATGTCATAGTCATAGGAACATGTATAAGTCATGAAGAAAGCAATAGCAACATACTAAATGATCAAGTGCTAAGCTAACGGAATGGGTCAAGTTAATCACATCATTCTCCTAATGATGTGATCTCGTTAATCAAATGACAACTCATGTCTATGGCTCCATGGCTCCTCCCCCCACCTCCACCCCTCCGGCGCTAGGCTCTCCGGCGATCTCCCATCTCAACCTCTAAACACCCCAAACAATCCGACCATCCTCTCCGGCGTCACTCCCCCATCAAGGAGGTTCCCATCTTTGATGGATTCTCCTTCTGGATCCACCCTTGGCTTGGATTTCTCCAAGGGTGTGGCTTTTGCAGATGCGATCTACAACTCTCTTGGTGTTTCGGTGCATCCCGTGGAGGATTCTGGTCATTTCATCATGGTTGTCTCATTTAGTAGGCATGTCTTTCGTCTCTCGGATGATTCGGTGGCCGCGGCCTTGGAAGCTGCCCTTGGGGGTTCAGCTATTGAGTTCCTGGTTTCACATATCCAAGGCAAGGTATTCTCCTTCCACGTCTCATGCAAAAAGGTTGGTCTTCAAATTTTAGCCCTTCGATCTTTTGCGTGTATGCATTTCAAGTGTTACTTCCATCTTTGGGGACATGGTGGTCCTAATTGGAGAAATGAAGTTTTAATCTGGAGAAAAGAATGTGATGCTGAATGGATTTTTGTTAGTCCCTCAAAGCGTAGATCTACGTTGGGCATGCTGGCCATGCATAAACCTCCAGCCAAATATGCTATCAAATCTTCTGGTCAATCCAGGAAGAAGATCTCGTTTGCTACGTTCCAAAATTATCCGGTGTGCAAGGGATATAGGTATCCGGCTACACAGATTTGCATTCAAACGGCTATTGATGGAGGATATTCGGTTCCTGCTCATGAACGAGTCATCATCCATACGCCGCCGGCACCGGAGCTGCAATGGACGGCGGCGGTCCCTCTGATCACCTTCGGTTCAGTGGATCCTCTTTTTTCGCCTTCCAAGTCTATCCATGCGGTATCTTCGGCACCTTCTTTGGGCGGGTCTAGTGAGATTTCAAATGTTTCTCCTTCTGGCCCATCTTCTTGCTCTGGGCCTCCTCTTGGGATCATAGGCCTAGGGCCTGCTCCAGAGCCCACTCGGGATACCCCAATTCCCCCTTATGTTTTATTCCCTGAGCAAAATATTGAGTCAAACAACTTGCCAGATCTTAATGTGACGCCAACTTCCGTGCCTGGATCTACTGAGGATGATTTGGAGGATTTTCATTCTATGGTTGAAGATATGGCATTTCGTTATTGGAAGTGTCAAAATTGTTTTTCTATGTCTCATCCTACGGTGGCGTGCACCAATCAAACGAGATGTAGGCGATGCTTTAAACTGGGCCACAGGGCCAAATCTTGCACAGGATCTGCGCCAGCTGAGGGTTTTAGATGGGTCCCACGTGCCATTGGGACTACGATTGCTAACCCACCACCGTTTTCATCGCCCGGCGCCTCGATTTCCCTCCATGACTCTGCGCGTTGCTCATTGAGCAGTCCCATCGAGCGTGCCCAGTATGATGCTACTTCCCCCCAATTGATATCCCCGCCTCTGCAATCTCCTCCAGCGCCTCCACCATTGCATACGCCGCCTCCGCCTCCACCAGTTGAGCTGAGACCTGATACACCACCTCCGCCACCTGAGCCAAGGCCAGAATCCACAACTCCTCCACCATCATCGGCCTTAATGGCCAACTTTGAGCTGAATCCCTGGGAGTATGTTCCGCCGGGCTTCGACATCATCGACGGTGGCCCCCTTCGCCTGCCGTGCACTTTCTATGCGCCTGCCACTGCTCCGGATCGAAGGCACGAAGCATACGCTATCGCCATCGTTGAGCCAGAGCCTCTGCCAGAAGAAATCCAGCTGTACCGGAATATGGTGAGTGATTTCGTTGTCAATCAGCTTAGCAGAGATGTGCTTGATGCGCAGCCTTGGATTCAGGGGGTGGGGCTGTTCCGTTTCCGTAGTGCTGCTTCCCGCTATGTCATGGTGAATCATCCTCCCTTCGATCTAGGCAATGATCGTTTTGTTAGATTTATTCCGCATGATGAGGGCACCAACTACAGAGCTACTCAGGGTTTCCGTAGAGGATGGGTCATGCTTTTGGGTGTTCCTTTGGATTATCGTCGCACACAGTATATTGCGGATGTTGTCAGTACCTTTGGGCGTTTTCATGTTTGGCATCAGGATGATCAGTTGTTGGTCCGTACCCTTGCATATGTTTCTTTTCCTGCACCATCTCTTGTTCCTCGTGGAGTGGTTTACCGTGAGTATGGTGATTTCGGAGCTGTCAGAGTGTCTTGGTCTGCTCCGGTTTACGTCCTATCGGCAGATTTTGCGGATGTTCTTCCTGGTGATGAGGACCCGATGCCTTTCAATGGCAATCTGCATCCTTTACCTGGTCAGATGCATTTAAATAATAACAATTGGGTTATGCCTGAGTTTCCGGAGATTGGCTGGAATGATGTACCTCCGCCTGCTGAAACGTTCATGCACCTGCTGAAGATGATGCGCCTGGGGATGCTGCTCTTCCTGGCGAGCCTGATGAAGATGACGTGCAGTCGCAGGAGTCAATGATCCTGCAAGGTTCTGATGGCTCGTCCAATAATGCTGAAGAATTTGACCTTAATGAGGTACCTGCTGACGTACCTGATGATGCTGTTGCTCTGTTTCAACCCCCTGTAGTTGCTCATCATGTTCAACTAGCTCCAGTTCAACATGTCCTCCACATTGGTCGAGTGCTCACTATCTTTGGGCCAGTTCTGCCTCCGGAGATGCAATGGTCTCGTACTTTTACATCTATGATGCAGTGTTTCGACACTATTTCTATTCCTAAACCCATGAAGCAGCCTGTTCTGAAGTTTCTTATGCTCTCCAATCAGTCCTGGTACTTCTCTGTGCCTGACGACCTGCTCGGCTGTCGCTTATTGTCTGCTCCTTCTGTCAGTCAGGTTACAATATGTTTGTCCCTTGTCAAGAGGCCTGTGGCTCGTTCTCTCTGTTTCGATGCAGTATCTGACCCAGTCACTGAAGCTTTTCAGTTCACTGCCACTGCTAAGATCTCCAAGAAAAGAACCCGCAAGTCTGCAGCTAATCAGGTGTTGGTTGAATCTGAAGTTCTTCGCAGTCCGAGGCTCAGTGCGCTCCGTGATGGTTTTAGACAAAACCAAGATAAGCCAGCTTCTTTGCCTCGCTGTACTAGGTTCAAGAAACTGAAGAGAGCTCCTCCTTCTGAACCTGCTCCACCTCCAACTGCATCAGATAAGCCTGAAGATGATGTGCCACCTCCAACATCGATCTCTGATCTTCAGCGTATTGGAGCTCACTTGCAGATTGCCCCTGAGAAGATCTCTGCGGAAAAGCTTGTAGCTGATCCGTCCAAGTCTCACTCAAGCTGCAGCTCCGATGATAAGTGACATCTGCGACTGCTTCGGTCCATGGCGTACCTTTATAATCGCCATCTTTATGTTCTTAGTTTCATTTATGTTGATTTACCATGTGAACTTGGCTTTTGGGTCGGGAGGATCACTGCGTGATCTCCTTCATGCTGAACTTTTCTTGGTCTGTAATGAATTGCAATATTTTTAGAGATTGGAAGGTTCTGTGTTGGAATGTGCGGGGCCTTAATTCTGAAGCTCGTCAGTTAGCAGTCAAGCAAAAAATTGATGAATCTGGTTGTTCGATTATATGCCTTCAGGAAACAAAATGCACACATATTGATCAGCGATTTCTTAGGAAATTTTGCCCACGGCGATTTGATAATTTTGTGTATGTACCATCTGTGGGTGCATCTGCTGGAATAGTGGTTATTTGGAATTCCTCTTTTTTTGCTGGCAAGTTATTTCAACCTAAACCTTACGGCATCATTGTGGAGTTTTGTTCCATGCACACGTCAGAAGTTTGGACTTTGGTCTCTATTTACGGTCCCTGTCAGAACCCGGCTCGCGATGAATTTGTGCAATGGCTATACAACTTGGATATCCATTTCGATGACAATTGGTTGTTGGTGGGTGATTTTAATTTCATGCGCTCGTTGGATAATTGCAATTTGCCTGGGGGTAATGTCAATGATATTTTTCTCTTTAATGAAATTATTGGCCATCTGGGCCTTGTTGAACTGCCAATTAAAGGTCGTCAGTATACTTGGTCCAATATGCAGTCTATCCCTTTGTTAGAACAGATTGATTGGTTCTTTACATCTGTATCTTGGACTAATAATCACCCCAACACTATGGTTTTGCCGTTGGCCCGTACTGCTTCTGACCACGTTCCATGTGTTGTTAATGTGGCAACCTGCATTCCAAAAGCCAAGCTGTTTCGTTTTGAGAATTATTGGGTCAACCTGCCAGGGTTTTTGGACTGTGTTCAGGATGTTTGGAATAAGCCGTCCAGGATTAAAAAAGGTGCTGCTGGTTCTATCTCTGCTAAGTTTAAAGCTCTCAGATTTGCTTTGAAAAGATGGCATGTGAATCTATCCAAGATTAAGGCTCTCATTGCAGATTGTAACACAGTCATTTTATATTTTGATGGCCTTGAGGAACTGCGTTCTTTGACCTGGCCAGAGTTGAATTTTCGTAGAATTGTCAAGCTACATTTAGAGGAAGTTCTGCACTTGCAGTTTATTTACTGGAAGCAGCGTTGCACCATCTGTTTCATCAAGGTTGGTGAAGAGAACTCAAAGTTTTTTCAGGCCATGGCCACTGAAATGTACCGCAAGAACACCATCTCCTCTATTAAGGATGTTGTTGGAGATGTGGTGTCTGATCATCAACAGCTTGGTGGAATGTTTTGGTCTGAATTCAAAAACCGCATGGGACATGCTCAAGGTATTCAGATGGGATTTGACTTGGAGAATCTCCTAGCTAGAGTTGATGGCCTTGAGGATTTATCTAAACCATTCTCTGAGGATGAAGTAAATGAGGTTATCAAGCACTTACCTGTTGATCGTGCACCTGGTCCGGATGGTTTTACGGGTCTTTTCATAAAGAAGTGTTGGCATATCCTCAAAGATGATTTTTTGGATCTGGTCAAAGAGTTCTATGAGGGCAAATGCAACTTGGAATGTTTAAATACCTCATTCATAACTCTTATACCCAAGAAGCTGAGCCCTGAGTTTGTTGGTGATTTTCGGCCCATATCTCTGACAAACTCCTGTCTAAAATTTCTCACCAAGCTTCTGGCCAATCGGTTGCAGAAGGTTATCCTTAGCTGCATTCACTAGAACCAGTATGGCTTTCTCAAATGCCGTTCGATTCAAGACTGTCTTGCTTGGTGTTTTGAATATATTCACCAATGTAAGGCTTCAAGGAGACCCATTGTGTTGTTAAAACTTGACTTTACAAAAGCTTTTGACACTCTTGAGCATGCAGCCATCCTTAGAATTTTGAAATGCAAGGGTTTTGATGATCGTTGGAGGGGTTGGATTGATAGTTTGCTATCTTCGGGGTCGTCTTCAGTTATGTTGAATGGGGTACCTGGACAGCACTTCATGTGTCGATCTGGAGTTCGTCAGGGTGATCCTTTGTCACCTCTTTTGTTTGTCATTGCAGTGGACTTGCTACAGTCAGTAGTTAATGATATGTGTCGATGCAATGTACTAACTTTGCCAATTCCCACAAAGTCCAGCGATTTTCCAATTGTGCAGTACGCCGACGACACCCTTATCATTCTACCTGCAATTGACTCTCAGTTAATTTCCCTCAAGAAGATGCTTGAAGTTTTTGTTGTCTCCACTGGTTTGAAGGTTAACTTCAGTAAGTCTTCCATGATCCCGATAAATTTGTGTGATGATGAGGGTTCTAGACTTGCCAGTTTGCTTGGCTGTTCTGTTGGTTCTCTTCCCTTTACGTACCTTGGTTTGCCTATGGGAACAATGAGACCTACAATATCTGATCTGACACCTTTGGTTGATCGTATTGAGAGAAGGTTATCAGCTTCTTCTTGCCTCCTCAATCAAGGCAGTAGGCTGCAGCTGCTTCAATCGGTCCTCACTTCAATGCCAATATATTTCCTTTGCACTTTGTCGATCCCTCAAGGCATTCTTAAGTAGTTAGAGAGAATAGAACGTCAATGCCTTTGGAGAGGTAATTCGGAGTTGCCTCGGCAGTCTCTGGCAGCTTGGGATTTGGTTAGTAGGCCAAAGAAATATGGTGGTTTGGGAGTCCTTGATCTGAGTGTGCAGAATGATGCTCTTCTGATTAAACATCTCTTCAAGTTCTTTAACAAGATGGATATTCCTTGGGTGAATTTAATCTGGGACTCCTATTACCAGTCCTCGGCTCCGCAGGCTACCCAGACGTGTGGTTCTTTCTGGTGGCGCGATGTTCTGAAGCTCTATGACAAATTCTGTAATCTGGCAAGACCGCAGGTTCATGCTGGAGATTCAGTGGTGTTCTGGCTTGACAAATGGGAAATCAGTGGAAATCTTGTCATTCTTAAGGATCGGTTTCCAAGACTCCATTCCTTTGTGATTGATGACTTGGCCACTATTAAGGATGTCCTCGAGCTACAAAATTTGATTGAGAGTTTCCATCTGCCTCTGTCTCTAGAGGCCTTCCAGGAGCTTGATCAACTTCAGTCCTTGCTTCTCCCTATTGAACTTGATCCTAACAGTAAGGACATTTGGAGATGGCCATCTAAGTCGGGTAACTTTCAGTCCAAGATTTATTATGACTATGCCTTCTCTAGCATTGTGGTTGATCCTATTTTCAAATGGATTTGGAAATGCTCTTGCACTCTCAAGATCAGAGTCTTCGGATGGCTTCTTCTTATGGACCGCCTAAATACAAGGGACATGATGCAGCGCAGGCATTGGATTATCCAAGATGATTCCTGTGTACTTTGCCTATCTCAAACACACGAAGACAGAATTCATCTTTTCTTCACATGCAACTTCAGCCAGAGAGTTTGGAATTATCTTGGGATTTCTTGGCAGGTCCAGCCTCATCAGTCAACCTACGGCATGGCCTCCTCGGCTAGAAAAGAGTTTGGCTTGCCCTTCTTCACAGAGGTGGTCTTTACTGCCACCTGGAATATTTGGACTCAAAGGAATGGAAAAATCTTTAGGAATGAAACACCTAGTTTTAGAGCCTGGAGAAGGAATTTTGTACATGATTTAACTCTGTTAACTCATAGGATCAAATGTAAATATAGGGACAAACTTCTAGCATGGTTAGCTTCTTTACCCTAAGTAGTTAGTTTCTTTACCTTTTCTTGTAACTTGAACTTTTATTTGAGTTTTAATAAAGCACTGTGAGGCTGTTGCCTTGCAGTATATAGTCAAAAAAAAACTCATGTCTATGGCTAGGAAACTTAACCATCTTTGATTTACGAGCTAGTCAAGTAGAGGCATACTAGTGACACTATGTTTGTCTATGTATTCACACATGTATTATGTTTCCGGTTAATACAATTCTAGCATGAATAATTGTAGGATCGAAAGTATGTCTAGAGGGGGGTGATTAGACTACTTGACAATATAAAAATTCTGCCTTTTGATAAAGACAAGTTTTTGGCAGATTCACGATTATGATCAAGTCAAGCATCACCCTACACATGCAATTCTAGAGTATAGGCAGCGGAAAGTAAATTGCACATGTAGTAAAGAGAGGTGGAGAAGATCAAACGCAATTTGGAGACACGGAGATTTTTCTCGTGGTTCCGATAGGTGGTGCTATCGTCATTCCACGTTGATGGAGACTTCAACCCAAGGAGGGTAACGGCTGCGAGAGTCCACGGAGGGCTCCACCCACGAAGGGTCCACGAAGAAGCAACCTTGTCTATGCCATCATGGCCTACGCCCACGGAGGGCTAGCCTTACTCGGGGTAGATCTTCACGAAGTAGGCGATCTCCTTGCCCTTACAAACTTCTTGGTTCAACTCCACATCTCGACGGAGGCTCCCAAGCGACACCTAACCAATCTAGGAGGCACCACCCTCCAAAAGGTAATAGATGGTGTTGATGATGATGAACTCCTTGCTCTTGTGCTTCAAATGATAATCTCCCCAACACTCAACTCTCCTCACTGATTTGGCTGTGGTGGAAGAAAGGATTGAGTGGAAAGCAACTTGGGAAGGCTAGAGATCAAGCTTCATATGGTGGGAGTGGAGCAACTTGATCTCAACACAAGGGTAGGTAGTTCTCTTCTCGAAATGTAAGGTAGGAGTGGTAGTTCTTTCGATGGCTCTCTCCACGAATGAAGAGGGGTGAAGGGTATTTATAGCCTCCACACAAAATCCAACCGTTACACACATTTGACCAATCTCGGTGGGACCGAAGTTGACAACTCGGTGAGACCGAAAGTTCAAATCATGTGAGCGTTGGGATTTTCAAGGGACCGAAAATACAATCTCGGTTAGTCCGATTCGTGCAAAGACAAGAGCTTGCCAATCTCGGTGGGACCGACTTCATCATCTCGGTGACACCGATTTGATGACAGAAGGTTACAGAAGCTTGGCAACTCAAGTTTCGGTGAGACCGAGTTTAGAATCGGAAAATCCGAGATTTCTAGGGTTTGGCTTTATGGCTGAGGTGGTTCATCTCGGTGTGACTGAGTTTGGAATATCGGTGGGACCGAGATTACTTATGAGTGTATATGGCAGTGAGAGTTGCTGATAGTTTAGGAGATGTATCACTAAGCACTTTGAGCAACCAGATCATTATCATAACCTCATCCCCTTTTAATAGTATTGGCTTTCCTATGGACTCAATGTGATCTTGGATCACTAAACCCAAAATGCAGTCTTGAGCTTTTGCCAATGCTTGCCTTAGCATTTTGAGGGGTCCACTTCTTCAGTCCTTGCCATACCCATATCACTGAACTTTCTGAAATGATTCTCAAGAAACTATTAGTTCAATGATATATATGTTGTTATTAATTACCAAAACCACCCGAGGATTAGTTGCACTTTCAATCTCCCCCTTTTTGGTAATTGATGACAACATATAGATCAAAGCTTCGACAAAGGATATAATCAATGAATAATTTCGTCGCTTTGAGAAGTATGTGATAAGCAAGAGCTCCCCCTAAATTTGTGCATTATTTAAGATTTGCGTTTGAATGCAAATGCACAATCGATTAGGATCATGGGTCACTCTTCCATGTCACATACATCTTGATGGAGCGCACAAAATGATAAGAATGAACAGCATGCACCCAATCACCAAGACATGAGTAAATGGTCATACAAGATATGAATAGCATATGATAAGCATTAAGCACACATTAAAGCATAGTACGACCAAGCACTCATTAAGGTAGAATGAAACGTAGTATCAAACACACGGAATGTCTCGAAAATCAAAAGTATCTCAAAGAAACCGCAAAAGAACGAAAGAGCAAAAGCGCAAAGACAAAAGCACTCTCTCTCTCGAAGTCCTATGATCTATACAATTTCTCCCCTTTGGCAACAAGTTACCAAAAGTTCAAAAGGCATAGAGCTAAGCGTCCTTTGGGACTCTTTGGCGGCTCTGTCAGGTTGATGTTGGAGTTGATATGGCAGCATCTGCGAAGACTTCACTGATGTCTGTCTTGGAGGAGGGTCACTGGAGCTGGAGCTGGAGCAACTGATGGAGCTGTGGGAGGTCTTTGAAGCTGTAGTCCCGGTGTCGATCTCGAATAGCAATGATCGGGTCTGTAGGAACCGGAGCGATCTGTTGATAAGCATCTGGACTAAGTCATCCTGCATCTCACGATAAGTTCTTCCTTCTCCTCTTTGCTTCCTCAATGTCGCCTCAAGCTTGTTGACAACTTGCACTTCGCTTAGCTTCACATCCAGAGCGTGGATCTTGTCTTCAACAATCCTCTCTAGGCTCTCCGAGACGCACAATGCTGGCCAGGCGTTGTTCAATCCTCTGGGTAGCTTCAAGGAGCTGCTCTCCGACACTCTTTGGTTTAGCTGCTGCTGCTGCTGCTTCCTTGTCAGCTTTGGCTTTCTTGGCAGCTTCAATCTTTGCTTGACCTTCAACCGATGTTGGATCCTCCTCATCCATCACAACAACATTATCCTCATGCTCAGGCTGCAGTGGTAAGTGTGCTCTATCCAACAAGTATGTGCCCGTGCCAAACTTGGCATTGATAAGCATCTGAATATGCGGGGCAAATCCACATGACCTCTTCTGGTCAGCTGCAGTCCTCTTGATGGTCTCAACTATCAAGTCCATCACCTTGAAAGGTGCTCTCTCATCAAGTATATGCAGCATGTTGATAGAGTATCCTCTGATCATGCGATGATCTCCAGACTTGGCATCAAGGTATGCCTCAGAATAGTGTTGGTGGTAGGTAGACCTGCACGGAGATAGTACATCGAGCCAAGCTTCCAGATTCCCAAATCCTTAGCCGGAACCTCTTTGTACATGTTCTTCATAGATTCATGGTTCTTCTTTGGAATACCATACACATCAACATCATCCTCTCTTGCACCGGAGCATTCAAGTTCTGCCCATTCTTCAACAGTTGAAGAAAATCTTTGGCCTTCATCATCCATGTGATCTTTCCATCGATAGAAATGAGTGTGGCATAGAATTGCATAATCATTTCATCATTCCAATTTGTCAACTTCGACCTACAAAGTCTGCAACACCACATGCGTGAAGCTTTCATGCACATGTGGAAAGAAGTCTCTGTGCTCTTCACTGTCAATGTACTTCCAATCAACATATCGAGTGTCTGCCACTATGGGCTTCTTGTCCATCAGCACAGTCTCATAGAAGTCCTGCTGCTCTCTGGTATGAAATCTGGGATCAACAGCAGTTCTTCTCCTCACAGCATATGGGTCAGATTGTCTCCATAGCCTGAGACCTCTATCTTTCCTTTCCTTCATGTTCTCAGCTTGAGGATGAGCATCATTGTGAAGTGGCAGTTTCTGTCGAAGTTTCAGCAAGACTGGTGCTTCATCATCTGACACAGCTGGTGGCACATCATCTTTGTTCTTCTCAGATGCTGGAATGTTCCTGACTGTCTTCTTGGGCTTGGCAGCAGGCTTTGCTGGAGCTGCCTTGACTGGAGCAGATTGCTTGGGCTTTGAAGTGGCTCCAGCCCTGATGGCATCACCCATGAGCTTAGGCTTCTGAGGAGGCTGGGGTGCTTCCTCATCCTCATCTTCTGCTGCTGCATCATCATGCACTAACCTCTTCCTCTTGGAAGTTTTCTTCACCTTGCTTGCTGTTGCCTCTTCCAAATTCAGCTTCTTGGCAACAGTTGACTGCTTGACTTTTCTGGTGCCCTTCTTAGTTTGCTGCCCTTGAGGCTCTTTGGCAACTACTTTTCTCTTGGGCTTTGAGGTGACTTCTTCCTCAACAACAAAATCTGAGTCTTCTTCATCTGAGTTCCTCTTCTTTCTGGCCCTGGTGGCTGCAGGAGGCAAACCACTTGGTGTACTCCTCGACCATCATCGATGAGCTCTTGGGCTCGGGACTAGTGCCCGCCTCGGAATATCTTCTATAGGTGACTCGACCTGTTCGATTGCACGGCATCTGACATGGCTGACAACCTGTGAATAGATAAGGTGTAGGCGGAGTAGAAGAGTTATCACAAACTGTAGAAGTTTTTGCAAACAAATGAGTTCAAATTCTAGTATTAGGTTTTCACAGAAGACATTTCGGTCAGACCGAGTTTAAAATTCGGTGAATCCGAAGTGTTCAAACAGAAGCCTTCACACCACTTTCGGTTGGACCGAAGTGGGTTTCGGTCCTGCCGAAAACACTAGGGTTTCACTAAATCCTCATTTCGGTCACACCGATTTGCACAACTCGGTTGGACCGAAAGGTGCAGTGCAATGGCCATAGGCCAAATCGGTCTTACCAAAAATGTAAAATCGGTCTCACCGAGATGTGTTCGGCGGAAACCTAACCCTAAAACTTTTACTCGAATCTCGTTCAAAAGAACTAATCTGGTGTTCAGGAAGATTTCAAACGTGGCAAGATACTAGGCAAACCAAACGTGCATTCAATCGGAGATGGGAGCACGAGTGGGATCGAAACTCACCCTAACTTGGTGGAGTTTCTCTACTGCGCGCAACGGCGCGGAGAAGATGTCCGCTGACGGCGACGGAGACTGCGCGGCGGGCGCACAGCAACGACGGAGACGATCCGGAGACCAGGCGGCAGCAAGGGGTGCGGGGGCGAAACGTTTGAAGGAGAAATCAACGCGCGCGACCCTCGGAGTATATATACCCCTTTGCTGTTGGTGGGACCGAGTTGTAAAACTCGGTGGCACCGAGATGGATAACTGCAGGGCAGTTATGCACTTCGGTCACGCCGAAATTCACAACTCGGTTTCACCGAGGTGAAAACCTAGATCAATCTAAATGTTTTCGGTTTGACCGAATTTGAGTGAGTTGGTCTGTCCGAAATCACTTAGAAGGTTTTGGAAGTTAGCCTTTGACGGATCGGTGGCTCCGAGTGCTCCTCACTCGGAGGGTCCGAAAATGACTTGTTCAAAGTTTGTGATGTAAGCATGAATAGAATTTGAGACAAGAAAGCATAGATAGCTAGGGGAGGTACTTAGGCATTCTTGTCCATCCATTTGGTCAGAAAAATCAAAACGACCAAAACAACAAATGGATGTCCTCGAATGGATAAAATCATGCATCCAACATGCTCACACAATAAGATAGCAAATGAAATATGTGTCAAACATGCACCATCAAAACTCTAGCTACTATCACACAATTTGTCGATGACTAGGTCATCTTTATATGAGTATATTGACTTAGGAGTCAAATGAGAACATTTGATCATAGGTCATAGTCATCGCTTAAGCACAAGTGGGGTTACCACTTTTACATAAAGCATTGATGTGTTCACATCATTTGAAGATGCTTTAGCTCAATTCTTTAGAGCAAAGCTCCCCTAGATGTGAGAACCCTTTTAAAGGGTCAAACTAACCTTGGGTTGTCGAGAAGACTTCATGTAGATGTTGAAGATGTGGATGCTCAATGTTGATGAAGATCATCAAGAGTTGGGAGCAATCCTTTGGATTCGGGCACTTTCAATACCTACATGGGTTAGTCCCACAAGGAACAAACAAGGATATCCATGGACATAGATTGAAGTTCACAATAGATGATGTCCATGAAAGCAATGATTAC
Organism: Aegilops speltoides; assembly: GCA_021437245.1. Taxonomy (NCBI): domain Eukaryota; kingdom Viridiplantae; phylum Streptophyta; class Magnoliopsida; order Poales; family Poaceae; genus Aegilops; species Aegilops speltoides. The sequence goes on from CM038141.1 coordinate 209,240,687, forward strand.
CTTGTCCCTTGACTTACCAACAAGAGGGTTTGTGACTCCATGAACTAGTGCACAATGTGGAAGTTGGTTGCACAAGTTCTTGCCAAAATGAATGTGAGTGAAGTATGTTGGCGGAGTCACCCTCAAGAACTCTCTAGTTCTTCTTCTTCGGGATCCACATCATCTTGATGGGAATCCTTGGGGTTGTAGTTGAGCTTGACGAAGTAGAACTTGACGTTTCCTTGGGAACCCACTTGACCATGGCTTGAGGTGCTTCAACAAATGCATCAATCTCCTCTTGAAGCTTGTCCTTGCCTTTTAGCTTGTGGTCTTGTGGTGGAAGGTCATCTTGTGCTTGTTCCACATTGGAAGAAGTAGGATCATACTTCTCCTTTTGAGAAACAAACTTTGGAGTGGGATATTGACCTTCTTCCCATTCAACACCCTCGGCGTTGAACTTTCGCTCAAAACCAATTCCTTGATTCTTCCGGTGCCTTCCTTGCTTGCGAACAATTTCCTCAAAGTTCTTGCTTCCGGCAAGGCTCTTGTAGACACCTTTCTCTATAATCCCTTTCAATAAACTATTTTCTTGCTCAAGTGTAACTTGGCTTGAAACATTGTTAGTGGAATCAAGAGAACTACTAGAAGCAACAATATTTGATTTAGCATGGTTATTGTTACTACTAGAGAAAGAATTTTTCTTATGCTTGTCATGCTTAGTTTTAATAGGTGGCAAGAAATTAGACAAGAGAAGTCGTTTGGCAAGATATGAAGAACTCTTCTTTCGAAGATCGTCATTGATTGCTTTTAGAAACTCATGTTCTTGCTCTAGAGTGAGCTTCTCGAAGCGTAGCTTCTCATGAGATATTAGAAGCTCTCTATGATCTTCTTGAGTTGTTTCATGAGCTAACTTAAGAGTGTTTAGTTCTTTAGTTAGACGCTCAATCTCCTTCATAGCATTGTCATTCGACTCTTCTCGACTATAAAGACTACTAGCATGTTCATCATTACTAGGCTCACTAGATTTATCATGTAAGAGCTCATCTTCACCTAGCAAGTCATCCTCATCACTATCAAAGTCAATGAATTCAGGGTGTGATACCTTGGGGCCTTTAGCCATGAAGCATCTTCCAATCCCCTCACTAGACGCCATACTCTCCTAGGTTGTGAAACCAAGCTTATGGAGTCCAATGCAATGGAAACCAATACAATGGAGACCAAAGCTCTGATACCACTTGTAGGATCGAAAGTATGTCTAGAGGGGGGGTGATTAGACTACTTGACAATATAAAAATTCTGCCTTTTGATAAAGACAAGTTTTTGGCAGATTCACGATTATGATCAAGTCAAGCATCACCCTACACATGCAATTCTAGAGTATAGGCAGCGGAAAGTAAATTGCACATGTAGTAAAGAGAGGCGGAGAAGATCAAACGCAATTTGGAGACACGGAGATTTTTCTCGTGGTTCCGATAGGTGGTGCTATCGTCATTCCACGTTGATGGAGACTTCAACCCACGGAGGGTAACGGCTGCGAGAGTCCACGGAGGGCTCCACCCACGAAGGGTCCACGAAGAAGCAACCTTGTCTATGCCATCATGGCTCACGCCCACGGAGGGCTAGCCTTACTCGGGTAGATCTTCACAGTAGGCGATCTCCTTGCCCTTACAAACTTCTTGGTTCAACTCCACATCTCGACGGAGGCTCCCAAGCGACACCTAACCAATCTAGGAGGCACCACCTCCAAAAGGTAATAGATGGTGTTGATGATGATGAACTCCTTGCTCTTGTGCTTCAAATGATAATCTCCCCAACACTCAACTCTCCTCACTGATTTGGCTGTGGTGGAAGAAAGGATTGAGTGGAAAGCAACTTGGGAAGGCTAGAGATCAAGCTTCATATGGTGGGAGTGGAGCAACTTGATCTCAACACAAGGGTAGGTAGTTCTCTTCTCGAAATGTAAGGTAGGAGTGGTAGTTCTTTCGATGGCTCTCTCCACGAATGAAGAGGGGTGGAGGGTATTTATAGCCTCCACACAAAATCCAACCGCTACACACATTTGACCAATCTCGGTGGGACCGAAGTTGACAACTCGGTGAGACCGAAAGTTCAAATCATGTGAACGTTGGGATTTTCAAGGGACCGAAAATACAATCTCGGTTAGTCCGATTCGTGCAAACACAAGAGCTTGCCAATCTCGGTGGGACCGACTTCATCATCTCGGTGACACCGATTTGATGACGAAGGTTCTGAAGCTTGGCAACTCAAGTTTCGTGAGACCGAGTTTAGAATCGGAAAATCCGAGATTTCTAGGGTTTGGCTTTATGGCTGAGGTGGTTCATCTCGGTGTGGTGAGTTTGGAATATCGGTGGGACCGAGATTACTTATGAGTGTATATGGCAGTGAGAGTTGCTGATAGTTTAGGAGATGTATCACTAAGCACTTTGAGCAACCAGATCATTATCATAACCTCATCCCCTTTTAATAGTATTGGCTTTCCTATGGACTCAATGTGATCTTGGATCACTAAACCAAAAATGGAGTCTTGAGCTTTTGCCAATGCTTGCCTTAGCATTTTGAGGGGTCCACTTCTTCAGTCCTTGCCATACCCATATCACTGAACTTTCTGAAATGATTCTCAAGAAACTATTAGTTCAATGATATATATGTTGTTATTAATTACCAAAACCACCCGGGGATTAGTTGCACTTTCAATAATAAACATTTATCATGAAATAAGGAAATAAATAATAACTTTATTATTGCCTCTAGGGCATATTTCCTTCAGTCTCCCACTTGCACTAGAGTCAATAATCTAGTTCACATCACCATGTGATTTAACACCAATATTCACATCTGTATGTGATTAACACCCATAGTTCACATCGTCATGTGACCAACACCCAAAGGGTTTACTAGAGTCAATAATCTAGTTCACATCATATGTGATTAACACCCAAAGAGTACTAAGGTATGATCATGTTTTGCTCGTGAGAGAAGTTTAATAAACGGGTCTGTCGCATTCAGAGCCCTATGTATTTTGCAAATATTCTATGTCTATAATGCTCTGCACGAAGCTACTCTAGCTAATTGCTCCCACTTTCAATATGTATCCAGATTGAGACTTAGAGTCATATGGATCGGTGTAAAAGCTCGCACCGATGTAACTCTTTACGACGAGCTCTTTTATCACCTCCATAATCGAGAAGTATTTCCTTATTCCACTAAGGATAATTTTGACTGCTGTCCAGTGATCTACTCCTAGATCACTATTGTACTCCCTTGCCAAACTCAATGGTAGGGTGATATCTAGTAAACAACCTTCTTCTTGTAGACGTTGTTGGACCTGCAAGTGCACAGGTTTGTAGGACAGTAGCAAATTTCTCTCAAGTGGATGACCTAAGGTTTATCAATCTATGGGAGGCTTAGGATGAAGATGGTCTCTCTCAAACAACCCTGCAACCAAATAACAAAGAGTCTCTTGTGTCCCCAACACACCCAATACAATGGTAAATTGTATAGGTGCACTAATTTGGCAAAGAGATGGTGATACTAGTGCAATATAGATAATAGATATAGGTTTTTGTAATCTGAAAATATAAAACAGCAAGGCAACTAATGATAAAAGTGGGCGTAAACGGTATTGCAATGATAGGAAACAAGGCCTAGGGTTCATACTTTCACTAGTGCAAGTTCTCTCAACAATAATAACATAGATAGATCATATAACAATCCCTCAACATGCAATGAAGAGTCACTCCAAAGCCACTAATAGCGGAGAACAAACGTAGAGATTATGGTAGGGTACAAAACCACCTCAAAGTTATTCTTTCGGATCGATCTATAAAAGAGTTCGTACTAGAATAACACCTTAAGAAACAAATCAACCAAAACCCTGATGTCACCTAAATACTCCATTGTCACCTCAAGTATCCGTGGGCATGATTATACGATATGCGTCACACAATCTCAAATTATCCAACCAACACAAAGTACTTCAAAAAGTGCCCCAAAGCTACTACCGGAGAGTCAAGAAAACGTGTGCCGACCCCTGTGCATAGGTTCATGGGCACAACCCGCAAGTTGGTCACCAAAACATACATCAAGTGGCACGTGATATCCCATTGTCACCGCAGATAAACACGGCAAGACATACATCAAGTGTTCTCAAGTAAAACTCAATCAAATAAGATAACTTCAAGAGGGAAACTCAATTCATCACAATAGAGTAGAGGGGGAGAAACATCATAAGATCCAACTATAATAGCAAAGCTCGCGAAAACACATAGCTACTGGTACATACCCTCAGCCCCGAGGGTGAACTACTCCCTCCTCGTCATGGAGAGCACCGGGATGATGAAGATGGCCATCAGTGATGGGTTCCCCCTCCGGCAGGGTGCCGGAACGGACTCCCGAGAGGTTTTTGGTGGCTATAGAGGCTTGCGGCGGCGGAACTCTCGATCTATCTTGATATTCGATGTTTCTAGGGTACATAGGCTTATATAGGCGAAAGAAGTCGGTCGGGAGGTGCTCGAGGGGCCCACGAGACAGGGGGCGCGCCCTATAGGGGGGGCACCCTCCTATCTCATGGCCTCCTCGGGGATGTTTTGACGTGAACTCCAAGTCTCCCGGATCATATTCTTTCAAAAAATCACGCTGCCGAAGGTTTCATTCCGTTTGGACTCCGTTTAATATTCCTTTTCTTCGAAATACTAAAACAGGCAATAAAACAACAATATGGGCTAGGCCTCCGGTTAATAGGTTAGTCCCAAAAGTAATATAAAAGTGTATAATAAAGCCCACAATCATTCAAAACAGATAATAAAATAGCATGAATGCTTCGTAAATTATAGATACGTGGAGACGTATCAGCATCCCCAAGCTTATTCCTACTCGTCCTCGAGTAGGTAAATGATAAATAAAGAATTTATGAAGTGTGAATGCTAGAAGGTGCAAAAGTTTGATCAATGATAATTTCGATCACCTTTTCTAGCATGATTATATGTCATAACAGTAGTTCATCTCATAAAACTTCTCATGATAAAGTAACAAGCAATTCACATGTCAAAGCATAGACCATAAACTTTCTTGAAAACTAGCAAACTTCATTCTCAGTCATTCAAACAATTGCAATTCATCTTATTTTCAGGAATAGAAAACTCCACATACTCAACTATCATATAGTCTTCTACAATTGCTAACACTCACGCAATACTAATGGTTATGGAGTTTCAATCGGACACTGAGAAAGATAGGGGCTTATAGTGATGCCTCCCAACGTATTCACCTTTGGGTGTTGTCAACAATAATAGTTCATGCTAACTTACATCCAATTGGATATATATATCAGGATCACCCCAACACAAAGTGCTTACCAAAGGATAAAATGAAAAAGGGAAAGGTGAAGATCACCCTGACTCTTGCATAAAGTAAAAGACATAAAGTAAAAGATAGGCCCTTCTCAGAGGGAAGCAGAGGTTGTCATGCGCTTTTAGGGTTGGATGCACAAAATCTTAATGCGAATGAACGTCACTTTATATTTCCACTTGTATATGGACCTTTATTATGCAGTCCGTCGCTTTTATTGCTTCCATAACCAGATCCGTATAAAGCTATTTTCTTCACACCAAAAGATCATACATATTTAGAGAGCAATTTTTATTGCTTGCACCGATGACAACTTACTTGAAGGATCTTACTCAATCCATAGGTAGGTATGGTGGACTCTCATGGCAAAACTGGGTTTAAGGATATTTGGAAGCACAAGTAGTATCTCTACTTGGTGCATGGAATTTTGTCTAGCCTGAGGGGAAAGGCAAGCTCAACATGTTTGAATAATCCATGACAATATACTTTAACTGAGATGTCAGAAAACATAACCCATTACGTTGTGTTGCTTGTCCAATATCAACTTTTTAGCATGTCATACTTAATGAGTGCTCCCAACTATGAAAGATGTCTACGATAGTGTATTTATATGTGAAATCTCTCTTCCTTCAATATTCTTTCATGAATTGTTCAAATGACCATTACAATGCTTGCTAACCTCCAATAAATTTACAACCTCTACTTCTTAGACGTGAAGTCATTAATCCCCATGGGATAAGAAAGTGAGGCATATATAATTTCAGATTTATGACAATCAGCTCATTCAACAATTTACTCATAAGATATAAGTGAAGCACACGAGTAAATGACAAACTACTACAAAAAGATATAAGTGAATATCAATGAGTAGCTAAAAAATTATGTAGCTATGTGAAGACTCTCTATCATTAAAGAATTTCAGATCTTGGTATTGTATTCAAACAGCAAGCAAAACAAAATAAAATGACATTGCAAGGATAGCACAACTCATGTGAAGAAGCAAAAACTTAGGCTCAACCGATACTAACCGATAGTTGTTGAAGAAGAAAGGTGGGATGCCTACCGGGGCATCCCCAAGCTTAGATGCTTGAGACTTCTTGAAATATTATCTTGGGGTGCCTTGGGCATCCCCAAGCTTGAACTTTTGTGTCTCCTTAATTCCTTTCATATCATGGTTTCTCTATTTCTCAAAAGCTTCATTCACACCAAACTCAACAAGAACTCGTGAGATAGGTTAGTATAACCCAATGCAAAACCTTATCATCTTCTACTGTAACAAATCACTAAAATTATTATTCCACATTGCATACTAAATGCCTCTGCATATTTAATACTCCTATCCTCAAATAGAATCATTAAACAAGCTAACATATGCAAACAATGCAAACATAACAGCAATCTGCCAAAACAGTACAGTCTGTAAAGAATGCAAGAGTATCCATACTTCCATAACTCCAAAAATTATGAAATAAAACTCCCTCTGTATTAAATTTATCAGAGCTCATTATGCAAAAAGTTTCAACATTATATCATGCTCTGACTTTTCTAGGGAATTTTTGCAACAGCGGTAAACTTTCTGTTTTCAAACAGCAACATGTATAGTAGCAAAATAAGCATGGCAAAGGCTATCCTTGATTTTTTTTATTGAAAATAGAGATGAAAAACATTATTTTAAATAACATCAAGCAAACACTAACAAAATAAAATGACGCTCCAAGCAAAACACATATCATGTGGTGAATAAAAATATAGCTCCAAGTAAAGTTACCGATGAACGAAGACTAAAGAGGGGATGCCTTCCGTGGCATCCCCAAGCTTAGGTTCTTCGTTGTCCTTTTAATATTACCTTGGGGTGCCTTGGGCGTCCCCAAGCTTAGGATCTTGCCACTCCTTATTCCATAGTCGAACGAATCTTTACCAAAAACTTGAAAACTTCACAACACAAAACTCAACGGAAAACTCATAAGCTCCGTTAGTATAAGAAAATAAAACCTCCACTTAGGTACTGTAATTAACTCATTCCAAATTCATATTGGTGTAATATCTACTATATTCCAACTTTCCTATGGTTCATACCCTTCGATACTACTCATAGATTCATCAAAATAAGCAAACAACACACGAAAGACAGAATCTGTCAAAAATAGAACAGTCTGTAGTAATCTGTATTAAACGTATACTTCTCGAACTCCAAAAATCCTACCAAATTAGGAAGACCTGAGAAATTTGTGTACCAATCCATATCAGAAAGAATCAGATCATAATCACGTTTCTATGAATTAACAAAACTAATTTACAGGGTGCAAAAGTTTCTGATTTTCAGCAGGATCAACACAACTATCACCGTAAGCCATCCTAAAGGTCTTACTTGGCACTTTATTGAAACAAAAGCTATAAAACATGATTACTACAGTAGCATAATCATGTGAACACACAAAAACAATAATGATAAATATTGGGTTGTCTTTCAACAAGCGCTTTTCTTTAATGCCTTTCTAGCTAGGCATGATGATGACAATGATGCTCACATAAAAGATAAGAATTGAAACATAACGAGAGCATCATGAAGCATATGACTAGCACATTTAAGCCTAACCCACTTCCTATGCATAGGGATTTTGTGAGCAAACAACTTATGCGAACAATAATCAACTAGCATAGGAAGGTAAAACAAGCATAGCTTCACAAATTTAAGCACATAGAGAGGAAACTTGATATTATTGCAATTCCTACAAGCATATATTCCTCCCTCATAATAATTTTCAGTAGCATCATGAATGAATTCAACAATATAACCAGCACCTAAAGCATTCTTTTCATGATCTACAAGCATAAAAAATTTACTACTCTCCACATAAGCAAAATTCTTCTCATGAATAGTAGTGGAAGCAAACTCAACAAAATAATTATCATGTGAGGCATAATCCAATTAAAATCTAAAATCATGATGACAAGATTCATGGTTATCATTACTCTTAATGGCATACAAGTCATCACAATTATCATCATAGATAGCAACTTTGTTCTCATAATCAATTGGAACCTCTTCCGAAATAGTGGAATCATCACTAAATAAAGTTGACACTCTTCCAAATCCACTTTCATGTTCATCACAATAAGATTCAACATCCTCCAAAATAGTGGGATCACTACTTTCTAAAGTTGACACTCTTCCAAACCCACTTTCATCAATATAATCATCATACGTAGGAGGCATGCTATCATCACAACAACTTTGCATATCAAAACTTGGGATACTAAAAATATCATCTTCATTAAACATAGCATCCCCAAGCTTGGGACAAACATTAATTTCAGCAAATATATTCTCAAATATTTCATCCTCATCAAAATAGCTTCCCCAAGCTTGGCCCTTTCATATCATAAGCATAATCACTCTCATCATTAAAAATATGGATAGCACCAATAGTAAAGCAATTATTATCATCACAATGAGTAGTAGGGGCAACATCATTTCGGAGGGATACCTTTTTACCTTTGTTGCCCCTTCTTTTCTTTTTCTTCTTCACATTATGTGTGGGTTCAACCTTCCTCTTTGAGCTCCTTATTGATGAGATTGGTTGAATAGAAAGCTCCTCCTCGTTACCTGATTCATCATAAGAAATAATAGGAGGAGATTGGGAAGTCTCTTCCCTTTCATTAGTATTCTCTTCATCTTCTATTTGCTTCCTTTTCTTTAGGTAATTGGCAATATAAGGATTTTCAATGCAATTCATTGCACAAAACATATAAATATCCTCTAGATCAATATCAAGGAATTTCTTATGGGCAAATTCTGGAAGGTCCTTCATTAAACGTTTCAATTCTTCATAACCCAAAAGCAAACTAAGTTCATTATAATGAGCAAGGGAGATCAAATCATCACAATTCTTGGACACGATTCTATCATGAAACAATTTGCATCGGAGATGTAAATGACCACGTTCATTGCAAAGTTCACAAGTACGGCAAAGGAAATTTAAATTTTCAGCACTCACATTTAGCCTTTCTTGCAACCATTTAGTTTCTAAATGCTTATGCCTCTTGCAATAAATATCTTCTCTATTTGGTGTGTTCATGCAAACATGCACTCCACAAAAGTTGGCAAGCTTATAAGAGACATTTTCATCAAAACTAGTGCAATCATCATTAGTACTATCGATATTCAAAGAGTTCATACTAATAACATTGCAATCATGCTCATCATTCAAAGATTTAGTACCAAGCATTCTATGTAATTCTTCTTCTAGCACTTGAGCACAATTTTCCTTTTCATCATTCTCACGAAAGATATTAAAAAGATGGAGCGTATGAGACAAACTCAATTCCATTTTTGTTGTTGTTTTCTTTTATAAACTAAACTAGTGATAAAACAAGAAAACAAAAGATTTGATTGCAAGATCTAAAGATATACCTTCAAGCACTCACCTCCCCGGCAACGGCGCCAGAAAAGAGCTTGATGTCTACTACACAACCTTCTTCTTGTAGACATTGTTGGGCCTGCAAGTGCACAGGTTTGTAGGACAGTAGCAAATTTCCCTCAAGTGGATGACCTAAGGTTTATCAATCCGTGGGAGGCATAGGATGAAGATGGTCTCTCTCAAACAACCTTGCAACCAAATAACAAAGAGTCTCTTGTGTCCCCAACACACCCAATACAATGGTAAATTGTATAGGTGCACTAGTTCGGCGAAGAGATGGTGATACTAGTGCAATATAGATAATAGATATAGGTTTTTGTAATCTGAAAATATAAAAACAGCAAGGTAACTAATGATAAAAGTGAGCGTAAATGGTATTGCAATGATAGGAAACAAGGCCTAGGGTTCATACTTTCACTAGTGCAAGTTCTCTCAACAATAATAACATAGATAGATCATATAACAATCCCTCAACATGCAATGAAGAGTCACTCCAAAGCCACTAATAGCGGAGAACAAACATAGAGATTATGGTAGGGTACGAAACCACCTCAAAGTTATTCTTTCGGATCGATCTATAAAAGAGTTCGTACTAGAATAACCCCTTAAGACACAAATCAACCAAAACCCTAATGTCACCTAGATACTCCATTGTCACCTCAAGTATCCGTGGGCATGATTATACGATATGCGTCACACAATCTCAAATTCATCCAACCAACACAAAGTACTTCAAAGAGTGCCCCAAAGCTACTACCGGAGAGTCAAGAAAACGTGTGCCAACCCCTATGCATAGGTTCATGGGCGGAACCCGCAAGTTGGTCACCAAAACATACATCAAGTGGCACGTGATATCCCATTGTCACCACAGATAAACACGGCAAGACATACATCAAGTGTTCTCAAGTAAAGACTCAATCCAATAAGATAACTTCAAGAGGGAAACTCAATTCATCACAAGAGAGTAGAGGGGGAGAAACATCATAAGATCCAACTATAATAGCAAAGCTCGCGATACATCAAGATCGTGCCATAGAGAGAACACGAGAGAGAGAGAGAGAGATAGAGATCAAACACATAACTACTGGTAGATACCCTCAGCCCCGAGGGTGAACTACTCCCTCCTCGTCATGGAGAGCGTCGGGATGATGAAGATGGCCACCGGTGATGGGTTCCCCCTCTGGCAGGGTGCCGGAACGGACTCCTGAGAGGTATTTGGTGGCTAAAGAGGCTTGCGGCGGCGGAACTCCCGATCTATCTTCATATTCGATGTTTTTATGGTACGTAGGCTTATATAGGCGAAAGAAGTCGGTCGGGAGGTGCTCGAGGGGCCCACGAGACAGGGGGACGCGCCCTATAGGGGGGGCGCGCCCTCCTATCTCGTGGCCTCCTCGGGGATCTTTTGACGTGAACTCCAAGTCTCCCGGATCATATTCTTCCCAAAAATTACGCTGCCGAAGGTTTCATTCCGTTTGGACTCCGTTTGATATTCCTTTTCCTTGAAATACTAAAACAGGCAATAAGACACCAATATGGGCTGGGCCTCCAGTTAATAGGTTAGTCCCAAAAGTAATATAAAAGTGTATAATAAAGCCCGTAATCATTCAAACAGATAATAAAATAGCATGAATGCTTCATAAATTTTAGATACGTTAGAGACGTATCGTAGGGTATACAATAGATCTGGTACACAGCATGGCATACTTTGTAGAACCTATGGCTGAGGCATAGGGAATGACTTTCATTCTCTTTCTATCTTCTGTCGTGGTAAGGCTTTAAGTCTTACTCAATTTCACACCTTGTAACACAGGCAAGAACTATTTCTTTGACTGTTCCATTTTGAACTACTTCAAAATCTTGTCAAGGTATGTACTCATTGAAAAAACTTATCAAGCGTCTTGATCTATCTCTATAGATCTTGATGCTCAATATGTAAGCAACTTCACTGAGGTCTTTCATTGAAAAACTCCTTTCAAACACTCTTTATGCTTTCCAGAAAAATTCTACATTATTTTCGATCACCAATATGTCATTCACATATACTTATCAGAAATGTTGTAGTGCTCCCACTCACTTTCTTGTAAATACAGGCTTCACCGCAAGTCTGTTTAAAACTATATGCTTTGATCAACCTATCAAAGCGTATATTCCAACTCCGAGATGCTTGCACCAGTCCATAGATGGATCGCTGGAGCTTGCACATTTTGTTAGCACCTTTAGGATCGACAAAACCTTCTGGTTGCATCATATACAACTCTTCTTTAAGAAATCCATTAAGGAATGCAGTTTTGACATCCATTTGCCAGATTTCATAAAATGTGGCAATTGCTAACATGATTTGGACAGACTTTTAAGCATCAATACGAGTGAGAAAATCTCATTGTATTCAACACCTTGAACTTGTCGAAATTTTTTTTCTGACAAGTCGAGCTTTGTAGATAGTAACACTACTACCAGCGTCTTTCTTCCTCTTGAAGATCCATTTATTTTCTATGGCTTGCCGATCATCGGGCAAGTCAATCAAAGTCCACACTTTGTTCTCATACATGGATCCCATCTCAGATTTCATGGCCTCAAGCCATTTCGCGGAATCTGGGCTCATCATCGCTTCCTCATAGTTTGTAGGTTCATCATGGTCTAGTAACATGACTTCCAGAATAGAATTACCGTACCACTCTGGCGCAGATCTCACTCTGGTTGACCTACGAGGTTTGGTAGTAACTTGATCTGAAGTTTCATGATCAATATGATTAGCTTCCTCACTAATTGGTGAAGGTGTCACAGAAACAGATTTTTGTGATGAACTACTTTCTAATAAGGGAGCAGGTACAGTTACCCCATCAAGTTCTACTTTCCTCCAGCTCACTTCTTTCGAGAGAAATGCCTTCTTTAGAAAGTGTCCATTCTTAGCAACGAATGTTTTGCCCTCGGATCTGTGATAGAAGGTGTACCCAACAGTTTCCTTTGGGTATTGTATGAAGACGCACTTCTCCGATTTGGGTTCGAGCTTATCAGGTTGAAACTTTTTTCACATAAGCATCACAACTCCAAACTTTAAGAAACGATAGCTTAGGTTTATTGCTAAACCATAGTTCATACTGTGTCGTCTCAACAGATTTAGATGGTGCCCTATTTTAACGTGAATGCAGCTATCTCTAATGCATAACCCTAAAACGATATTGGTAAATCGGTAAGAGACATCATTGATTGCACCATATCAAATAAAGTGCGGTTATGATGTTCGGACACACCGTTACACAGTGGTGTTCTAGGTGGCATGAGTTTGTGAAACTATTCCATATTATTTTAACTGAAGGCCAAACTCGTAACTCAAATATTCATCTCTACGATCAGATGTAGAAACTTTATGTCCTTGTTACGATGATTTTCCACTTCACTTTGAAATTCTTTGAACCTTTCAACTATTTCAGACTTATGTTTCATCAAGAAGATATACCCATATCTGCTCAAATCATTTGTGAAGGTCAGAAAATAACGATACCCACCACGAGCCTTAATACTCATTGGTCTGCATACATCAGTATGTATTATTTCGAACAAGTCAGCAGCTTGTTCCATTGTTCCGAAGAATGGAGTTTTTAGTCATCTTGCCCAAAAGGCACGGTTCGCAAGCATCAAATGATCCATAACCAAGTGATCCTGAAAATCCATCTTTATGGAGTTCTTCATGCGCTTTACAGCGATATGACCCAAATGGCAGTGCCACAAATAAGTTGCACTATCATTATTAACTTTGCATCTTTTGGCATCAATATTATGAATATGTGTATCATTACGATCGAGATCCAACAAACTATCTTCATTGGGTGTATGACCATTGAAGGTTTTATTCATTTAAACAGAACAACAATTATTCTCTGACTTTAAATGAACAACTGTATTGCAATAAACATGATCAAATCATATTCATGCTCAATGCAAACGCCAAATAACATTTATTTAGGTTTAACACTAATCCCGAAAGTATAGGGAGTGTGTGATGATGATCATATCAATCTTGGAACTACTTCCAATACTCATCGTCACTTCCCCTTCAACTAATCTCTGTTTATTCTATAACTCATGTTTCGAGTTACTAATCTTAGCAACCGAACAAGTATCTAATACTCAGGGGCTACTATAAACACTAGTAAGGCACACATCAATAACCTGTATATCAAATATACCCTTGTTCACTTTGCCGTCCTTCTTATCCACCAAATATTCATGGCATTTTTGCTTCCAGTGACCATTTCCTTTGCAGTGTAAGCACTCAGTTTCAGGCTTTGGTCCAACTTTGGGCTTCTTCGCGGGAGTGACAACTTGCTTGTCATTATACTTGAAGTTCCCTTTCTTTCCATTTGCCCTTTTCTTGAAACTGGTGGTCTTGTCAATCATCAACACTTGATGTTCTTTCTTGATTTCTACCTTTGTTAATTTCACCATCTCGAAGAGCTTGGGAATCGTTTTCGTCATCCCTTGCATACTATAGTTCATCACGAAGTTCTACTAACTTGGTGATTGTGACTAGAGAACTCTGTCAATCACTATCTTATCTGGAAGATTAGCTCCCACTTGATTCAAGCGATTGTAGTACCCAGACGATCTGAGCACATGCTCACTAGTTGAGCGATTCTCCTCCATCTTTTAGCTATAGAACTTGTTGGAGACTTCATATCTCTCAACTCGGGTATTTGCATGAAATATTAACTTCAACTCCTGGAACATCTCATATGGTCCGTGACGTTCAAAACGTCTTTGAAGTTCCGATTCTAAGCCGTTAAGCATGGTGCACTAAAGTATCAAGTAGTCATCATATTGAGCTAGCCAAACGTTCATAATATCTGAATTTGTTCCTGCAATAGGTCGGTCACGTAGCGGTGCATCAAGGACATAATTCTTCTGTGCAGCAATGAGGATAAACCTCAGATCACGGATCCAGTCCGCATCATTGCTACTATCATCTTTCAACTTAGTTTTCTCTAGGAACACATATAAAACATAGGGAAGCAACAACGCGAGCTATTGATCTACAACATAATTTGCAAAATACTATCAAGACAAAGTTCATGATAAATTAAAGTTCAATTAATCATATTACTTAAGAACTCCCACTTAGATAGACATCCCTCTAATCATCTAAGTGATCATGTGATCCAAATCAACTAAACCATGTCCGATCATCACGTGAGATGGAGTAGTTTTCAATGGTGACCATCACTATGTTGATCATATCTACTATATGATTCGCGCTCGACCTTTCGGTCTCCAGTGTTCCGAGGCCATATCTGTATATGCTAGGCTCGTCAAGTTTAACATGAGTATTCCGCGTGTGCAACTGTTTTGCACCCGTTGTATTTGAACGTAGAGCCTATCACACCCGATCATCACGTGGTGTCTCAGCACGAAGAACTTTCGCAATGGTGCATACTCACGGAGAACACTTATACCTTGAAACTTAGTGCGAGATCATCTTATAAAGCTACCGTCGAACTAAGCAAAATAAGATGTATAAAAGATAAACATCATATGCAATCAAAATATGTGACATGATATGGCCATGATCATCTTGCGCCTTTGATCTCCATCTCCAAAGTACTGTCATGATCTCTATCGTCACCGGCACGACACCATGATCTCCATCATCTTGATCTATATCAATGTGTCGTCACCTGGTCGTCTCGCCAATTATTGCTTTTGCAACTATTGCTATCGCATAGCAATAAAGTAAAGCAATTATATGGCGCTTGCATCTTATGCGATAAAGAGACAACCATAAGGCTTCTGCTAGTTGCTGATAACTTCAACAAAACATGATCATCTCATACAACAACTTATATCTCATCATGTCTTGACCATATCACATCACAACATGCCCTGCAAAAATAAGTTAGATGTCCTCTACTTTGTTGTTGCAAATTTTACGTGGCTGCTACGGGCTAAGCAAGAACCGTTCTTACCTACGCATCAAAACCACAACGATAGTTCGTCAAGTTAGTGCTGTTTTAACCTTCGCAAGGACCGGGCGTAGCCACACTCGGTTCAACTAAAGTTGGAGAAACTGACACCCGCCAGCCACCTGTGTGCAAAGCACGTCAGTAGAACCAGTCTCGTGTAAGCGTACGCGTAATGTCGGTCCGGGCTGCTTCATCCAACAATACCGCCGAACGAAAGTATGACATGCTGGTAAGCAGTATGACTTGTATCACCAACAACTCACTTGTGTTCTACTTGTGCATATAACATCTACGCATAAAACCAGGCTCTGATACCACTGTTGGGGAACGTAGTAATTTCAAAAAAATTCCTACGCACACACAAGATCATGGTGATGCATAGCAACGAGAGGGGTGAGTGTTGTCCACGTACCCTCGTAGACCGAAAGCGGAAGTGTTAGAACAACGCGGTTGATGTAGTCGTACGTCTTCAAGGCCCGACCGATCGAAGTACCGAATGTACGACACCTCCGAGTTCATCACATGTTCAGCTCGATGACGTCCCATGAACTCCGATCCAGCAGAGCTTCATGGGAGAGTTCTGTCAGCACGATGACGTGATGACGGTGATGATGTTGCTACCGACACAGGGCTTCGCCTAAGCACCACTACAATATGACCGAGGTGGAATATGGTGGAGGGGGGCATCGCACATGGCTGGGAGAGACCAACAGATCAACTTGTCTCATCTCCAAGGGATGCCCCCCTCCCCGTATATAAAGGAGTGGAGGAGGGGGAGGGCCGGCCCTCTCTATCGCGTGCCCAAGGAGGAGTCCTACTCCCACCGGGAGTAGGATTCCCCCCCCCCTTCCAAGTAGTAGGAGTAGGAGTCAAGGAAAGGGGAGAGAGAAGAGAAGGAAGGAGGGGGAGCAGCCCCTCCCCCTAGTCCAATTCGGACTAGTCCTTGGGGGGGCGCCCAGCCTCTCCTCTCTCTTTCCCCTAATGCCCAATAAGGCCCATATACTCCCCAGCGAATTCCCGTAACTCCCCGGTACTCCGAAAAATACCCGAATCACTCGGAACCTTTCCGATGTCCGAATATAGTCGTACAATATATCGATCTTTATGTCTCGACCATTTCGAGACTCCTCGTCATGTCCCCGATCTCATCCGGGACTCCGAACTCCTTCAGTACATCAATAACACATCAACTCATAATACTGATCGTCACCGAACGTTAAGCGTGCGGACCGTACAGGTTCGAGAACTATGTAGACATGACCGAGACTCGTCTCCGGTCAATAACCAATAGCGGAACCTGGATGCTCATATTGGCTCCGACATATTCTACGAAGATCTTTATCGGTCAAACCGCATAACAACATACGTTGTTCTCTTTGTCATCGGTATGTTACTTGCCCGAGATTCGATCATCGGTATCTCAATACCTAGTTCAATCTCGTTACCGGCAAGTCTCTTTACTCGTTATGTAATACATCATCCCACAACTAACTCATTAATCACATTGCTTGCAAGGCTTATAGTGATGTGCATTACTGAGAGGTCTCAGAGATACCTCTCCGACAATTGGAGTGACAAATTCTAATCTCGAAATACGCTAACTCAACAAGTACCTTCGGAGACACCTTTAGAGCTCCTTTATAATCACCGAGTTACGTTGTGACGTTTGGTAGCACACAAAGTGTTCCTTCGGTAAACGGGAGTTGCATAATCTCATAGTCATAGGAACATGTATAAGTCATGAAAAAAGCAATAGCAACATACTAAACGATCAAGTGCTAAGCTAACGGAATGGGTCAAGTCAATCACATCATTCTCCTAATGATGTGATCCTGTTAATCAAATGTCAACTCATGTCTATGGCTAGGAAACTTAACCATCTTTGATTCACGAGCTAGTCAAATAGAGGCATACTAGTGACACTATGTTTGTCTATGTATTCACACATGTATTATGTTTCCGGCTAATACAATTCTAGCATGAATAATGAACATTTATCATGAAATAAGGAAATAAATAATAACTTTATTATTGCCTCTAGGGCATATTTCCTTCAATTAAACCCTAAGCATGATCAATTAAACCCTATTATGACTGTGCCATGGCAGATTTAAAGCTGCAAACCGCAGAAATGCTATTTACCATCCATTGTTTACTTCGAACTAAGAACTAAATTCTAAGAGCTGAAAATAAAGTACAGTAACCAAGTTACAATCTATTTTCTGGTTGAGATCAAAAAGTTGAGCACATATGAAGTACCACCTCTCTTGTGGTGCCGTATAGGCATTGGGGGTGCGATGGCTGTCGGTGGCGTTGAAGTAGATCTGCGACGGTAGACGGGTGCATCAGCGGATAAGTCCCATTGTGGTGGATGAATAGGTCGTGTGAGCGACCCCAGCAAAGTGGACGACGTCGCTGATGAAGTGAGAGGACGCGATGCAAGGCTCCTGGTCCGTGTTGATGAGAAACATCCATCTCCAGCAGTGGACGACGCGGTATTGGTAGGAGCTCTGGCATGGTGGAGGACAGTTGCGATGGATGGGGTGGAGGACGGCGGCGATGGATGGGGTGGCGGACGGAGGAGTCTGGTGTGGGGATGGTGTTCTAGCATGGACGTATGGGGAACCATGTTTTTGAGACGTGCCTGTCTGAAATATGGGAAAGTTATGAACTTAGCCCCCATTTAAAATTTGGACGTCACATCGATTGGGGATAGGATGGTAAAGTCGCATCTCCCCAATATTTGCGCAGAGCGATTTTAGGCGAGGAGAGGGTGTTTTGGCACCCACGGTGTATGAACGGGGCTGACAGGTAGGGCGGTTGTGTCACGTCTGAGTGAAGTTACGAACCTGCCCCTATTGAAAATATTTGCCTACCTCGATTTCGGCTGAGTCGAGTTTGTGTTGACGCCCACCGTGTATGAATGGGGAAATGGAGGGAGAGACAGACGTCTTTCGAACGAGCTTGAATCAAGTGTGTTTTGCTGCCCATGTTTGGCTCCCACCTGTCAGAATGGGCTCAGAGGAAGTCGTGTCACGTCTAGTTGAAGTTACTAACCTACCCCTATTGAGAGCAGTGGAAATCAGGCCGATGGATTGTCTGTGTAAGGGGTAGACAGTAATTTCCATCTCCTGAACACTGGCTTTGGGCAACCGACGTGGGAGTGGACATTTTGCCACTTCTTTCGAATTTTGGGACAATAAGCATCCACGTTTACCCTGGCAACTAAACTTGAATCCATTCTGTATTCCTATACGAATCTTTATAAATCATTCTATGCATTTTTATATATCTTCAAAAGCATGACAAAGATGTATTCCACTGTCATATGTGACTATGATTTACAAATGCCGATACTCGAATTCATAATCTAGAATCCAGTTTAAGGTGAATTCGAATATTTCAAACCACTTTATGTCCATCTCAAGTGTCACACACAGCATAATGTGTACTCCCATTTAGATATGTACACAAGCGATGTCTCAAGATTCGAAATACCGAGTCAATTAACCAATAATGTACAAAACTAACAGACATATAAACACTTATATAGTATATGGATCAATAATACCTACTACCATACATAAGCAAGGCCGCTGTACTTTTTTGCTAGAAGTGCATCCTTTTTTTAGCGAAGCTAGTACAACATCTTGGCCCTTTCAGATGCGTGCCACTTAAGGACCATTTATACTACTATTATTGTTGAATGCACATTCAGCCCGATTGGCATATTTGTAGGTCTGGCATAGCAATCAAAATGAAATGTCTCAGAGTATTATCAATTAATACAGACTTGTGCTAAAAAAAATTACAACCCAAAAAAAATTATTACATGATCTCTAAAACAAATGGTTTGATCGATGACATGAACAAACAACACAAAGGTTATTCAAGGATGGAAAGAACATCTCACCTATGATTTACAAAGTGGGAATTTAATTTCCTTTTCTCCTTTAGGACCTTAACAATGTGGTCAGTCTTAGCTTGCTTCGTTTTGAAATTCACCAAATATTTAATGGTTGTCTTGAGTACTGCTTGTGATTGTGCTGCTTTGTTCCTCAACATGTCAACTTCATCTCTAAGTGCAGATGCAGAATCTCTTTCTAACAATAGGGTAGCCTCTAGATAATCAATAGTTGGCAATTCATGATGCATGATTGGGACAGTGCCACTGCTGTGGCATGATACAACGTCCATGGGGACCTCGCTCTTTGATCTTGGGCTAACCTGTTTTGCCATTAAAGTTTTGATTGGATTCCGAAAAGTTGAAGTTAGCAAAACATCTCAACTGGGAGTTATAACAGCAAACTAGTTAAAGAAACAAGGAATTAAAGAATTTCAATTGGATGCTGAAAAGTAGTTATTAACAACATTGTAACCGGTTGCAGCAGCAAGGCAGTTAAACAAACAAGTTTTACAAAAGGTACCTGTTGTGGCATTGGAGTTTCTCTTGGATCCTGAAAAGTTGAGTAGCCAGTAACATGATTAGAGCAACCAGTTCCAACAGCAAACCTATTACATAAATATATTTTTGAAAATATACCTACTGTGTAATTGGACTTCCAATTGGATCCTGAAAACTTGAAGTTGGTAAGACAATTACAGCAACAAGTTACAATAGCAAACCAGGTAAACAAGGAAGTTTCTGACAACATACCTGTTGTGCCAATAGAGTTTCAATTGGATCCTGCAAACTTGAATGTTAGCAATCAAATAAAGTGTTGCAAGAGCCATAAGAAACTAACATCAAACTAGTAAAACTAACCATACACATGAACTACTAACACTAAAAAGTTCTTCGCAACGTATTGAAGTAACAAGTCGGTACCGTTTACCAGCAACACAGACATCTGCAAATTTCTTTGATGTAAGCAAATTGATTCCAACACACACACACACACACACACACACACACACACACATATATATATATATATATATATAAGTTAAAAAGATAGTGTCCCTCATATAAACCTGACAGTTGTCTATCTATGAACATGCAAACATTACTAGTGATACAAGTGATAACATCAAACCATTTAAACAAACAAGGTATCAGAACGTAAATTACACATGAATTCTGCATCACCCTAGAAGTACATATGACCAGCTATCTACGTGCTTAACTAGCTAAATTAGTTCAGGCAAACAGGTAATTTTTAACAGTAAGTATCAAGCACATAGATAGGTGCGGTCTATAATAGGATTAACAGGCTATGGCATTTCGTAATCAGTAGCAAACTAAATTAAGCCAAGCAACATAATTGAACAATTTTGCAATAAGTGGCTAACTAAAATTCCGAGAAGTAGGTAACTGAACTTACACTAGCTCTTTGTACAGGCCCACGGCAACTTCTTTTTCACTTACAAGGTTCTACGAAGGAGTCCAGGGCATCAATTGCTTGGATACACAATCCCAATACTTCTTTTTTCCCACACTGTATTGGTAAGTCGAATGGTTAATCTAATAAGATGGTGCGTGCTTGATATGTTATATGAGGACGGGTTGTCAGACTAGTTGTAGCCACACACATCACAATAGCTTTACTATATATTTCATGCGAATACATTTGGCATATCAAGATCTAAGCAATCTACAATAGGATGAAAATACTTGCATCCTTCACATTATTAGCGGACTCAGTTCATAGAAAGAAGCAATTCAACCATTCTGTGGGTAAATCAAAGGCGCCACTGGAATATTTTTCACTACCCCAATCATACAAGAAAAAAGGGGTGACGCCACCGTAGGGGCTTGTATGGGCGGCCGCCTCGGGTTGCTGGAATGTGTGCACCTAGTTTGAGTCATCCAGTTTGGCCCAGGCTAGTTTTGTTCGTCCCAACGCACGAGTAGGCAATGTTAAACATGAAAAAAACGTTTCAATTTGGATGGGCCAATAACATAAGTGCAAGGCAGGCCCTATAGCAGGCTCGCGGCCTAAACGAGCGCCTCCCATTTCGATTGATAGCAGGAAAAATCCCAATTCGTTCGCTCCAGCCTCCAGTCTGGTTTGCTCCTAACCTAGCCACCGCTGGACAGACCGACATAGCACTTCCTTGCGCCCTTGTTGGATGCCGGTCACCGGGCTTCAAGCGAATGGAAGGACAAGAAGATGAAGATCCAACCCTGGGTGTAGCCTGTGTGGGAGGCAGCAGCGACAACACGAGCATGGCATAGAGCTTGCGCAAAACAAAGAGTCGCAGCTTGCAAGAGAAACATGCACAACGAGTAGGTACATCACATCCCTGATTATATCTAATTCAACTATTCTATTTCTGGCCAATAGCTAAACCTGACGGTGTTATAAAACTGCTTGTATGTAGGGAATCTATGAGAAAATGAAACCAATTTCTGCTTATTTTATAACTCCCCCAATCAATAATGAACTGACTGAACCTGATGTATCTAATCAAGTTACCGGTGCAGACATACAACCTCATGTTGTTCTTGAGCCTGAAGTGTCTAATGGACAGACTGCTAATGAAGGATTTGATGCAAACATTTTACATGCTCCTGGTGGTGAACATATAGTGTCTAATGAGGGATTTAATGCAAGAATTTTGCAAGCTCCCATTGAAGGATTTAGTGTCTAATGATGATATGCTATGTTGACAAAGACATAGAGATTTGCAGGCATTGATGACAAGGAAATTATAGTACATTTTCATGACAACGTAGCATAAATACTTTCCTAATCTATTGTTTGAATATATTGGCATATTTTCAGCTAGAGAACAAATAATTCAAGTAGGTACAGACCATGTTAGTAGTCCTTGTACACCATGTTGCATTTTGTGTTTTTTGGTGCTTACATCATTTAGTGTTTTATAATCTGGAACTACTTTGGATCATAAGCTGGTTTTTGAAGTGCATGTAGCTTCACATTTCTCAAGTTATGTTGATTTCTGGAGTGCAAGTGCCTTTGTATTTTTTAAGTTAAATTTTCGTCCCTGGTAACTTCAATTCATGGATCCTCCATTGCACACAAATCATACACGCGGGCTAGTAAAAATTAAATGAAATGCACGGACTTACAGTAGCTCATTATACACGCTCACTGCATATCTGCTTGCGCTTGGGATGTTACATGTACAGGTCCATGTTACCACTTGCTTGGATGTGCAGGCCTTGTGCTCCTTGCTGTCGGATTTCGGGTTCTGGCAAACCCTTGAGGTTCGAACTCTGGGGTGCGCGCGAAGATCTTTCCCCTACCAACTCACGTCTCGAGGCCTCGCAAGGAATCTAGGCTAGAAAGAAGGACACACAAGGGACACGAGGTTTATACTGGTTCAGGCCACCATTGTGGTGTAATACCCTACTCCACTGTGTGGTGTGGTGGATTGCCTCAGGGGCTGATGATGAACAATACACGGGGAGAACAGCCTCGCGAGGGGCTGTTCTTGAGCTAGTGCGATGAACTGCTTGGGTGAGTTCAGTCGCCTCTCTCTCTGGTCTACCCAAAAACTCTCCCCTTTCTCTGTGTTGCTAGCCCTATTTATAGGGGGAGGCCCTGGGCCTCGTCCGAAATATCGAGCGGGAAGGGCGCCAACAGTTGGCCATTTCAAAGGGGAACATCTAGTACACTTATCCTGACTAAAGTTTGTCCTCGACTGCCAAAGACTCTGGTGGTGACGCCGTCCTGGGCTCCACGGTGACCTCCATCCTGCCGCTCCACTGGTCTTGGTATTGTTGCACCGAAACGGTAACCTTTGCCTGATGCCTTGGCCTGTGCTTGCCCCCTTTGCACCGAAGGGAAAACAAGGACACTGCGCAGGCCGGCGCCCGCTTGGCGCCTGCCTGGTCTCGATCGTCATGGCTTGCATCACGGGCACCTAGCGAGGTACCCTGCCTTGATCTCTCCGCCCCCTCGTGAGCTCGCCTGATGAGGCTACTTCTGAGGAAGCTTCCTGTCGTCCGCCCCGCGAGGCCTGGCCCCTCACGAGGGTCTTGAGCTTGAGATGATGAAGCTGGGATGCACTGGGCCCCTACTTGAGCCACGCCGCAGGCCGCAGGCTGGCAAGTCCGGGGACCCCCGTTCCCAGAACGCCGACAGTAGCCCCCGGGCCCAAGGCGCTCCCGAACTTGGCTTAGCAGAGAAGCGAAGGGGCAAGTGCGAAGCGCCGCGGGCCCCAATAGCCTGCAGCCTCGGGCACCGCGTGGCGATTGATTAGACACGAGCGTCTCTGCTCCCCCATGACGCCTCGGCAACTGCACGACTTGACAAGTCCCTGCATGCAAAAATGGGTCATGATTACCTGCGATCATGGAGGCCGACGGTTGGCCTCCTCCGGCTATAAGTACGGAACAGCGCGAGCCCATCTAGTCTATTCCTTCCTGCTACTCCCTTTATTCTTCTTCCTCGCGCTTGCTCCACATTACACCAATGGCACCAATCCACCGGTTCTGTGCAGAAGAGAAGGGAAAGGCCCCCCGAGAGGGTCCCAACCTGCTTCCGCTGAAGAAGCGGCCAGTCCCCTACCACCGAGATGAGAGTGCTCGGCAGGAGGCGTCGAGGCCGTGGTACGAGCGGCCGCCGCCTGGGTTTCGGCTGCCCTTGTACGCCCGCATCGAGGGCCCTGGAGAAGAAGATGCCGAGCAACACCGATGGTGCTGCCGTCGACGTCGGCGGGATACGGCGGTGCGCGTCTGTAATGCACCGGACACACCCGCCGGTGGTCGTTACTCCTGGTGGGATCTAGACTGGCCCCACAGATCAATACTAGTCTTTTCTGCGACTTTGTCCTCACTGCGTGCGCACCGGAGCAACTTCGGTCGGTCACCCATCTGAAACTACTCCAAGCTGAGCACGCTTAACTTTGGAGTTCTTTCGAATGGGCTCCGGAAAAGAAGGAATTCCTTATTGATATGAGTAGTCTATCATCCCTAATAAGCCGAGGCTATTACATACACCCCCACTCGGAGGAACCGGCGTCCTCGTCGGGCCACAGAAAGTTCCCTCTTGGCACAACCGTCAGGCATCCAGTCCGGTACATGTGCCATGCCGTGTGCCACGATGGGTCACAAGCGTCATGAACAACATGACCGCGCACCTGTCGCAACCATCCGTAGTAGCGAGGTCGGCTCGATACCAACTTGTAACGCCCGGACACACCCGCCGGTGGTCGTTACTCTGGCGGATCTAGGCGGCCCCACAGATCAATACTAGTCTTTTCTGCGCACTTTGTCCTCACTCGTGCGCACCGGAGCAACTTCGGTCGGTCACCCATCTGAAACTACTCCAAGCTGAGCACGCTTAACTTTGGAGTTCTTTCCGAATGGGCTCCCGGAAAAGAAGGAATTCCTTATTGATATGAGTAGTCTATCATCCCTAATAAGCCAGGCTATTACAACGTCGTTCCCCCTGGAGTCCATGTTGAAGGCTCTTCTCACGAGCTTGTGCTTCACGCCGCCATGCCTCCTCGATCTTGGATTCGCCTTCCTCCCTCCTTCGCTTTCGAGATTCCGCCAAGGGGGCCTCCGGAGCTCTGGCTGTAGCACGCCAACTGCAACAACCCCGCGACCGAGGCGGAGGTCGAGGTTGTCGCCTCGGGCAAGGTCTTCCTGACCCGCGGCTGGGGCAAGATCGCTCGAGCCTGCCGGACAGGGGGCGCCCTCGTAATCCATCTCGAATACAATGGCCCCTCCTTGATGTTCTTCAAGGTCTTCGACACGGAAGGACGCCGGCTGGAATACTGCCACAAGGGAGGCGTCCGGGGCATCGGAGCAGCGAAGACCAGGCCCGCCAACCGCTTCCCCAGCAGCTCCACAGGTAGCAGTGGTGGAGCCGGAGCATCCAACGATTCCGCAGAGCTTCATGTGACTCCGGAGACAAGCGACGACAGCTACGAGCCCCCGAGCTCGCATCGCGCCCGGAGCATGGCGGGTGCATCCGGCCGTCGGCGCTGCTGATCTGGATGGCGTTGGCGCGGGCGCCCGATGACCCACTGTTGATGAAGGCATCACTTGCGGAGGCGCGCATAGTTATCGCTCCTTAGCACCTTTTGTTCCCTGTGAGGAATCAGAATGACACTCCATGGGGGTATGTAAGGCGGCTGCCATGTCTTTTGTGAATTGTACATCCTTGTCGTAAAACGATGCTAGAGGCGCGTTCTGCCCCGGCTCAGCTCCCCCTTTCTTTCCTCACGAGGGCTTGGTGCTCTACGCCGACAGGTCCCGGTCCCCAGGCATGCTTCAGCCGTCGCTGGTATGCCAGGTCGTGATGCCGTGGTCAAGGCCAGGAGGTGAGCGGCCCAAGGTCCAGTAAGATCCCCTGAGTCGCGATGCTCAAGAGGTCCCCTTTAGCGCTCAAGCAGCCTCCGCTGGGCAAGAAAGGCAAGCAACGTTGCCGTGATAGAGCTGTAGTAGGCGAGGGTTTAGCGCTGAGTCGATTTAGTTTTTGCGTGACTTATCTCGTAGGTTTGGTGTAGTTTTTAGCGAGGTGCCGGGCCTGCGTGGCGGCAGCTGGGGTGTTGCTGGGTTAGGCCTTCGTGAGCTTCTTCCCTCTTCCTCGCACTTTCCTTCATGCTCTACGTCCTCAGGTCCTGGCCCTCGAGCAAGCTCAGCCGCCGCTGGTATGACAGGTCGCGATGCCGTGGGTCAAGGCCAGGGGGTGAGGGCTGGAGAGCCAGTAAGAGCCCATGAGTCGTGATGCTCAGGCGCCCCCCTTTCAATGCGCGAGCGGATTGTGCTGAAGAGAGGGAGAGAAAGCTCGCGACGCCACCAGCATTACTCCTGGAGTGGGTCCTGCATACCAATCACGAGGGAAACAAGGTTTGCCATTACGGCTACCAGCCAGCCATTGGTTGCTCCGAAGGAGTGATGGGGGCACTGAGGGCCTGGTGAGGTGGTGCCTTGCGGGGCTGCTGCGGCCAGAGCTCGACCACTCAGATTTGTCGGTGTTGCAGGGACGGACCCATACGCAAGCGCCATGCCAAAGCGAGCAGCTCCAAAGGTAGGTGTCAATCGAGCAGGTGGTTAAGTCAAGCAGATTAAGCATGAAGGAGCAAGTCCATTTAGACAGGTGCGGAAAAAGCAAACGCCACTAGGTCAGGCCCGAGCAGCTAGGGGATAATGTAGCCCGAGGGGCACCCCCAACAACGTAGGTAAAGAACATAAGCAAAACGGATACATGCCGCAGGGTCGGACCCACACGGCCTAGGAATGATGCAACCCTGTGGGCGCTCCCAGCTGAAAATGGAACTTTGAAAGATGTCACCTGATACCATTGCAGATGGAGGAATGCTGAAGTAGCGGACGACACGCGGTGAGGAAGCCGACCCTCACGAGCTCCCGGGACCAGGAGCCTCGGGAGGCTCCGGGGGCACGGGTGGATCTTCGGGGACCATCTCCATCTCCGCCAGGACCGCACAATGCCTGACCTCCTGAGCCTCTAGAATGCTCCTTATCAGGCACTGATGAGCAGCGGCCGCGTTTGGCAGGCCGAAAGGCATGCGAACGTAGCTCTGAGGTGGTCCCTCGCAACGCCCCACGCGCGAAGGCCAGAGGCGCTCCTGAGACGCGGCTCGGTTGAGCCCTGGCACATCGATGCAGACGCGCAGCTGTCGGACCTTGAGAAGAGGTGTCTAGTGGGGGGGGGGTGATTAGACACTAAGTACCAAAGTTACAGTTTTAATGTTTTCTTAAGTTTAAGTGAAGATTAGGCACAAGTTTAACATTCACAATACATATCAAGCAAGCATGCAAGAGTATATGGGCAGCGGAATGTAAAGCATGCAATTTGCAACAATGTAAAGGGAAGGGTTTGGAGGATTCAAACGCAATTGGAGACACGGATGTTTTTGGCATGGTTCTGATAGCTGGTGCTATCGTACATCCACGTTGATGGAGACTTCAACCCATGAAGGGTAACGGTTGCGCGAGTCCACGGAGGGCTCCACCCATGAAGGGTCCACGAAGAAGCAACCTTGTCTATCCCAGCATGGCCGTCGCCCACGAAGGACTTGCCTCACTAGCAGTAGATCTTCACGAAGTAGGCGATCTCCTTGCCCTTACAAACTCCTTGGTTCAACTCCACAATCTTGTCGGAGGCTCCCAAGTGACACCTAGCCAATCTAGGAGACACCACTCTCCAAGAAGTAACAAATGGTGCGTTGATGATGAACTCCTTGCTCTTGTGCTTCAAATGATATTCTCCCCAACACTCAACTCTCTCTCATAGGTTTTGGATCTGGTGGAAAGAAGATTTGAGTGGAAAGCAACTTGGGGAAGGCTAGAGATCAAGATTCATATGGTAGGAATGGAATATCTTGGCCTCAACACATGAGTAGGTAGTTCTCTCTCAGAAAATGTATGCTGGAAGTGTAGGTTCAGTCTGATGGCTCTCTCCATGAATGAAGAGGAGGTGGAGGGGTATATATAGCCTCCACACAAAATATAAATGTTACACACAATCTACCAAACTCGGTGGGACCGAATCGTTAAACTCGGTCAGACCAATTTAGCAAATAATGTGACCGTTAGGGTTTTCGGTGGGACCGAAATGCAACTCGGTGAGACCGATTCGGTTAGGGTTAGGGCATAACGTAATCTCGGTAGGACCGATTACACAAACTCGATGAGACCGATTTTGGTAATAAGCTTTCCAGAGAGTAGGTCTGGCAAACTCGGTTTGACCGATTACACAAACTTGGTAGGACCGATTTTGGTAATAAGTTAACCAGAGAGTTTGCATTGTAATCTCGGTAGTACCGATTGCTCAAACTCGGTGAGACCGATTTTGATAATGGACATACACAGAGAGATTACAATCCCATCTCGGTGAGACCGAGATCCCTATCGGTAAGACCGATTTGCTTAGGGTTTGTGGTAGTGGCTATGACTTTTGGAATCGGTGGCGCCGGATAAGAAGAATCGGTGCGAACGATTTTGGCTTTAGGTTTAGGTCATTTGTGGAAGTGGGAAAGTAGTTGAGGGTTTTGGAGCATATCACTAAGCACATGAAGCAAGAGGCTCATTAAGCAACTCCTCATCCCTCCTTGATAGTATTGGCTTTTCCTATAGACTCAATGTGATCTTGGATCACTAAAATGTAAAATGAAGAGTGTTGAGCTTGAAGCTTGAGCCAATCCTTTGTCCTTAGCATCTTGAAGGAGTTCCCACATCCTTTAGTCCATGCCACTCCATTGTTGAACTTATCTGAAACATACTAGATAAAAGTGTTAGTCCAACAAGAGATATGTTGACATTAATTACCAAAACCACCTAGGGAGCACTTGTGCTTTCAATCTCCCCCTTTTTGGTAATTGATGACAACATACATCAAAGCTTTAGATAAAGATATAAAGAATAGCAAGTAAAGCTTTGGAAATACATGTAACAAGCATAGGCTCCCCCTACATGTATGCAATCATGTGAATATGGAATATAGAAGCATGTGAGAGCATAAACATGATAGAGCAGGCAATGTGTTACATGTATCTTGGCCATATGCATCAGAGCAAAGAATATTAAAGAGAATACCTTCATGCTCATGAGTCCTTCTTGCAAACAGTATGTACATCAGCAAGAATTCCTCATGCACATGATTGTGATGCATTTACTTACCTTGTAGTCTTAAGTTGGCTTAGGATGAAATGAACCTGCATAAACAAGGTTAATAACACAGATACATCTACTAGCCAGAGCAAGCAGAAGAAACCACAAGAATACGAAGACTGGGATGACATGTAGAGAGTGAGTACTAAGTACCACATTGGATTAGACATGTCCCCAAGAGTAAAGATATGCAATGAATTTAAATTATTTCTTTCCCTTAGATGTCTTGCTCCCCCTGAATCTAACATGGGATACTGGGAGAAGATAGGGAATAGAGAATCAAAGCTGAAAAAATATGAATGATGATCAGAGCTAATGCATGCTAATGCAAATAAGCACAATAGATCATATGAACATGTCTCTCCCCTCAAGAAGACATGTGGCATCTCTCCTCTTGAACACCAAGCATCTGGGATCCTTGAGAAATACTTTCTACTTAAGTATTCTCTCCCCTTGGAGATCTCTCTCTCCCCTTGAAGATCTCTCTCCCCCTTAAGGATCTCTTTCTAAATGATAAGCTTTGATGTTCTCTCTCTCTCCCCCTTTGACATCAATTTCCAAGAAGGGTCTTCTGGAATCTGTCTAATGGGTTTGGTCCTTGAGACACAACACAAAGCAATGATAAAAATGTGATGCTTGTAGAGGACAAGATTCATTGAGTTGAGCTGGATCAAAATAAACATAGAATATGTGGCAAACTGTTTTCCTGATGTGAAATCGGTGGCACCGAGTGGTATGCTTCGGTTGTACCTAAAGGATTCGGTTGGGCCAAAAATAACAAATTGGTGAAACCGAGTTCATCTCAGAGAAAACACTTGTCACCTCAGCTCATTTAGACTAGTAAGATCTCACAAAGATTTGCAAGGAATTTACTGAAAGATGTGCAATGAATGTGATGCAGAAAATGCAGAGCAAACAGAAAGAAATCTAGATGAAGTTTTTTTTGAAAGGGGAAACAAATATGGATGTGTCAAGTGCAAAAACACAGAAAAGAACACAAGAGAACTCCATCTAGAGATGGTTGGCGACAAAGTCACCTATATTAGAGTATATTGACTTAGGAGTCAAGTGAGATCACTTGATCATAGGTCATACTCATCGTTTAAGCTCAAAATGGGGTTGCCATTTTTCGTTTAAGCATATTGATGTATTCACATCTTGTCGAGTTGCTTTTGCTCATGACTTGGAGTAAAGCTTCTCTAAGATGTAATGACATACCTTGGTTGGTGGTGTTGTCCATGTAGTTGAACTTGTGTGAGTTGCTCAAGGTTGATGTAGCTCATCAAGAATTTGGAGCACCACTTGGAATTTAAGTCCATCTACCTACATGGGTTAGTTCTTGCAAGGAAGAGCACTTGTGTATCCAAAAATGACAATTATGAAGCTCAATAGAGAATTTGTCAAAGGATATGTTTGAGTGGTTTCGTGCTTCCTTGTCTTCAACCACATTAGTGTAGAGACTTGGTGATGTAGAGATTGCTCAAGATGTGAGTAGATTACAATCTCATGGAATTTGATTCCACCAAGTACCTACATGGGTTAGATAACATGCAAGATACAAATATATCCAAGACATATGATTTTCATCATAAGAGAAATATCAAGGATCAGTCATAAGCTCATGTCTTGCATGTATCCAATGGAGTTTCTACTCTAAGTTTGAAGCATCAATGATGTTCAATTCTCCTCTTAACCTGCAAAACACTTTATCATCAAGAGGTTTAGTGAATATATCCGCTAATTGCTTTTCGGTGCGAACATACTTAAGATCAATGTCACCCTTAGCAACATGAGCTCGAATGAAATGATGACGAACTTCAATATGCTTAGTTCGAGAATGTTGCACAGGATTATGACCAATTTTGATAGCACTTTCATTGTCACAAAGCAATGGAACATGTCTCACATGGATCCCATAATATTTAAGAGTTTGGATCATCCAAAGTAATTGAGCAGAACATGAACCAGCGGCAATATATTCAGCTTCGGCGGTGGATAAGGATACCGAGTTTTCTTTCTTGGAGGACCAAGACACAAGAGATCTACTAAGAAATTGACAAGTGCCCGAAGTGGACTTTCTATGAACCTTGTCTCCGGCATAGTCCGAGTCGAAATAGCCAACAAGATCGAAAGAGGCCCTCTTAGGATACCAAATGCCAAAGTTTGGTGTATGGATTAAGTATCTCACTATCCGTGTCACGGCCTTAAGATGACATTCCTTAGGAGCAGCTTGATATCGTGCACACATGCACACACTTAGCATGATATCGGGACGTGATGCACATAGATATAATAATGAACCAATCATCGAGCGATAAACCTTTTGATCAACCAGTTCACTATCTTTGGTCAAATCAAGATGTACACTAGTAGGCATGGGTGTAGACATACCTTTGCATTCTTGCATATTGAACTTCTTGAATAAGTCCTTGGTGTACTTCGTTTGAGAAACAAAGGTACCTTCCTTAGTTTGCTTGATTTGCAACCCAAGAAAGAATTTGAGTTCACTCATCATAGACATCTCAAACTTCTCTGACATTAGCTTCCCAAACTTTTCACTAAAATGAGGGTTAGTTGAACCAAATATAATATCATCAACATAGATTTGGCACACAAATAGTTCTCCATTAACCCTTTTTGTAAAAAGAGTAGAATCAATTTTCCCAATTTCAAAGCCTTTTTCAATACGGAACTTGGTCAAGCATTTATACCATGCTCTAGGAGCTTGTTTAAGACCATAAAGAGCTTTGTGAAGTTTGTAAACATGATTGGGTTTCTTAGGATTGACAAAGCCGGGAGGTTGCTTAACATAAACTTCCTCCTCTATTTCACCATTTAGAAAAGCACTTTTAATGTCCATTTGGTACAAGGTGATATCATGATGATTAGCATAGGCAAGTAAGATGCGAATGGACTCAAGTCTAGCAACGGGAGTATAAGTATCACCATAGTCCATACCTTCGACTTGTGTGTAGCCTTGGGCGACGAGACATGCTTTGTTGCGAACTACTTGTCCATCTTCATCTAGCTTGTTGCGAAACACCCATTTGGTACCGATGACGTTGTGGTTGTTGTAGGGCTTCTCAACCAATGTCCAAACTTGGTTCCTCTCAAAGTTATGTAGCTCTTCATGCATAGCATTTATCCAATACGGATCTTCCAATGCTTCTTCAACCTTCATAGGTTCAATGCTAGAGATGAAAGAATAGTTTTCACAAAAGTTAGCTAAACGAGTTTTAGAGCGAGTGATTCTCCCGGTTTGAATGTCATTGTAGATTTGCTCGACGGGATGATCTTTAGCAATTCTTGCTCGAGCTCGTGAAAGCTTTTGCTTGGGTCTTCGTTGAACATCTTCTTCATCTTGTTCTTCTTCTTGGCCTTCTTCATTGTTGGCGTTTTCGTTCTCTTGTCGTGGTGGAGAAGGAGGTTGTCGATGTTCATCTTGATGCACTTCCTCGTTTTCTTCATCGTGGTGTGTCCCGCTTGTGGATGCTTCCGTATCAACTCGTGGTTCACCTCTTCGTGAAGTAGAAGCTTCCACTTGGACGGACGAGGTACTCTCCTTCACCTCCATTGGACGAACCTTGCTAATAGCCAAGTCTTGAATTGCTTCCGAAGGATCTTTGTCTCCTACATCAATTGGCAATTGCTCTACTTGCGAGCCGTTAGATTCATCAAACTTCACATCTACCGTCTCTTCAACCTTTCGGGTGAAATTGTTGTAGACACGGTAAGTGTGTGAGTTTGAGCCATAACCTAGTAGGAAACCTTCATGAGATTTAGGAGCAAATTTAGAACGACGATGCTAATCAAGAATGTAGCACTTTGAGCCGAATACTCGAAAGTATTCAACTTGGGGTTTGTTACCGGTGAGGAGCTCGTATGTCATCTTGCCGAGTAGCTTGTGAAGATGATGAGGACATCAATACCATTGTTACACCCACAGCCCCTGCTGCTATACATACTGGACCAATTACTAGAGCTCGCGCACGCCAACTAAATTACCAGGTACTTTCGTTTCTTGGTAATGATTCTAATGTTCATGAGAATATGATGCTGCCTAAATTGGATACATTTGTTTTGTTTACAAATGAAGGGCCTAGCTTGGAGAAGGATGAACATTGGAGCAAGAACAAGCATGGAGATGATGGCATGCGCAAGGGGGACAAGAACGGAGTTACAAGTGATGATTTCAGGACTTTCAAGCCACCATAATGAGTGCATGAAGCCTTGGACGAAATATACAAGATGCCACTTCATAAATTTCGTCCAGAGGCTATTGTAGGTGCTGCGTCACCTTATTATTGGGCCAGGCCCATGTAATTTCGAAATACATAAGTATAGGCTATTTTTAGAGTCCGTATGTGTGGGGAAACAAGAGATAGGGTTAGTTTCGGACCCCTCCACCAAGGGCCACGAAATTCACCCCCTCTTCCTCCATATATATGGCCCTTAGGGCACCGTTTAGACTTTGGGTTTTGTTTAGATTAAAAGTTCGCCATAGCTGCAACTTCGCGTACTTCGTTTGTGTTCCACGACCAGACAAAGGCGTCACAGAACCCCACCTTGATCAATAAAGCTTTCCTCTTATATTCACAATATCCAGATTGCAATCTTAGTTTCTTCCTTGTTCTTCGTTTGCTGCGAAACAGACCTTCGTGGTCGAGTTGATCGTGCTTGGCGTGGTCAATAACCTCTCGGAGTTGGTTTTGCGATTGCTAAGGCGCGACGTCCTCGCACGTTAAGTAGTCGGATCGTCAAAGTCGACTTCATCCAAAACGATAACCACCATCTCATCGAAGGCGGGACACCTCGCCTCTATCAAGTGGTATCAGATTTCCGGGTTGCTCGGAGAGATTTTACGATTTTCGTAGTTTAGATCGAGTCTGTTCATCATACCTATAGTCCACGAAAAAGCCAAAAAATTAGGGTTAGTTCATCCCATCCGAACCAATCGAGCCTTTGCACAATCTTTTACATATTTGCTTTGTTGAATTTGCGGTTGCATCGTCGTGTCAAGTTCTGGTCTTAGCGTCTAGTCTTTTAGAGTTTGAGTTACATTCACGAGGTTGTCATGTCGCTGCCGCCATATACCACCACCACATATTCACCGCCAATCCGAATCCATATCGCCACCACATATCCGCCGCCATCACGCCCATCCGAGTCCACCGCAACATATATCCGCCACCAGTCCGAGTTCCACCAGATTCATCTCCGCCACCAATCCGAGTTCCACCAGATTCATCTCCGCCACCAGTCCGAGTTCCACCAGATTCATCTCCGCCACCAGTCCGAGTTCCACCAGATTCATCTCCGCCACCAGTCCTAGTCCGAGTCCAGTAATTTTTGCATTGTTCTCGATTTCCAGATCACGCGATACTCCGAGTCGTGACAGTGGAGGACTCCCCAACTTCCGAGCCATCCGCAGAAGAAAAATAGTTCCAGTTTAAAAAAAAAATAATTCTGGCTAGGCAGTTTTTAGACCATTTGTAGACTTTTTCGAAAAAATTGATTCGGAGCAAAAAAAAGAGAAAAAAAAAGTGCAAAAAAAAGAAAAACAAAAGAGAAAAAAATTCAGAGTGTGCTCCTCCCTTGTTTACGTGCCGCGCCGTGATTTTGTTGGTGTTCTAGGCTCGCGTCTCTAGCACAGTCTAGCCTAGGACCAGACCTGATCTGCGTCGTTGAGCTTTTATTCAACTTTGCATCTCTGAATTGATTACTGCTGACCCTTTTTGCTACCATATTATAAGCCTTCCCAGCTCCACATACATCTACGTCGTGCTTTGGAATCTCCCTGGTAATCTCTCTATCCAAGCTTTGAGAGTTTTGACTACAACGGTTGCCGATCACCGCTTTCTTCTTTGGGTAAGAACTGGTAAGAATTTGAGATTTGCTTGACGGGTTTGTGATACACCACCACCACTTCTTAGTAGTCTGTGGGACCATATTCTTGTGTGTTTCTATTTGCTGCTAACCATGGTAGGATCACAAGCGATGAGACTGATTGGGAGAACTCGACGAACAAACAGCTACATGATAAATTTCAGCAAATGATGAGTGGACAGGTGCAAGATGTGCTAAACAGATTTGACGAGGCCATGGAGAAGATAGATGGCATTGAGAAGGCGTTTGAAACAAAGCTTGATAGCAAGTTTAATGAATTGCTCGCGTTTTCCACAACCACCGCCGGCTGCACCTATCGCACCTCTGCCGCGACAACAACTCGCCCCTTCGAATCGGTATGGGCGAGCTCAGCGTGTTCCTATTGAGCCAGGACAAAATTCTGGTGCATTGCTCTGCTGTTGGTGCTTCTTTGGCTCCTGCTACTGCTGCTGCTGGTACCGAGGAGGATGATGAGTATGTGGGCGATTATGAGGATGAGGTTTATCAAAATCAGAACTACGTGCAGCCACCAAACCACCACCAGCAGGTCGACCTCGGTATATATTCGTAATGGTAGGCTGCACCACCACCTCAGTGCGAGATGATGTCCATATTCCTAAACTGAAATTGAATATTCCACCATTTCAGGGTAGATATGATCTGATATATATCTTACTTGGGAGTTAGAAACTGAACAACGTTTTACATGTTTACAATATCCCAAGGAGAGCGGAGTTCTTCTTCTGTTTGTGCTTTCACTAGTTTTGCATGTGTATGGTGGTCTGAACATTGTAGATTATATCCTATTCCCGCTACTTGGGCTGCTTTGAAAACTGCTATGCGTACTCGTTGGGTTCCACCATATTATCAACGTGAATTGCTTCAAAAATTGCAGCGTTTAAGACAAGGAAAAAATTCTGTAGAAGAATATTATCAGGAATTACAAACTGGCATGATTAGATGTGGTATTGTTGAGGAGAATGAAGCTATGCTTGCACATTTTATAGGTGGATTAAATAGAGAGATTCAGACCATTCTAGAGTATAAGGAGTATACTAATATCACTCGTTTATTCCATCTTGCTTGTAAAGCTAAACATGAAGTGCAGGATCGACAAGCATTGGCGCGAACTAACTTTTTTGCAGGTCGACTTTCATCATGGACACCACGTTCATCATCTACTTCCACTGCACCATCACCTCCTTCAGGTGCCACCTCCAATCGTGATACAAGAAAGCAGGCACAACCACCACTATCTGCCAAGAGCACACCTGTCGGGCCTGCACAGAGTTCTTCTTCTTCCATGGCGTCAACAGGGCACACAAGTGATATTATTTGTCGTCGTTGTAAGGGAAGAGGACATTTTTGAGAGAATGCAAATCTCAGCATGTGATGATTGCTCACGAGGATGGTGGGTATGAGTCCGCTAGTGATTATGATGAGGAGACTTTGGCTCTTATTACACATGAGGAACACGGTGGAGATGATTACGATCATGAGACACAATACATGGCTGCTGAAGGTCTTGACAGGTATGAATGTTTAGTTGCTCAATGTGTTTTGAGTGTGCAGGTTACACAAGTGAGCAAAATCGGAGGCATAATTTGTTCCATACAAAGGAGTTGTGAAGGAACGTTCTATTCAGCGTCATCATAGATGGAGGAGCTGCAACAACTTGGCTAGCATGGAGATGGTGGAGAAGCTATCTCTCACCACAAGACCACATCCACATCCTTACTACATCCAATGGTTCAACAACAGCGGAAAGGTTAAGGTAACACGTCTTTGTTAGTGTGCATTTTAGTATCTCTACATATGCTGATTATGTTGATTGTGATGTGGTACCTATGCAAGCATGTTCCTTATTACTTGGTAGACCATGGCAATTTGATAAAAATTCTGTACACCGTGGTAGAAACAATCAGTATACTCTTGTTCATAAGGATAAAAATGTTACTTTGCTTCCTATGACTCCTGATTCCATTTTGAAGTATGATATTAATAGAGCTAATAAAGCAAAACAGGAGAAAAATAAGAGTGAAAATCAGATTGTGGCAAAAGAATTTGAGCAACAAATGAAGCCTAATAATAAACCATCAAGTGTTGCTTCAGAAATTAAATTGAAAAGTGCATGTTTCCTTGCCACCAAATCTGATATTGATGAGTTAGATTATAGCAAATCTATTTGCTATGCTTTTGTGTGCAAAGAGGCATTATTTTCATTCGAGGACGTGCCTTCCTCTTTGCCCCCTGCTGTCACTAACTTTTTGCAGGAGTTCGCCGTCTTCCCACAAGGCGTGCCACCGGATTACCAACTATTCGAGGATTGAGCATCAAATTGACTTAATTCCGGTGCATCGTTACCCAACCGTGCACCATACCGTACCAATCCGGAAGAGGCGAAGGAGATTATCGTCAAGTCAGGAGCTGCTCGACAAAGGTTATATCTGCGAATCTCTTAGTCCTTGTGCTGTTCCTATTATACTAGTGCCTAAAAAGGATGGTACGTCGCGTATGTGTGTTGATTGTAGAGGCATTAATAATATTACTATTCGTTATCGTCATCCTATTCCTAGGCTAGATGATATTCTTGATGAATTGAGTGGCTCTACAATATTCTCCAAAGTTGATTTGCGTAGTGGCTACCATCAAATTCGTATGAAATTGGGAGATGAATGGAAAACAGCATTTAAAACTAAGTTTGGTTTATATGAGTGGTTAGTCATGCCTTTTGGGTTAACTAATGCACCTAGTACTTTCATGAGACTAATGAACGAAGTTTTACGTGCTTTCATTGGACGATTTGTGGTAGTCTATTTTGATGATATACTGATTTATAGCAAATCTTTGGAAGAACATTTGGAACATTTACCTGCTGTTTTTAATGCTCTTCGTGATGCACGTTTGTTTGGTAATCTTGGGAAGTGCACCTTTTGCACCGACCGAGTATCTTTTCTTGGCTATGTTGTTACTCCACAGGGCATTGAAGTTGATAAAGCCAACATTGAAGCTATTGAGAGTTGGCCGCAGCCCAAAACGGTCACACAAGTGAGGAGTTTTCTTGGACTCGCTGGTTTCTATAGGCGTTTTGTGAGAGATTTTAGCACAATTGCTGCACCTCTCAATGAGCTTACAAAGAAGGATGTGCCTTTTGTTTGGGGTACCGCACAGGAAGAAGCCTTCACGACATTGAAAGAAGTTGACACATGCTCCTTTACTCCAACTTCCTGATTTTAATAAGACTTTTGAGCTTGAATGTGATGATAGTGGAATTGGATTAGGAGGTGTGTTATTACAAGATGGCAAACCTGTTGCATACTTTTATGAAAAATTGAGTGGGCCTAGGCTGAACTATTCTACTTATGATAAAGAATTATATGCTCTTGTTCGGACTTTAGAGACATGGCAACATTATTAATGGCCCAAAGAATTTGTTATACATTCTGATCATGAATCTTTGAAACATATTAAAAGTCAAGCTAAACTGAATCGTAGACATGCTAAATGGATTGAATTCATTGAGACTTTCCCTTATGTCATTAAACACAAGAAGGGTAAAGAAAATGTTATTGCTGATGCATTGTCTCTTCGTTATACTATGCTTTCACAACTTGACTTTAAAATATTTGGTTTGGAGACCATCAAAGATCAATATGTGCATGATGCTGAATTTAGTGATGTATTGCAGAATTGTAAAGAAGGTAGAACATGGAACAAGTTCGTCGTTAATGATGGATTTGTGTTTCTTTCTAACAAGCTATGCATTCCAGCTAGCTCCGTTCGTCTTTTGTTGTTGTAGGAGGCGCATGGAGGAGGACTAATGGGACACTTTGGCATGAAGAAGACGGAGGATATACTTGCTACACATTTCTTTTGGCCAAAGATGAGACGGGATGTTGAGCGTTTTGTTGCTCGCTGCACTACATGTCAAAAAGCTAAGTCACGACTCAATCCTCATGGTTTATATATGCCTTTGCCTGTACCTAGTGTTCCTTGGGAGGATATATCTATGGACTTTGTCTTAGGTTTACCTCGAACAAAGAAGGGGAGGGATAGCATATTTGTTGTCGTGGATAGATTCTCGAAAATGGCACACTTTATACCATGTCATAAAAGCGATGATGTTGTTAATGTTGCTGATTTGTTCTTTCGTGAAATTATTTGCTTGCATGGTGTGCCAAATACTATTGTTTCAGATCGTGATACTAAATTTCTTAGTCACTTTTGGAGATGTTTATGGGCTAAGTTGGGGACTAAACTGCTTTTTAGTACTACTTGTCACCCCCAAACTGATGGACAAACTGAAGTAGTCAATAGAACATTGTCTACTATGCTTAGGGCTGTTTTGAAGAATAATAAGAAAATGTGGAAGAATGCTTGCCTCATATTGAATTTGCTTATAATCGTTCATTGCATTCTACTACTAAGATGTGCCCTTTTGAAATTATGTATGGTTTCCTACCTCGTGCACCTATTGATTTGTTGCCTCTTCCATCTTCGGAGAAGGTTAATTTTGATGCTAAAGAACGTGCTGAATTGATTTTAAAAATGCATGAGTTAACTAAGGAAAACATTGAGCGTATGAATGCTAAATATAAACTTCTGGAGATAAGGGTAGAAAATATGTTGTGTTTGCACCGGAGATCTTGTTTGGTTACATTTGCGTGAGGATAGATTTCTGATTTGCGCAAATAAAAGCTAATGCCACGTCTTCTGGTCCCTTTAAGGTGTTGGAGAAAGTAAATGATAATGCATATAAACTTGAGCTGCTGCAGATTTTGGGGTTAGTCCCACTTTTAACATTGCAGATTTGAAGCCATATTTGGGTGAGGAAGATGAACTTCCGTCGAGGACGACTTCATTTCAAGAAGGGAGGATGATGAGGACATCAATACCATTGTTACACCCACAGCCCCTGCTGCTATACATCTTGGACCAATTACTAGAGCTCACATGACGCCAACTAAATTACCGGTACTTTCGTTTCTTGGTAATGATTCTAATGTTCATGAGAATATGATGCTGCCTAAATTGCATACATTTGTTTTGCTTACAAATGAAGGGCCTAGCTTGGAGAAGGATGAACATTGGAGGAAGAACAAGCATGGAGATGATGGCATGCGCAAGGGGGACAAGAACGGAGTTACAAGTGATGATTTCAGGACTTTCAGGCCACCATAATGAGTGCATGAAGCATTAGACGAAATATACAAGATGCCACTTCATAAATTTCGTCCAGAGGATATTCTAGGTGTTGCGTCACCTTATTATTGGGCCAGGCCCATGTAATTTCGAAATACATAAGTATAGGCTATTTTTAGAGTCCGTATGTGTGGGGAAACAAGAGATAGGGTTAGTTTCGGACCCCTCCACCAAGGGCCACGAAATTCACCCCCTCTTCCTCCATATATACAGCCCTTAGGGCACCGTTTAGACTTTGGGTTTTGTTTAGATTAAAAGTTCGCCATAGCTGCAACTTCGCGTACTTCGTTTGTGTTCCACGACCAGACAAAGGTGTCACAGAACCCCACCTTGATCAATAAAGCTTTCCTCTTATATTCGCAATATCCAGATTGCAACCTTAGTTTCTTGCTTGTTCTTCATTTGCTGCGGAAGCAGACCTTCGTGGTCGAGTTGATGCGTGCTCGGCGTGGTCAATAACCTCTCGGAGTTGGTTTAGCGATTGCTAAGGCGCGACGTCCTCGCACGTTCGTAGTCGGATCGTCAAAGTTGACTTCATCCAAAACGATAACCACCATCTCATCGAAAGACGGGACACCCTTGCCTCTATCAGAAGATACAAGCGATTTGTCGCATGACAAGCTGTCTCAATCGCTTCTGCCCAAAAGTGCTTCATCGTCTTGTACTCATCAAGCATCGTTCTCGCCATTTCGATGAGCGTCCGGTTCTTCCTCTCAACAACTCCGTTTTGTTGAGGTGTGTACGTAGCCGAGAACTCGTGTGAAATCCCTTCTTCGTCAAGAAAGGTGTCCACATTTGCGTTCTTGAACTCCGTTCTGTTGTCGCTGCAAACCTTCTTGATCTTCACTTCAAATTGATTTTGGGCCTTCCTAGCGAAGTTTTTGAAGATCTTTTGGACCTGCGATTTATCATCGAGAAAGAACACCCACGTAAATCTTGAAAAATCATCAACAATAACTAGACCAAAAGAATTTCCACCAAGACTCTTGTAAGAGTTGGGACCAAAAAGATCCATGTGAAGCAGCTCGAGTGGCCTCCTTGTGGTCATGATGTTCTTCACGGGATGCCTTCCTCCAACCTGTTTACCTGCTTGACAAGCACTGCAAAGTCTATCCTTATCAAATATGACATCGTTAACTACAAGAATATGATTTCCTTTAATAATCTTGTCAAGGTTTCGCATACCAACATGACCTAGTTGTCTATGCCATAACCAACCTTTTGAGGATTTAGCAATGAAGCAAGTTTTAGGTTGAGCCTTTTTAGTCAAATCAACAATGTATAGATCACCTCTACGCACACCGGTAAAGACCATTTTATGATTGTCTCGACGAAATACTTGGCAATCTACTTCAGTAAATAGAACATTGAAACCGAAATCAGCAAGTCTAGATACTGAAAGTAAGTTGTATCCAAGAGATTCAACGAGCATAACATTTTGTATGGAACTATCATGTGATATGGCCACCTTACCGACGCCAACCACCTTACCCTTTGAGTTGTCACCGAAAGTGACATACTTTCGAGGACTATCATTATCAGTAGGCTCACGAAACATGTCTTTATCTCCGGTCATGTGATCGGTACATCCACTATCAAGAACCCATTCCTTTCCTCCTGACATATATCCCCGAAGATTTGCCATAAGACCAAAGTGTCTCATTGTATCATCAAGATCGAAGTCACTATCATCATCCTCATCATAGCATCCATGTTTAACATCGTCATGTGGTGGATCAAGTCCTAGAGAGGGTGATTCATTAGAGTGAGTTTGACAATGATCTTGCTTATGAATTTTTATAGCTTTGGAAATAATATCACTAATAATACCAACATTTCCTTTGGCACGCATAAGGTTTATAAGCTTAAATAGACGATCACCAAACATAGGATCACTAGAATTCATCTTACTAAAAGCAATAGACTTATGTAGAATTTCATCAAGATTTTTCAAGGAATAGTCTGGAAATCGTTCCTCAAGAAATTTCCATATAGTGTAGGCACACTTGAAAGTAGGCAAGCATCCAATCAAGTTTCTAGGCAATTCTCTAATGATAAGTTCGGCAGTTCTAAAATTCCTAATCATGTCAATTGACTCATCATGGGTAGGATGCATAGGATCAACATAAGGAGCACAAGGGCTAGCAATGTACTTGTTCAAATGATATTGATTGAAAATAACAAGCATCTCATTTTTCACTCATGAAAATACTCTCCATCAAGAATAGGCACTCTATGTCTAAGACTCCCAATAGTAGACTCATCCATCTTCCTCCAATGGTGATTAAACCAAAGCAATGGAGACCAATGCTCTGATACCACTTATCAGACCTTGAGAAGAGGTGTCTAGAGGGGGGGTGATTAGACACTAAGTACCAAAGTTGCAGTTTTTAAGTTTTCTTAAGTTTAAGTGGAGATTAGGCACAAGTTTAACATTCACAATACATATCAAGCAAGCATGCAAGAGTATCTGGGCA
The DNA here is from genome assembly GCA_021437245.1 of Aegilops speltoides. Lineage (NCBI taxonomy): Eukaryota > Viridiplantae > Streptophyta > Magnoliopsida > Poales > Poaceae > Aegilops > Aegilops speltoides. Next base: position 209,283,531 of record CM038141.1, read on the forward strand.
GCGGAAAGTAAAGCATGCAATTTGCAAGAATGTAAAGGGAAGGGTTTGGAGGATTCAAACGCAATTGGAGACATGGATGTTTTTGGCGTGGTTCCGTTAGGTGGTGCTATCGTACATCCACATTGATGGAGACTTCAACCCACGAAGGGTAACGGTTGCGCGAGTCCATAGAGGGCTCCACCCACGAAGGGTCCACGAAGAAGCAACCTTGTCTATCCCACCATGGCCGTCGCCCACGAAGGACTTGACTCACTAGCGGTAGATCTTCATGAAGTAGGCGATCTCCTTGCCCTTACAAACTCATTGGTTCAACTCCACAATCTTGTTGGAGGCTCCCAAGTGACACCTAGCCAATCTAGGAGACACCACTCTCCAAGAAGTAACAAATGGTGTGTTGATGATGAACTCCTTGCTCTTGGGCTTCAAATGATAGTCTCCCCAACACTCAACTCTCTCTCATAGGTTTTGGATCTGGTGGAAAGAAGATTTGAGTGGAAAGCAACTTGGGGAAGGCTAGGGATCAAGATTCATATGGTAGGAATGGAATATCTTGGCCTCAACACATGAGTAGGTAGTTCTCTCTCAGAAAATGTCTGCTGGAAGTGTAGGTTCAGTCTGATGGCTCTCTCCACGAATGAAGAGGAGGTGGAGGGGTATATATAGCATCCACACAAAATCTAACCGTTACACACAATCTACCAAACTCGATGGGACTGAATTGTTAAACTCAGTCAGACTGATTTAGCAAATAATGTGACCGTTAGGGTTTTCGGTGGGACCGAAATGCAACTCGGTGAGACTGATTCGGTTAGGGTTAGGGCATAACGTAATCTCGGTAGGACCGATTACACAAACTCGGTGAGACCGATTTTGGTAATAAGCTTTCCAGAGAGTTGGTCAGGCAAACTCGGCTTGACCGATTACCCAAACTCGGTAGGACCGATTTTGGTAATAAGTTAACCAGAGAGTTTGCATTGTAATCTCGGTAGTACCGATTGCTCAAACTCGGTGAGACCGATTTTGAAAATGGACATACACAGAGAGATTACAATCCCATCTCGGTGAGACCGAGATCCCTAACGGTAAGACCGGTTTGCTTAGGGTTTGTGGTAGTGGCTATGACTTTTGGAATCGGTGGCGCCAGATAGGAAGAATCGGTGTGACCGATTTTGGCTTTAGGTTTAGGTCATTCGTGGACGTGGGAAAGTAGTTGAGGGTTTTGGACCATATCACTAACCACATGAAGCAAGAGGCTCATTAAGCAACAACTCATCCCTCCTTGATAGTATTGGCTTTTCCTATAGACTCAATGTGATCTTGGATCACTAAAATGTAAAATGAAGAGTCTTGAGCTTGAAGCTTGAGCCAATCCTTTGTCCTTAGCATCTTGAAGGAGTTCCCACATCCTTTAGTCCATGCCACTCCATTGTTGAACTTATCTGAAACATACTAGATAAAAGTGTTAGTCCAACAAGAGATATGTTGACATTAATTACCAAAACCACCTAGGGAGCACTTGTGCTTTCAGCAGCCCATGGTCCTCGCCTGGATGGGGGGCTATGGCGGGCAAGCGGCGGCTGTCGTGCATGACTCTTGACTCCTGCAGCTCCTGAGTGTTTCTTGCGATGAACTCCTGAGGGTTTGGCCCTCCTTGCCTCATACCTTCCTGAGGGAAACGTGCTTTGAAGCACGCCTCCAAGTGGTGCCCGAGCGCCTCCCTCATGACCTTGGCAAAGTCGCTGGCCCTCCAGGGGAGAGCCCCCGAGCCTTGCCCGAGGAGGGCGCCGGGCGCGCCTTCCTATGCGACAGAGGGTGGCGCCCCATGAACGGGCGCGGATCCTGTCGCAACGCCTCTGGAGGTGCCTACCTCCTGATGGTTTGGGCCAGGTGAAGCCTTTTTCTTCTTAGGGACTGCCTCGGGGAGGCTCCCGCTCCTGTGATCCGGGTCTTCGATTGCTGCTGCCTGGAAGGCATGCTCAAGAGAACACACTGCATGCTTTTCTTCGCATGGGACTGTGATGACTCCACCGCTTCCTGGCAACTTGAGGACATTGTAGCCATGGTGAGGTACCCGAGGATGGCATTGTATGACAGGCGAATGTGGGCGACGTCGAAGTCAATGAGCTCAGTGCGGTAGTTGTTGCGCTGCCCAAAGGTGACAGGAAGGCGAACCTGCCCTATCGGAACAGTGGAACCATTAGTAACTCCTGAGAAAGGCTTGGTCGGCTGAAGCTGATCATATGGCACTTGGAGATTGTTGAACATCTCAACGGACAGGACGTTGAGTCCTGCACCGCCATCAATGAGGGTCCTGGTGACTTGCGCGTTGCTGATAACTGGGGAACAAAGCATTGGGAGGACACCGGCTGTTGTCCCGCACTTGAGCTGATCCGCTGAGCTGAACGTGATAGGACACGTGGACCACCTGAGAGGGCGCGTGGCCTCAAGCTTGGGGAGGACTGCATTCACCTCGCGAGCAAACTGCTTGAAGATGCGCTATGAGGCTGGGGCCTGGGCGCCGCCCAGGATGCAAGTGATTGCGCGAGGCTCCTGGAAGCCCCCAGCCGCCTCGTCCTGATGATGGTGTTCATTCCTCCTCGGTGGTGGTGGTATAGGAGGGAGGCCTGTGTTGCCTTGAGGGCGGTCCTCATGAGGCTAATCCCTCCAACCTCCCTCGTGAGGCTGGTCCTGCCAGCGGTCCGCGCGAGGTCGGTCACGCCACCCTTGGTGAGGGCCACGGTCTTCCCATCGTCCTCCACCTCTTCCTCCTGCTCGGCCATAGCCCCGGTTGTTGCGCTCGGGGCATCGGCCGATGCGTCCATCTCGCACAGCCCTGAGTTCTTGGCATTCGTTGGTGTTGTGGGTGTGGAGGTCGTGGTACACGCAGTATCGGCTGTCCTTGGATGATTCCGACTGATCCCTGCCTCGCTTGGTGTCTTGCTCTGCTGCGAGGACAGCCACTCCTTTGCGCTTCACGTCCTTGACCTTGGGCTTCTTCTCTTCCGGATCAGCAGCAAGGGGCTCGAGGAGGGAGAGGCGCCCTTCCTCTGCCCTGGCGCACTTGGTCGCCAAGTTAAACAACTCCAGAGAGGTGCACATGTCTTCGTGGATCGCTAGCTCCTCTTTCATCTTGATGTCACACACGCCATCGGAGAAGGCTGAGATGATGGCCTCCTCAGTCACCCTGGGGATCCTGAGGCGGGCGTTGTTGAAGTGCTGGATGTACTTCTGCTGGGTCTCTCCTGGCTGTTGCTTCATGCGGCGCAGGTCACTCATGGCCGGGCGCCGGTCGCGAGAGCCTTGGAAGTTGGCGATGAAGCGAGTGCGCATCTCATCCCAAGAGGAGATCCTGCCGGGGGCAGGTTCAAGAGCCAGGTGCGGGAGCCAACCTTGAGCGCCATGGGAAACCAGTTCGCCATGACCTTCTCGTCCCCGTTGGCGGCTTCGATGCCCAGCTCATAGAGCTGTAGGAACTCCGCGGGGTCAGCAGTGCCGTCGTAGCGAGGAGGCGGGTCAGGTTTGAACTTGCCTGGCCAGGCCACACTGCGCAGCTCGGCGGTGAAGGCGCGGCAGCCTGCGGTGGCCACCGGAGCTCTTTGCTGATGCAGGGCTTGCTCCTGGGGATTCCCGCGCGCCGCTACCTGGAGCAGCGCGGGGTTTTGACGTAGTGGCGCAACGGTGCCGGTAACACACGAGCACCTTCTTGGGGACGAGGGATTTCTTGGCAGCTCCTTTCTTGTTGTGTAGGCGCCGGACGCGGTGGATCTCGTCTTGGGGCCGCGTGCCTTGCAGCTAGGGCACCTTCTTGGGGAGGAGGTGGCGGAGGCACCTCCTGATCTGCGCCTCCTGCGCAGGACGGTTGGCGAGGCAGCGAGAGGGACGGTGCAGGGGAGCCCCCTGCGGCGCTGACGAGCTCGGTGATGTGAGCAAGCCACTCGTCGTAGAGGTCGTCGACGGGACAGTAGTGCAGGAGCTCACATGCCAAGAGCAACGCAGCATGCGCGTCCGTGGGGGTGCGACGGGCGTGGGACGATGAGCCGGCTGGAGTCAGCGACGGGGTGGCGGTGCGGCCTTCTCGCCGCACCGAGGGATGCAATGACGACACTTGTTGCTCGTTCCCCGCCGGGCCAGTGGCGGCGTTGGCGGCAGGCGACGAGGAACAACGGGAGCACCCACCGACGGGAGCCGTCTAGGTGACTCGGGCGGCGAGAGTAGCCCGACGCTCGGCGCGGGCTCGTCGAGCGTCAGACATGGGCGCGACGGACGATGAACGCGAGGTGGTGGAAGAAGGATTCCGGTGCACCCCTACCTGGCGCGCCAAATGTCGGATTTCGGGTTCCGGCAGACCCTTGAGATTCAAACTCTGGGGTGCGCGCGAAGATCTTTCCCCTACCAACTCACGTCTCGAGGCCTCGCAAGGAATCTAGGCTAGAAAGAAGGACACACAAGGGACACAAGGTTTATACTGGTTCAGGCCACCATTGTGGTGTAATACCCTACTCTAGTGTGTGGTGTGGTGGATTGCCTCAGGGGATGATGATGAACAATACACGGGGAGAACAGCCTCGCGAGGGGCTGTTCTTGAGCTGGTGCGATGAACTGCTTGGGTGAGTTCAGTCGCCTCTCTCTCTCTTGTCTACCCAAAAACTCTCCCCTTTCTCTATGGTGTCTAGCCCTATTTATAGAGGGAGGCCCTGGGCCTCGTCCCAAATATCGAGCGGGAAGGGCGCCAACAATTGGCCATTTTGAAGGGGAACATCTAGTACACTTATCCTGACTAAAGTAGGTCCTCGACTGCCAAAGACTCTGGTGGTGACGCCGTCCTGGGCTCCACGGTGACCTCCATCCTACCCCTCCGCTGGTCTTGGTCTTGTTGCACCAAAACGGTAACCTTTGCCTGATGCCTTGGCCTGTGCTTGCCCCCTTTGCACTGAAGGGGAAACAAGGACACTACACAGGCCGGCGCCCGCTTGGCGCCCACCTGGTCTCGATCGTCATGGCTTGCGTCACGGGCACCTGGCGAGGTACCCTGCCTTGATCTCTCCGCCCCCTCGCGAGCCCACCTAATGAGGCTGCTCCTGAGGAAGCTTCCTGTTGTCCGCCCCGCAAGGTCTTGAGCTTGAGATGATGAAGCTGGGCTGCACTGGGCCCCCACTTGAGCCACGCCGCAGGCAGGCAAGTTTGGGGACCCCCATTCCCAGAACGCCGACACTTGCATCCCCGTCTGCATTTTTTACATGGCGAATGGTTGATCAAATAAGAGGAGTCGACCTTGCTATTGTAGCAGAGGACGGGTACTGATAAGGTTATACCAATGTGCAGGATGTGTACCGGATCCCGTAGCACTGTCATGCTTCGCTAAAAAATGGTTTTGCTTGTCTCAGATGATATCTCCAGAAGAAATAAGAGTTAAAGTCATAGTTGCATAGGCGTGTAAGCTAAGAGAGTAGTGAAAGGATATCCAAACATCGTCGGAACAGTGCACTAGGGAGTGATATGTGGATACCTAGTTCTGCCCGGCGTTTGGGCATGCTCGCTTAGCTAGAGTGCGGGTCACTCCAGAGCCATTGAGGGTGATGCGCTGGCTTTGGCTGGCCGTGCACTAATGCAGATCTTGAGTGGCAGCGGAGCGCTACGATGTGGTGGATGAGACCGTTGGTGAAGCCCCAACGGCCTCGGGGGGCAGAGGTGCAACAATGTGCTCGGTGAAGTAGCCCCGGTGAGGTGGGAGACGACGTCGGTGAAGCGCACGTGATGAGGTGGAAGTTAGTGTCTGTGAGGCACGTCGGTTGTGGCGGCCGATGTTGTCAGTGGACCACCCGGTGTGGTGGATGAGGGCGTAGATGAGGTAGCTCCGGTGCGGTGGTGAAGCGCGACCGTCGTCTTCATGGTCATCGTCCGACACAGAGGTGGAGAAAGAGATGAGAGGAGGGGCGATTCAAACTTTTCTTGGGTTGGCAGCGAATTAGGGGTTTGAGCGCTCTGGGCGCGAAAGGGGACGGTGGAGAAGGGAGATTTTGCAGGGGTGGAATTGGGGCCGCCAGATATTTCATTCCAAAACATGGAAGCGCGAACTTATTTTGTTGTCCTTCTGTTTTTTGGGGGGGCGAAGGAGGGGTGGGTGGCTGGGTGCTATCGTCCGTACGACACACGCGACCACCACGAAACAACCCTGGTCTGCCTGGTGCGCCTACATTTGAGAATGCAAACGAATCTTCTTTGAGTTGCAAAAGAATCTGTATGTATTACCATGCCCGTTTTATCTTTGCAAATAATTAGACATTCGAAACGAGATACTATAAATTAATTAATGAGGAGTTATTTGAATTAGATTGTGTGTCACAGAGAGATCTCCAATTCTAACGTGGATTTCGCATTTCATGTTATCCACGCTACATTTTAGTACACAAATTCATATGTGTATGATGAACACCATGATAGTGAGAAAACTTTGGGGGGATTCAAACATATGACCTACAAAATAGCAAAACAATCGAGTCAATCTCAACTTTTCTAAACCTAGTATGGCACGGATTCAAAATAATTACAAAAGCCATATGCATGCTCCTCAATTCGAATCTTACAATGTACACTACATTGAAACGTCGATATTAAGTCTCGTTCTATCTACATTCAAATGTTGTTTTTAGCCCCACCCCCCTCGGCACACATGCTACATACTTCCTGGATCGATCAATCTTCCTCTCCTAACCACCTTAGGAAGCTATCGGTTTTCGACACACATTCATTCTTTCTCTTCATGTTTTGATCTCTAACTCTCTCAACTGCACAACCCCCCTTTTCCACTCTATTACCAAATGTATCTACGTCACACACCCGCCATTGCACTCCATGTCGAGCTCTCTCTCTCTCTCTCTCTCTCTCTCTCTCTCTCTCTCTCTCTCTCTCTTTCTCTCTCTCTCCCTAGATACATGCATTTCCTATGTAGACACCCCCTCTGATGCGCACGCATGCACGTTATCTATCTAGGTCACTCTCTCGAGACTGTCTCAATCTTTCTTCTTCATGGCGGGGCACACTCGCTCAATCTCGCTCTCTTTATCTAAGTCTCGATTAACCTTGCTTTCTTTCAAACACAAATGATATATCTCCCTATTCGGGCCTCGATCGACACACACTCTGTACTCTCTCACACAGATTGTCTATCTAGGTCAGTCCATCCAAGCCGCTCCCACTCTTTCGACCTCATGGTGGGCCACGCTCGCTCAATCTCTCTCTCTCTCTCTCCATCTCTCTCTCCCTCTCTCTCTATCTCTCTCTCTCTCTCTGCATGTCTCGATTGACCTCGCTCTTTCTCGGACACAAACGATATATCTCCATGTTTGAGCCCAATTCGACATATTCATATTGTATACTCTCTCAGGCACATTGTCTATGTCACTCTCTCCAACCCGTCTCACTCTTTTGATTGCACGACTACCCACACTCGCTCAATCTCTCTGCCTTTATATATGTAATAGATTGACCTTGCTTCCTCCCACACACAAAATATATCTACATGTATGTGACCGGATCATCTCTCGAGCTCTATCTTACATCCGTCACCCTTCCCACAAGCTCAATTGGACAATATCTCTCCAGAGCATATATATCTTTTCAACACATGCCGGACCACACTCACCTTGTCTCTATCTATTTGTGTCTCGGTTGACCTCGCTTTCTCATGCCGTATCTTCCACACATTGAAGCTACCTCTCCATCCCTGTTAGAGCCTGAGCTATTTAAATTGCGAGGGGGACTCCAACCTTGGATTAATTTGTGAAGGCATTTATTCCGGTGGGTTTAGATTATATTTTCGTAGCATTCGGCCCACAACTATTTCAAACACCGTTGCAACCCCCGCACGTCCCCCAATTGATTTCTCTCTACCTCGGTCATCGATCTCTCGCACGTCCTTTCTCACCTTCAACGTTACACCATGGTATTTTTGCAAAAAACTCTGTTGTTCTCTTTACTTATTACAAATTATCTACAACACTACACACCGTAGTCCACCTGTAATGGAACAAATTTTGACCCACAAATTAAAGTGCTACAAACTACACACCGAGGGGCCCACCTGTCATGGAACAAATTTGGACCCATATATAAATGAAAAATTAAAAAGGACGAGGTTCGAACATGCGAGCAGGGTCACCAAGACGCACGTCAATAGGCAACATAGCGCAACAACGTTTAATGTACCCCCCTTTGTTGATATAATGCTGTTATATTACCACATCCTATTTAATGGATAACATGATTTAGTATTATTTTTAGTACATTAGTGGGACCGGCTCGTTTGCACGTACTATTCGCCATCACTTACAGGTGGGTTCCATGTCTGCTCTCTCTCTCCCCCCTTCTATGTTTAGACGCATGGGCAAACACGAAGAACTCGTGGGCGATGCTGCCGTTGACCATATCTAGACGCGTTCACAAGTTACGGCACCAGTTTCACATACTAGTAGTACTAGTCAATGTGTACGTGCAATGCACATTAATTTGGAAGTATATTAAGTGTCGGCGTTCTGGGAACGGGGGTCCCCAGACTTGCCTGCCTGCGGCCTGCGGCGAGGCTCAAAGGGGGCCCAGCACGGCCCATCTTCATTAACGCAAGCTCAAGACCCTCACGAGGGGCCAACCCTCGCGGGGCGGACGACAAGGAGCTTCCTCAGGCACGGCCTCATCAGGCTGGCTCATGACAAGGCGGAGAGTTCAAGGCGGGGTACCTCACGAGGTGCCCATGACGCAAGCCATGACGACCAAGGGCGCCAGTCGGGCGCCAGCCCATGTGATGTCCTCCTTTCCTCTTGGTGCAAAGGAGCAAACGCAGCGAGAGCATCAAGCAAAGGCATCCATTTGGTGCAACAAGACCAAGACCAGCCTAACGGCGGGGAAGAAGTCATTATGGAGCCCAAGCGGCCACCACGAGCCTTTGACAGCGAGGACCAACTTTAGTCGGGATATGTGTACCGTTGTTCCCCTTCAAAATGGCCAATTGTTGGTTCCTTCCGCTCAATATTTGGGAGAGGCCGAGGGCCTTTGCCTATAAATAGGATTAGCCACCCCGAGGGTAGAGGCATCGATCCTCACCAAGAAACCGATAGATAGAGCGATGAACTCCTCCTAGCAGTTCATCGCACCAGCCAAGAACAGACCCTCGCGAGGCTGTTCTTCCTTGTATTGTTCATCATCAACCCAAGAGGCAATCCACCACACCACACACTTGAGTAGGGTATTACACCACAATGGTGGCCTGAACCAGTATAAACCCCGTGTCTCTTGTGTTGATTCTTTCGTAGTTTAGATCCAAGCGATTCGGCGAGGAGAAGGTAGGTAGAGGGTGAAATCTCCACGTGCACCCTAGTGTTCGAACCTCAAGGGTCTGCCGGAACACAAAACCCGACATTAAGTGCATGCAAATATTTAGTAGGATATTATTTGCGTGTTATTATGTGATTTGCACTATTTTTTGCATGAAATTAACTTCATGCTAAATGTGTTGAGTGCTCGACATTGAAGAAGTCTAGGTCGTTGGATTGACATGATTTGATGGCCGAGATTAATTGGATCTGCCCCTTTGGTATAGATGGTATAGATATAGATTATACATGTAACAAGTTTAGGAACAAAAGTGATCGTGACGGACAAGCTATCTAGTATTGTATATTTATCTACTACTCCGTAAAAATTAAATGCGTTGTTAAATAGATGTATCTCCTAGTGCTCGAACAAGGGGACTGGTCGCGCCCTACAAGTATTTGGAATTGACTTCCCTCAGAAAATATTTGGAATTGACGTGGTATTTAACACGGAATGCTTGCGATTAGAAGCAATACATGTGGCTTGATGACGTTATATAATTAAATTGATACGGCTCTAGCAGAACATTCAATCGATCAAACCATAGATTTCATTCAGTCTGACTCCGACTTACAATCATATGACAATCAATCTAAAATAAACGGAAATGATAAATGTTTGGATTTTAAGCATGGAAATCCGAACGTTTTTCATGGGAAATTTAGATTACGTGGCGGGGGCAGGGCGTCTTACGGTGGGAAGTGGCTCCTCTTCCATGCTTTGTGTGTCGTCGGGCCACTGACCGACGGCGACGGTGACGGCGGCGTCTTGCGCCGTTGTTGGCATACTCCTGGGCATTCGCCCTAGCTTCAAGGAAGGCCAGAATGTTTTTTACTTCAGTCTCTAGGAGCGAGTCAACTGGCGGGGGGAGGCGACATGCATTGGTGCAAGAAAGCGGTCGACGACGGCCATCCATGCCACTGATGGGGGGCTGGCACCCGCGGAGGGCGATCGGCCGCAATAGCGCTGGCGGAGACATTCGTGTGCACGGCACCCGCGACGCGCGCGCGCATGTCGGTCTGCAGCGTAGGTGCATCTTGTTGGCAGTGCACGGCGCATGAAAGTTGGCGGGGACCTCGTGGAACCCCGTGGCATCAAGCTCGGTGACCATGTGTGGCTCCCAGCACATCAATGCCACGGGGATGGGCGCTGCCGCAGTCGGGGCGACGGGAGCAGGGACAGGTGTGGCGTCTTCCCGCAAGGCCAGTTCAAGCTTGTCCCTAAGCGCGGTGTCTTCCTCAGGAAACTGGAAGTCTAATGGCAGACCATCGCTATGCGGCATGGCGTACGGTTAGGTCAGGCTGGTTGGAGGTAGACGACAGGAGAATCGGAAAGGAAGAGAGAAGATTGTAGCGATAGCGGGTAGTGCGGGGGTGATTTTAAACTGCGGCGCCGGCGCCATTAAAAGTGGGGGCAGTTGAGACGAAGGTGGGCGGTGGAGCATGGTCAAAGGGCTCGCCTCTCGATGAGCCCGCGCAGCGGCCTGCTCGCATGCCTCCCGGTCAGCCAGCGCGGTGGTCTGATCACATGCCTGCCGTCGACTCACACGCTTGCTCGGACGGCACCTGCCGATGAGAAGCGGGACTCGTGGAGGCACGCAAACGCCCACGATTTGAATAGTGAAAGAATTCGCCTTAATGTGACAGGTTTTTGTTCCAGAATACCTTGGCTCTTCATTTGTGTGACTTCTCATAAGCAGCTGGTCTCAAACTGAACAAACAAAAACGACAACATATCTGTGCTATATCACGAGACCATGCTCAGTTTCATGAATTTCTTGCCACTTTTGGATTTTCTGAAATTTAAAATCCAGGATTCGAAAGAATATCATAACCTGCATCATGCAATAAATTTTCAAGCGATACATCTTTACAGCTGTAGATGTTAATATTTCTTAAGAAAGGATTTGGTCAAACATTTTGCTTAGTTAGAATTCAGACAAGTTATATGCAGAGTAAAAGGATAATCCCTCCGTACTAGTGCATTGCCTGATATATTAACTCAAGTACAAGGCACGAACAAATGGGGCTCAATTCTATGCTCATCCTGGTGTAGTACTCCTAGTAGTACTACTAGTCAATGGAGTTGATGGGTGACCTTGGGTACCGGTGACCGAGGGAATTGAACCGTGCTCGGCACGGTAGGTAACATTGTCTAGTTACTAAAGCATCCCTCCATTGTTCATCGGTAGTCATTATGGACCGGGGACATCAGGGGATTTCCTAGGGCTGGAATTCTGGCCGCCATATATTTCAATTCGAAACGCTGAGGCTCGACTGGTTGGGGTTGGCTAATGTTCATACCAGCACGCCACCAGAAGGACATGAGCCCGGGTACTATTTTTTTAAGGATCAACACGAGCCCGGGTCTGGCTGGTACACCGTTGGGTGCTACTCCTACCATTCAAGAATATGAAAGGAATCTTTCAATTTGCCGAATGAATCTATTTGTATTACAATGCCCTTATTTTCCTTACAAATAGTAATCTCAATGTGGTAATTGATTTATGACGAGTTCTTGAATTAGAGTTAGTTTGTGATATAGTGATCTCAACATGGATTTCACATTTCATGGTATCCATAGTAAGTTTTCATTAGAAATTCAAATTTAGTAGATGAACGATATGGTGGTGAGAAAACCTGTATGTATCAAGCATATGATGACACACACACTCACACAAATACGACAACAATCCAGTAAGTATAGTGCATCTATTTTTCCATACCATGCATGTATGACACGAATTCGAATATACTACCTTTGTTCCTAAATATTTGTCTTTTAGAGATTTCAACAAGTGACTACATACGGAGCAAAATGAGTGAGTCTACACTCTAAAATATGTTTATATACATCTGTATGTGGCAGTCCATTTCAAATCTCTAAAAAGACTAATATTTAGGAATGAAAGGAGTAAAATGTAAGACATGCATGGTTTCAATTCAATATTTAAATTGAAAAGGAAACTGAAACACGAATATTAAGTCTAGTACTACATACATGCAAATGTTGTGTTTAGGCGGAGCTATGTAGATGTCGGGGGGTTAATCCCTCGACCTTAGATAAAATTATGAAGATCTATTTAGGATTGTTTAGATTATATTTTTCGAACATTATATTTGTCCCCACCCTCCCAAATACCGTTTGGTTGTGCACCCCCTCCCGGGAGAATATCATGTGCCTCCACACCTTTGGATGCTATATGCTGATACAAGTTGCTTGGAGCTTGTAGATCTGAGATATAGCAGCTCACATGATGTCTTAACGTTTTTACAGGAAACCTTAATGAGTTTGAGAATTGCACACAATTTGTACAAAAACTACTCAGATGCCCTTGGATCCCATATCCAATGACCTCGAAGCTCGTATCACCGTAGCATCTTAGATGAAGGAGGACCTCATATTTTCGTGTATGTAAGAATATCATGTGCTACCACAACTTAGATGCTTTGGTGATACAAGCTCTTCGAAGCCGTTGGATCTGTGATCCAACAACTCCTTGGTGGTTCGAATGTATTTTGCAGAAAATCCCACAAAGAGTTCGGCCACTGCTTACAAGCACAAAGACCGCTCAAATGCCATTGGATCTCAGGTGGAACGACCTCGAAGCTCGTATCACTGTAACATCCAAGCTGCGAGAACACCTAGTGTTTTCTCGTATGGGAGAATATGAGGTGCTCCCGCACCATAGATTCTATGGTGATACGAGTTCCCGAAGATCTAATGGCTCACAGTAGGAGGTTTGAATGTTTTTGCAATATACGCCTCAGAGAGTTTGGGAATTGCGCAGAAAGTACAAGTACTACGCATGCAGCATCTGATCCTAGCTCTTACGACCTAGATGCTCGTATTACCGTAGCACCTAATTAAGCTACAGGGAGCACCTAATGTGAGCAACTGGGAGCCGTAGGATCCAAGATGCAGTGGCACACACGAGGCCTGCATGTTTATTTGCAAAAAATCTTGGAGAGTTTGTAAATTGCACATAATTACAAAGACTACTCCCAAGCCATTGGACCTCAGTTCGAGCGACGTAAAAACTCGTATCACCATAGTATCTAAGCTGCGGTATGGATGTGATATTCTATGTCGCTGTCATTTTTGTTCCTAAACTTGCAAAATAAGTGTAACTCATGCTGTTACTTCTCTAAACGCGCAAAGTCCTTGTGCAAAAAAAATCATCCTACACTAAAATATTGGAACAACACATGGTGGTCCCACTTGTCATTGATCAAATTTGGACCTAAAACTAACAAATCTGAAAGACGAGTTTCGAACCGGCAACCTGGACTACAAAGTGTAAGTCGATTGCCTGAAACAACAACGGTTGTTGGCCTTGTCCCATTATAACTTGATTTTCTACAGTATTACGTTGAGTAGAGTAGAGGGAGTGGCTCGTCAACACGTGCTTGACCGTTGACTCACTTACTGGTGGGTCCCATGTCTGCGATCTCTCTCTCCTCTCCAACATATCCTTTAGACGCACGGGCACACACGAAGAGCGGTGCGAGCTTGCCCTGGTGTTACTATAACTAAAAAAATGCTTGGAAAATAGAGGAATCGCCTAGAACAAGAGATGTTGTGGCTAGTCGAGACGGAGCTAACCACACCTATCCTCCGTGCCACGTTAGCATGATGAAGCTATTTGGCTAGTGGGGTGTTTCGACCAACTGGTTGGGTCCCGAGGTCGAACCATAGGTAGTACGTCTGGTACTTTATATTTTTACACACACATTTTTCCTCCGCGCAGAGACGTGGAACACCATACCGCGCGGTTAATGGATCCTCTCGGGTGGTGCACACATATTTTCTTCCTTGTCAAGAAATGACCGCGTGTTTTCTGGGCCCTCCTCGGTCTTAGTGCCGAAGCAAGTAAATGAGTCATCAAATCACGAAAGACCACCTTTCTCGCCGAGTATATCGGTGAAGCACGGTGGCTAGCTAGTTGGCCTAGTGCAACCAGTTAGCTAGGCCGCCGCCACATTTGTGTTTTCACCCTTTTTTATCTCCTTGCCGGCAAGTAAATTTAAACATCCACCGCGGCATTGCTCTAGTCTTTGGGTGCGTCAGGCGCGGCATGATTTTTTTTGATTGACGGGAGCAGGCGCGGCAGCTATTATCACGATGACTCTGCCTGTAAAACCCACTGCTCCCTGATGTCAAAAGTCATTGACTGGTGCTTTCCCATGGTGAAAACCAAAAGATTCACCTTGCTCCTTGGCTGGCTCCCTCCGCCTTCCTGTAGAATGCATTGCCTTTCAGCCATTTTGCCCCCATTGCTTCCTCTCCCCGTTGCTTCTACCTGGTTCCATGGCAGCGCACCAGATCACAGAGTCTCAGGGCAAAGGACGTGGAGCTCAGGGCCTGACACGTGAGGAGCCTGACACGGGAGCTCCAAGCCAAGGATGCGGAGTTCAGGGCCAAGGACATGGAGCTCCGTGAGCTCAAGGAGGAGAGGAGTGGCATGCTCCTCCTTTATGTGCGGGAGTTCATGGAGCTTCAAAAGCGGCAGGCGTCCACCACAAAGATGCTCGAGGCGTCGGCGGCGTTGCTGCATAAAGCGAGATTTACGATAGGCGGTTAGGCGAGCTGGTTGGAGCGCAAGCGGGCCGATCATGATGAGGTCCAGGATCGCCTCATCCACTTGGTGGACCATGTTGCCACACACGTGTTGCGGCTGCGCGATGCCTACCATTGTGCCAGTGCGACCATGTTGCACATTGGGCTAAACCCATTCGACCACCCTGTCGACTTCAATGAGCTGCGGCTTCCTGACCTGGTCTCCTTCTTCACCTATATCTCTGAGGAGCTGAGCCATCTCCTTGCGATGGTGGGGGCAGAGCTAGAAAAGGAGGGGTTGTGGGTTGTCGTCGCCATTAACGGGCGAATCCTCTCACGGCTCCGTCTCCAGAATCCATTCATGCCATTGGACGCCTTCTTTGACGGGCTCGCTCCCATCGACCGGGAGCGGGCTCTACGGGCGGTGGCACCCTACATTACCAACGTCGTGTGCCTCGAGAAGCAGCGGGGCTTTGGTGGTGTTCAGGTGTCCTCTGCATGGGCATGTCCATATCTTGGTGCAACATGACCGTTGGATCAAACTCAGACGATGCAGATCAATCACTGTAGCACAAAGAGTGTGGGTGTGTTTGGTTGCATTCTCATCTCAATATAGTTGTTCCCTCTTCGTGCATGCTCATCTCAGCACCCCTCTTCATGCATGTTCCTAGTGTATTTGTGTTAACCTACTAGTGTGGACTCATGCACCCATGATGCACTCTGCCAAACACCCAAAAGTGGGTTGAGAAGGGAACTTTTGCTCCCATCTTATGCACCCTTCATACACCGTGACTAACACTGATTCGTGCTTCATATGGTTCATGTTCCGTGGAGTACTGTGCCACCGTACTGTCAGTGCAATAGACCCAGGGTGTGTTGACCTGACATAAGGATTGAAGCACCAGAGCACGAGACCAAGAGACTCGAAGAACCAACTAACAGATCAGAAGGAACTGAGGCCAAGGCAGATGAGCCAGATATTATCAAGAGAGAAGCCTCCCTTGCTGGGCAAGCGAGCCCGGCAAGGGGCAAGGCCACCCCCAGAAGGAAATGACCAAGGCGTCCCAGCAGGGCCTGTCGGGACTCTCAGAGACCAGATCACCTCACCGACTACTCCACCATGACCCACATCATCGATCAGTGCGGTGTCAAGATGCAGGATGATTAGGTGGCAGCATTCGCCACATGGCGGACACTTCCTACCAAGGAAACTCACAGGTGACACTCGTCTAGTGATGTTTCAAGCGAGCAGGCGTGGAGCTGGCGAATTGGCCCGGCAAGCCTTGCCGGGCAACCAACGACGCGACACTAAGCGACGCATTAAATGCATGCTGTCAGCCTATAGAGTTAGGTATGATAGCACTATTTGCTATCATATCAGTGTCTAATGACTAATTTGCCACTGTGGTAACCCCTTGATCTATAAAAGGAGGCCCATGGCAACGGTTCGAGAGGTTAGAAGTCTAGACCATTCACACCCCAATACACGCGTAGTCTCCGCCGCCCCAAGGCAATCCCTGCCGGGCGAGTGTACTGCGAACCACCACCACCTTTCCACCATCAATCCACCAAAGCAGGAGTAGGGTTTTATGCCTCACGGCGGCCCGAACCTGGGTAAAACTGCCCGTGCGATCCCTGCCGTGCTGCCTTGCATTGGTCCGCTCTTTGTGCAACGCGACTCCCCCCTATCGAACCAGCAAGGGGCCGTCCTGGTCCCATAGGTGGTCGTGGTTTCCCACAACATATTTGGCGCGCCAGGTACGGGGTCGCTTGAACGAACATGAAGACGTAAGTAGCACGTCATCTTCATCGCCATCTGCATCTTCGACGGTGCCATCGATCAAGGTGCCCAAGAAGAAGTCAGCTTCTTCAGCTCATCCATCCACCTCGAAGGCTCAGCTACCCGCGGCCTCCAATGTTGCCGGGGGCGCGGAGACGCATGAGGGCGTGAGCGCCGTGGGGGTGTGGTCGGAGCAGGCGGCACCGCCACCATTCCCCTCTCGGCCGACGTAGGAGCTGAAGATGCCGGAGGAGAACGACATCAGCAACACCTCGGCAGCCGCACTCCGTCCATTGACGGGCGCTGCCATAGTGATGCGCTCGGTCTAGGGAGAGCCACCGCCCTTCGACCATCCTCGCCACAGGCACGGCTGCTACGCGTGCGCTCTCCCCAGGATGGGTCGACTGAGCTAATACGCCCAACGAAGCTGATGGCCCTCGAGCGCCTCCGCCTCACCGCCCTGACACCCAGGTGGTTGCATCGCAACAGCAGGGGTGCAGTGATGCCGCCGCTGGCTCCATAAGGAGCTGAGCGATGGTGCAATCAACATCATCATCATCTATGCCAAGCACAGCCAAGGAGGCTATGATGCGGGCTCAGCTGCTATTGAGGTTTCCACAAGCGGCCGAGCAGATGGACGAATGGCGTGCCTCCATCGAAAGTATGCTCGGTTTAGCTGAAGCTGAGGGCTCATGACGAGCTGCCCCACCGCGACCTCCCCAAGCAACGGCAATGGCCCATGCTGCTGCCCGCACGGAGGGAGCTGTCCCCACCGTGCAATCCCTGCCACGAAGGCAGGCATGGGCGCGACCAAATCAAGACCCCAATCATGCCTCGATGGCCTCTTGTGATCCTCAAGCATGTCCAGGCCAACGGCAAACCCCGGAAGATAGGCAGAGAGGAGACGTGTGTGTTGTCGAGCAACGCAGTGGCAACCTCCTCCGAGCCAACGGGCACGGCGGCCCCGGCATCGACGAGCCCACTCTCAGTGCTGACGGGCCCTGCCCTTAATGGTTGGCTGCCCCGCATTGACCCCTGAGCTGCGGCAAGTCTGTTGGTCGTCTGTTTGCACGTTCAAGCTTGACATACCTGAGAAGTACAAAGGAAGGCTGAACCTGATAGAGTTCCTGAGCATCTACACCATCGCTGTTCAAGCTGCCGGGGGAAGAGATGACAAGGTGTTCACCAATTAATTCCCGTTGGCCCTCAAATCCAATGTGAGGTCTTGGCTGATGCACCTACCGGAGAACTCCATTTTGTCGTGGGCAGACATGTGCCATGAGTTCATCAGCGCTTTCACCGGTGGCCACCATGAGCCGGGCCACCTAGGCGATCTACAGCTTCTCCAGCAGAAGGAAGGAGAAACCCTCCATAAGTATTTACAGAGATTCAGCAAAGTTCATAAAAATATTCCAAATATCCATCCAACAGCCGTGATAGCTGCCTTCCAGTCCAATGTGCACAATCGCCGAATCCGTGCTAAGATGAACGTGTGGTTTCCCAAGACTGTGAAGAAGCTGTACACCCTAGTGATAAGTGTTCCCGGATGGAGGAAGGGAGGAAGTTGCCTGGAGAGGAAGATGGCATTGTTGTTGATTCAGAGGATGATGACGAGTCCACCAGCTAGAAGAAGGCTAAGGAACACAGTAAGAAGCGAAGGGATAAAGCAATATTGACTGTTGAAGGGTCAGCCACCCCAAGTACCGGCAAGATCGCCAAGACTGAGGCCCCCAACATGGAGGTTGCCGTGTGCGCCGATTGTCGGGAGGCTGTAGCTGCCGAGAATGCTGGGAAGGGCAATGGGCCATACTGCAAGAACCATCGGACCAAGGGCCACGACCTACAGGAGTGCTATCAGGTTGAGCAGTTGGTCAAGAGATAGAGAGCAGAATATGAGAAGCGTGATAAGGAAAAGGGTCAGAATGTCGCTGGCCATAAGGGTCGAGGCGATGGAGCAAATCACCTCGCCACGGCAAGCCCTTTCAGAACAAACGAGAACCTGCCAAGGGCCAGGAGAAGGAAGTCCGTGATGACGAGAGTAATAAAGGGGATGAAGTGGAAACGAGTGAGCAGGAGTTTCGGAACGCCACAGACGCCCAATGCGTTGACGGGGGTGCATATTTGCACAACTCCCATCGCCAACTCAAGCGGTGGGCACGGGAAGTCAATGTCGTGGAACCAGCGCCAAAGGCCCGTAAGCCGCTCAAATGGTCCCGTACGCCCATCATCTTCGATGAAGAGGACCTTCCTAGCTGCACCACTTGGGTAGGATGCCTGCCTTTGTTGGTTTCTCCAACTATTCGCAACCTCAAGGTCACAAAGATGTTGGTAGATGGTGGGGCCGGACTGAATCTTATTTCCTCGGCAGTTATCAGCAGGCTTGATATAGCAGAAGAAGAGCTAGAGGTTATAGGCACGTTTGAAGGAGTCAACCCTGACAGGAGTCATCCTAAAGGGAAGATTACGTTGCTAGTAACATTTGGGGGAGAGCTTAACTACCGGACTGAGAACATTTTGTTTGACGTAGTTAACCTCCCCCTGCCGTACAATGGGATCCTTGGACACTCAGGCTTGGCTAAATTCATGGCAGCATCCCACTATGCGTACACCACCATGAAGATACATGGGCCACTGGGAGTCCTCGCCATCCCGTCAGATGAGAAAGATGCCATCGTTTCTGTGGATAAGATGTACCGGGACACCGTCGCGGCAGACGCAGCGATGGCAACAGTTCCTGCCAATGAAAACAAAGGGAAGAAACAGGATTGCAGGACCTCTGGCAAAGAGTCCACGAAGCATGCCCCCTCCGAGTGCATGGCACTCGTTGACGACGTGCCGGAGTGTTCCAACAGCAAGAGATCCAAGGTTGCTGCTCCAGAAGTGAAAAAGGTCCCGGCAGGGCTGGCTGTCATTGATGGTACTTTCACCATCAGCGCCACCCTCAATGACAAATAGGAAAGCATGCTCGTTGCCTCCTTGCGAGCGAATATAGATGTGTTTGCTTGGCAACCATCTGATATCTCGGGTGTTCCCAGGGAGGTAATCGAGCACCACCTTGCTATCTGCCCACACGCCAGACATGTTAAGTAGAAAGTTTGGAAGCAGGCCTTGGAGAGGCAGCAGTTTATTGCAGAAAATATCAAGAAGCTTGAGCTAGCTGGTTTGGTCGGACGAGTGCTACATCCCACTTGGCTAGTGAATCCGGTGGTGGTCCGGAAGGCGAATGGGAAGTGGAGGTTGTGCGTTGCTTCACAGACCTCAACAAGGCTTGCCCAAAGGACCCACTCCCCTTGCCGCGTATTGATCAGATAGTGGATTCCACTTCAGGTTGTGATTTGCTCTCATTTCTGCACACCTATTCTGGGTACCACCAGACCTTCATCTCTAAGGAGGACAAGGAGAAGACATCATTCATCACTCCATGCGGTACGTATTGCTTTGTTCGCATGCCGTTTGGATCAAAGAGTGACGGGTCCACCTTTGCAAGGGCAGTCCAGATTGGTTTTGATCCTCAGCTACACAGAAACATTGAGGCTTATATCGATGACATTGTGGTCAAAACCAAGGACAGCACAACTCTCATTCAAGATTTGGAGGACATGTTTGCAAACCTGCGCAAGACCAACTTGAAGCGAAACCCAGAGAAGTGTGTGTTTGGCGTCCCCTCCGGCAAGCTGCTTGGATACTTTGTGTCCCATAGGGGGATTGAAGCCAATCCCGACAAGATCAAGGTCATCGAGCAGATCCAAGCGCCAACGACAATCAAAGATGTGAGGCGCCTAACGGGATGTGTTGCCGCACTAAGCAGATTCATATCCAAGTCTGCCGAGCCTGCCCTGCCGTTTTTCAAGATTTTGAAGAAGGCAGGTCCCATGAAGTGGACCCCTGAAGGAGATGCAGCTTTGCAAAAGTTGAAGGCCTACCTGTCCTCTGTGCCTATCCTGGTTGCACCCAAACCCCAGGAGCCGTTATTGCTGTACTTGGCGGCAATAAACCAAGTGGTCAACGCAACATTGGTAGCATAGTGAGAAGTGGATGAGAAAGAGAGTGAGCAGAGGCCGGATTGGCCAGATAAGGATCAGAATAGCAGTGAGCACAGCAATGATGACAACCCCAAGGACGCGGCAAGGAAGAAAGTGGTGCAGCGCCTAGTGTACTTCATCAGCTCCTTATTACAGGGGGCTAGGTCGAGGTACTCTGCTGTGCAAAAGTTGATCTTTAGCCTTATCATGGCCTCAAGGAAACTGTGCCACTACTTCCAAGCCCATGAGATTACGATTGTTACTCGTTTCCCATTGCCACGGCTACTCTGAAACCCAGAGGCTACCGGCAGAATAGTTGAGTGGGCTTTGGAGCTATCCAGCCTTGGTTTGAGGTTTGAGAGCACCTCAACTATCCAGAGTAGGGCGTTGGCAAAGTTTATTGCAGAATGGACGCCAACCCCTGATGAGGAAGTGACAGAGACAGCTATCCCTGGCAGGGAATCACCCCAAGAATGGATTATGTATTTCGATGGTGCTTTTTCCCTACAAGGTGTCGGGGCAAGCGTTCTTATTGTTGCTCCCTCCGAGGAGCTCTTGAATTACGTCGTCTAGATGCATCGCATGGGAAGAAGCAACCAACAATACAACAGAGTATGAAGGGCTCCTTGCCGGGCTCAGAATTGCAGCAGAATTGGGAATTAAGAAGTTGATTATTCAAGGAGATTCACACTTGGTGGTGAAGCAAGTCAACAAGGATTGTAAAAGTCCATTGATGGAGGCATACGTCGAGGAAGTGAGAAGATTGGAGCAGCACTTTGATAGGTTACAAACAGAGCACGTACCCCGTGCGGAAAATAGGATAGCTGATCATCTATCAAAGTGTGTTGCGCAGAAGCTTCCCGTGGAACCAGAGTCTTTTGTTCTCCATCTTACACGGCCCTCTGTATCCCAAACAACAATGGACCAGAAGAGGAGAAAGTTGGACACCGAAAAGCCTCTCCTGGTAGAGCCGTCCGCTCCCGGCAGGGACCCTACCTGAAACAACTCCTTGCAGCCTGCCGGACCACCCCCTCCTGCCGGGTCCATGGACCCCGCTCACGAGGCTAGTGCTCCTGCAGTAGGGGAGGTGCCGCTAGTCCTCGTTGCCGAGCCACAGGCTCCAACTTGGGCAAGGCACATTGTCCGCTTCCTCCAAACCGGAGAGCTTCCCGGCGACCAAGACGAAGCTGAAGAGTAGCTTGGAGGGCCAGTATGTATCAGTTTGTCAATGACATTCTGTACAGAAGAAGGCCCAACGATGTGAAATTGAAGTGTGTCTGCCGGGAAGAAGGAAAGGAACTGCTGGCTGAGATACAGAAACAAATGTGCGGCTCCCACATTGGATCAAGGGCATTAGTTGGAAAGAATTTTGGCAAGGATTCTATTGGCCCACAGCCCTCCAAGATGTGGTCAAGCTTGTCACTAAGTGTGAAGCCTGTTAGTTCCATTCCAAGAAAACCCACCTCCCTGCCCAAGCGCTTCAGACAATCCCTCTCTCATGGCCATTTTTGGTCTAGGGGCTCGATATCCTCGCCGCCTTACCCCGAGCAATCGGGGGCTTTGATTTCTTGTTTGTTGCCATCAACAAGTTTACAAAGTGGCCGGAAGTGACTGCCGTGAGAAAGGTAACTTCTAGTCAGCTATCAAGTTCTTGAAAGATCTAGTGTGTCATTTCGGAGTTCCGACAAGGATCATCACTGACAATGGCACCCAGTTCACGATCCGCTTCAGTCAGGGTGGTCATAGTTGCCTTTGGTAAAAGGAAGTTGGCGGGGGTCTGGCCTTTCTGTCTGTAACCCGGCAGATGAGGTTATCTGGCAGACAAAAGAGGGGCCGAGAGGATAGCTTGCCGGGACAAACTTGTTTATTTACTCTAAAGAGGCATCTCACCTCAGCATGGACGTATACATGCACGAGTTTCCGGCAAGGTTCATCTTTTTCATTAACATGCTGATACAAGTACAACCATTACAGAGCACAAACATGGACATGGGAGATTACATTATTTGAATTAATATTTGGCAAGTGCCTACAGATTTGTTGGCGTCCTGGGAACGGGGGTCCCCAGACTTGCATGCCTGCGGCCTGCGGCGTGGCTCGAGTGGTGGCCCAGTACGGCCCATCTTCATCAACGCAAGGATCAAGACCCTCGCGAGGGGCCAAGCCTCGCGGGGCGGACGATACGAGGCTTCCTCAGGAGCAGCCTCGCCAGGCAGGCTCACGAGGAGGCGGGGAGATCAACGAAGGGGTACCTCGCAAGGTGCTCGTGATGCAAGCCGTGACGATCGAGACCAGGCAGGCGCCAGGCGGGCGCCGGCCTGCACAGTGTCCTTGTTTCCTCTTTGGTGCAAAGGGGGCAAGCACATGCGTGGAGTACCGAGGCATCAGGCAAAGGTTGCCATTTCAATGCAACGAGACCAGGACCAGCAGAGCAGCAGGATGGAGGTCACCGTGGAGCCCAAGACGGCGTCATCGCTAGTACCTTTGGCAGCCGAAGACCAACTTTAGTCAGGATAGCTTGTACTAGATGTTCCCCTTCAAAATGGCCGTTGTTGGCGCCCATCCCGCTCAATATTTGGGAAGAGGACCAGGGCCTCTATATATATAGGGATAACCACCACAGTAGAGGGGACGGATCATCCAGTTCTCATCAGATAGAGAGGCGGCCGAACTCACCCAAGTAGTTCATCGCACCAGCTCAAGAACACCTCTCGCGAGGCAGTTCTTCCCTGGTACTGTTCATCATTAGCCCCTGAGGCAATCCACCACACCACACACTGGAGTAGGGTATTACACCACAACAGTGGCCCAAACCAGTATAAATCTTCTGTCCCTCGTGCTGTTCATTGTTTTAGCTTAGATTCTCACGAGGCGATCGGACGTGGATTGGTAGGGGGAAGGTCTCCGCGCGCACCCCAGAGTTCGAACCTTAAGGGTCTGCCGGAACCCAACATCCGACATTTGGCATGCCAGGTAGGGGTGCGCCGGAGCTCTCCCTTCCGTCGACCCGTTCTCCATCAGCACCATGCTCCGTCCTCATGGCGGGCAACGCACCGCCTGCTCCGGCTGTCGACGCCGGCACGGGGACCAGGGGCTCCAAGCCCTGGCCCCCGCCTTGCGATAGGTGCGGTGGCCGAACAAGTTCAAGCCCGACATGCCGCCGTGCTACGACGGTGCGGCCGATCCGCTGGCCTTCCTGCTAGCGTATGAAGAAGCTGTCCACAAGGCTGGAGGCGATGACAGGGTCATGGCTAACTAGCTGCCCATGGCCTGCCCTGGCGTCCCGCACATGTGGCTGCTCCACCTGCCAGCGGCTTCTGTGGCCTCCTGGGAGGAGTTGTGCAACCTCTTCCTCGCCCATCATGCTGCGCAGGCGCCCCTAGTCGTCGTAGCTCTCTTGGGCGGATCGCAGGCACCACCTTCGAGCCGCCACGTCAAGCCGTTCGTCTGCCAGATCGGCGCCGTCCTCAAGCGCCATGAAGCCCCCCCAGGATGGGTGGCACCCAAGGCCAATTTGACCTTCAGCTTGGACGATCAACCCTCCAACACCGCCTGTTCGGGCGCGCTCCCGATGCTATGCACCCCCACCATCTGCCAGGTGGTTGTCACCAGGACCCTCATCGACGGTGCTGCCGGCCTCAATGTGCTCTCGATGGAGGCCTTCAGCCTCCTACACGTGTCGCTGGAGCGACTCCAGCCCAGCAGGCCCTTCTCGGCCGTCGGAGGCAGTTCCACCGGCTCCCTGGGGCAGATCCGCCTCCTGGTGACCTTCGGCACCCATGACAACTTCCGCATGGAGTTGGTCGACTTCGACATTGCCCCCATCGGCCTCCCATACAACGCCATCCTCGGCTACCCTGCTTTGGCCCAGTTCATGGCGGTGACTCACCCGGCCTACAACCTCATGAAGATGCCCGAGAGCAGCGGCGTCCTTACCATGCCTGGAGACACGAGGGATGCACTACAGGCGCTCAAGCTTGTTTTCAAGGCGGCCGCAGTGGCGCAGCCCGCCAGCGCAGACACCCTCGAGCCCAAGGGGGCTGCGCCGACCAAGAAGAAGCAGCTGTTCACCCAAGATAAGGCGGAGACGAAGCAAGTACCTCGTGTGCCCTAACGTGCGCCCCGTGATGCAGAAGGCAAGGCGACAATCCACCGAGAAGCAGGCCTTCATCATCCAAGAAACCCGCAAGTTAGAGGCTGCGGGTGTCATTCGCGAGGTTCGCTATCCTGAATGGCTGGCCAACCCTGTTGTTGTGCCAAAAAGGGTGGAAAGGAGCGCATGTGCGTCGACTTCACCAACCTCAACAAGGCCTGCCCTCAGGATCCGTTCCCGCTCCCTCGCATCGATCAGATCGTCGATTCGACCACCGAGTGCAACTTGTTGTGCTTCCTGGATGCCTTCTCAGGCTATCACCAAATTAAGATGGTGGTAGAAGATGTGCAGAAAACGGCCTTCCTGACCCCGTGTGGAGTGTACTGCTATACCTGCATGCCGTTCGGGTTGCGCAACACGGGCGCCACCTTTCAGCGACTGATGCACCTTGGGCCGACAGCTTCGTAGAAATGCCGAGGCCTACGTCAACGACATCGTGGTAAAGTCTCGGGAGGCGAAGACCTTGATACAGGACCTGGAAGAAACCTTCACGAGCGTCCGCGAAGTGGACCTGCGGCTCAACCAGGAGAACTGTGTATTCGGAGTCCCTTCAGGAAAGCTTTTGGGCTTCCTCGTATCCCACAGAGGCATCGAGGCTAACCCAGAAAAGGTCAAGGCAGTCGAGGACATGAGTACGCCGAAGACCCTCAGAGAAATGTAGAAGCTTACCGCACGAGTGACTGCGTTGGGACGCTTCATCTCCAAGCTGGGGGAGCGAGCACTACCCTTCTTCAAGCTGATGAAGAAGAAGGGCCCGTTCGAATGAACTGAAGAGGATGACAAAGCATTCCAAGATCTCAAGAAGTATCTTACCAGCCCTTCGGTGATGGTAGCTCCATGCCCTTAGGAGCCCTTGGTGCTCTACCTTGAAGCCACGCCTACTCCGCCAGTGCAGCCCTGGTGGTGGTACGGGAGGAGCGCCGGTCCAAGACCGCGTCAGCCGCAGCCTCGGCCGAAGCGGAGCAAGGCCAGGAAAGCCTCGCAAAGACCACGACCACAGCAGATGGGGATCATCCTCAGCAGGGGGATGCACACAGGGCGGAGGAGGCCCCTCCAGGTGACCAGGCACTGGGGGCTCTGTCGTCTCGGGAGGCGCCTCAACCTCAGGAAGACGCAGGCCACACTAGCACTATCAACCTCGTCGAGCATCCTATGTACTTTGTTAGCACAGTGCTACAGGACGCGAGGGCATGATACCCCATGCCTCAGAAACTCCTCCTTGCATTGCTGGTGGCCTCGCGCAAGCTGCAGCACTACTTCCAAGGTCACCCATCAAGGTCGTCTCGGCATATCCCTTGGAAAGGGAACTCAGGAGCCCGAACTCAGCTGGAAGAGTCGCTGAATGGAACATCGAGTTGCAAGCATTTCAGCTGGAATTCAGCACGACCAGGGTCATCAAGGGGACAGTGCTTGCAGATTTCGTGGCGGAATGGACGGAGGCACCGGGGCTCCAAGCGGGCAAAGATGGGTCGCTCTCCCCAGGAAGTGAAACGCCGGACGGCTGGGTCATGTACTTCGACGGAGCGTTCCCGCGACATGGCGCGGCGGCTGGCGCGGTGCTCATATCTCCCACTCAAGACAAGCTCTATTATGTCGTGCAGCTCTGCTTCCAGCATGGATAGAAGGTCTCCAATAACATTGCAGAATATGAGGGCCTGATAGCAGGCTTAAAGCTGCAGCCGCCTTGGGGGTAAAGCGCCTCATCATCAAGGGCGATTCACAACTCCTCGTTAACTTCTCCAACAAGGTGTATGAGCCGAAGGACGAACACATGGAAGCATATCTTGCGGAGGTCCGCAGGATGGAGAAACAGTTTTGTGGGTTGGAGGTGCAGCATGTGCCTCGTGGCACCAATCAAGAGGCTGATGACATCGCTAAGAGGGCATCCAGGTGGCTGCCTCAGGAGCCTGGCGTCTTCGAGGAACGACTCTTCAAACCTTCAGCGGCACCATCACTATCAAGCACAGCACAGCCTCGGGAGGAGCTTCCTCAACCGCCTTCCTCGGGAGCCCCGGCCTGCGGCCCGACCTCAGGAGCGCGCCTGCTCCTGGCGCTGGAGCCTCAGGAGGGATGTTGGACCGCGGAGTTCAGGGATTACCTGATGCAATGGATTCTGCCAGAAAAGGAGGAGGACGCGGAACACGTGGCGCGGCAGGCCACGGCCTACTGCATCTAAGACGGATAGCTTTATCGAAAGCGGCCAAATGATGTTTCCCTGCGTTGCATCACCAGGGAGCAAGGGAAAGAGTTGGTGGCGGACATTCACGGTGGAGACTGCGGGCAAAACTCATCCTCACGGACCCTCATCGGCAAGGCGTTTCGGAGAGGGTTCTATTGGCCAATAGCACTCAACGAAACGATCGAACTGGTAAAAGCTTGTGAAGCCTGTCAATTCCACGCTAAGCAGATTCATCAGCCGGCTTAGGGCCTGCAAACCATCCCCCTTTCATGGCCATTCTCTGTTTGGGGACTTGACATCCTTGGCCCATTTCCCCGAGCGCCAGGGGGCTACCGCTACCTCTACGTCGCCATTGACAAGTTGACAAAGTGGGCAGAGGTGGAAGCTGTCCGCACCATCCTGGCTGGCTCAGCGGTCAAGTTCATCAAGGGCCTCGTGAGCCGGTTTGGGGTGCCTAATCGCATCATCACCGACAACGGTTCGCAGTTCACCAGCAATCTCTTCAAAACATGTTGTGCTAACCTTGGAACGCAGATATGCTACGCTTCGGTTGCGCACCCTCAGAGCAATGGCCAGGCCAAATGCACCAACGCGGAGGTCCTGAAGGGCCTCAAAACCCAGACCTTCAAGAAGAAGCTGGAGGCCCGCGGCAGGGGTTGGCATGAAGAGCTTCAGTCCGTGCTGTGGTCCATCCGCACAACCGCTACCAAGTCGACCGGTGAGACCCCGTTCTTCCTCGTCTACGGAGCTGAGGCGGTCCTCCCTCACGAGGTCAGGCATCGCTCCGCATGGGTCCTGGCTTTCAACAAAGCATAGCAGGACGACATGCAGGGGGTGGACCTCGTACTGAGGGAGGAACGCCGTCGGGAGGCCGCGCTTCGGTTAGCAAGATACCAACAGGCGTTGCGGAGGTACCACTGCAGCAGCATTCGCCCCAGGACCCTCGAGGTAGGTGACCTCGTGCTCAGGCGGGTGCTCTCCAGGGAAGGGTTGCACAAGTTCTCGCCCATGTGGGAGGGCCCGTTCAAGGTTGTTCATGTCTCCAGGCCTGGCGCCGCACGCTTGGAGACTCGGGAGGGAGTGCCCATCCCGAACGCGTGGAACATCCAGCACCTCCGGAAGTTCTACCCTTGAAGGAAGGCCCAACGCCTATAAGAAGGCACGACGCCTGTGAAGCTAGTCGTACCAAGAAAGGCCCGGTGGCTGTGAAGAAGGCAAACGCCTGTGAAGCTCATCACCCTGAGAAAGGCCCGGAGCCTATGAAGAAGGCCAATGCCTATGAAGCTCGCCGCCCGTGACACTCTCACGTAATAATGAGTTGGGGCTGTACATGCCCCGGAGTCTCTGGAGAGCCGCCCTCGGGCCTCGGGGGCTCCCGCTCATGCCCAGTGGTAGCAAGTAGCTCCGCTCTGGTGAGAAGACGTCGAGACTAGATTAGGTGCCGGACGAGGCTTTATCATTTGCTTTCTGCAGTTGGCTTGTTCATCCTTGTTTGAAATTTTATTGGAGTTGCTTTTAGCGTTGTTGTCATCCCCGTCCCGTGATTCTCTGTCTTTGCCGCCCACCTGACTCATGTTCTCTTTCGCAAGTCTCGCGAGGGGGCTGCGCGGGTGCCCTCGCGAGTGTTTTTTGACCCGTCTTGTGAGGCTTTCCTATCCAAGTCCACCGTGGGAGCACTCCTCCCGGTCCGTGCCCCACGAGCATCGCAACGCGAACACAGGACCAGAGTCGATTGCCCTCACGACCAAGACAGGAAGTTACCTCTCCTGACTAACTCTTGCAGGCCACAAGGCACGCAACGAGGCCTCAACCTCGGGAAGCAAAGACTACGGCAAGTCCCCCCGAGCTAAGTAGTTCCTACACACGAGCACGCAACACCAAAACACACCGCGAGAATAACAAAAATAGCATAATAGTTAACGGTAACAGTCCAGCGCGCCCCTACGGGGCCCCACACTACTCTCTCTTTGTGCAGGAAAGGGAGGAAAACAAAATAGACACGGCTTGCCCGGCACCGACTCGCGGCGAGGGCTCGTGATGGCACCGGAGCTCAGTCAGACCCCTCCTCGCGCTTCGCCGAGTCGCGACGATGGGCTGACCCACTACCTCCCTCAAGGCGAGCGCGACGGTGCGGAGGCTGTTCACGGCCACTGCTGGAGGAGCTGCTGTCCGAGGGGAAGCCGCAGAGGCTTGGCGAGCTGCGAACACCGCCGGCCACGCGCCCGCCTTCATCTTCATCTCGGCCATCGCCGAGGCTGGGCACCCGGCCGCTATCAGCATCTTCGGGGCAGCACCCAACGCGGCGGCCATCTTCTCCGAACACCCTCACGTAGATCTTGGTGTTGCCGTCGAACTTCAAATGCAGGGTGCACCGCTAGCTTAGGCAACGCGCGCGGGCAAACGTTTGCCAGCCGCGGGTCACGGCCACATTCCCACCTTGGAGATCTCCAGTGAGGCCCAGGAGGCCCTACTGCAGCAACCGTCCGCTTGAAGCCAGAGGCTGCCAGGAGCGCCGGCCAGGAGTTCACCTGCAAATAAGCGGGGAAGCTTGTGCCAGCTGCCGGTTGGGTCCACTGACCACATGACGAACTCCGGCAGCACCTCCACCGAGTGGAAGCGCGGCCCGGGAGGCCGCGCAGCCACGACGCGCCTTCTCTCACCCACTAGGCACCCATCACCGTGCGGGAGATCGTAGCCGCGACCGCAGGGAGCCGCTGCGGGAGACGCAGGATGCTTGCGGGGACGACCCGGCCGCACTTGGGCGGGGGAGATTCAGGCCCTTCCTGATGAGCCTTTCCCTTCTCCGCGGTCGAGAACCTCTTCAGCGGCGCCATAGAAGACGGTGAGCAGCTGAGATGGGGAGAAAGAAGGAAGCAAGGAGGAAGATGTACAATGGGTGCTTGCGCTCTCCCGCATTTATAACCGGAGGAGGCCGACCGTTGGCCTCCACGATCACAGGTAATCATGACTCATTTCTGCATGCGGGGACTTGTCAAGTTAAGAAGTTGTCGAGGCAACGTGGGGAAGCGGAGGCACCCACGTCCAATCAACCGCCACGCGGCGCCCAAGGCCGTAGGATGATGGGGTCTGCAACGCTCCGCACTTGCCCCTTCGCCTCTCTGCTAAGCCAAGTCCGAGCGCGACTTGGGCCCGGGGGCTACTGTCGGCGTCCTAGGAACGGGGGTCCCCAGACTTGCTGTCATGCCCAATATGCGATACTATCCTACAGAGACTCGAAGGTCCCACCAAGGATAGATCCACATATTGATACGCTTTTGCACGGTGGATATCATTACATCAATAGTACATAATAGATGGGGATACATACAAAAGGCATACAATGCCACACGAATACAACATCATCATACATAACAGCAACATCCGACTACGGATGAAACACAAAGAGAAGCTCAAACGACATCCACCCTGCTAGCCCAGGCTGCCGACCAGGAACCTATCCCCTGATCGAAGCAGAAGCAGAAGATGAACTCCAAAACAAGCAAACATCGCTCTCGCGTCAGGATCATCGCATAATCTGTACCTGCAACTGTTGTTGTAGTAATCTGTGAGCCACAAGGACTCAGCAATCCCATTACCATGGGTATCAAGACTAGCGAAGCTTAAAGGGAAAGGAAGGGATAAAGTGGTGAGGTAGCAGCAGGGTCTAAGAGAGTATGGAGACTAACATACGCAAATGAGAGCGAGAAGAGAAGCAATGGAACTGTCGTGAAGCTAGCAATGATCAAGAGGTGATCCTAAACTCCTATTTACGTCAAACATAACCCAAAAATCGTGTTCACTTCCCGGACTCCGCCGAAAAGAGACCATCCCGGCTACACACGGGGTTGATGCATTTTAATTAAGTCAAATGTCAAGTTCTCTACAACCGGATATTAACAAATTCCCTACCACATAACGGCGAGCACGACTCTCGAAAGTTTAAACCCTGCAGGGGTGTCCCAACTTAGCCCATCACAAGCTCTCACGGTCAACGAAGGATATTCCTTCTCCCAGGAAGACCCGATCAGTCTCGGAATCCCGGTTTACAGGACATTTCGACAATGGTAAAACAAGACCAGCAAAGCCGCCCGATGTGCCGACAAATCCCGATAGGAGCTGCACATATCTCGTTCTCAGGGCACACCGGATAAGCGAAATGTACAGGTGCCAACGTAACCCAAGTTGCCAAGGGACGGTCCCGCACGGTGCTCTAGTTTGGACCAACACTCGGAGGAGCACTGGCCCGGGCGGGGTAAATAAAGATGACCCTCGGGCTCTAGAAACCCAAGGGAAAAAGGCTAGGTGAGGCAAATGGTAAAACCAAGGTTGGGCCATGCTGGAGGAGTTTTATTCAAAGCGAACTATCAAGGGGGTCCCATAAATCACCCAACCGCGTAAGGAACGCAAAATCAAGGAACATAACACAGGTATGATGGAAACTAGGGCGGCAAGAGTGGAACAAAACACCAGGCATAAGGCCGAGCCTTCCACCCTTTACCAAGTATATAGGTGCATTAATTAAATAAGAGATATTGTGATATCCCAACGTAATCATGTCCACCATGGAGCAATCTTCAACTTCACCTGAAGCAACACCGGAAAGAAACAAACAACATGGTAGACACACAAGCATAAACATGGCATGATGCACAACCAAGTATGATGCATGTCCGATTTAAAGAGCATGGCATGGCAAAGTGCAACAAACAACACTACAAATTAAGTGGAGCTCAATATGCAACGAGTTGCATATTGACGAAACACCATATCAATTATTTAGTTCTCACTCGGTTTTGTCCCCAACAATATTAAATGTTATTAAAAATGGCAAGGGGTTAAGCCTATTAAAACTAACTATTTAAGCAAGTTTAAATGAGGCCGGAACAACAAACAACAATTCCGGAAAATCCCCATATGCATATTTCGAATTTGGTACTGTTCTGTCCTAAAGCATATTTTAATGTTTTTAAACAGGAAAATAAAGTGCATCATGTTAATCTACGCATTTTTCCACCCCATTTACATATGAAGTTTATTTAAAACCGAGCTACGGTTATTTATTTATGAAATAAATCATTTTAACATGCTATTTATGCAAAATAATAGCAAACAACAAGTTAAACATGTTTAACATGGATGAAAGTTGCAAATTATTAATCTACACAAAATTCTAAGCATTTTACATATATAAATTATTTACATGTGATGCATGGTTTGTGAGTTATTAAATGCATGGTCTAGAGGGACTTTTCTGTAAAACAGTAAATCACTGGATAATAGACAAAATCGCAGAGCCTGAAAAAATAGACTCTAGGCCGAATCTGGACAGGAAGACCAACAGAGGAAAAAAAGGCCGGGGGCTGCTCACCAGGCCACTTGGGCCGGCTGGAGGCTGAGGACGAGGCCCACGCGCGAAGCGGAAGGGCGTGAGGCGATGCAGGGCATGGGAAAAGTCCACGCGCAGGCGTTGACGAGTGAACGAGGCGGATCGGGCGCGTCTTGTCCTCCTGCTCGAAGCAGAGGAGGACGAGGGACTAGGCGTCGGACTCTGACGACGGCGGGGCTCCGGTTGGAGGGACGACGAGGAAGGGGAGCAGCGCGGCTGCCGACAGAGAAGAACGGGCAACGACGCGCATGACAAGGACGCGACCATCGATGGGGTTCCTGGTTCAGAGAGAGAGATGTGAGAGGAGGGACTAGAAAGCAGGGGAGGGGAAGGAAGGAACGACGCGGGGCTCATCTGCTGGTGGCTCGCCGGAGCTCGAACGGGCGGAGGAAGCGGATCCGGGCGGCGAGGTAGCAGGCCGGCGGCGACGACTGCTGCCAAAGGGGATCGAGGCGGCGTGGTGCGGATCCGGGGCAGAAGTGGCGAAGGACCTACAAGCTTCGATTGGGCGCGGCCATGGCGTGGTTCTTCTGGTGGTGGAGCTGCTTGCGGCCGGCTCGATGAGATGGCAGAGGAGGCTATGGGGTCCTGCTGGTGTTGCTCCGGCAAGGGGCAACGGGTGGCAATGGAGCTCGGGCGTGAGGTCCTGCTCAAGGAAGATGACAGGGAGGCAGCAGCCTCGGGCAGTGAGGAGGCCCGACGGGAGTCGCGGCTCCACGTCCGGCGCTGGGACGAGATGAAGGAGATCGGCGGCAGCTGGATCGATAGGATGGATCGGACAGGAGTGGGCTGCAGTGCTGATTGGGTGGCGCTGAAAACAAGGGGAAGATGGCGGCGGTGCTAGGGGATTGGGTCGATGGCGAAAACGAGGAGGAGACCAGGAGAGGCACTAGTTGGTTCGCTGGTGATCCCGAGGGGAACCAGAGAGAGTGGCGGCAGGGAGGAGGATCCCTAGAAAATAGGGTTTGGTCCAAAATGGACTAGGGGTAGACTATACATATATGAGGAAAAGAGAGGAGTTGGATCATCCGATCAAAATCCGACGGTCGAGAAAAGATATGTTAGGAAAGTCTAAATAAGAAACGGGGATGTTTTATAGATGCTGGGGGATGATCCTGACTCATCGGTCACGACAGCCCGGTTTGGGTTCGGCGAAGTTTCGGTCAAGTAAGCGAGGGTGTCTAAGAGAGGTGATGAAGCCAAAGGGAGAAACGGCAATGACGAGCGAATGCAAGTTTTAAAAAACATGACGGTAACGGAGTGCCGATGCAATGCAAATGATGACATGATGAATGCAACAAATAAATAAAACACACACGACAAAACTCAAAATACATGGAAGGCATCTAGAGCGTCGGTCTTGGGGCGTTACAACACTCCACCACTACAAGAGGATCTCGTCCCGAGATCTAGGATGGCACCGGCGAGAAATGGAAGAGGAAGAGAAGAGGTAAAACTAAGTTGCTGCTCCGACCAATGAGTGAAACCAAAGAACCTTGAGAGGTTGAAAAGTTGAAAGAAAGAACACAACGGAGTTGAACACAATTGAGAGCACTGTTTTAGAAAATAGAAACAAGGAGCACCATGTGAACCTTGGAGGTTGCACAGCTTTGAATAACGAGTACAATGGACAAGAAGGAATTGGACCCGCTCTGGTTGAAATGAGATAAACAAGGAACAAGGAAGAACAAATTCAGACAGCACTCCGGTTGAAAAGAGATGCAAGACTTGATAAGATGAAAAGAACTTGAAAAGAGGACACGACACTCCGGTTAAATGGATAAGCACGAAAAGAACATGATCCTCACAATCCGAGATGATGAGTGAAAAGAGCAACATCACAATGCCTCCGGAAGAAAGAATAGAAGATAGATCATTGGAATAACAGAATGGAGAAGAAAATGCCAACTTCTGCCACAAATGAGCTTGGAAAGCATCTTTCCAAGAAGGTTATAACGGAGATATTGGAAAACCAACAACAAAATGAATAAGCTTGTAGTGGGCTTATAGAAAACTTCTGAAAATTATGAGGTGACAACCGGCCACTAGCAGAAACAATTGCTTGCTTGAGATCAACGCAGAGATGAAACTTGGTCCACCAAGATGATAAGGAGATAACTTGGGTCGTTAACAAGCACCAAAAATAGCAACAATCCTTACGGAAGGCTTTAAGTGAAATCTAACCCAAGATAACTCCAACAAAGAGATTGTTGGATTTAAAATACCACATTCTTGACAACATATGAATCATGAAACATGAAGGAAATTGTGAAGAGTGACATAACACCACCTCAAAAGATAAGGTAGAAAAAAATTGCACTTTGGGATGTAAGATGAAGAATGTTTGAACTCCTCCAACAAGAATCTTGAAGAACAATTGAAGGATGAAAGGAATCCTTGACGAACCACCATGTAGAGCCTCCATGAAGAACTCCGGTAATAAAAGGATGATAGAAAGAAAGAGAAGTTGAAAACACAAGGTGAAGCCTTGCAATGATTTAGATGGAGCTTCGCGATGAGATAACCGAGAAAACTTGGAACTCCGGAAAAAAAGATGAACAACTTGGAACCGAGAATTACTTCATCATGAACAATCTGCAGAAGAAAAGAATTGAATCACCTCGAGGAAATAAGAATAAGATTTATTGTATGCTCATCCTTCATCAAATTAAATTGATGACAAGCAATGGATTTGGCATACTACTTATTCCCGTTGAAAGGATTAACAGAGATCTAGTGTAAACTTGTGAAGGTATTGATGGAACCACCGGTGGAATTTGGAAACAACGAATGAATTAATATGATAACAAAGGAAGTGAAATCTTGAACGAGCCACCATAAGAATTGAAAATGAGAGTAGCAAAGGCACAATTCACCAGGAAGAATTGGAAAACGCATGAAGATACTTGAGGGGATTTAGATACATGAGAACGAAGAGGCCATGAACTGATTAGAGGTTATTTGAACGATGCACCGGTAAGATTTGGAGAACGATAGCTACATGGTGAGAATGAAGAATTATTACATGATGGCCTTCGGAGGAAAGAAATGGAAACAACTCATTAAATGCTCCGGATGGGTGAAGAGAATTCCCACAATTGAAAACAATTATGAGAGGATGGCATCAAACTTGAACTACGCATCTTTGGAAGAACGGGTAAGGATTTACGAGGAAAAACTCTTCTTCGGTCTTCAAAAGCTGAGAATGACGAGGAGAAACACTACCCAATTGTTGAGACACTCCGGAACAAAGAAGAATATAAATGATGAACCAACGATGAAAATATTCTGAAAGCGATCTTGGAGAAGGAATATGACTGATGAAAATTCATTATTACGTCAAACTTCGAAAAGAATTTGAGAATAGCTCCGGAAAAATAAAGGGACATTTACATCTATGCCCCTAATTTGCGCCCACTCTCAGATTTACCCATAATTTCAAAGCCTGCTCAAATTTGCCCCTCCGCCGTTAGGTGCACTTACAGAAATGCCCTTCTGTGCCGTTACCATCCGGTCAAAGCAGGTCAAAGCTGGTCAAAAGGCACTGACCGTCCTGAAAAAAATAGCAAAATATTTCTAAAAATATGAAAATTTGTGAGATCGAAGATACTCAGGTTCGCATGGTGCGTGCAAATTTTCGTGCTGTTTGGGCATTCCAGGAGCTCGTGTCAAAGGAAAAACAATAAATATGTAAGCCCGTGAACAGTAAATTCAAAAAAATAGCAAGAAAATTCAAAAAAATGTGAATTTTTTGGCATCAAAGAGGCTATGGTCTACAAGCTGCGTGCAAATTTTTGTTGTGTTTTTTCATTGGAGGGGCTTGTGGAGAAAAAAACAAAAGTTGGCTCGGGAAAAAACTTGGGAAAAAATGACTATTTTGTTTTTTCTTGTTAGAGCTCCTCGCATGTCATTTGATCACAAAAACTTGCAAGCACCTTATGCACCCAAGCCTCTTTGATGCCAAATTTTTTCATATTTTTTTGAATTTTCTTGCTATTTTATTTCAAATTTACTATTCACAAGTGTGCATATTAACTGTTTTTCCTCGCCACGAGCTCTTGGAATGTCCAAATAGCACGAAAATTTGCACGCACCTTGCACACATGAGTATCTTCAAACTCACAAAATTTTAGATTTTTTTAAATTTTTTTGCTATTTTTTTCAGGACGGTCAAAGTTGTTTGACCGGACGGTAACGGCGCAGATGGGCATTTCTGTAAGGGCACCTAACGGCGGAGGGGCAAATTTGAGCAGGCTTTCGAATTAGGGGTATATCTGATTAGGTGGTTCGAGTTAGGGACCGAAATGCAAATGGCCCAAAAATAAAAGAGTGAGGTAAGATCCTGGGAAAATACATGTGGGTTAGGGCCCACTCGAAAGAAACATCGTTGAAGGATTGCTTGAAATAGAGATTGCACCGGTAGAATTAAATGGCTCAAAAGAGATAACAACCTCGAGATATCTTGAAAAGATTAGGAATGATAACACGAAACTTTCGAGGTATCTTCAGCACACTGGAACAAATGGAAAGCGAGAGGTGAATGATTAAGAGATACACCGGCATGAGAAAAACATTTGAAATGAGGAAAGGATATGATCGACAAGGCTTGAATTGAAACCACCAGAGAAGATAAGAGAACGAAGAATGATAAACTTGAACCTTCCTGAGTATCTTCGTGAGAATCACCGGATAAGAACATTAACGGAAAAGAATGGAGAGACTTCCCATTAATAAAAGGATACATGATTAAAAAATCTGAGTCCTTGAAGAAAAAGTGTGGGAGGGCGGGGAAAACTAAGACAACTTGGGATGGATGAAACAAACACCGGTGAGAAAACTTAGAGTTGATCTTGCGGATGTTGAAAATGATCGGATCCACTTGAAGAGAAGCACATCGGTTGGAAAAGAGTTGACATGACAACCTTAGTGATCAAGAAGGATTAGTACTCCCATAGAAATATGAGAACACCGTTTAGAAAAGGTATGGAATCAACACTTGACATCGAAGCAACTCGAATACCACAAATAAAAACAAAACAAAGGATTGGCTTGCAGAAATAAGCCGGAAAAAATAAATATGATAGAGATTTACCCAATCACATATCAGGCATCTGTCGGAAAGATATTCTAGGAGCTACTTGAATTCTGTAACGCCCTGGATGTAGCTTTCCATATTCGTAACTCCAACTCCTGCCTTTTCCGGAGATGCCATATGTTATTTTCCTTCGTGGTTGGGTTTTTGTATTTTGTTTTAAATTTTGTTCATGTCATGCATTTCATCATCGCATCATTCGCATTGCATCGGCATCGTTTTCATAAAACGTGCATCCGTTCGCAGTTGCCTTTTCTTTCTTTGCCTGCGTTGGCATTTTGTCGGGCCCTTGTCCTCGCTGGCCTCCTCGGACCGCTTTGCCTTTGTTGACCTTCTCGAAACCCCTTGACCCGTGGCCTTTCGTCGAGACCCCATTGGCTTGTTTTCCCCCTCTCATCTAAATGCCTACCCTCTCAACACAGTGCATAGACCCCTCTCGTGCGTCCAAAAACTCCCCTTGACCCAAACCGGACTGTCGCTACCGTTGTGTCCGGATCATCCCCTAACGTCTACAAAATATCTCCGTTTTATTGTTCGGGCTATCTAACCTAGTTATTTGCGACCGCCCGATTATAATCGGACGGACCGGATTAGTCCCTACCTAGTCCCCTGCCTATATAATCAGACCAAATCCCTAATTCCTAGGATCTGTCCCATCCTTCCATTCCGCCGCCGCCGCCACTCCTCTTGTCTCCTCCCACCTCGGGATCTTGCCCGATCCAAAAATCCTCTTTGGGATCCCCTGCCCGATCCACCCAACCAACCACATCTGCCTCCTCCTCTGCTCCCAAGGCCCCGAGCTCCTCCTCTCGACCCGAGCCCGAGCGCTCGACTCCCTCCTCCACGAGCTCGTTCAGGAGAGGATCTCCCGATCGTGCGCGCCTCTGCCTCGTTTCTGACCATCGCCGACGCTGCCGACGTCCACCACCAGGGGCACGAGCATCTGGCGAGCCCCTTGCCTCCTCGTTCCCGTGCCCGTAGGAACGAGCAGGAGCTCGCCCACGATTCATGTCGCCACCGTCGTCGTCCCGCTTCGTCCGGTGACCCCCGAGCAGCGCCACCTGCCGGATCTGCTCGAGCTGCCTCGCCCTGCGCCTCAGTCCGCAGCAGCCCGCCGCGCGCCACTCCGGCGACTTCGCCGCTGCGCCGCCTTCCGCCGCCCGGCTGCAGCCTGCGCCCGCCGCCGCCCTCGGCCGTCGCCTCGCCTCCGGCGCCCGCGCCCTCGCCCGCCGCGGCATCCGCTCGCGCCGGCCGCCGCCTCCCGCCAAGTTCGCCACCGCCGCTCCCTGCTACCTCCAGCGCCGCCAGCCTCCCCTGGATCGAGCACAAGAGCCGCCCGCTTCGCCGCGTCATTGACCTTTCGCCGTGATCGTGGGCGGCGCCTCTCAAGGCCCACCCCAAGCCAAGTCGGCTGCTCGGCCTCCTCCCCACCAAATGGGCGTGGCCCATGGTGAGCAGCGCCCAGCCCCTCTTCTGTGCATGTTGGGCCAGCTAGTTTCGGCCCATGCCGTGTTTTTTTTCCGTTCTGCGATTTTAGCTATTAAATTAACCAGTGATTTACCTGTTTTACAGAAAAACCCTTGCTGTTCATGCATTTAATAACTAAATAACCATGCATCATATGTACAAACTTTATATATGTAAAATGCTTAGTTTTTCATCTAGTTTAATAATATGCCACTTTCATACATGTTTAAAATGTTTAAAATGTTGTTTGTTTAAATTTGCTCAAATGTCATGCTAAAATGATTTATTTCATAACTAATTAACTGTAACTCGGATTTTAATAAACTTTATATGTAAATGGGGTAGAATTTTGCCTAGTTTAACATGGTCCACTTTATTTTCCTGTTTAACAACTTTAAAATATGTTTTAGGGCAGAACAGTAGCAAATTCATAAATTGCATATGAGGATTTTCCGGACTTGTTGTTCGTTGTTTCCGGCCTCATTTAAACTTGCCTAGTTAGGTAGTTTTCATATGCTTCACCCCTTGCCATGTTTAAAAACATTTAATATTGTTTGGTAGCTTAAATGAGAGCGAACTAAATAACTCGGATGTGGTGTTTCGTCAATATGCAACTCGTTGCATATTGAGCTCCACTTAACTTGTAGCATTGTTTGTCTTTGCCATGCCATGCCTCATTAAACCGGACATGCATCATGCTTGTTTGTGCATCATGCCATGATTATGCTTGTGTGTTTACTATGTTGTTTGCTTCTTTCCGGTTTGCTTCTCTCGTTAGCTTCGGTTTTGTTCCGGAGTTGTGAGGATTCGTTCGACTACGTCCGTTTGTCTTCTTCATGGACTCGTTCTTCTTCCTTGCGGGATTTCAGGCAAGATGACCGCTACCCTGGATCTCACTACTATCATTGCTATGCTAGTTGCTCCGTTCTATCGCTATGCTGCGCTACCAATTACCTGTTTATCAAGCCATCCCAAATTGCCATGAACCTCTAACCTTTGACACCATTCCTAGCGAACCATTGATTGGCTATGTTACCGCTTTGCTCAGCCCCTCTTATAGCGTTGCTAGTTGCTGGTGAAGTTGAAGATTTCTCCATGGTGGACAGGATTTTGGTTGGGATATCACAATATCTCTTATATTATTAATGCATCTATATACTTGGTAAAGGGTGGAAGGCTCGGCCTTATGCAGTGTTTTGTTCCACTCTTGCCGCCCTAGTTTCCGCCATACCGGTGTTATGTTCCCGGATTTTGCTTTCCTTACGCGGTCGGGTGATTTATGGGACCCCTTGACAGTTCGCTTTGAATAAAACTTGTCCAAAGAAGGCCCAACATTGACTTTTACCATTTGCCTCACCACCACCAATATTTCCTTTGGGAGTAATTAACCCAAGGGTCATCTTTATTCAGCCCCGGGCCAATACTTGTCTAAGTGTTGGTCCAAACTAGAGCCCCTTTAGCCGCCTCAAGGAAACTTGAGGTCTGGTTTTAGTTATGCGGATTGCTCATCCGGTCGTGGCTCGAGACGAGATACTGTGGCTACTATCGGGATGTCGGCACGCGCGGGAGGTCTTGCTGGTCTTGTTTTACCATTGTCGAAATGTCTTGATGTACCGGGATACCGAGTCTGACCGGAGTGTCTCGGGTGAAGGTCTATTCCTTCGATGATCGCGAGAGCTTGTCATGGGCTAAGTTGGGACACCCCTGCAGGGTTTAAACTTTCGAGAGCCGTGCCCGTGGTTATGTGGCAGATGGGAATTTGTTAATGTCCGGTTGTAGATAACTTGACACCAGATCCGAATTAAAACACATCAACCGAGTGTGTAGCCGTGACGGTCCCTTCTCGGCGGAGTCCGGGAAGTGAACACGGTTTCTGGGTTATGATTGACGTAAGTAGGTGTTCAGGATCATCTCTTGATCATTGCTAGTTGACGACCATTCCGCTTGTTTCTCTTCTCGCTCTCTTTTGCGTATGTTAGCCACCATACTTGCTTAGCCGCTGCTGCAACCTCACCACTTTACCCCTTCCTTTCGCATTAAGCTTTGCTAGTCTTGATACCCATGGTAATGGGATTGCTGAGTCCTCGTGGCTCACGGATACTTCAAAACCAGTTTGCGGTGCCTATGTTACCGAAAGGTGGACGCAACCAAGCTCAAGGAGGAGCTCGATGATGATCTTGCCCTTTGTGTTGTTTCATTCTAGTTGATCAAGAGTGGAGCCCGATTGCGGTCGATCGGGGACCTTTATCGCATTTGGGGTTCTTCTTTTATTTTGGTTCCGTAGTCGGACCTTGTTTGTATCTGGATGATGTAATGCTTTATTCATGTAATTGTGTGAAGTGGCGATTGTAAGCCAACTATGTATCTCTTTCCTTATGTATTACATGGGTTGTGTGAAGATTACCTCACTTGCGACATTGCTTTCAATGCGGTTATGCCTCTAAGTCGTGCTTCGACACGTGGGAGATATAGCCGCATCGAGGGCGCTAAGTTGGTAATCGAGCCTTCCCGACCTTAGGAGCCCCACCGCTGATCGCTTTTAGCGGCGAGTTGTGTCTAGAAAATGTTTTGAGTCATGTAGGATTATATATATCGGAGAGTTAGGAATTCTTTTACTCCCGCCTCTTCATCGCTCGTAAGGCATCCCGACGAGAGTTTTGACTCTTCTCTTCTCAAATTTCACTAAAAAAAATTTTAGGATCACGCGGGTATCTTGGAATCGTTCCGATGGTTTTATGATGACAACATTGTCTTGGTGCCTCCCGTCAGCAGGGGTTTAGTGGAGGTGACCCGGGGAGTTGAGCTCTGAGGTGTTGTCATCATAATTTTATCGTAGCAGTTCTGGAATACATGAGTTTAGTACGCCGACATCGAAAATCTCTTTTATGCAGTTATTGGTGAGATAACCCCGCTAACCCAGTACTGAGGTGAGTACGGGAGTATTGCCATGACTTGTATAACGGATGCTTTTCGAAGGTTGAGGTACACGATTTCCGAAGGTTTCTTGGTTATGTGTTGACGGATGGATACAGCTGGATGTAGGGATTGTTAGTTTGGGTGAGATATATTGCTTTCCCTGTATCCCCAACACCAGATTGCATAACCAGAAAGTCTCGGGAGTTTATAGGTGGGAATTTAAGTAGCTCCTAGAATATCTTTCCGACAAATGCATGATATGGGATTGGGTAAATCTCTATCATATGTATTTGTTCTGGCTTATTCCGCAAGCCAAATCCTTTGTTTTGTTTTATTTGTGGTATTCGAGTTGCTTCGATGTCAAAGGTTGAATCCATACCTTTCCTAAACGGTGTTCTCATATTTATATGTGAATACTAATCCTTTTGATCATTGATTTTGTCATGTCAAATCCTTTCCAACCGGTGCGCTTCTCTTCGAGATGATCCCATCATTCTCCCCATCCGTAAGATAAATTCTAAGTTTTCTCAACGGTGTTTGTTTCGTTCATCCCAAGTTGTCTTTGTTTTCCCGCCCTCCCACCCTTTTTCTTCAAGGACTCAGATTTCTTAATAAAGTATCCATTTAGTCATGTGAAGTCTCTTCATTCTTTTCAATCAATGTTCTGATCCGGTGATTTCCCATGAAGATGCTCAACAGCTTCAAGTTCATCATCCTTCATTGTTGTTTCTTCTCCGGTGGATCCTATTCAAGCTTACGATATTCATCATATTCCTTTCCTCATTTCTAATGCTTTCTCATACCGATGCACCTCATTATCATTCTACTTCTCGCTATTTGTTATTCCGGAGTGCTCAAGATATCTCACAAGACTTGCGTTTCCATTCTCAATCCCTTCAAGATATTTCGAGATTGGTATCTCATTCAAGTCATTTAATTCAACCGGTGCAACATCTCTTTTAAATCTTTTCAACGGTGTTCTTTTGAGTGGGCCCTAACCCACAGGTCTTTTCCCAGGATCTTACCTGACTCTTCTAATTATTCCGGAGTTATTCTAAATGCTTTTCAAGTGTGACATAAGAATGAATTTTCATCAGTCACATGCTTTTCTCCAAGATCTTTCAAATTCTTTTCATAGTTGGCTCAACCTCTTAGCTTTTGATTCTCCCGGAGTATCTCAACAATTCATGGTGGTGTTTCTCGTCGTCATTATCGGGTTTGAAGACCGAAGAAGAGTTCCTCTTAAATCCTTACCCGTTCTTCCAAAGATGCGTAGTTCAAGCTTGATGCCATCCTCTCATAATTGTTTTGATTGTGACAATTCTTTTCTTACCATCCGGAGCATTTCATGAGTTGTTTCCATTTCTTTCATCCGAAGGCCATCATGTCATAATTCTTCATTCTCAGTGTGTAGCTATCGTTCTCCAAATCTTATCAATGAATCGTTCAAATACCCTCTAATCAGTTCATGATCTCTTCGTTATGAGGTATCTAAATCCCTTCAAGTATCTTCATTCATTTTCCAATTCTTCCCAGCTAATTGTGCCTTTGCTTCTTTCATTTTTCAATTCTAACGGTGGTTCTTTCAAGATCTCTCTTCCTTGCTCATCATATCAATTCATTTGTTGTTCAAATCCTACCGGTGGTTCGTTGAAGACCTTCTCAAGTTTTGATATATCTCTCTTAATTCTTTCTACGAGAATAAGTAGTATGCCAAATCCGTTGCTTGTCATCAATTTAAATTGGTGAAGGATTTGCATAACGTAATTCTTATTATTGTTTCATCCAAGTTGATTAATCTCTTCTTTTCGGTGTTTGTTTATCATATCACATTCTCGGTTCTAAGATGTTCATCTTTCTTTTCGGAGTTCCAAGCTCTCTCAATTATCTCGTCGTGAAGCTCCATCTAATTCATTGCAAGGATTCACCTTGTGTTTTCAACTTCTTTTCTTCTCATCATCCTTTTATTACCGGAGTTCTTCATGGAGGCTCTACATGGTGGTTCGTCAAGGATTCCTTTCATTCTTCAATTGTTCTTCAAGTTTTCTCTCGAAGTTATGACCCGCCTAGCTATACTCTAAAATAAACATGGTGCTCAACATATGTTTTGTTTTGAGGAGCTCAAGTATTCTTCATCTTGCATTCCAAAGTGCAATTCTTTCTACCTTATCTTTGAGGTGGTGTTATGTCACTCTTGACAATTTCCCTCATGTTTCATGATTCATATTGTTGTCAAAAATGAGGTATTTTAAATCCATCAATCTCTTCGTTGGATTTATCTTGTGTCATGTTTTCACCTAAAGCCTTCCCTAAGGAATGTTGCTATTTGTGGTGCTTATCAATGATCCGAGTTTTCTCCTATCCTCTCGGTGAAAGAAGTTTTCATCTCTTCTTTGATCTCAAACAAGCAATTGTTTTTTGTTAGTGGCAGAATTTAACCTCAAGTGTTGAGATGTTTTCATAAGCCCTCCACAAGCTTATTCTTTTCGTTGTTGATTTTCCAACAACTCCGTTCAATTCTTCTTTGCAAGGGTGCTTTCCAAGCTCATTCGTGGCAGAAATTGGCATTTCCTTCTCCGTTCTCTTATTCCGATGATCTATCTTCTATTCATCCGTCCCGGAGGCATTGTGAAGTTGCTCCCTTCGTCCAATAGTCTCGTTTTGCCAAGATCATGTTCCTTTTTCCTTGGTTATCCATTTAACCGGAGTGTTGTATCATCTCCTCAATATCATCTCATCCTATCTAGTTTTCCTTCTTTTTCAGTCGGAGTGCTGCCCAAATTATATCAGTCTTATTCCTCCTCTATCTAGTTTTAACCAGAGTGGTTTCAATATCTATCTTATCACT
Organism: Aegilops speltoides; assembly: GCA_021437245.1. Classification (NCBI taxonomy): domain Eukaryota; kingdom Viridiplantae; phylum Streptophyta; class Magnoliopsida; order Poales; family Poaceae; genus Aegilops; species Aegilops speltoides. The sequence continues at coordinate 209,328,299 of CM038141.1, forward strand.
AAACCTCTTGGTTCTCATCATGTTCCTTGTTCCTTTTTTCTAACGGATTGTTTGCAATCTCGTTCATCTCTGTTGTACTCTTTCTTTTAAATTGCTCAACCTCTCAAGGTCCGTGGTTTCACTCGTTTGCCGAAGAAGCAACTTAGTTTTACCTCTTCTCTTCCTCTTCCGTTTCTCTCCGGTGCCATCCTAGATCTCGGGACGAGATCCTCTCGTAGTGGTGGAGTGTTGTAACGCCCCGGATGTAGCTTTCCATATTCGTAACTCCAACTCCTACCATTTCCGGAGATGCCATATGTTATTTTCCTTCGTGGTTGGGTTTTTGTATTTTGTTTTGCATTTTGTTCATGCCATGCATTTCATCATCGCATCATTCGCATTGCATCGGCATCGTTTTCATAAAACGTGCATCCGTTCGCAGTTGCCTTTTCTTTCTTTGCCTGCGTTGGCATTTTGTCGGGCCCTTGTCCTCGCTGGCCTCCTCGGACCGCTTTGCCTTTGTTGACCTTCTCGCAAACCCCTTGACCCCGTGGCCTTTCGTCAGACCCCATTGGCTTGTTTTCCCCCTCTCATCTAAATGCCTACCCTCTCAACACAGTGCATAGACCCCTCTCGTGCGTCCAAAAACTCCCCTTGACCCAAACCGGACGGTCGCTACCGTTGTGTCCGGATCATCCCCTAACGTCTACAAAATATCTCCATTTTATTGTTCGGGCTATCTAACCTAGTTATTTGCGACCGCCCGATTATAATCGGACAGACCGGATTAGTCCCTACCTAGTCCCCTGCCTATATAATCAGACCAAATCCCTAATTCCTAGGATCTGTCCCATCCTTCCATTCCGCCGCCGCCGCCACTCCTCTTGTCTCCTCCCACCTCGGGATCTTGCCCGATCCAAAAATCCTCTTCGGGATCCCCTGCTCGATCCACCCAACCAACCACATCTGCCTCCTCCTCTGCTCCCAAGGCCCCGAGCTCCTCCTCTCGACCCGGAGCCCGAGCGCTCGACTCCCTCCTCCACAAGCTCGTTCAGGAGAGGATCTCCCGATCGTGCGCGCCTCTGCCTCGTTTCTGACCATCGCCGACGCTGCCGACGTCCACCACCAGGGGCACGAGCATCTGGCGAGCCCCTTGCCTCCTCGTTCCCGTGCCCGTAGGAACGAACAGGAGCTCGCCCACGATTCATGTCGCCACCGTCGTCGTCCCGCTTCGTCCGGTGACCCCCGAGCAGCGCCACCTGCCGGATCTGCTCGAGCCTGCCTCGCCCTGCGCCTCAGGTCCGCCGCAGCCCGCCGCGCGCGCCGCCGGCGACTTCGCCGCTGCGCCGCCTTCCGCGATGGCTGCGGCCTCGCCCCGCCGCCCTCGGCCCGTCGCCTCTGCCTCCGGCGCCCGCGCGCCTCACTGCCGCCCGGCATCCGCTCGCGCCGGCCGCCGCCTCCCCGCCAAGTTCGCCACCGCCGCTCCCCTGCTACCTCCAGGTGCCGCCCAGCCTCCTCCCACGCGAGCACAAGAGCCCGCCCGCTCACCCGCGTCGTTGACCTGTCGCCGTGATGCGTGGGCCAGCGCCTCTCAAGGCCCAGCCCCAAGCCAAGTCGGCTGCTCGGCCTCCTCCCCCCACCAAATGGGCGTGGCCCATGGTGAGCAGCGCCCAGCCCCTCTTCTGTGCATGTTGGGCCAGCTAGTTTCGGCCCATGCCGTGTTTTTTTTTTCCGTTCTGCAATTTTAGCTATTAACCAGTGATTTACCTGTTTTACAGAAAAACCCTTGCTGTTCATGCATTTAATAACTAAATAACCATGCATCATATGTACAAACTTTATATATGTAAAATGCTTAGTTTTTCATCTAGTTTAATAATAGGCCACTTTCATCCATGTTTAAAATGTTTAAAATGCTGTTTGTTTAAATTTGCTCAAATGTCATGCTAAAATGATTTATTTCATAACTAATTAACCGTAACTCGGATTTTAATAAACATTATATGTAAATGGGGTAGAATTTTGCCTAGTTTAACATGGTCCACTTTATTTTCCTGTTTAACAACATTAAAATATGTTTTAGGGCAGAAAAGTAGAAAATTCATAAATTGCATATGAGGATTTTCCGGACTTGTTGTTCGTTGTTTCCGGCCTCATTTAAACTTGCCTATTTAGGTAGTTTTCATATGCTTCACCCCTTGCCATGTTTAAAAACATTTAATATTGTTTGGTAGCTTAAACGAGAGCGAACTAAATAACTCGGATGTGGTGTTTCGTCAATATGCAACTCGTTGCATATTGAGCTCCACTTAACTTGTAGCATTGTTTGTCTTTGCCATGCCATGACTCATTAAACCGGACATGCATCATGCTTGTTTGTGCATCATGCCATGATTATGCTTGTGTGTTTACTATGTTGTTTGCTTCTTTCCGGTTTGCTTCTCTCGTTAGCTTCGGTTTCGTTCCGGAGTTGTGAGGATTCGTTCGACTACGTCCGTTTGTCTTCTTCATGGACTCGTTCTTCTTCCTTGCGGGATTTCAGGCAAGATGACCGCTACCCTGGATCTCACTACTATCATTGCTATGCTAGTTGCTCCGTTCCATCGCTATGCTGCGCTACCTATTACCTGTTTATCAAGCCATCCCAAATTGCCATGAACCTCTAACCTTTGACACCATTCCTAGCAAACCATTGATTGGCTATGTTACCGCTTTGCTCAGCCCCTCTTATAGCGTTGCTAGTTGCAGGTGAAGTTGAAGATTTCTCCATGGTGGACAGGATTTTGGTTGGGATATCACAATATCTCTTATATTATTAATGCATCTATATACTTGGTAAAGGGTGGAAGGCTCGGCCTTATGCCTGGTGTTTTGTTCCACTCTTGCCGCCCTAGTTTCCGTCATACCGGTGTTATGTTCCTAGATTTTGTGTTCCTTACGCGGTCGGTTGATTTATGGGACCCCCTTGACAGTTCGCTTTGAATAAAACTTGTCCAGCAAGGCCCAACATTGACTTTTACCATTTGCCTCACCACCACCTATATTTCCCTTGGGAGTAATTAACCCAAGGGTCATCTTTATTCAGCCCCCCGGGCCAATGCTTGTCTAAGTGTTGGTCCAAACTAGAGCCCTTTGCAGCGCCCCCTCAAGGAAACTTGAGGTCTGGTTTTAGTTGTACGGATTGCTCATCCGGTTGTGGCCTGAGACGAGATACGCGCGGCTACTATCAGGATGTCGGCACGCCGGGAGGTCTTGCTGGTCTTGTTCTACCATTGTCGAAATGTCTTGATGTACCGGGATACCGAGTCTGATTGGAGTGTCTCGGGTGAAGGTCTATTCCTTCGATGATCGTGAGAGCTTGTCATGGGCTAAGTTGGGACACCCCTGCAGGGTTTAAACTTTCGAGAGCCGTGCCCGCGGTTATGTGGCAGATGGGAATTTGTTAATGTCCGGTTGTAGATAACTTGACACCAGATCCAAATTAAAACGCATCAACTGAGTGTGTAGCCGTGACGGTCCCTTCTCGACGGAGTCCGGGAAGTGAACACGGTTTCTGGGTTATGATTGACGTAAGTAGGTGTTCAGGATCATCTCTTGATCATTGCTAGTTGACGACCGTTCTGCTTGTTTCTCTTCTCGCTCTCTTTTGCGTATGTTAGCCACCATACTTGCTTAGCCGTTGCTGCAACCTCACCACTTTACCCCTTCCTTTCCCATTAAGCTTTGCTAGTCTTGATACCCATGGTAATGGGATTGGTGAGTCCTCGTGGCTCACCAGATACTTCCAAAACCAGTTTGCAGGTGCCTATGTTACCGAGCAGGTGACGCAACCAAGCTCAAGGAGGAGCTCGATGATGATCTTTCCCTTTGTGTTGTTTCGTTCTAGTTGATCAGTAGTGGAGCCCAGTTGGGGTCGATCGGGGACCTTTGTCGCATTTGGGGTTCTTCTTTTATTTTGGTTCCATAGTTGGACCTTGTTTGTATGTGGATGATGTAATGCTTTATTCATGCAATTGTGTGAAGTGGCAATTGTAAGCCAACTATTATCTCTTTCCCTTATGTATTACATGGGTTGTGTGAAGATTACCTCACTTGCGACATTGCTTTCAATGCGGTTATGCCTCTAAGTCGTGCTTCGACACGTGGGAGATATAGCCGCATCGAGGGCGTTACAAATTCCCAGCTATAAAACTCCTGAAACTTTCTGGTTATGCAATCTAGTGTTGGGGATACAGGGGAAGCAATATATCTCACCCAAACTAACAATCCCTACATCCAGCTGTATCCATCCATCAACACATAACCAAGAAAACTCCGAAAATCATGTACCTCAACCTTCGAAAAGCATCCGTTATACGAGCTATGGCAATACTCCCGAACTCCCTAGTACTGGGTGGCGTCAAGGTTATCTCACCAACGACTGCATAAAAGAGATTTTCGATATCGGCATAACTCAGGTATTCCAGAACTGCAACGATAAAATTGTGACGACAACACCTCGGAGCTCAACTCCCCGGGACACTGCCACAACCCCTAAATGTCAGGAGGCACCAAGAACAATGTTCTCGTCACAAGACTATCAGAACGATCACAAGATACCCGCATGATCCTAAAAAAATTTGTGAAAAAAATTGAGGAGAGGAAAGACAAAACATCTACGTCGAGAGTCCTCACCAGAGCGACGCAGGGGGCTGAGGAGTAAAAAGAATCCTACTCTCCGATATATATAATCCTAAGACTCAAAATAGTTTTCTTCTAGACTCAACAACGGCCAACAATAAAGGGGGCTCCTATGGTCGATCGAGGCTCTGATACCAACTTGTCACGCCCAATATGCGATACTATCCTAAAGAGACTCGAAGGTCCCACCAAGGATAGAACCACATATTGATACGCTTTTGCAAGGTGGATATCATTACATCAACATTACATAATAGATGGGGATACATACAAAAGGCATACAATGTCACACGAATACAACATCATCATGCATAACAGCAACATTCGACTACGGATGAAACACAAACAGAAGCTCAAACGACATCCACCCTGCTAGCCAAGGCTGCCGACCAGGAACCTATCCCCTGATCGTAGCAGAAGCCGAAGAAGAACTCCAAAACAAGCAAACATCGCTCTCGCGTCAGGATCATCGCATAATCTGTACCTGCAACTATTGTTGTAGTAATCTATGAGCCACAAGTACTCAGCAATCCCATTACCATGGATATCAAGAGTAGCAAGGCTTAAAGGGAAAGGTAAAGTGGTGAGGTTGAAGCAGCGTCTAAGCGAGTATGGAGACTAACATATGCAAATGAGAGCGAGAAGAGAAGCAACGGAATGGCCGTGAATCTAGCAATGATCAAGAGGTGATCCTGAACTCCTATTTACGTCAAACATAACCCAAAAACCGTGTTCACTTCCCGGACTCTGCCGAAAAGAGACCATCACGGCTACACACGCGGTTGACGCATTTTCATTAAGTCAAATGTCAAGTTCTCTACAACCGGATATTAACAAATTCCCATCGCCACATAACTACGGGCACGGCTCTCGAAAGTTTAAACCCTGCAGGGGTGTCCCAACTTAGCCCATCACAAGCTCTCACGGTCAACGAAGGATATTCCTTCTCCCAGGAAGACCCAATCAGTCTCGGAATCCCAGTTTACAAGACATTTCGACAATGGTAAAACAAGACCAGCAAAGCCGTCTGACGTGCCGACAAATCCCGATAGGAGCTACACATATCTCGTTCTCAGGGCACACCGGATAAGCGAAGCGTACAGGTACCAACGTAACCCAAGTTGCAAGGGACGGTCCCGCACGGTGCTCTAGCTTGGACCAACACTCGGAGGAGCATTGGCCCTAGGGGGGGGGGTAAATAAAGATGACCCTCGTGCTCCGGAAACCCAAGGGAAAAGGGCTAGGTGAGGCAAATGGTAAAACCGAGGTTGGGCCTTGCTGGAGGAGTTTTATTCAAAGCGAACTGTCAAGGGGGTCCCATAAATCACCCAACCGCGTAAGAAACACAAAATCAAGTAACATAACACCGGTATGACAGAAACTAGGGCGGCAAGAGTGGAACAAAACACCAGGCATAAGGCCGAGCCTTCCACCCTTTACCAAGTATATAGGTGCATTAATTAAATAAGAGATATTGTGATATCCCAACATAATCATGTCCACCATGGAGCAATCTTCAACTTCACGTGCAACTAACAATGCTATAAGAGGGTCTGAGCAAAAGCGGTAACATAGCCAAACAATGGTTTGCTAGGAAGGGTGAAAAGGTTAGAGGCTGACATGGCAATTTGGGAGGCTTGGCGAGCAAGTGATAGGTAGCGCGGCAAAGTGATAGAACGAAGCAACTAGCATAGCAATGAAAGTAGTGAGATCCAGGGTAGCGGTCATATTGCCTGAAATCCCGCTAGGAAGAAGAACGAGTCCATGAAGAAGACGAACGGATGAAGCCGAACCAAGTGTAGTTGAACGAATCCTCACGATCGCAACGAAATAAGAACTATCAAGAAGAAGCAACACCGGAAAGAAACAAACAACATGGTAAACACACAAGCATAAACATGGCATGATGCACAACCAAGTATGATGCATGTCCGATTTAAAGAGCATGGCATGGCAAAGTGCAACAAACAACAATACAAATTAAGTGGAGCTCAATATGCAACGAGTTGCATATTGACGAAACACCATATCAATTATTTAGTTCTCTCTCAGTTTTGTACCCAACAATATGAAATGTTATTAAACATGGCAAGGGGTGAAGCATAAGAAAACTAACTATTTAGGCAATTTTAAATGAGGCCGGAACAACAAACAACAATTCCAGAAAATCCCCATATGCATATTTCGAATTTGCTACTGCTCTGTCCTAAAGCATATTTTAATGTTTTTAAACAGGAAAATAAAGTGCATCATGTTAATCTATGCATTTTTCCACCCCATTTACTTATAAAGTTTATTTAAAACCGAGCTACGGTTATTTAGTTATAAAATAAATCATTTTAACATGCTATTTATGCAAAATAATAGCAAACAGCAAGTTAAACATGTTTAACATGGATGAAAGTTGCAAATTATTAATCTACACAAAATTCTAAGCATTTTAGATATATAAATTATTTACATGTCATGCACGGTTTGTGAGTTATTAAATGCATGGTCTAGAGGGACTTTTCTGTAAAACAGTAAATCACTGGATAATAGACAAAATCGCAGAGCCTAAAAAAAGTAGACTCTAGGCCGAATCTGGACAGGAAGCCCAACAGAGGAAAAAAAGGCCGGGGGCTGCTCACCAGGCCACTTGGGCCAGCTAGAGGCTGAGGACGAGGCCCACGCGCGAAACGGAAGGGCGAGAGGCGCTGCAGGGCACGGGAAAAGTCCACGCGCAGGCGTTGACGAGTGAACGAGGCTTATCGGGAGTGTCTTGTCCTCCTGCTCGAAGCAGAGGAGGATGAGGGACTAGGCGTCGGACTCTGACAACGGCGGGGCTCCGGTTTGGGGGACGACGAGGAAGGGGAGCAGCACGGCTGCCGACAGGGACGAATGGGCGACGATGCGCACGAGGAGGACGCGACCATCGGTGGGGTTCCTGGTTCAAAGAGAGAGAGATGTGAGAGGAGGGACTAGAAAGCAGGGGAGGGGAAGGAAGGAACAACGCGGGGCTCATCTGCTGGTGGCTCGCCGGAGCTCGGACGGGCGGAGGAAGCGGATCCGGGCGGCGAGGTAGCAGGCCGGCAACGACGGCTGCTGCCGAAGGGGATCGAGGCGGCGTGGTGCGGATCCGGGGCAGAAGTGGCGAAGGAGCTGGAAAAGCTTCGATGGGGCGTGGCCATGGCGTGGTGCTTCTGGTGGTGGAGCTGCTTGCGGCCGGCTCGAGGAGATGGCAGAGGAGGCCGCGGGGTCCTGCTGGTGCTGCTCCGGCGAGGGGCAACAGGTGGCCATGGAGCTCGGGCGTGAGCTCCTGCTCGAGGAAGACAACGGGGAGGCAGCAGCCTCGGGTAATGAGGAGGTCCGACGGGAGTCGCGGCTCCACATCCGGTGCTGGGACGAGACGAAGGAGATCGGCGGCGGCTGGATCGATAGGATGGATCGGACAGGAGCGGGCTGCAGTGCTGATTGGGTGGCGCTGAAAACAAGGGAAATATGGCGGCGGTGCTAGGGGATTGGGTCGATGGGGAAAACGAGGAGGAGACCAGGGGAGGTGCTGATTGGTTCGCTGGTGATCCCGAGGGGAACCAGAGAGAGTGGCGGCGGGGAGGAGGATCTCTAGAAAATGGGGTTTGGTCCAAAATGGACTAGGGGTAGACTATACATATATGGGAAAAAGAGAGGAGTTGGATCATCCGATCAAAATCCGACGGTGGAGAAAAGATAGGTTAGGAAAGCCTGAATAAGAAACGGAGATATCTTATAGATGTTGGGGGATGATCCGGACTCATCGGTCACGACAGCCCGGTTTGGGTTCGGACAAGTTTCGGGCAAGCAAGCGAAGGTGCCTAAGAGAGGTGTTGAAGCCAAAGGGAGAAACGGCAACGACGAGCGAATGCAAGTTTTAAGAAACATGACGGCAACAGAGTGCCGATGCAATGCAAATGATGACATGATGATTGCAACAAATAAATAAAACACACACGATGAAACTCAAAATACAAGGAAGGCATCTGGAGCGTCGGTCTTGGGGCGTTACACTTGCCTGCCTGTGGCCTGCGGCGTGGCTCGAGTGGTGGCCCAGTACGGCCCATATTCATCAACGCAAGGCTCAAGACCCTCGCGAGGGGCCAAGCCTCGCGGGGCGGACGACACGAGGCTTCCTCAGGAGCGGCCTCGCCAGGCAGGCTCGCGAGCAGGCAGAGAGATCAAGGAAGGGGTAACTCATGAGGTGCTCGTGATGCAAGCCATGACGATCGAGACCAGGCGGGCGCCGGCCTACGCAGTGTCCTTGTTTCCTCTTTGGTGCAAAGGGGGCAAGCACAGGCATGGAGTACTGAGGCATCAGGCAAAGGTTGCCATTTCAATGCAACGAGACCAAGACCAGCAGAGCAGTAGGATGGAGGTCACCGTGGAGCCCAAGACGGTGTCGTCGCCAGTACCTTTGGCAGCCGAAGACCAACTTTAGTCAGGATAACTTGTACTAGATGTTCCCCTTCAAAATGGCCGTTGTTGGCGCCCTTCCCGCTCAATATTTGGGAAGAGGACCAGGGCCTCTATATATATAGGGATAGCCACCACAATAGAGGGGACGGATCATCCAGTTCTCATCAGATAGAGAGGCGGCCGAACTCACCCAAGTAGTTCATCGCACCAGCTCAAGAACACCTCTCGCGAGGCAGTTCTTCCCTTGTACTATTCATCATCAGCCCATGAGGCAATCCACCACACCACACACTAGAGTAGGGTATTACACCACAACGGTGGCCCGAACCAGTATAAATCTTGTGTCCCTCGTGTTATTCATCGTTTAACTTAGATTCTCGCGAGGCGATCAGACGTGGATTGGTAGGGGGAAGATCTCCGCGCGCACCCCAGAGTTCGAACCTTATGGGTCTGCCGGAACCCAACATCTGACAAGATTTAAGACTGAAAAAAGATAAGTGCCCCGTGATCTCCTCTTTTCATCCCCCCCAGGCACTGCGGTGGAAGGAGGAAAAGATGAGAAAGGCACCCAGGCAGGAGCCCTCCCCGGTCCCGCCAAGGCGCACTCGAAAGAAGCCGAACAATACCGGGACTAGCAAAGGTGTGGAGGAGAAGCGTAGGATCGAGGCGGAGCGCCCTCAGCTACCCCCACCAGTGAGAAGACCCGACTTGAGGCCTAGCGAAGCCTTTTGCTAGGGCTCGGTCGGGAGATCATCGGAGGAAAGTTGGAGGCGCCGAGGAGATCTCCCTCCCCGGCTATAGCCAAAAGAGGCTGGTGTTGATGGTGCCGGGGAGGGAAGGGAAGGACGGAAGACGAGGCGGCAGGTCGCCGGTCAGAGGCGAGGGCATCCCCGCCATCGTACTTCGACCTGGTTCCCCGCCACTCGCTACCTTCACCTTCCCTCGTTTTCTCTCCATCACCGCCGATCCCGGGAAGCGCCAATGCTCCTGTCTGGTGCCCCCTCCGAAGAGACGGTAAACGGCCAAGACGACCAAGGGGTGAGAAGCACGCTGCTCCCCTCCTTGGCGGGTAGGAAGGTGCTCCCCTCGTCGACATCAACTCGAGCTCCAGGGATAGGGGCTGTACTGGGATTTCCAATGATCCCGAGCCCCTCACCTTGGACTTGGACCAAGCTCACGCACCAGGCACTAGCATCCTTGCTTGGCATTATCAACTCGAAGCTAAATACTGGAGGCCAGCCCCAGGCTGACTTTCCCGCCATATTCAAGACGGAGCAAGACAGAAGAAGAGGAGGATGCTTTTGGATGCCTCCACTCCTCCCCCGCTCTTCCATTTATAGGCAAACGAGGGACTGGGGACTGGATCCACGACGGGCGACCACCGCCCTCCTCCACCAGTTCAAGGAAGCCGGGCCCTCGCCATTATGCTCTCCCACGGTGTCGGATTTCGGGTTCCGGCAGACCCTTGAGGTTTGAACACTGGGGTGTGCACGAAGATCTCTCCTCCTACCAGCTCACGTCTCGAAGCCTCGCAAGGGATCTAAGCTAGAAAGAAGAACACACAAGGGACACGAGGTTTATATTGGTTCAGGCCACTATTGTGGTGTAATACCCTACTCCGGTGTGTGGTGTGGTGGATTGCCTCAGGGGCTGATGATGAACAATACAAAGGGAGAACAGCCTCGCGAGGGGCTGTTCTTGAGCTGGTGCGATGAACTGCTTGGGTGAGTTCAGTCGCCTCTCTCTCTCTCTCTAGCCTACTAAAACTCCTTTCTTTGATGTGAACCCCCCTACTCTGTGGTGGATAGCTCTATTTATAGAGGGAGGCGCTGGGCCTCTTCCCAAATATTGGGCGAGAACGGCGCCAACAATTGGCCATTTTGAAGGAGAACATCTAGTACACTTATCCTGACTAAAGTTGGTCTTCGACTGCCAAAGACTCTTGTGGTGACGCCGTCCTGGGCTCCACGGTGACCTCCATCCTGCCGCTCCGCTGGTCTTGGTCTTGTTGCACCAAAACGGTAACCTTTGCCTGATGCCTTGGCCTGTGCTTGCCCCCCTTTGCATTGAAGGGGAAACAAGGACACTGCTTAGGCCGGCGCCCGCCTGGTCTCGATCATCATGGCTTGCGTCACGGGCACCTCGCGAGGTACCCTGCCTGATCTCTCCGCCCCCTCACGAGCCCGCCTGATGAGGCTGCTCCTGAGGAAGCTTCCTGTTGTCCGCCTCGCGAGGCCTGGCCCCTCTCGAGTGTCTTGAGCTTGAGGTGATGAAGTTGGGCTGCACTGGGCCCCAACTTGAGCCACGCCGCAGGCCGCAGGCAGGCAAGTCTGGGGACCCCCGTTCCCAGAACACCGACAGTAGCCCCCAGGCCCAAGGCGCGCTCGGACTTGGCTTAGTAGAGAAGCGAAGGGGCAAGTGCGAAGCGCCGCGGGTCCCTATAGCCTGCGGCCTCGGGCACCGCATGGCGATTGATTAGACGCGAGCGTCTCCGCTCCCCCACGACTCCTCGGCAACCGTCCATCTGACAAAAAGGGGTACCCAGGCCAGATTTACCTGCTTCGTTCTCGTTCGCCTTGCTCCGGATCCCCTTTATCGCTCTTCTCCTTCTCGCTTCCGAAATCCTCCAGATCTGTCTCAAGCCCTTCCATCCAGCAAGCCATGCTGCCTCGCAAGACCCCGACCGAGGCCTGGTACTCGCCGGCTCTAGACCCCCCCGAACATGTCGGAGAAGAATCTCGCCCTCACGCGCCTGATGACGGTGGCGCAGGGCGACGAGGGGGCGACTGTGCTCAAGGTCGGCTCCGCTCAGCCCGAAGGCAAGGGGAGCACCTTCTACCCGCTCTTTGTGAGCGCCATCATCGCCGGTCTGGTGCCTCCTTTTTCCGAGTTCTTCTTTGCTGTTCTTTGCCAATACAACTTGCAAGCTATGCACCTCCACCCCAACTCTGTTCTTCTCCTGGCGATTTTCACCTACTATTGTGAGGCTCACGTTGGAGTGAGGCCCTCAGTGGCCTTGCTGCGTCATTACTTTTCCCTCCGGGTTTCTGGTGCTCACATCACCGCATGCGCGAGCTTTATCGCATACTCCAACTCCAATGATATCTCGAAGCCTAGGAAGAGGATCGAAGGCTTCCGGAGCAAGTGGGTCATGTTGGATGTTGGGCGCATCCACCCTCGACTGGTGCTGCCTACGGGGCAGCCCAAGGCCGTTGATGCGTGGTCTCACGCGGAGCTTGACGACCCCCGCGCGAAGGTGGTGCTGAAATGGATGAACACGGACCTGAGGCCACGCAACTTGAGGGCGGCGAAGCTAACCGGGGCTACGCTCCAGAGGGAGTTCCTGGAGCACCGGGTGGCTCCACTCCGGGAACACTCGCTCCCATTGTGGAGGCTTGGGGAAGCAGATGTCGCCCTTCGCCTAAGCTCTGAGGCCCTGGCCGACGAAGATCTGGTCGCGGCTCTCCATTCCTTGGTCGGGGGAGACGTGGCGAGCCCGGAGGGCACTCCCGTCCCCCTATTCCTTCACGGCGACTGGGAGCAGGTGGTGAACGCCATGTCCACCTTCAACGGTGAGGGGCTGGTGCCAGCGGGAGCTCTCGGGGATCTGGCGGCATTGGCGACGGTGAACGTGTCCTCTGATGAATCCAGCGGGAGTGAGGAGGAAGAAGAGGAGGAGGAAGAATAGTCTGACTCTGAGGCGACTGGCGAGGAGTCGGGGGAGTCCTTCCCTTGACGCAGGTCCCGCGCCCTCCGCTCCATGCCGGACGACGACGAGGTCGGTGCCAGGCAAGGTGGGGAGGCCTCTCCCTTGGTCCCGAGGAAGGGCAGGTCGGGGCTGGTTCTCCTAGGGTCTGCTCTGGTCCCGAGGCGGTCTAAGGCCAGCTCCGGCCTTCCCGACACGCCCTCTGCTTCCGGGCCTCCCAAGGCTGACCCCAGCTGTAGGCTCTCGGGCTTTAAGTTTGGCTGGAGGCTGCTTGAGTCCGCGAACGACGACCAGTAAGTGCCTGATCCATGTTTTGCTTTGTTTCTGCCACCAAGGCTTGACGTCTGCATCCTTTTGGCCAGGCCGGTGCCCGCAGAAAAAGGTTAAAGGGGGCTTCGGCGGCCCTTCCTGAGGGGAGTTCGTCCGCCGGGGCCGCGCCCTCATCTGCGGGGAAAGGAGGCAGCAAGGCTCATGCCTCCCCTGCCCGATCGTCTTCGCGAGCCCAGCAGGGACGCTCTCGAGAGGAGTCAGCCCCCGTGGCCCCGCTGACTCTGGAGGTGCCTGCGCTTGGTGCTGTCGCCGAGGTGGCCAAGGCCCAGGGGGTTCCTTCTTCCCAGGCTATGATCATGGTGCCGTCCTCGCCGCCTATTCCGCCGGCTCCCGTCTCTTCTGCTTCCTCTACCGTCCTGGACAAGGCTGCTAACAAACTGAGTCGACTGCGGGAGGATCTTCAGAGCACGGACCCCCGCCTGGTGGCCGGGCGCCTGGAGCTAGCCTTTGGCTGGGTCCGCTCTGACGCTTCCGTTCGAGCGGCACTGAGCCAGGCCGCGTCGGCCTCCGATGAGGAGAAACAAGCCGCCTCCCGGGCCAAGGCCGCCCGCGACACTGCCTTGGGCGACACTGCGGATGCCCGGGGCTGCTGCAAGGCGCTGCAGGATGAGCTACAAGGCCTGCGTGACGAGCTCGCCAAGGCGGTCCGCGGCCGCCAGGAGAAGGAGAAGGAGATGAAGGCTCGGGAGGCTGCCGTCAGGGACCGGGACGCCGAGCTCGATGACCGTCGTGGCCGGTTGGAGACGCTGGAGCAGGCGCTGAAGGCGGAGAGGACCAAGCTAGACGGCAAGGCGAAGGTCCTGGCCAAGGATCGAGTGGCCTTCATGAACCTGGAGGAGAAAGCTCGCGCCGCGCTGAAGACGCTTTATGAGGGCGGCTTAGAGAAGCCGTTGGCTGGTGCAGAGGACAGCTCCACCGAGCTGCTTCCCTTCCTGGTCTGTGCACTTGAAGATATCGCGGATGGCCATTGTCCCATGGCCGAGGCCGAGGTGCGCACCCTGTCTTCTGCAGCGCTGACGCGTGTCCTCAGCCACGTCTACCTTCGCGACCCCAACGTCGACCTCGACAGCCTGCTGGAACCTGTGAGCGGCGACCTTGCCGCTTTGCTGCTGAGGCTGTGAAAGGCTAAGCTGAGGCTTTGTTGGGGAGGTTCCGAGCCTTCAGCACCTGGCCCGGGCGCAATGCCGCCAGTTCTGTGGCCTCAGGAGGTGGAGCCGCCCAGCTTGACTCCACTACAGGCGGCGGCGCCACCGGAACATGATCCCTTTGCGGCTTCTGTCCTGTTTCAGTTCCTGAAACATGCACCATGCCTCGCGGAGGCATTTAAACTTGTGTTACGCGTTGTGAAACAATCTATGGCCTGTATTATTTGCTTTTGAATTCCTTAGAATTTTCATTTTCCCTCCTATTTGCTTGTGTTCTACGTCGGCAGGTCCCGGCCCCGCGCATACCTCAGCCGCCGTTAGCCCCAACTAGAAACCAGGACGGGACTAAGGAGTGAGGGGCTACGTGGCAAGTTAGGCTCCTGAGTCGCGATGCTCAGGAGTCCCCTTGACGCACAAACAGCAAGTAGGGAAGGGAGGCATAGGAGTGGGTTTGTCGTTCTACGTCGGCAGGGCCCAGCCCCGCGCATACCTCAGCCGCCATTAGCCCCGACCGGAAACCAGGATGGGACTAAGGAGTGAGGGGCTACGTGACCAGTTAGGCTCCTGAGTCGCGATGCCCGAGGGGAGGCGTTGCGATGGTGCGAGACACTAAGCTCTGGGCTCCCTGAGGTTGGTACGGCTGTGGGCCACCCTCAGTTGTTTATCACCAGCGCGAAGCATAGTGCTTCCGTATGTGTATGGGCATAGCCGCTCCTCAGCAGTGTCGTCAGCCGGCGCGGAGCATGGTGCTTCCACTGGTGGGTGGGAGGGGGGGCCCGGGAGGAGCCCCTGGCGTGTCAGCCCATGCGACACGTGGCCGGCACGGTAGGGCTAGGAGAGGTGTATCTGGGCACCCGTGAGCCAGCACGGGACTCACGAGGCCCTACCTCGAGGCAGGTTGCGCCTGGCTCTGGGCCTTTATCAATGGTATGTTCCTGCAAGGTAGTTACGATGCAAATGCTCTACATCCTCAGGTCCCGGCCCTCGAGCAAGCTCAGCCGCCGCTGGTATGACAGGTCGCGATGCCGTGGGTCAAGGCCAGGGGGTGAGGGCTGGAGAGCCAGTAAGGGCCCATGAGTCGCGATGCTCAGGTACCCCCCTTTTAACGTGCAAGCATTTTGCATGAGAGTGGAGAGGTCCGCAATAGGCAGCAGATGATAATCTTGGGAATCAGGTTAAGCACGGAGGAGCAAATCCATTTGGATTGATGCAGAAAAATCAAACGCCACTGGGTGAGGCCCGAGCAGCTTGGGGATAACGCAGCCCGAGGGACGCCCCCAACAAGGTAGGTAAATAACATAAGCAAAACGGATACATGTCGCAGGGACGGACCCACGCGGCCTGGGAATGATGCAGCCCTGTGGGTGCTCCCAGCTGAAAATGAAACTTTGAAAGATGTCACCTGATACCGTTGGAGATGGAGGGATGCTGAAGCAGCGGACGACGCACGGTGAGGAAGCCAACCCTCACGAGCTACCTCGGGAGGCTCCGGGGGCACGGGTGGATCTTCGAGGACCATCTCCATCTCCGCCAGGACTGCACAATGCCTGACCTCCTGAGCCTCCAGAATGCTCCTCATCAGGTGCTGATGAGCAGCGGCCGTGTTCGGCAGGACAAAAGGCATGCAAACGTTGCTGTGAGGTGGACCCTCGCAACGCCCCATGCGCGAAGGCTAGAGGCGCTCCTGAGACACGGCTCGGTTGAGCCCTGGAATGTCGATGCAGACGTGCAGCCCACTGTCCTCGCCCGGATGGGGGGCTACGACGGGCAGGCGGCGGCTGCCGCGCATGACTCTTGACTCCTGCAGCTCCTGAGTGTTTCTTGCGACGAACTCCTGAGGGTTTAGCCCTCATTGCCTCATACCTTCCTGAGGGAAATGTGCTTCGAAGCACGGCTCCAAGTGGTGCCCGAGCGCCTCCCTCGTGACCTTGGCAAAGTCGATGTCCCTCTAGGGGAGAGCCCCCGAGCCTTGCCCAAAGAGGGCGCCGGGCGCGCCTTCCTATGCGACAGAGGTTGGCGCCCCTTGGATGGGCGCGGATCCTGACGCAACGCCTCTGGAGGTGCCTGCCTCCTGATGGTATGGGCCAGGTGAAGTCTTCTTCTTCTTAGAGCCTCCACAGTCAAAAAACAAAGAGGCCGCCTGGCCTGATAGACGGCTAGATGATAGGCCAAAATCTACAAGCGGCGCCGCACACAAGTCGACTCATGATCTTGGGAAAACAGATGGCCCACCCAGGTCTATTTACGGGCCAAAAAAGAGGGCCCCAGGAAACAACACAACACGCCAAGTGTTCGAAGACAGCGGTACACCCAAATACAGGGGCGCCGCACACCCACTATGTTTCACCAATGAGGTGCTAGATCATGAATTCCCAACAGGGTTTAAACCCATAAACATAGAGGCTTATGACGGAACAACAGACCCTGGAGTCTGGATAGAGGATTATATACTACACATACACATGGCTAGAGGAGATGACCTCCACGCCATAAAATACCTACCCCTCAAGCTCAAAGGGCCAGCTCGGCATTGGCTCAAAAGCCTCCCAGAAAACACTGTTGGAAGTTGGGAAGAGCTTGAGGACGCGTTTAAAGCAAATTTTCAAGGGACTTATGTCCGCCCTCCGGATGCAGATGATCTAAGTCATATAACTCAACAGCCCGGAGAGTCAGCGCGCAAATTCTGGAACAGGTTCCTTACTAAAAAGAACCAAATAGTCGACTGTCCGGACGCCGAAGCCCTAGCAGCTTTCAAACACAACGTCCGAGATGAATGGCTCGCCAGACACCTCGGCCAAGAGAAGCCGAGGACAATGTCCGCGCAAACAAGCCTCATGACCCGCTTTTGCGCGGGGGAAGACAGCTGGCTATTAAGATGCAGCACCAGCGACCCAAGTACATCCGAGATCAGAGATGGAAATGGAAAATCACAGCGCAGAGAAGATCAGCGCCGGAATAAAGAGAAAAGCCCAAAGAACACGACGGTCAACGCCGGATTCAAAAGCTCACGGCCAAACAACAAAACACTGCCTCTTAAGGACAACAGTGATGAGCTATCCAACTTATACAAAATTTTGGATCGGATATGTCAAATCCACAGTACCTCCGGAAGACCCGCGAACCACACCCACCGAGATTGTTGGGTTTTCAAACAGTCCGGCCGACTCAACGCCGAACACAAGGGGCTTGACGCACCAAGCGAGGACGACGACGAACCCCACCAGTAGGGCACCGGAAAACAAAAGACTTTCCCACAAGAAGTCAAAGCAGTAAACTCACTTCATGTGATAATACGGAAAAATAATGCGGCACCCGCTAAGATGGGTCTCGCACGGTCCACCCCAGCGAAACCTCGAGATTGGATGTCAAAACCAATCACTTTTGACCACCTAGATTATTCCAGAAGTGTTCGAAATGCAGGATGGACTGCTCTGATATTGGATCCTATAATCGACGGACTACAATTTACACAAGTCCTGATGGACGGAGGCAGCGATTTAAACCTGCTATATCCAAACACAATCCGCAAGTTGGGGATAGACCTTACTAAAATTCGACATAGCCGCACTTCCTTTAAAGGAGTGACGCCAGGCCCTTACGCCAAGAGCACAGGCTCCCTATTACTAGAAGTTGTGTTCGGGTACCGAACAACTTCCGACGCGAAAAACTAATCTTTCATGTCGTCCCATTCAAAAGTAGCTATCAAGCACTATTGGGGCGTGAAGCTTTTGTCCGCTTCAACGCCATACCACATTACGCGTCTCTTACACTTAAAATGCCCGGTCCACGTGGCATCATTTCATCTGAGGGTCATTTAAAGACCCGGACACGGCTAGACGAGTCCGGCATAAATAAGCTAGGGGCTCCCTAGCCGCACACCCCTTCACAAGGGGCTGTGCGTATAAGCAACAATGAGCTAATATAGACTCCGCTTTACTTATTTATTAATATTTTTCATATACCTTTTTTCGCATGATTTCCTTTCAAACTAAGTTCCTCTCTTTTACAGATGAACAACATGCACACCTGTCCGTGATAACGGCTGCGGAGAACGGAGACACAGCGCAGACGCAAGAGGGACCCGTCGCAAGGATTCTTTTCAGATTAAGACCTGCGTAAACCTTTTT
Source organism: Aegilops speltoides (assembly GCA_021437245.1). Taxonomy (NCBI): domain Eukaryota; kingdom Viridiplantae; phylum Streptophyta; class Magnoliopsida; order Poales; family Poaceae; genus Aegilops; species Aegilops speltoides. The sequence goes on from CM038141.1 coordinate 209,346,697, forward strand.
CTTGTCTCTTGTTGCTATAATCCCTGGTTTCTCATTATAACCAGAGTGGAGCTGACGTTTTGGCATCGGCCGTGTCGAGGACCTTGCCGTGCACTCGACACTAGGGGCTTAGGGCATTGTTCGCCCATTATTATAAAGACCGAACACCTTAGGGAGTGTTCGCGTCTCGAGATTAGGCCTTATATGCATCAGCTCGAATCATGTCTTTTGTCAAATGTTGGGTTTGCCCGGCTCCGTGTTTTGCTGCCTTATGTTCTCAGATCATCGGCTAACGTGGCACCGGGAGAACTATCGCGATTGTGCCCTAGTTCGCCGGGCGAGCACCTTAGTAGAGAAAGCCAAACCGATCAGTAATGATACACGAGAGACCGTCAACCACTGATCGACCACCGGAATGTTTAGAATTCTCCGCTTTGTGGCGAACGCTTCGGTCAGCACATGCGCGCCCAATTCGAGAGCGCGGTGCCCCGTGGGCTATATCGTAGTCCCACCCTCGAACTCCACTGGCTAAGTGAAAGTGATAAAGCATTATAGTCCGGTTGCCTCGTTTGCTACGCTACCACCTCCTTAACGGGACCGAGACGTCGGATTAAGTGTGAAAATGTGCTATTTTTGCGAACACCCCCTCATCTTGTGCGTGCGGGCTGAAGCCGAAGACTGCCATCTTTCAGGTTATACACACGTATACATAAACGGCCACATAGGAGATATTTCAATACTTGAATGCACAAGTATAAAAAGCGATTACACCATAACCATTGTTTTACAAAATAAAAAAACGTTCATTTGAACATGACATTTTTCGAGCACTGCGACTCTATTACACGAGCACCACGCATAACTTCCCCAAAATAGTGCTCGGCGGGTAACCGGCTTTCGTCCGAACCCTGGGTTGCAACAGCGGTGGCATCCTGTAACGCCCTCGATGCGGCTATATCTCCCACGTGTCGAAGCACGACTTAGAGGCATAACCGCATTGAAAGTAATGTCGCAAGTGAGGTAATCTTCACACAACCCATGTAATACATAAGGGAAAGAGATACATAGTTGGCTTACAATCGCCACTTCACACAATTACATGAATAAAGCATTACATCATCCAGATACAATCAAGGTCCGACTACGGAACCCAAAATAAAAGAAGAACCCCAAATGCGACAAAGGTCCCCGATCGACCCCAACTGGGCTCCACTACTGATCAACTAGAACGAAACAACACAAAGGGCAAGATCTTCATCGAGCTCCTCCTTGAGCTCGGATGCGTCACCTGCACGGTTTCATCGGCACCTGCAAACTGGTTTTGGAAGTATATGGTGAGCCACGGGGACTCAACAATCTTGCACCCTCGCGATCAAGACTATTTAAGCTTATGGGTAAGGTAAAGGCATGAGGTGGAGCTGCAGCAAGCGACTAGCATATATGGTGGCTAACATACGCAAATGAGAGCGTGAAGAGAAGGCAAAGCACGGTCGATAAAAGTATGATCAAGAAGTGATCCTATAGCAACCTACGTCAAGCATAACTCCAACACCGTGTTCACTTCCCCGACTCCGCCGGAAAGAGACCATCACGGTTACACACACGGTTGATGTATTTTAATTAAGGTCAACTTCAGGTTTTCTACAACCGGACATTAACAAATTCCCATCTGCCACATAACCGCGGGCACGGCTCTCGAAAGTTTATACCCTGCAGGGGTGTCCCAACTTAGCCCATGATAAGCTCTCGCGATCAACGAAGGAATAGACCTTCTCCCAGGAAGACCCGATCAGTCTCGGAATCCCGGTTTACAAGACATTTCGACAATGGTAAAACAAGACCAGCAAAGCCTCCGCCAGGCCGACAAATCCCGATAGGAGCTGCACATATCTCGTTCTCGGGGCACACCGGATGAGCAAGACGTCGGGTTGGCATAGACCTGGTTGCCCGGGGCGGACATCGCTTCGGTTCGGACCAGCACTTAGACAAGCACCGCCCGGGGCTAAAATAAAGATGACCCTCGGGTTGGCCGACCCAAGGAATGGGATAGGTGGTGGTGAGGCAAATGGTAAAACCAAGGTTGGGCCTTGCTGGACAAGTTTTATTCAAAGCAAACTGTCGGGGGTCCCATAAATCACCCGACAGCGTAAGGAACGCAAAATCCAGAACATAACACCGTATGACGGAAACTAGGGCGGCAAGAGTGGAACAAAACACCAGGCATAAGGCCGAGCCTTCCACCCTTTACCAAGTATATAGATGCATTAATAATATAAAAGATATTGTGATATCCCAGCAAGTAAACATGTTCCAACAAGGAACAACATCTCCATGTTCCAACAAGGAACAAACTTCAATCTTCACCTGCAGCTAACAACGCTATAAGAGGGGCTGAGCAAAGCGGTAACATAGTCAATCAACGGTTTGCTAGGACATGGTGGGTTAGAGGTTTGACATGGCAATTTGGGAGGCTGACAAGCAAATGGTAGGCATCGTAGCATTGGCATAGCAAAAGAGCGAGCAAACTAGCATAGCAAAGATAGTAGTGATTTCGAGGGTATGATCATCTTGCCTGAAATCCCGCTAGGAAGAAGAACGAGTCCATGAAGAAGACAAACGGACGTAGTCGAACGAATCCTCACAACTACGGAACGAAACCGAAGCTAACGAGAGAAGCAAACCGGAAAGAAGCAAGCAACATGGTAAACACACCAGCATAAACATGTCATGAAGCACAATCAAGTATGATGCATGTCCGGTCTAATGAGGCATGGCATGGCAAAGTGCAACAAACAAAACTACAAGTTAAATGGAGCCCAATATGCAACGAGTTGCATATTGACGAAACACCACATCCGAGTTATTTAGTTCGCTCTCGTTTAAGCTACCAAGCAATGTTAAATGTTGTTAAACATGGCAAGGGGTGAGGCATAAGTAAACTAACTATTTAGGCAAGTTTAAATGAGGCCGGAACAACAAACAACATTTCCGGAAAAACCTCATATGCAATTTATGAATTTGCTACTGTTCTGCCCTAAAACATATTTTAAAGTTGTTAAACCGGAAAATAAAGTGGACCATGTTAAACTAGGCATTTTTCCACCCCATTTACATATAAAGAACATTTAAAACCGAGCTACGGTTATTTAGTTATGAATTAAATCATTTTAGCATGGCAATTAGCAAATTTAAACAAACATCATTTTAAACAGTTTAAACATGGATGAAAATAGCATATTATTAAACTACACAAAATTCTAAGCATTTTACATGTATAAATCATTTTAAACCGACGCACCATTTGTGAGTTATTAAATGCATGATCATGAAGGGTTTTTCTGTAAAACAGTAATTCACCGGAATAAACCTAAATTCGCAGAATCTGAAAAAAAACATGAACAGGCCGAATCTGGTGCACTGCAGGCTGAACAGGAGGGGCTGTGGGGAGCTCACCCATGGGCCTAGCCCAAGATGGCGAGGAGGGAGAGGCTCCGGCTGGGCCTGGCGAAACTCTAAGCATATTTTTTTAGCAAAAGAGGGTTTCCCCTCCGATTTCTATTAAAGAAACCACCACGGAACCAACATGATCAATTAAACCCTAAGCATGATCAATTAAACGGTATTATGATTGTCCCATGGCAGATTTGAAGCTGCATACCGGAGAAATGATATTTAGCATGCATTGTTTGCTTCGAACTAAGAACCAAAATCTAAGAGCTGAAAAGAAAGTTGAGTAACCAAGTTAAGATCTATTTTCTGGTTGTGATCAAAAGGTTGAGGAGATATGAAGTACCACCTCTCTTGCGGTGCTGTGTAGGCATCGGGAGTGCGATGGCCATCAGTGGCATTGAAGCAGATCTGCAACGGTAGACGGGTGCATCAGGGGATAAGTCCCATTGCGGTGGAAGAGAAGGTCGTGTGAGCGGCCCCGGCAAAGAGGAGGACGACGCCGATGAAGCGAGAGGACGCAATGCAAGTCTCTTGGTCTATCATCGTGGATGAGAAACGTCCATGTCTAGTAGTGGACGACGCGGTCTTGGTAGGCGCTCCGGCATGGTGGAGGACGGTGGCGATGGATGTGGTGGAGGACGGCGGTAATGGATGGGGTGGCGGACGGAGGCTGGTGTGGGGATGGTGTTCTAGCGCGGATGGTGTATGAATGGGAAAATGGAGAGAGAGGTACGGGGAACAATGTTTTTCGGACATGCCTGTCTGAAATATGTGAAAGTTACGAACTTAGCCCCTGTTTAAAATTTGGATGTCTGGTTGGTTGGGGATACGACGGTAATCTCGCATCTCACCAATATTTGCCCAGAGCGATTTCGGGCGAGGACAGGGTGGTTGGCGCCCATGGTGTATGAACGGGGCTGACAGGTAGGGATGTTCCGTCATGTCTGAGTGAAGTTACAAACCTACCCCTATTGAAAATATTTGCCTACATCGATTTCGGCCGAGTCGAGTTTGTTTTGCCGCCCACCGTGTATGAATGGGGAAATGGAGGGAGAAACAGAGGTCTTTTGGACAAGCTTGAATCAAATGTGTTTTGCCGCCCACGGTGTCGGAATGGTCTCAGAGGCACTCGTATCACGTCTAATTGAAGTTACTAACCTACCCCTATTTAGAGCAGTGGAAATCGGGCCGATGGATTGTCCGTGTAATGGGTAGACAGTAATTTCTATCTCCCAAACACTTGGCTTCGGGCAGCCGACGTGAGAGTGGATATTTTTGCTGCTTCTTTCGAATTTTGGGACAATAAGCATCCACGTTTACCCTGGCAACTAAATTCAAATCCATTTTGTATTCCTATACGAATATTTATAAATCATTCTATGTGTTTTTATATATCTTCAAAAGGACAACAAAGATGTATTCCACTTTCATATATGAATATGGTTTACAAATGCTGATACTCAAATTCAGAAGCTAGAATCCAGTTTAAGGTGAATTCGAATATTTGGAACACTTCATGTGTCAGGACCCCGACTCAATGCCACATCGATCTAGCATGTAGCACCTCATATCACTTTGCGGCCTCACGCACGGTATTCCCACGGGTGTCGCCTTACCTTTGCCCGGGACCGTTTGCGCCTTTTGGCACACGTATATGATAGTGTTGCTAGCATCCATATGATAAGGAGCCCAGGCTGACATGGCTAGTCATAAACCCAAAGTGGCACAAACTTACAGGGACAGGCATCCATGACCCAGCATCGAACGTGTCGGTCATCAGTGAGTGAATCTAGGCTGTAGCACTTGGCTAGTAGGACTCCGGTGAACCGGGCTGTAGCGCGCTAACAGGACTCCGGTATTCATCGCGTGACATTTCCCCGAAGGGACAGACACAGGAACGAAGAAGGACACGTGCCGGCCAGCCAAAGTGTTCCGGAGCAGTAGCAAGCTACCATGGCTCAGTGGAAGCACTAGGAGACATTTCCTGGTAAGAGAGGCTACTAAGGATAAACAACTAGATAGTCAGATCCCACACATACCAAGCATTTCAATAACATACACACAATATGCTCGATATGTGCAAATACAACATGGCATCACAACATGACTCTATAACTCAAGTATTTTATTCAATAGGCTTCGAGGAGCGACATATTACAAACATAGGTCTCGTGACCCAACATTCAGAGCATACAAGTCAAAGCACATGCGGAAGCTTTACATGTCCGAGTCTGTACATCTCTGAAGAAAAAAGGCTGAGAAGCCTGACTATCTACCAGATCCTGCCGAGGGCACAAGATCATAGCTGAGGTAACAAGCTAAATGTCAAAGTCCACGCGGAACTACTAGTGAGACGGAAGTCCCTGCAAAACATAAAATAGGCAAACATGAGTACAAATGTACCCAGCAAGACTTACATCAGATCTAGCTACATATGCATCATTATCAACAAAGGGATGGTGGGGTTTAACTGCAGCAAGCCAGCTTTGACTCGGTGGCTATCCTGAACTACGACTGCAAGTAACTCTTTTGAGGTGGCGCCCACGAGTCCACATATTCACCATATCAATACACCACTATGGATCCGCTCCCGTCTCCCTACGAGAACGCCATCCATAGCACTCACGCTTATCTTGCGTATTATAGAGTATCCACTTTCACTTGTCTATGAACTGCTATAGGCAACCCAGAAGTCCTTTACCGCGGACACGGCTATTTGAATAGATGATGTTAACCCTGCAGGGGTGTACTTCTTCACACACGCTCTCTCCACTTACTGCCGTTTACACGACATGTACTCGGCAACCTTCAAGCGGAACCCAAGCGAGGGTGTCGGCCACGGCCTACCTAAACACTCAAGTCTCTAGTCCAGGTTTATCGCCTATTCAGGTTCCATCCGCAGGGAGTCCGGCTGAGGTTTCCACATACGGCCCCGAACGATGTGTAAAGGGTTCCGTGACACCAAACGGGCGCCCGATATACCTGACCACGTGCCTACCGCACCACAGCCCACCCCTCCGGTCAGCGCTGCCCACGGCCTCTAGCATACTACAAACACCAGAAACTACTTGCAACTCCTGGACAGAGGACAAGGGTGGTTAAGAAGCTGAGAGAGTCAATTAAGGATCCCAATGTGTTGTAGTAGCTGTTCATGGATCACAAACACGGAACTCATTTCCTGAGGACCGCTTCAATGAGACAACCCACCATGTACTCCTACATGGCCTCTCACCGCTACCTGTACCAAATCGTGTTCACACACTTAGCTCACACACAGTAGGACATGTTCACACACCTCTGATTCATCACCAATGAATCAGACCTAACTCAACTCTAAGCAGTAGCAGGCATGACAAACAAGCATGAATGAGTAGGCACAACAGGGCTCAAACAACTCCTACGCATGCTAGTGGGTTTCATCTATTTACTGTGGCAATGACAGGTCATGCAGAGGATAAAGGGGTTCAGCTACCACAGCAAGTAACAAATGAATCGTTGTTGTCCTAATGCAGTAAAAGAGAGCAGGAGTGAGAGAGTGGGATTGTATCGGAATGAACAAGGGGGTTTTGCTTGGCTGATGGAGGGGTAGTGGAATACTGCCCTTCAGTTGGATACTCGTGAATATCCTCGGAGGCAGAACCTACCACGAAGAACACATTGAAACACAATCACCACATGGCAATATGCAAAAATATGATGCATGCAATGTCATGGCAAAAATGAGTGTGTTTGGGCTAGTGCAACTTAGGACAGAATAGTTCGAGCACATTTGAATCAAGGATTCAAATGCTAGCTCATAATAGAAGGTCATATAAGTGCACTTGCTTGTTTCACCTAAATAGCAAGGTTAAAGTGTTCTGACATGCATGAAACTGGTACTGATGGAAAGATTGGATTTTTCTGATCAAATTTCATATATAAAACTTTGCATTTGGAGTTACAGATCAATTTCTATGAATTTTTGAAGTTTGTACTATTTTCTGGAATTTCCTGTATAAGAATAATTCCAGTAATTGAATTAATGCGTCAGCATTGCGTCAGGGTGACGTCATCTGTCAATGGAGCTGGTCCAGGTCAAACTGACCAGTGGGTCCCGCGTGTCAGTAGTTAGTTAAACTAACTAAAATTAATTAGTGCTAACCCTAGGTTAATTAGAAGAGCGGGCCCCACTTGTCATAGACTTAGGGGGTAGTCAACTTGGGCGCGCCCAGTCAAAGTCAGCGGAGTCAAACCCGCCGGCGTTTAGCCGCCGGCGAGGCCAGATGCAGCGGTGGGAGTGCGGTTTCGGGCTCCGACGACCAAAACAACGGCGGAGCACGTCTACGTGATGCGGGGAGCGAGCCGCATCGTTTGTTGGCAGTGGTGGAGCTCGGGGTGGCCGGAAACGTCGCCGGCGACGACCTTGGCAGTCGCCGGAGTTCGGCCGAGGTCGAACACGGTGCTAGGGTCACTGTGGGGCTCGTGGGGTGGTGTTTTGGGCTCCTGCAAGTGCGGTGAGGGCGGTGGTGTGCTCAGAATCGAGCCAACGTGGCTGTGGCCACGACAGCGACGTGTGGTGGCGGCGGCGAGTGCGGCCGAGCTTGGTGCGGTCGATGCAGGGCTTGAGAGCGAGAAAGAGGGGGATGGAGAGGTGTAGCAGCTCATGGCGAACATGACGGTGCAGACGACGCGGTCGGGGACGAGCCGGTGCAGCGGATACGGCGAGGGGGATCTGCGGCGGCGTTCGGTGAAGACAAGCTCGATGGAGACGAGGGAGAGCGTGCGAGCGCTCGGGGCTCGGCTAGCTCGACGTTGTGGATGACGGCGGAGCTCTTGGACAAGTCAGCGTGGCGCGGGGACGACGACAGACGCGGGTTTCACGGTGGCGCGGGCGCGGCAGCGTCGGCCATGGCGAGAGAGGGCGAGGGAGAGAGGCAGGGGGCATGTGAGGTGTCTGCAGGGTCGGGGCGGCAACGTGGAGCCTGCCCAGGTGTCCACGGGCGCGGGCGGCAAGCAGGTGGCACCGTGGCGAGCTCGTGCTCACCGGCGTCACCTCTGTGCCTGCCTGGCAAGGACGAAGCAGCTGGTTGGCATGGGCCAGCACAGTGCTGGGCATGCCAGGTGGGCTGCCAGGTGGGCTGCGTCCAGGTAAGTTCCCTCCTTCTCTTTTATTTTCTGCTTTCTATTTTTTCTGTAACTGTGTGGCATTATTAAAAATACTTAGGCATCTTGAAAAATCCTGAAAATAATCAGGGGCTCTGGTTAGATTATTTCCAATAGCCCACACTTATTTTCAAAATTATTTGGGCATTTAAAATATTTTATAGCATTTATATGCCCAAATGCAAATAGTAATGATTTAGTCCAATGACCTTATGTGTCCTAGAAAAATGTGAATCCATTTTGTCAGAGGTTCTAACCCAAAAAAAAAGGGTAGACTTTTTAGAAGGCATTTCAGGTTCATTGAAAATAATTTTAGTAAACCCTAGTTTTCAGGGGGGGTGCTGGGGGTTCTGTCATCCCCATTTCAAGTTTTCTGGAAGAGTAAACATGATGCAACAGTCTAATGCATGAACCAGCTAGGATGTGACAAGTCACCCCCACTAAACAAGAATCTCGTCCCGAGATTCAAGCATAGGGTAAGATGAAGGGGGAACACAAATTAACTCAATCTTCACGATCCGGGGTGCACTTCAAATGAACGTTGATTCGATCACCATCCTTGTCTCGATGTCTTGCTCCAGGAACTCCTACTAACATGACAATGAGAGGGAAAAGAAACTCTAGAAGGATCGATCTTTTCGAAGGTCGAACTACTCATGATTAACTCACGGAAACAGACATAGCAACATCTTTCGAGCTGAGACACAAGGCACACATCTAGAGGAATGGAGTGGAACAGATGACGAGGGTTCACTAGGTAGGCAACAATTCCACTCTTGACAAGGTGGTGGACAGTTGTCAACGTAGCGAGGAGTTGAGTTTCCATGATACCTCAGCGAGACATCCTGGAGGAGGGTGATTCGTAGATTATTACCTTAAGTGGCAAAAAGAATTACTTTTGATTCAGAGATCATTGAAACTCTTTATACCAGTCTAAGGCAACTCTCGAACGATCGTTTGGAGGGGTTCGGTAGAATGTCATACCCATACTAGGATGGATGATGTGGGTTACCTTGTTGAAGACAACACAAGGGGTGATTTTGCTTATCACCGGAAATGGATGGAACCCATGGTAGGACCACTTTGAGGATGATCCCGATGAGTAATTACTAGGAAGGGTAATCCAGAGTAGGGTGGGACGATGGCGGTGCATGATGGGAAGAATTCTAGTAACTGGGGAGAGGCTCAACAGTAGAGAGTGAGTCCACTGTTGAGACATTTATAGCATAATCGAGGAAACTAGGAGCAATCCTAGTTAGTGCCGATGATAACACCTAGTGCTTGTGCGTGCTCTCAAGAACTTGAGCATCTCCATATTCATCAAGGTTTTACCAATATCCGTGACAAGTATCCTGGCAACACAACATACTACCATGATGAATAATGGTGGAGGATGCAGATGCAAAAGAAGATAACAGCTTCGCAGATTTCACCTTCGCGAGGCCAAGGAAACAAAATCTGGATGATCGACCGAGAGACCTTTAGCACTCCGCTTCTAATGTTCTCCTTGATGCACTAGCATATCCCATTCATAGATATGGTTTGATATCTAGAACATCAAGTAAAAGGTCGGACTTTGGAAAAACAAAAATCCATAAGGAACAACTAGGGAGTAAACCCTACGAAATCCTTATGGGGAGGTGGCCAACTTCCTCAATCAAGATGCTACAATAATAGGTCTTCCGGCTGGGTGTGTTGGCCACGACATCCACTTTACCGAGTTACAGGAAGGCCAATATTATAGTTCTTGGGAAACGTTCCAACCGTCATATCTGCCTGAGATTCAGATCTGGTTGGTGTCAAAATAATCCAGACTCATCGAGTCTAGAAAGAAAATAAAAGGTTGCAAGACAAATCGATGAGATAACGTTGCGAGATTCTCGGGGAATGAACTACGGTAGTAAGCTCCAAAACATGAGCTGGTTCTGCTACAAACATGTGAACACGTTGTCCCAGACAAGCATGGCTACGTAGTAGTCTTATAATTAAACACTACCGAGTTCAGCTGGGGAACCATCAACAACGATAGCGAAGTCCTAACATAAGTCATGATTCTTAAGAAGGAACTTCTTCTCCTCGAACAAATCAATCAGTGGCTTGGTGTGCTAGGGATACATATAGAATGGGGGTTGCAAGTCTCCAAAACACACAATACTTCGCACGTATGCATGACTGATTTGGAATGATTCCAAGGAAGCAACATTGACTTTCTCGAAGTCATGGCGACAACTTGCATTAAATGCACATGAGTTAGAGGAAATCACTTCTTTCGTCCGGGCATATGCTTCATGAGCTAGCAGGAAGAAATGCTTTCAAAAGTTTCCAACACTAGCTTAATGTTCAACAAGATTATGGAGAAGATAAGGATGTTGTCGATGGGCTCAACAACAATTCATCCTGGTTTCCATATAAATGGAATTCCACAATTATGTGAACATGGTGATAGCATTGGTCAGACCAAAAGATGTAGTGGTGTATGCCCGAGGAAACAACCACGAGTAAGACAACATTACGAATATCGTTGGTTCTGATTTGATTTGACATTAGCCCATACTCAAATCAAAGATTGGGTAAGACAATAGCACCGACAATTGATCATGAGGATCAATCGATGATAATATCATCTTTCTGTAGCACACACACAAGATATCCCTTAAAATGAACTAAGTCGGGCAGGCTTTCATCCTCCAACTCTCGAAGTTGTTGTTCAGCTTAACCAACTAGCTCAGGGGTACCCAACACAGATTCTTGGAGAAAGGGTGGTTACAGGAAACCAATTTGATCACAATTCAACATAGCGGTCAGGTGACGACCTGGTGATACTTCCGAGAAGATATTCATATCACGAACCACCGTTATGTTACTAAGCTCGAGAACAATCTTGCTTCTCAGGCAAGACGATATGATCAAATAAGCAAGGATTGACACAATCCTAACTCATTCATCTAGAAGTGCACCGGGAATAAGGAGTAGGTAGCACAATCTATCTTAGGATGATGATTGAAGAACCAACATGCTAAGAATGAAACTATTGTCCTTTCACTACCAAGCAACAGAGTTGCTAGGAGTATAGATTTCACACATCACGATTCACTTGTCGGCATTCTTGTTACAATAACACGGGGACCGAGGAATGAATAATGATAGCGAGAAGTATCACTTCATCAAGAGTTCATAGAATGGTGTGCAATTCCCATGACATTCCTGACATAAAGTGGGTAATACTCCAGGTTAGAACAGACCAAAAGCTTGATTGCATTTTGATATGCGGAATACAACTGCTTTGACCCAATCCTGGATATGGATGAGGTACTGGAGTTTGTTTCTCCTAGTCATTCCGGATAGAATGGCTTGACGGACCACAAGGGTAATAGGCATCGATGAACGAATGCACGCATACCCTTGACTATCAAATGATAGACAGGGGTCAGAATACAACGAGAGAGAATAACTCAAGGAACATATAACTTTCTAAGTTGTGGATGCATAGGTTAGTATGTTGAATCAAGTTCAACAGGTTTCTTCCGGATAACCCATGCAGAAAAGTAGAACAGGCAGAGTCGCAATATAGAATGGAGAACCCATCTAAAGCACTCCTATTGTGATCTTTGATCCAACAAACATCTGTCATAAGTGGTTCATAGTATTTGGAAGAAGGAAATACCACGGACCTCGAGGACTAATGCAAACGTTACTAATAACCTAAAGGTACGAGCAAACACTATCAACATGAAGTAAGTGGGGTGAATATCGGGTTCAAAACCCATAAGTAGAATACCTAATAACTAAATGGCATCACGGGATGCTTTCGAGAATGATGGCCAGAATCATCACACCAGACACAGAACATGGCTAGATTACCAGGTGATACTCTAGACATCTAGGGTCATAATAATAGCTCCAACATATATGTCGAGGCAATAGAATACCTCAACTCAGCAACTAGTGTGGTTGAACTGGCCCAAAGGAACATCGAAACCAGAGGGAAAGGATTAGCAAGTGCATCAGATTGTTTAGAAACCTGGGATGACTCGGACAACATAATGACTGTAAATGCTCAAAGGGTTTGAGACATACTGCAAAAATGGTGGCATAACCACTCAGAAGTACAATATCAAGGTTTCGAGATCAACAGTTAACATACGGAAGTAGTAGGGACTGAACTGAGGCTTGAATTCACCAATCCTATAAGTCTACGGATTAGTAACACGTGATCCTGATAGAAAGAAGGGGAAGCCTAGTTTCTTAACCCCGTAGGAAAGATAGAATGACTCAGATCAGAAGGCATAAGGTAAAGGAGTAAAAAGAGCCTTTCGTTTCCATCCCACAACCAATGCCCCTACATATAGCTAAAGCATTTCTAGACTCAACTTCTACCAGTTTGGCTTGGTAATCCTACAGGCAGTCAGGCTCTGATACCAAAGCTGTCAGGACCCCGACTCAATGCCACATCGATCTAGCAGGTAACACCTCATATCACTTTGCGGCCTCACGCATGGTATTCCCATGGGTGTCACCTTACCTTTGCCCGGGACCGTTTGCACCTTTTGGCACACGTATATGATAGTTTTGCTAGCATCCATATGATAAGGAGCCCGGGCTGACATGGCTAGTCGTAAACCCAAAGTGGCACAAACTTACAGGGACAAGCATCCATGACCCAGCATCGAATGTGTCGGTCATCAGCGAGTGAATCCAGGCTGTAGCACTGGGCTAGCAGGACTCCGGTGAACCGGGCTGCAGCGGGCTACATCGCGTGACATTTCCCCGAAGGGACAGACACAGGAACGAAGAAGGACACATGCCAGCCAGCCTAAGTGTTCCGGAGCAGTAGCAAGCTACCATGGCTCGGTGGAAGTACTAGGAGACATTTCCTGGTAAGAGAGGCTACTAAGGATAAACAACTAGATAGTCAGGTCCCACACATACCAAGCATTTCAATAACATACACACAATATGCTCGATATGTGCAAATACAACATGGCATCACAACATGACTCTACAACTCAAGTATTTTATTCAATAGGCTTCGAGGAGCGAGATATTACAAACATAGGTCTCGTGACCCAACATTCAGAGCATACAAGTCAAAGCACATGCGGAAGCTTAACATGTCTGAGTACAAACATCTACAAAAGAAAAAGGCCGAGAAGCCTGACTATCTACCAGATCCTGCCGAGGGCACAAGATCATAGCTGAGGTAACAAGCTAAACGTCGAAGTCCATGCGGAACTACTAGTGAGACGGAAGTCTCTGCAAAACATAAAATAGGCAAACGTGAGTACAAATGTACCTAGCAAGACTTACATCAGATCTAGCTACATATTCATCATTATCAACAAAGGGATGGTGGGGTTTAACTGCAGCAAGCCAGCTTTGACTCGGTGGCTATCCTGAACTACGACTGTAAGTAACTCTTTTGAGGTGGCACACACGAGTCCACATATTCACCATATCAATACACCACTATGGATCCGCTCCCGTCTCCCTACGAGAACGCCATCCGTAGCACTCACGCTTATCTTGCGTATTTTAGAGTATCCACTTTCACTTGTGTATGAACTGTTATAGGCAACCCAGAAGTCCTTTACCGCGGACACGGCTATTTGAATAGATGATGTTAACCCTGCAGGGGTGTACTTCTTCACACACGCTCTCACCACTTACCGTCGTTTACACGACATGTACTCGGCAACCTTCAAGCGGAAGCCCAGTGAGGGTGTCAGCCACGGCCTACCTAAATACTCAAGTCTCTAGTCCAGGTTTATCGCCTATTCAGGTTCCATCCACAGGGAGTCCGGCTGAGGTTTCCACATGCGGCCCCGAACGATGTGTACAGGGTTCCGTGACACCAAACGGGCGCCCAGTATACCCGGCCATGTGCCTATCGCATCACAGCCCACCCCTCCGATCAGCGCTGCCCACGGCCTCCAGCATACTACAAACACCAGAAGCTACTTGCAACTCCTAGACAGAGGACAAGGGTGGTTAAGAAGCCGAGAGAGTCAATTAAGGATCCCAATGTGTGGTAGTAGCTGTTCATGGATCACAAACACAGAACTCAGTTCCTGAGGACGGCTTCAATGAGACAACCCACCATGTACTCCTACATGGCCTCTCACCGCTACCTTTACCAAATCGTGTCCACACACTTAGCTCACACACAGTAGGACATGTTCACACACCTCCGATTCATGCCCGATGAATCATACCTGACTCAACTCTAAGCAGTAGCAGGCATGACAAACAAGCATGAATGAGTAGGCACAACAGGGCTCAAACAACTCCTACTCATGCTAGTGGGTGTCATCTATTTACTGTGGCAATGACAGGTCATGCAGAGGATAAAGGGGTTCAGCTACTGCAGCAAGTAACAAATGAATCGTTGTTGTCCTAATGTAGTAAAAGAGAGTAGGAGCGAGAGAGTGGGATTGTATCGGAATGAAAAAAGGGGGTTTTGCTTGCCTGACGGAGTGGTAGTGGAATACTACCCTTCAGTTGGATACTCGTGAATATCCTCGGAGGCAGAACCTACCAAGAAGAACACATCGAAACACAATCACCACATGGCAATATGCAACAATATGATGCATGCAATGTCATGGCAAAAATGAGTGTGTTTGGGCTAGTGCAACTTAGGACAGAATAGTTTGAGCACATTTGAATCAAGGATTCAAATGCTAGCTCATAATAGAAGGTCATATAAGTGCATTTGCTTGTTTCACCTAAACATCAAGGTTAAAGTGTTTTGACATGCATGAAACTGGTACTGATGGAAAGATTGGATTTTTCTGATCAAATTTCATATATAAAACTTTGCATTTGGAGTTACAGATCAATTTCTATGAATTTTTGAAGTTTGTACTATTTTCTGGAATTTCCTGTATAAGAACAACTCCAGTAATTGAATTAATGTGTCAGCATTGCGTCAGGGTGACGTCATCTGTCAATGGAGCTGGTCCAAGTCAAACTGACCAGTGGGTCCCGCGTGTCAGTAGTTAGTTAAACTAACTAAAATTAATTAGTGCTAACCCTAGGTTAATTAGCAGAGCGGCCCCACTTGTCATAGACTTAGGGGGTAGTTAATCTGGGCCCGCCCAGTCAAGGTCAACAGGGACAAACCCGCCGGTGTTTAGCCGCCGGCGAGGCCAGACACGGTGGCGGGAGTGCGGTTTCAGGTTCCGACGACCAAAATGACGGCGGAGCACGTCTACATGATGCGGGGAGCGAGCCGCATTGTTTGGTGGCAGTGGTGGAGCCCGGGGTGGCCGAAGACGTCGCCGGTGACGACCTTGGCGGTCGCCGGAGTTCGGTCGAGGTCAAACACGGCGCTAGGGGGCACGGCGGGGCGCGTGGGGTGGTGTTTTGGGCTCCTGCGAGTGCGGTGAGGGCGGTGGTGTGTTCGGAATCGAGCCAACGTGGCTGTGGCCACGACGGCGATGTGCGGTGGTGGCGGCGAGTGCGGTCGAGCTTGGTGCGGTCGATGCAGGGCTCGAGAGCGAGAAAGAGAGGGATGGAGATGTGTAGTAGCTCACAGCGAACACGACGGTGCAGACGACGCGGTCGGGGACGAGCTGGTGCAGCAGATACGGCGAGGGGGATCTGCGGCGGCGTTCGGTGAAGATGAGCTCGATGGAGACGAGGGAGAGCGTGCGAGCGCTCGGGGCTCGGCTAGCTTGACGTTGCGGACGACGGTGGAGCTCTTGGACTAGTCAGCGCGGCGCTGGGACGTCGGCGGATGTGGGATTCACGGTGGCGCGGGTGCGGCCGCGTCGGCCATGGCGGGAGAGGGTGAGGGAGAGAGGCAGGGGGCGTGTGAGGTGTCTGCGGGGTCGGGGCGGCAACTTGGAGCCTGCCCAAGTGTCCACGGGCACAGGCAGCAACTAGGTGGCGCCGTGGCGAGCTTGTGCTCGCCGGCGTCACCTCTGTGCCTGCCTTGCAAGGACGAAGCAGCTGGCTGGCATGGGCCAGCACAGTGCTGGGCCTCCCTGGTGGGCTGCCAGGTGGGCTGCATCCAGGTAAGTTCCGTCCTTCTCTTTTATTTTCTGTTTTCTACTTTTCTGTAACTGTGTGGCTTTATTAAAAATACTTAGGCATCTTTAAAAATCCTGAAAATAATCAGGGGCTCTGTTTAGATTATTTCCAACAGCCCACACTTATTTGCATAATTATTTGGGCATTTAAAATATTTTATAGCATTTATATGCCCAAATGCAAATAGTAATGATTTAATCCAATGACCCTATGTGTCCTAGAAAAATGTGAACCCATTTTGTCAGAGGTTCTAACCCAAAACAAAAAGGGTAGACTTTTTAGAAGGGCATTTCAGGTTCATTGAAAATAATTTTAGTAAACCCTAGTTGTTTTTGGGGGGGGTGTAGGGGTTCTGTCATCCCCATTTCAAGTTTTCTGGAAGAGTAAACATGATGCAACACTCTAATGCATGAACCAGCTAGGATGTGACATCATGTCGAACTCAAATGTCACACGCAGCATAATGTGTACTCCCGTTTAGATAAGTACACAAGCGATGTATCAAGATTCAAATACTGATTCAATCAATGAATAATGTACAGAACTAACTGACATATAAACACTTATAGAGTATATGGATCAATAATATCAACTAACATACATAAGCCAGGCCGCTGTACTTTTTTTTGCTACAACAACATCCTTTTTTAGCCAAGCTACTACAACATCTTGGCCCTTTCCGATGCGTGCCACTTATGGTCCATCTATACGACTATTATTTTTGAATCCACATTCAACCCGATTGGCATATTTGTAGGTCTGGCAGAGCAATCAAAATGAAATGTCTCTGAGTCTTATCAATTAATACAGACTTGTTCTCAAATAAAATTACAAAACAAAAAACAAAAAACAAAAACAATTATTACATGATCTCTAAAACAAATGGTTCAATTGATTACATGAAGAAACAACACAAAGGTTATTCAACGATGGAAAGAACATTTCACCTATGATTTACCAAGTGGGAAATTAATTTCCTTTTTTCCTTCAGGACCTTAACAATGTGGTTAGTCTCAGCTTGCTTCGTGATGAAATCCACAAAATATTTAATGGTTGTCTTGAGTACTGCTTGTGATTGTGCTGTTTGCTTCCTCAACATGTCAACTTCATCTCTAAGTGCAGAAGCATAATCTCTTTCTACCACTAGTTTAGCCTCTAGAGCATCTGCAGTTGGCAATTCAAAATGCACGATTGGGCCGGGGCCACTGCTGTGGGATGATACAACGTCCATGGGGACCTCGCTCTTTCATATTGTGCTCACATGTTTTTCCATTAAAGTTCTGATTGGATTCAGAAAAGTTGAAGTTAGCAAAACATCTCAACTGGGAGTTATAACAGCAAACCAGTTAAGCAAACAAGGAATTAAAGAGTTTCAAGTGGATGCTGAAAAGTAGTTATTAACATCATTGTAACCCATTGTTGCAGCAGCAAAGTAGTTAAACAAACAAGTAGATATTTAAGTTCAGGAAAAGAGGTAATTCTTAACAGTAAGTATCAAACACATAGATAGGCGCAGTCTATAATAGGATTAACAGGTTGTGGCATTATGTAATCAGTAGCAAACTAAATTAAGCCAAGCAACATAATTGAACAATTTTGCAATAAGTGGCTAACCAAAATTCCGAGAAGTAGGTAACTGAACTTATGCTAGATCTTTGTACAGGCACACTACAACTTCTTTTTTGCTTACAAGGTTGTATGAACGAGTCCATGGCATTAATTGCTTGGATACGCAGTCCCAATACTTCGTTCTTCCCACACTGCATTGGTAAGTCGAAGGGTTAATCTGGTAAGATGGTGCATCCTTGATATGTTATATGAGGACGTGTAGTCATACTAGTTGTAGCCACACACATCACACTGGCTTTTACTGTATATTTCATGCGATTACTTTTGGCATATCGAGATCTAAGAAATCTACAATAGGATGAAAAGACTGGCATCCTTCACATTATTGGCGAACTCAGTTCATAGAAACAAGCAATTCAACCATTCTGTGGGTAAATCGAAAGCGCCACTTGAATATTTTTCACTACCCCAATCATACACGCAAAAACGGGCGATGCCACCATATGGGCTGGTATGGGCGGCCGCCTCGGGTGGTTGGAAAGTGTGCACCTAGTTTGAGTCGTCCAGGTTGGCCCAGGCTAGTTTTGTTCGTCCCAACGCACAAGCAGACAATGTAAAAAATGAAGAAAAATGTTTCAATTTGGATGGGCCAATAACATAAGTGCAAGGCAGGCCCTATAGCAGGCTCGCGGCCCAAACGAGCGCCTCCCATATCGATCGACAGCAGGAAAAATCCCAATTCATTCGCTCCAGCCTCCAGTCTGGTTCGCTCCTAACCTAGCGGCCGTTGGATAGACCGACACAACACTTCCCCATGCCCTCGTTGGAGGGCGGTCGCTGGGCTTCAAGCAAACGGAAGGACAAGAAGATGAAGATCCAACCCTGGGTGTAGCCTGCGTGGGTTGCAGCGGCAAAGACGGCATGGCATCGAGCTTGCATGAAACAGACGATCGTAGCTTGCAAGAGTAGCATGCGCAACGAGTAGGTACATCACATTCCTGATTATATCTAATTCAACTCTTCAATTTCTGGCCAATAGTTAAACCTGACGCTGTTGTAAAACTGTTTGTATGTAGGGAATCTATGAGAAAATGAAACCAATTTCTACTTATTTTATATCTCCCCCAATCAATACTGAACTGACTGAATTTGATGTATCTAATCAAGTTTCCGGTGCAAACATACAAGCTCATGTTGTTCTTGAGCCTGAAGTGTCTAATGAACAGACTGCTAATGAAGGATTTGATGTAAATATTTTACATGCTCCTGGTGATGAACATTTAGTGTCCAATGAGGGATCTAATGCAAGCATTTTGCAAGATTCTATTAAAGGATTTAGTGTCTAATGATGGTCTGCTAAGTTGAGAGAGACATAGAGATTTGCAGGCATTGATGACAAGCAAATTATAGTGCATTTTCATGGCTTGAGGAAACGTCGAGGCAATCTACCAGATAGTCCCCGTATCATGACAACACAACATAAATACATTTCTAATCTGTTGTTTGAAACTATTGGCATACTTGTGCAGGATAGATATATTGATATGCAGTTTGCACACTGGTTATAGGTGCAGTTACACTTCGATATTTTCAGCCAGAGAACGAATAATTCAAGAAGGTATAGACCATGTTTGTAGTCCTTGTACACGATGTTGCATTTTGTGTTTTTTGGTGCTTGCATCATTTAGTGTTTATAATATGAACTACTTTGGATCATTAGCTGGTTTTCAAAGGGCATGCAGCTTCACATTTCTCAAGTTATGTTGATTTCTGGAGTGCAAGTGCCTTCGTACTTTTTAAGTTAAATGTTCGCCCCTGGTAACTTTAACTCGTGGATCCGCCACTG
The DNA here is from genome assembly GCA_021437245.1 of Aegilops speltoides. Taxonomy (NCBI): domain Eukaryota; kingdom Viridiplantae; phylum Streptophyta; class Magnoliopsida; order Poales; family Poaceae; genus Aegilops; species Aegilops speltoides. Next base: position 209,366,717 of record CM038141.1, read on the forward strand.
CACACAAATCATACACGAATGCCAGTACGAATTAAATGAAATGCAGGGACTTACGCTAGCTCGTTGTACAGGCTCAATGTAGCTCTGCTTGCGCTTGGTATGTTCCATGTACAAGTCCATGTTACTTGCTTGGATGTGCAGGCCTTGTGCTCCTTGCATCCCCCTTTGCATTTTTGACACGGTGAAAGGTTGATCAAATAAGAGGAATCGACCTTGCTGTTGTGCCGGAGGACAGGTACTTACAAGGTTATACAGGTGTGTAGGATGTGTACTAGATCCCGTAGTGCCATCATGCTTCGCTAAAAAATGGTGTTTCAGATGATATCTCCAGAAGAAATAAGAGTTAAACTCAGAGTTGCATAGGCATGTAAGCTAAGAGAGCGGTGAAAGGATATCCAAACATCATCAGAACAGTGCACAAGGGAGTGATGTGTGGATACCTAGTTCAGGCCGGCGTTTGGGCATGCTCGCCTAGCTAGAGTGCGGGTCACTTCAGAGCCGTTGAGGGTGATGCGTTGGCGTTGGCTTGCCGCGCATGGATGCAGATCTTGAGTGGCAGCGAAGCGCTACGATGCGGTGGACGAAACCGTTGGTGAAGCACCAACTGCCTCAGGGGGTGGAGGTGCGACGATGTGCTCGGTGAAGTAGCCCCGGTGAGCTGGGAGACGGTGTTGGTGAAGCGCACCTGATGCGGTGGAAGTCGGTGTCTGTGAGGCACGTCGGTTCTGGGCGGCGGCGTTGTCGATGGACCACCAGTCTGCGTGGGCGAGGGCGTAGATGAGGTAGCTCCGGTGGGGTGGTGAAGCGCGGCCGTCGTCTTCGTCATCGTCGTCCGGCACAGAGGTGGGGAAAGAGATGAGACGAGGGGTGATTCAAACTTTGCTTGGGTTGGCGGCGGATTAGGGATTTGAGCAATCTGGGCGCGGAAGGGGACGGTGGAGAAGGGAGATTTTGCAGCGCTGGAATTGGGGCCGCCAGATATTTCAATTCGAAACATGGCAGCGTGAACTTATTTTGTCGTCATCCTTTTTTTGGTGGGAGGGGAGGGGAGAGGGAGGGAGGGGGTGGGTGGCTGGGTGCTAAGCGTCCGTCCAACACACGCGACCACCATGACACGACCCTGGTATGCCTGGTGCGCCTACATTTGAGAATGCAAAGGAATCTTCTCTCATTTGCAAACGAATCTGTATGTATTACCATGCCCGTGTTTTCCTTGCAATAATTAGTCATTCGAAATGAGATACTATAAATTAATTAATGAGTTATTTGAAAAAAAATCGAAACGGTATCCACGCTAACGTGGATTATCGTGTGTGTCACATAATTAGTTATTTGAATTAGAGTGTGTGTCACATAGCGATCTCCAATTCTAACGTGGATTTCGCATTTCACTGTATCCATGCTACTTTTTTAATACAAATTCATATGTATATGATGAATACCATGGTAGTGAGAAAACTTTTGGATGGATTCAAACATATGACCTACAAAATAGCACAACAAATCGAGTCAATGTCAACTTTTCGAAACCTAGTATGACACGAATTGGAAATAATTACCCATATGCATGGTCCTCAGTTCAAATCTTACAATGTACACCGAATTGAAACAACGATATTAAGTCTCATACTATCTACATTCAAATGTTGTTTTTAGCCCCCCCGCACACACACTACATACTTCCTGTATCAGTCAATCTTCCTCTCCTAACCACCTTAGGAAGCTATCGGTTTCCAACACACATTCATTCTTTCTCTCCATATTTCAATCTCTAACTCTCTCAACTACACAACCCCTTTTTCCACTCTGTTACCAAATGTATTTACCTCATGCACCCACTATTGCACCCCATGCCGATCTCTCTCTCTCCCTCTCCCTCTCACCCTCTCGCGCTAAATACATGCATTACCTATCTAGCCCCCCAAACTCTCGTGCGCACGCACGGACGTTGTCTATGTAGGTCACTCCCTCGAGACTGTCTCACTCTTTCTTCCGCATGGCGGGCCACACTCGCTCAATCTCGCTCTCTTTATCTGAGTCTTGTTTATCCTCATTTTCTTTCACACACAAATGATATATCTCCCTGTTCGGGCCTCGATCGACACACACTATACTCTCTCACGCAGATTGTCTATCTAGGTCAGTCCATATAAGCTGCCCCCACTCTTTCGACCTCAAGGCGGGCCACTCTTGCTCAATCTCTCTCTCTCTATCTATCTATCTCTCTCTCTCTCTCTCTATATATATATATATATATCTTTGTATGTCTCGATTGACCTCGCTCTTTCTTGGACAAAAATGATATATCACCATGTTTGAGCCCAATTCGACCTATTCACATTGTATACTCTTTCACGCACATTGTCTATCTAGGTCACTCTCTCCAACCAGTCTCACTCTTTCGATCGCATGACGACCCTATGTGATCGATTGACCTTGCTTCCTCCCACGCACAAAATATATCTACACGTCTGTGACTGGATCATCTCTCAAGCTCTATCTTACAGCCCTCACCCTTGCCAAAAGCTCAACGGACAATATATCTCCAGATCATATATATCTGTTCAATGAATGTTGGACCACAATCACTTTGTCTCTCTATCTATATGTCTCTCGATTGACCTCGCTTTCTCACGCCGTATCTTGCACACATTGAAGCTGCCTCTCCATCCCTCGCAAAGCCGGAGCTATTTACATGCGAGGGGCACTCCAACCTTGGATTAATTTGTGTAGGCATTTATTCCGGTCGGTTTAGATTATTTTTTCGTAGCATTCGGCCCACAACTACGCCAAACACCGTTGCAACCCTTGCACCTCCCCTAGTTGATTTCCCTCTGGCTCGGTCATCGCTCTCTCGCACGTCCTTTCTCGCCTTCAACGTTGCACCGTAGTATTATTGCAAAAAGCTTCGTTGTTCTCTTTAATTATAATAAATAAGCTACAAAACTACACACCGATAGTCCACTTGGAATGGAACAAATTTCGACCTACAAATTAAAGTGCTACAAACTACACACTGAGGGGCCCACATGTCATGAAACAAATTTGGACCCATATACAAATTAAAAAATAAAGGACGAGGATCGAACATGCGACCAGGGCCTTCAAACCGCACATCAATAGGCAACATACGTAGAACATCAATGTTTGTTGTACCCCCCCTTTGTTCACATAATGTTTTTATATTACCACAGCCTATTTAATGGATAACATGTAATATTATTTTTAGTATTATTCGCCTTCACTTACAGGTGGGTTCCATGTGTGCTCTCTCTCTCTCCTCCCCTTCTGCATTTAGACGCACGGGCAAACACGAAGAACTCGTGGGCGATGTTGCCATTGACCATGTCTGGATGCGTTCACAAGTTACGGCACCAGTTTCACGTACTAGCAGCACTAGTCGGTGTGTACGTGCAATGCACATTAATTTGGAAGTATATTAAGTGCATGCGAATATTAAGTAGGATATTATTTGCATGTTATTATGTGACTAACACTATTTTTGGCATGAAATTAACTGCACGCTAAATGTGTTGAGCGCTCGACATTGAAGCAGCCTAGGTCGTTGGATGACAAGGAATACATGTGGCTTGATGATGTTTTATATTTAATTTGATACGGCTCTAGCAGAACATTCAATCGATCAAACCATAGATGTTGTTCAGTCTGACTCCGACTTTAATTTATACGATGATCGATCTAAAATGAACGGAAATGATAAATGTTTAGACTTTAAGCACGTCAATCTGAACGTTTTTCATGGCAAATATAGATTACGCGGTGCCGGTGAGGGCGTCTTGCGGTGGGAAGCGGCTCCTCTGCCCTGCTCTGTGTGTCATGGGGCCACTGACCGACGGCGACGGCGGCGTCTTGTGCCGTTGTTGGCATACTCCTGGACGTGGGCCTAGGTTCAGTGAAGGCCAAAATTTTATGTACTTCAGAGCGAGTCAACTAGCGGGAGGAGGCGACTAGCGTTGGTGCAAGGAAGCGGCCTACAGCGGCCATCCATGCCGCTGAGGGGGGCACTGGCACCCGCGCGGGGACAGGCGCTATCAACGGTGCGGCGGAGACATTAATGTGCACGGGCACCGGCATGGGCGCGCACGTTTGTGCAAGCGTAGGTGCATGTGCTGGCAGGTGCACGGGCACATGCACGGGCGTGCGCGTCAGTGCATGATACGTCTCCAACGTATCTATAATTTTTGATTGCTCCATGCTACTTTATCTACTGTTTTGGACTATAATGGGCTTTATTTTCCACTTTTGTATTATCTTTGGGACTAACCTATTAACCGGAGGCCCAGCCCAGAATTGCTGTTTTTTGCCTTTTTCAGTATTTCGAAGAAACAGAATATCAAAAGGAGTCCAAACAGAATGAAACCTTCGGGATCGTGATTTTCCAACCGAACGTGATCTAGGAGACTTGGACCCTACTCCAAGAAGCTTCCGAGGAGGTCACGAGGGTGGAGGGCGCGCCCCCCTGGGCGCGCCCCCTACCTCGTGGGCCCCTCGGAGCTCCACCGACGTACTCCTTCCTCCTAAATATACCTACGTATGCCCGTATGATCAGAACAGGAGCCAAAAACCTAATTCCATCGCCTCAACCTTCTGTATCCACGAGATCCCATCTTGGGGCCTGTTCCGGAGCTCCGCCGGAGGGGGCATCCACCATGGTGGGCTTGTACATCATCACCATAGCCCCTCCGATGAAGTGTGAGTAGTTTACTTCAGACCTTCGGGTCCATAGCTAGTAGCTAGATGGCTTCTTCTCTCTTTTTGGATCTCAATACAATGTTCTCCCCCTCTCTCGTGGAGATCTATTCAATGTAATCTTCTTTTTGTGGTATGTTTGTTGAGACCGATTAATTGTGGGTTTATGATCCAGTATTATCTATGGAAAATATTTGATTTTTCTCTGAATTCTTTTATGTATGATTGAGTTATCTTTGCAAGTCTCTTCAAATTATCCGTTTGGTTTGGCCAACTAGATTGGTAGCTCTTGCAATGGGAGAAGTGCATGGCTTTGGGTTCAATCTTGCGGTGTCCTTACTCAGTGACAGAAAGAGTTGCGAGGCACGTATTGTATTGTTGCCATCGAGGATAACAAGATGGGGTATTTATCATATTGCATGAATTTATTCCTCTACATCATGTCATCTTGCTTAAGGCGTTACTTTGTTTTTAACTTAATACTCTAGATGCATGCTGGATAGCGGTCGATGAGTGGAGTAATAGTAGTAGATGCAGAATCATTTCGATCTACTTGTCACGGACGTGATGCCTATATACATGATCATTGCCTAGATATACTCATAACTATGCTCAATTCTGTCAATTGCTCAATAGTAATTTGTTCACCCACCGTAGAATACTTATGCTCTTGAGAGAAGCCACTAGTGAAACCTATGGCCCCCGGGTCTATTCTCATCGTATCAATCTATATCACTTTATTTACTTGCTTTGTTTTTACTTTGCGTTTACTTTTTACTTTGCATCTATCTATCAAAAACACCAAAAATATTATCTCTATCAGATCTCACTCTCGTAGGTGACCGTGAAGGGATTGACAACCCCTAAGCGTTAGTTGCGAGTTGCTATCGTGTTGTGCAGGTACGAGGGACTTGCGCGTGACCTCCTACTGGATTGATACCTTGGTTCTCAAAAACTGAGGGAAATACTTACGCTACTGTGCTGCATCATCCTCTCCTCTTCGGAGAAAACCAACGCAAGCTTGAGACATAGCAAGAAGGATTTCTGGCGCCGTTGCCGGGGAGGCTTACGCAAAAGTCAACATACCAAGTACCCATCACAATCCCTATCTCTCGCATTACATTATTTGCCATTTGCCTCTCGTTTTCCTCTCCCCCGCTTCACCCTTGCCGTTTTATTTGCCCTCTCTTTCCCAATCTCCTCCTCCTTTCCCTTTTGTTTGCTTTCTTCCGCCTTACTTTTTCTACCGCTATGTCTGAAATTGGGGAAATTATCGCCGATATGGACAACAATGAGAATACAGAAAATCTCGAGGCTCCGGCTAATGAACCTCCTATCTTGCATACCAAAAAGTTACGAATCGGTAGTGGTAACATCATTGGCAAATGCGTTATTCAAGATTTCTTTACTTGTGCCGGTGCTTTACCTTCCATGGGCTGTTCTATTCTTCATAGAGCCAGTAGCCTTGCAGATGCTATAGCTATGCTTGTGGTTGAACTTGAAAGACAATTTATGCATATGCACCCTTGCATACAGAGAATTTTCTTAGAATTCTCTAATATTGAGCACTCTTCTATTAAGCCTGCTATTACTATCTTTTTGGCTCATGAATTTAGATTTATCATAAGAGAAGCCAAAGAAATCTTTTCACACTATAGGGTGGACGCCGGTCGTCCACCCATAGAAGCAATCCTCTATGATCAAGAGGAAATTAGACGTTTGCAATCTTCGGACTATGTCGCTTTCAATGAAAACCTTAGAAAAAAGGTCCCTATCAATGTCTTAGTTGATTGCATTAACGAGCTTAATAATGATTTTGCCCTTAGAAATAATGAGCTAGGATACTCTCTCGAGTATAAGCTCACAAGATTTTGCCAAAAGAATGCTTTTTAGTGATGAAATAGTTGTGCACTATGAAGGGCGAAGGGAGGAACCCGTTCCTCCCGTGATTGATCTTGGGGATTTTTGTCCTGCTAAATTTATCCTTTTGATTATTTTTGCTTGCCTCAAAGGAAACTTGCTGCCGAACGTAGGGAATACTAGATGAGCTTTCAAGATCTATCTTATTATTACGGCACAACCTAGATCTATCCTTGCTTTTATGCCTAGCTAGGGGCGTTAAACGATAGCGCTTGTTGGGAGGCAACCCAATTTTATTCTATGTTTTTTGTTTTTGCTTCTGTTTAGGAATAAATAATCCATCTACCTTCTGTTTGGATGTGTTTTTATGTTTTAATTAGTTTTTGTGCCAAGTAGGACCTATAGGATAACCTACGATGATAGTTGATTTGATTCTGCTGAAAAACAGAAACTTTAGCGCTCACGAAATTAGATGCCATTTTTTACTGGAGAGTGCTTTTGCGTTGATTCTTTTTGCTGATGATCAATATACAAATTTTCCAGGACTTCCAATTTTGGTAGAATTTTTAGAGTTCCAGAAGTTTGCGTTAGTTACAGATTACTACAGACTATTCTGTTTTTGACAGATTCTGTTTTTCGTGTGTTATTTGCTTATTTTAATGAATCTATGGCTAGTAAAATAGTTTATAAACCATAGAGAAGTTGGAATACAGTAGGTTTAACACCAATATAAATAAAGAATGAGTTCATTACAGTACCTTGAAGTAGTCTTTTGTTTTCTATCTCTAACGGAGCTCACGAGATTTCTGTTGAGTTTTGTGTTGTGAAGTTTTCAAGTTTTGGGTGAATTCTTTTGATGGATTATGGAACAAGGAGTGGAAAGAGCCTAAGCTTGGGGATGACCATGGCACCCCCAAGATAATCCAAGGACACCAAAAAGTCAAAGCTTGGGGATGCCCTGAAGGCATCCCTCTTTAAATCCACTTCCATCGGTAATTTACTTGGAGCTATATTTTTATTCACCAACATGATATGTGTTTTGCTTGGAGCGTCTTGTATTATTTGTGTCTTTGCTTGTTAGTTTAACTATTATGATATGTTCTGGTGTTGAGAGTGAAGTGTGTGAATACGATTTGGTAAAGGTAGCAGTGAGAGGCGATGTAGGAGTACATGGTGGGTTGTCTCACTGGAACCGTCCTTAAGCACTGAGTTCCATATATGTTGTCCAATGACTCGATACTACCACACATTGGGCTCCGGGCGCTTCAAGCCCTCTCGACTTATTAACCAACTTGATCTCTGTCCAGGAGTTGCAACTAGTTTCTGGTGTTTGTAGGTAGTGTTAGTAGTCTACAAAGTGGCACCCGGCCAGGTGGGCTTGGGACAGACTAGGCACAAGTGGCACGGTGTACCAAGTGGCACCCGGATGGTGGGCTTGGGAAACCTGCTCACATCATTTGGGGCCGTGAGCGACATCCCAGCCGGATCTCCTTGCGGATGGAACCCGAATAGGCGATAAACCTGGACTAGAGTCTTGTGTGGTTAGTCAGGTCGTGGCCGACACCCTCGCCAGGCTTCCGCTAGAAGGTTGCCGAGATACATGACGTGTACATGGCGGTAAGTGGCGAGAGCGTGTGTGAAGAAGTACACCCCTGCAGGGTTAACATGATCTATTCAATAGCCGGGTCATGATTATGGACTTCTTGGATGCTTACATGGTACATAGACAACTTGAAGTGGATACTCTAAAATGCTCAAGACAAGTGTGAGTGCTATGGATGGCCTTCTTGTAAGGAGACGGGGATGAATCCATAGTAGTGTATTGTGTGGTGATTAGTGGACTCATGTGCGCCATATCACCTCAAAGAAGTTCTGGTAGTCGTAGAACAGGATAGCCACATAGTCAAAGCTGGCTTGCTGCAACTAAACCCCACATTACCCTCTTGATACAAATGCATGTATGATAGGATCTGATGTAAGTCTTTCTGAGTACCTTTGTACTAATGTTGCTTTATTTATGTTTTTGCAGCGGAGACTTCGGTCTTACTAGTGTTCTTGTGTACTTTGACAAGTAGCTTGTACCTCAGCTACGATCTTGATTGGATGTTGTAGTTAGTCAGGCTCTTCAGCCTTTTTCATTTGTAGATGTCTGTACCCAGACATGTAATGCTTCCGCTTGTTGCTTGTATGCTCTGTATGATGGGTCCTGTGACCCCTGTTTGCGATAAATGCTATGATGGCTCTTCTGAGCCTTTATCTATATGAGTTGTTGAGTTACGCTGTGATGCCATGTTGTACAGCACATACTTGCATGTTATGCGTACGTGTAATGTGTATTGCTATGTGTGGGATCTGACTTTCTAGTTGTTTATCCTTAGTAGCCTCTCTTACCGGGAAATGTCTCCTAGTGCTTCCAGTGAGCCCAGGTAGCTTGCTACTGCTCCGGAACACTTAGGTTGGCCGGCATGTGTCCTTCTTCGTTCTGGTGTCTGTCCCTTCGGGGAAATGTCACGCTGTGTCTACCGGAGTCCTGTTAGCCTGCTACAGCCCGGCTACCGGAGTCTCGCTAGCCCAGTTGCTACTGCCCGGATTCACTCGTTGATGATCGACACGTTCGTTGCTGGGTCATGTATGCATGTCCCTGTAAGTTAGTGCCCCTTTGGGTTCACGACTAGCCATGTCAGCCCGGGTTCTTTGTCATATGGATGCTAGCGACACTATCATATACGTGTGCCAAAAGGCGCAAACGGTCCCGGGCATGGTAAGGCGACACCCATGGGAATACCGTGCGTGAGGCCGCAAAGTGATATGAGGTGTTACATGCTAGATCGGTGTGGCATAGAATCGGGGTCCTGACAGCTTTGGTATTAGAGCCTGACTGCCTGTAGGATTACCAAGCCAAGCTGGTCGAAGTTGAGTCTAGAAATTCTTTAGTTATGTAAGGGAATTGATTGTGGGAAGGAACGTAAGGCTCTTTTTACTTCTTATATCTCATGGCCTTCTGATCTGAGTCATCCTATCTTTCCCGCAGGGTTAAGGAACTAGGCTTTCTCTTCCATCTATCAGGATCACGTGTTACTAATCCATAATCCCATAGGATTGGTTGGTCAGAGTCATATCCCAGTTTCGAGTACTTCCGGTGTAGCCTGTTTAGTACTATCCCAGAACCTTGAGTGGTGATGTTGAGTTGTTGTACTACTCCATTTTTAGCAGGATGTCTCATTCTGAGCATTCTACTGCTATTATGCTGCCGGAATTGCCTTAGGAGTTCAAGAGATACTAATTTCCTTGTCCTACATTCTATAGCCTATAGTTGATGATGATTCCGTCCTTTGTTTCGTTTCTCAGGATGTAATCAGTTATGCGAAGTTCTGTTGCTCGTAGCCGGAACCACGGAGATGGTAGGGATGAGGATCCTCCCGACCCGCCTTCGTTGACAGAGTTCATGTTAGAGATGGAGAGAAACAAGCGTGAGTCTAACCGCTTGTTGGCACGTATCGAGGAGAACACCGCACATCAGTTCAAAGGGTCTGTAACCATTCATGACTTCATTCGCTTGCACCCACCTACCTTTCATCATTCCATCGAGCCACTTGATGCAGATGACTAGCTCCATAGCATCACTCATAAGCTGCGTTCCGCGAATGTAGCTGAAGATGACAAGGTCACCTATGCCACATACCACCTGGAAGGTCCTGCTAGTCTTTGATGGCAGAACTATGAGGCTATGCTTCCAGCTGGCCAGATTCCTACCTGGAGAGATTTCACTGAGGCTTTTCGCAAGCATCACATTCCTGAAGCCCTCATCGATCTCAAGAGAGAAGAGTTCTATAGTTTCACCCAGGGTAAGATGGCTGTTGATGCTTACAGTAGAGAGTTTGAGAACCTCGCCCGCTATGCTTCAGAAGAGGTGTCCACGGACGCCAAGAAGCAGGCTAGGTTCCGGAAGGGTCTCAACCCCAAGTTGCACCGTGATCTCCACCTGCATCATTGTGATACATTCCAAGCTCTTGTGAACAAGGCCATTAATGCAGAGACAGCTCAGCTCACTCACGAGGAGTCTCGTAAGCACACCCATGATTTGGGATCTTCCCCGGTTCTAGTTCGCAGAAGCGCCGGATTTGGGTTCCAAACTCCGCTCTTCCTTTCGGATATACATCGAGACCATCCTATGTGGTGCCTTCCCCAGCTCAGTCGTATGTTCCACCCAGCTCTCTTGGTAGACCGCTTGTCGGTCTGGGTCCACGTCCAACTTCGTGGACTTGCTTCACATGCGGGAAGCCAGGACACTATGCACGTGACTGCTCTCAGACTAGTTATGCTTCACCCCAGCCCGAGAAATCTGTTGGCTGTGTAAGCCACCATGCAAGATGATCAGTGTCAAGTCATCTCCCACTGAACATGGACGCGTGCATCACGTCTCAGCTAGAAACGCTCATGATGATCCGGATGTCGTTCTTAGTACATTCCTTGTCAACTGTCATCCCGCATCGGTTTTGTTCGATACTGGAGCGTCTCACTCCTTCATTTCTGAAAGCTATGCTAACTTGCACAACATGTCATTTTGTGATATGCCCTCTCCACTAGTCATTCAAACTCCTGGATCCAAATGGCAAACTTCTAGTGTAAGCCCTGGTAACGAAATCCTTGTAGACAAACTTGTATTCCTCGCATCACTTATAGCCCTCAAGTCTATAGATATTAACATCATCTTGGGTATGGACTGGATGACAACTCATTATGCCAAGATTGATTGTTACACCAGGTCCATTCAGCTTACACACCCATCTGGCAAGATAGTCACTGTCTCCACTAGAGTTGCAAGGCGTCAGCTCTATTCTGTTAATGACAGCCCTCTTCCAGACCTTGAAGATATCCCGGTAGTCCGTGACTTTCCGGATGTCTTTCGGAGAACTACCAGTGTTCCACCGCGAGAGATGTAGAGTTCGTCATAGATTTCATCCCAGGAACCGCCCCAATTTCCAGGAGACCTTACAAGATGGCACCCTTAGAACTAGCCGAGCTTAAGAAACAACTTGATGAGTCCTTGCAAAAGGGTTTCATCCATCCTAGTTCTTCTCCTTGGGCTTGCCCCGTCCTCTTCGTCAAGAAGAAGGATGGTACGGACAGGATGGTTGTAGATTATCGTCCCGTTAATTTGGTCATGATAAAGAACAAATATCCGCTCCCCAGGATCAACGACCTATACGATCAGCTTGTTGGATCCTCAGTCATCTCCAAGATGGATTTGAGGTTAGGCTACCACCAAATCAAGATTAGAAATGGGGACATTCCTAAAATGGCTTTTGTCACTCGTTATGGCCAGTACGAGTACACTGTCATGTCCTTTGGTCTAACCAATGCTCCAGCCACATTCTCCCGCTTGATGAACTCGATCTTCATGGAGTACTTAGATAAATTTGTCGTGGTTTATCTCAATGACATTCTTATTTACTCGAAGAACGAGGAAGAGCATGCCGAATATCTCATACTTGTGTTAGAAAAACTCAGAGAGCATCGCCTTTATGCCAAGTTCTCCAAGTGTGAATTTTCATTGCCAGAAGTGACCTACCTAGGCCACGTAATCTCTGGTAAGGGCATTGTTGTCAATCCCAAGAGAGTTAAGGCCGTTCTTGATTGGACTCCACCTGAAACCGTTAAACAAGTTAGGAGTTTCCTTGGTCTAGCCAGCTATTGTCGCCGCTTTGTTGAAAACTTCTCTAAAGTGGCCAAACCCCTCACAGAACTTCTCAAGAAAGATAAAAAGTTTGAGTGGTCCCCATAGTGTGAGTACAGTTTTCAGGAACTGAAAAGACGCATGACTTCTGCTCCCATACTTGTGGCACCGGATTTCACTAAAGACTTTGTTATCTACTGCGACGCCTCACGACAGGGACTAGGTTGCATCCTTATGCAGGATCGTCATGTGATTGCCTATGCATCTCGACAGTTGCATCCACATGAGGAGAATTATCCTACACATGATCTAGAGCTTGCAGCCGTAGTCTATGCACTCAAGACCTGGTGACATTACCTTCTTGGTAAACGTTGTGAGATCTACACCGATCACCAGGGTCTCAAGTATATCTTCACCCAACCAGATCTGAACCTTAGGCAAAGACGTTGGTTGGAGTTGATCTCAGATTATGATCTAGCGATTACCTACACCCCAGGCAAAGCTAATGTCATGGCTGATGCACTAAGTCGTAAGTCCTATTGCAACAATCTCATGTTGCAGTAGGGCCAACCACTTCTCCATGAGGAATTTTGTAAGCTTAACCTTCACATAGCTCCTCACGGATTCCTTTCTACCTTGGTGGCGAAACCTGATCTTGAGGATCGGATTATCGCAGCTCAAAAGCAGGACACGGGAATTTCCCGGATCAAGAGAAACATTAAGAAGGGAGTTGGTGGATGTTTCTCTATGGATGATTGTGGTGTTGTTTTCTTTGTGAATTGCTTGGTGGTTCCCAAGAATCAACATCTGCGACAATTGATTCTTAAGGAGGCGCATGAATCTCCTCTCATGATTCATCCCGGTAGTACTAAGATGTATCAGGACCTACGCCAGAGGTTCTGGTGGACTAGGATGAAGAGAGAAATTGCCCAGTTTATTGCCAACTGTGATGTTTGTCGTCGCGTTAAGGCAGAGCATCAAAGACCTGCTGGCACCCTTCAACCTTTAGCTATTCCTGAATAGAAATGGGATAAAGTTGGTATGGACTTCATCACCGGCTTTCCTAGGACCAAGAGAGGGAATAACGCTATCTTCGTAGTCGTTGATCGTCTCTCCAAAGTGGCGCACTTCCTACCTGTTCGAGAGAGTATCACTGCTAGTCAACTAGCTGACTTATATATTTCTCGAATAGTATCACTTCATGGTGTTCCACTAGAGATCAATTCAGACCATGGTAGTCTTTTCACTTCTCATTTCTGGGAGAGTTTCCAAACTGCCATGGGAACCCATCTTTCCTTCAGTACCGCTTTCCACCCTCGATCGAGTGGTCGGTGGAGCAGGTCAATCAAATTCTCGAAGACATGCTTAGAGCTTGCGTTATCTCATTCGGTATGGATTGGGAGAAATGTCTTCCTTTTGCCGAGTTTTCTTATAACAATAGCTATCAATCCAGTCTCAAGAAAGCTCCTTTTGAGATTCTCTATGGACGAAGATGTCGAACACCTTTGAACTGGTCATAAACCGGTGAAAGACAATTCTTTGGACCGGACATGATCCAGGAGGCAGAAGAGCAAGTTCGCATCATTCGTGAGAATTTGAAAACAGCCCAGTCTCGTCAAAAGAGCCAGTTTGATCGTCATCATAAGGATATGACTTATGAAGTTGGCGACAAAGCTTACCTTCGGGTTACTCCTTTGAAGGGTACCCATCGTTTCGGTATCAAGGGCAAGTTGGCTCCTCGTTACATTGGTCCTTTTCGCATTCTCGCTAACGGAGGAGAGGTTGCCTACCAGTTGGAACTACCTCCAGATCTTTCTCGAGTTGATGATGTCTTCCTCGTCTCTCAACTCAGGCGTTGCTTCTCGGATCCCATCCGCGGAGTGGACCACGAAACGCTTGATCTCCAACATAACCTCACATATCGAGAGTACCCTGTTCGCATTCTTGATCAAGCAGAGCGTGTCACTCGACGTCATAACATCAAGTTCCTCAAGGTTCAGTGGCCTCATCATTCCGAGAGAGAAGCTACTTGGGAGCGAGAAGATCGTCTTCGACTGGAGTACCCCACTTTCTTTCCGTCGACCCCTGAATCTCGGGACGAGATTCTTTCAAGTGGGGGCGAGTTATCACATCCCTAGTTCTGGTATGACCTAGGCTAGCTAGTCATTTGTGCATCATGTTTAAATTTCATTTAAATTTGAAATGGGGATTTGTGAAACCCTCAAAATCATTTTTGGAAATGACCCAAATAAACAATTGCTCCAAAAGGGTCCAAGAAAATGCTCATGTTACTCTTTGAAAATATTGGACAGAGATAAAAATCAAACCAATATTTTTAAGAGCCCATAAGTATTTATTTTGGGCATCTGGAGTTAATGCATAAATATTTGCATTGGATATATATATTTGTTATATATATAATATATGTCCAAAAATTACGCCATTTGTTGAGGAGCTCTGGAATAATACCACTAGTTCCTACAAAAATTGGCATAAGTAAATAAAATGATTTAGTATTATTATTAAATCAAAACAAACGTCAGGAAAATAGAAAAGGAAAAAAAAAGGGAAAACCTTACCTGGTGCTTACCTCCATGTGCAGCCGGCACCTTTAGCCCAGCCAATGAACAAAGGCAGCCCAGGTGGTGGCCGACGCCAGTCATCGTCTCCACCGCGCCAGGAGGACAGGGGCGTGTGCCCACGGCGCGCGCACACGTGCATCGCCACCTCCTGCTTGCCGCCGATCGCATGGAGTTATCTGAGGACGCCACGCACGTCCCTGAGCCCCACCCTCTCACTCTCACCCTCGTTCCCTGCCTCCTCCACTCTTTCTCTCGCTGGACTAAACGCGCTCGTCGCCGCCGCTCGCTGTTGCCGCGCCACCGCCGCGGCCTCGCCTCTCCGACAAGTCCAACAGCTCCATGCCGTCGTCCTCGTCCTCTCCGTCAAGCCACGCGTCACCGGACGCCCTGTGGAGCCTTCACCGCCGTCGTCTTCATCATCGGCCACCGGAGATCGCCACCGACATGCCGTTGTCTCCAAGCCGTCCCCGAGCGCGCTGAGATCACCGAAGGCCTCGCCATGAGCTCCTCTACCAAACCCCTCTTCTCCCCCTCATTTTTGCGCTCCGTAGCTCCATCCCCCTTCACCGGCGTAGCTGTTGGAATTTGCTAGTGGGCTTTTGGCCCAAAGCCCAACTAAATTTCTAAAATTCTCTTGGCCCATTCATGCACACGTGTGAGTGGAGTGAGTGAAGCTAAAGTTTAGTCCCACCTCATAAGTTGAGAGAGAGTTGCACCTCTTTATAAGGTGAGCTCTCCTACCACTTGTATGAGCATGAGAAGAGGAGACCTACACGCGCGCTCCTCCTCCTCGCTCGCCTCGCCACGCCACGCCTCGCCTCGCCTCGTCACGACGCGCCGCGGGTTGCGGAATTGAGCCGAGCCGAGGACAGAGCTATGCACGTTGTCTATATTTTCGCTGCTCGGGAAAAATTAATGAGTCATTAATTAATAATTAACGGACGTGTTAATTACTGAACCGTTTCTGATTCTTTTGGATCGTGACGGCTCGGACGTGGGGTTTACTCCCACGACCTACCCGACCCGCACTATATAGTCAGGCAGACGTCTACCCTAGCCGCCTCCGCTTCGTATGGTTTCTCACCACCGTTCCATCCATTGCGCCACCGATCAAGTCTTCTCCATCCCTCCTTTCGGCGTGCACCGGAGAAGGGACAGCGAGCCTCGGAACCCGCCTCTCGTGATCTGCACGGAGAGAGGCGTCGAGTTTTTGGGAGTGCACTTTCGCGGCTGCTCGGCAGCGACGACTTCATGACGGCGACTTCTTCCCGACCTCGGCAACCTCATCCTCGGCGACATGGGCGACAACGTCAACGCCGGGCGAGTGCTGCTCCCGCTGCACCGTATGTGATTCTATCTTTCCTGTTCGAGATCGTGGTAGAATTCATGTTTCTAGTATGTGCCCTAGATGTGATATGTTCATCTACTTTGCTAGTTCGCATGATTAGTTCAATCTCTGCTACTATAGTCATGATTTATCTTCTGTTAATTCGAATTAAATCTCGTAGTAATTTGCTCATATTTTCAACAATCCAAAAACCTGATTATAGGCAATTTACTCTGAGTGGTTTTGCTGCGCATCTGAAGCCGCCTGCCTTTAGGAGGGCGCAATATAAGAGGTGGCGCACGAGAGAAGTCTACTTGTTTCAGACCATGGGCTGCTATGACTCCACTAAGGCCATGTGAGGGAGTCCTGGACTAGGGGGTGTACGGATAGCCGAACTATCATCATCGGCCGGACTCCAAGACTATGAAGATACAAGATTGAAGACTTCGTCCCATGTCCGGATGGGACTTTCCTTGGTGTGGAAGGCAAGCTTGGCGATACGGATATGTAGATCTCCTACCATTGTAACCGACTCTGTGTAACCCTAGCCCCCTCCGGTGTCTATATAAACCGGAGGGTTTTAGTCTGTAGGACACAACAACAATCATACCATAGGCTAGCTTCTAGGGTTTAGCCTCCTTGATCTCGTGGTAGATCCACTCTTGTACTACCCATATCATCAATATCAATCAAGTAGGAGTAGGGTTTTACCTCCATCGAGAGGGCCCGAACACAGGTAAAAACATCGTGTCCCTTGTCTCCTGTTACCATCCGCCTAGACGCATAGTTCGGACCCCCTACCCGAGATCCGCCGGTTTTGACAATCGACATTGGTGCTTTCATTGAGAGTTCCTCAGTGTCGTCACCGATAGGCTCGATGGCTCCTTCGATCATCAACAACAACGACGCAGTCCAGGGTGAGACTTTTCTCCCCGGATAGATCTTCATATTCGGTGGCTTTGCATGCGGGCCAATTAAGCAGCCATCCGGAGCAGATCGAAGCTACGCCCACAGCCGTCGGTCAGATTTGGAAGTCTGAACTTCACGGCTGACATCCGCGGAGACTTGATCTTCGATGGATTCGAGCCACAGCCGAGCGCGCCGCACTGTCATGATGGGCATGATTCAGCTCTGCTGCCGGACAGTGCCCTAGAGGCCGCACATGAGTCCACTCCAACCTTTAACTCGGAGCCGGCTGCGCAGATCGAGGATGGGTGGCTAGACATTGCCTCGGGGGCTGCTACCTCTACGGCGATGGAGCCGAATACTGACCTTGTCCCTTGTGAAGCTCGTGACTCCGAGGTGCCGGACTCCTCGCCGGACTCCGAACCCCTCGCGCCCCTACAAATCGAATCCGGTTGGGCGCCGATCATGGAGTTCACCGCTGTGGACATCTTTCAACACTCACCTTTCGGCGACATCCTGAATTCGCTAAAGTATCTCTCGTTATCAGGAGAGCCCTGGCCAAACTGCGGTAAGGATGGTTGGGATGCGGACGACGAAGAAATTCAAAGCCCACCCACCACCCACTTAGTAGCCACTGTCGACGATCTAACCGACATGCTAGACTTCGACTCCGATGACATCGACGGTATGGACGACGATGCCGGAGACGACCAAGAACCAGCGCCTACTGGGCACCGGAAAGCCACCTCATCATATGACATATACATGGTGGATATCCCGAAGGATGGGAATGGTGAGGGAACAGCGGAGGAAGACCCCTCCAAGAAACAGCCTAAGCGCCGGCGTCAGTGGCGCCGCTCTAAATCCCGCCACAGCAAGAATGGATATTCCGGCACCGGAGATAATAACACCCCAGACAGTGCCGAAGACAAACCCCTCTAGCAAGATTCAGCACAGGAGGACGGAGAAGCCAGCCCTCATGAGAGAGTGGCAGACGAAGAGGTAGAGGATGATAATTACATGCCACCCTCCGGAGACGAGGCAAGCCTCGACGACGCAGCCATTCGTCGTGCCCGAGGATCCCGTCGAACAAGGCGTTTTAAACGCAGGCTTATGGCCACGGCAAGCAGCCTCAAGAAAAAGCAGCAACAGCTTAGAGCTGATCAAGATCTGCTAGTCGACAGATGGACTGAAGTCCTTGCGGCCGAAGAGCATGAACTCGTACGCCCCTCCAAAAGTTACCCCAAACACAAGCTACTCCCCCGATTAGAGGAGGAGGCATATAAACCTGCATCATCAGCGCACAATACGGCTGACCGACCACCCCGTGGCCGCGACAAAGAGGCCTCTAGGCCCTACGCTAAAACCGTACCCCGGCATCGCTCAAAAAGCACAAAGCCACAGGGGAACGCTCCGGACTTGCGAGATATATTGGAGGATAAGGCAAGACAATGAAGATCGATCTACGGATCGCGTGGGCGCCCCATGATACGCGACGACAACCGTCGCGCCGGACACAGCAAGTCCGGCCGGGCCGAACACAGTAGACAAAGCTCGTTTGAGCTACGTCGTGATATAGCCCAATACAGAGGCGCCGCACACCCAGTATGCTTCACAGATGAAGTAATGGATCATCAAATCCCCGAAGGGTTTAAACCCGTGAATATCGAATCGTATGATGGCACAACAGACCCCGCGGTTTGGATCGAAGACTATCTCCTTCATATCCACATGGCCCGCGGTGACGATCTTCACGCCATCAAATACCTCCAACTCAAGCTTAAAGGACCAGCTCGGCATTGGCTTAACAGCTTGCCAGCAGAATCAATTGAGTGTTGGGAGGACCTGGAAGCCGCATTCCTTGATAACTTCCAGGGCACGTATGTGCGACCACCAGACACTGACGACCTAAGCCATATAATTCAGCAGCCAGACAATTCTGGACACGGTTCTTAACTAAGAAAAATCAAATCGTCGACTGTCCGGATGCGGAGGCCCTCGCGGCCTTCAAACATAACATCCGCGATGAGTGGCTTGCCCGGCACCTGGGACAGGAAAAGCCAAAATCCATGGCAGCCCTCACATCACTCATGACCCGCTTCTGCGCGGGAGAGGACAGCTGGCTAGCCCGCAAAGAACAACCTCAACAAAAATTACGGCGGTCCGGATACTAAGGACCGAAAGCGGCGGTCGCGTCGCAACAAGCACAAACGCCGCGTGCAGCGACAATACGAGGATACAGCGGTCAATGCGGATTCAGAGGTTCTAAACCCGGTCGTGGAAAAAGCCATTCAAAAGAACTACTCCGGTCCGTCCAATTTGGACCGAATACTCGACCGCTTCGTGCGGATACACGGCACCCGAAAAGCCAGCTAATCACACCAACAGGACTGTTGGGTATTCAACAGCGAGCAAGCTAATTGTCGAAAACAATGACAAGGGTTGCACAATGATGACGAGGAAGAGACCGCCCGAACAATAGAGGCGAAGGTTTCCCCCACAAGTGCGGATGGTGAACATGATATACGTAACCCACATACCCAAGAGGGAGCGGAAGCGTGCACTCAGGGACCTATACGCGATGGAGCCAGTCGCCCCAAAGTTCAACCCATGGTCCTCCTACCCGATCACTTTTGATTGAAGGGACCACCCCACCAGTATCCGCCACGGCGGATTCGCCACATTGGTTTTAGACCTAATCGTCGATGGATTTCACCTCACCAGAGTCCTAATGGACGGCGGCAGCAGTCTGAACCTGCTTTATCAGGATACAGTGCGCAAGATGGGCATAGACCCCTCAAGGATTAAACCCACAAAGACGACCTTCAGAGGCGTCATACCAGGTGTAGAGGCCAATTGTACAGGCTCACTCACACTTGAAGTGGTATTCGGATCCCCGGATAACTTCCGAAGCGAGGAGTTAATCTTCGACATAGTTACGTTCCGCAGCGGCTATCATGCTCTGCTAGGACGGACCGCGTTTGCAAAGTTCAACGCGGTGCCGCACTCACGCATACCTCAAGCTCAAGATGCCAGCCCTCGAGGAGTCATCACGGTCAACGGAAACATCAACGCTCCCTCGAGCGGAGGAACACACAGTGGCTCCCGCGGTAGAAGTACAGAGCAGCCTCTTAAGGCAATTCTCGAGTCCGGCCGTTAAGCGACCGAACACGCTAAACGCGCCAGAGTAACCTACAACAAGACCACAGCACGTTCCGAGCATCGCAGCGTATGCGCGGCTAACCCCCGCCCTTGCAAAATTGCAAGATCGGGTCCTTCGTACATCATTACGCTCTGGAGATACCATGGGCATAGGGGGAGGGGCACGACCACGACAGGCCCAGAATGCGGCTTAACCACACCAGGGGCTCCCAAGTGTGTCATTCCTTTTTTTCCTTTTTCTTTTTTCTTACCCACAGGACTCCGTTCACCAGAGGCCCTGTCTGGCAGTAGACCCGCCGAACTAACGATGCAACAGCCAGGGAAGGAGAAAGGCTACGACGAGTATCCAGGTGGTCTCCATTACAAGCATTAAATCTGTTTTATACACCATTCCGCAGCCTACCCCTGGAAGGGGACATGTTTAAATAGTCCCATCCCTTGCTTACCGCACTATTTGTATCATTCTGCACTCATGGCAGTATTTCTTGAATAAACAATGCATCGCTTTTTGCTTATAATTGCATTTCTTTCTTATACATATGTTCATTTATGACATGTTGCATCCGTACACTTTGGTACGGCTAAATACACCAGGGGCTTAAGTTCCCCACATTATGGTGTGATAAGACCGAACACTTTCACAAGTGCGGCACCCCGAACTTATAGCATTATATGCATCGGCTCCGAATCATGTCTTGGGTCAATAGTTGGGTTTGCCCGGCTCCCATGTTTTGGTACCTTACGTTCCGTTGTATCGGCTAAGGTAGCGCTGGGAGAACCACTGCGATTGCGCCCCAGTTGAGCTGGGCGAGCGCCTCAGTGTAGAAAGCTAAAACTGACCGTCATGATAAGGCGAGAGCTGGTCGCTATTCGAGAGGTTTTTTCGAGTCCCTAAAGACTTATGCCGCTTAGAGCGAAGAACCGGCCTTGTCCGGTCCAGGCGTGGATAGCGCCCCGAATTCGGCCTTCCAAACACTAGGGGCTTTGCCGAAATTTAAAATTATAGAATTCTATGGCTAAGTGAGAGTGTTCAAGCAATATAAGTCCGGTTGCCTGGTTCATTGTGTTGAACGCCTCCCTAGATGGACCCAAAAATGGGAACAAGAGCGCTCAAGTTTATCCCGAACACCCCAGCACTCGTGGCATGGGGGCTGAAGCCGATGACTTGCCATCTCTCAGATTTGATAAACGGCCGCACAGAAGGTAATATTTTAAATTAACAAGCGTTGCTTAGCGCATACGAACAAAGTTTTTGGCGCACAGGATAACAAAATGTGAGTCTACTCAAATATTACATCTTTGGAGCACTCACCCGCAATAATGCGGGCACCCTTCAGGACACCTTTATAATACATCTCGGGTGTGCGATACTCCTTGCCCGGCGGTGGCGCGTCCGTCACAAGCTTCTCAGCATCCATCCTGCCCTAGTGTACTTTAGCACGGGCAAGGGCCCGACGGGCACCTTCAATGCAGGCGGAGTGCTTGATGACTTCAACCCATGGACAAGCATCCACCAGCCGCCGCACCAGGCCAAAGTAGCTCCTAGGCATGGCCTCCTTGGGCCACAAATTAACTATAAGGCCCTTCATGGCCTGTTCGGCCACCTTGTGGAGCTCGACCAGCTGCTTCAGCTGGTCGCTAAGGGGCACCGGATGTCCGTCCCCAGCATACTGAGACCAGAATACCTTCTCCATCGAGCTCCCCTCCTCGGCTCTGTAGAAAGCGGCAGCATCGGACACGCTGCATGGCAGATCTGCGAACGTTCCTGGAGAGCTCCGAATTCGGGTAAGTAAGAGGTAATTCACTTTAACATGCTTGCTTTGCATGAAGAATGCCTTACCCGCAGCTATTTTCTTCAAATCCTCGATTTCCTGGAGGGCCTTGTGGGCATCGGTCTTAGCGGCTTTGGCACTCTCAAGAGCCGACGCAAGCTCGGACTCTCGAGTCTTCGAGTCACGCTCCAAACTCTCGTGCTTTTCCACGAGAACCTAGAGCTCTTGCTGTACCTCCGCCACCCGCGCCTCCTGCTTCTCTCGCTCGGCTCGTTCCGCGGCCGCATTGCGTTCAGCTGCGGACATCGCCTCCTTCAGGGTCGCCACCTCGTTCGTGGCCCCTGTAGTACCCACGTTATCCTTGTTATTTCACTTGCAACCAAATCCTTTTCTGTAAGGTACAACTTTAATACGGTGTTACTCACCTTCCTTGTCCTTGAGCTGCTTCTTGGCATGGCCGAGCTCGCTCTCGGACCGCTCGAGGCTTTGCTTCAAGGTATTGACCTCCATGATCGATGGGCAGAGGTCGCAGCGCAACCTGCAATCCCATATTGACATATTTTTTAAGACTCCTGCGTATATCTTTTTAGATCCTCAGTCCGGCTTTTGTTTCCAAACACCGAACCGAGCATCAGGGGCTACTGTCTATGCGGTATTATATTACATATCTTCAAAATTCTTACCTCAAAGCCTGTTAGAAGGCTGCTGCAGGCTTCGGTCAGCCCGCTCTTGGCGAGCTGAACCTTCTGAATCACCGCACTCATGACAGTGCGGTGTTCTTCTTTGATGGAAGCGCCGTTGAGCACCTCCAGCAAGTTATCCAGCGCCTCCGGTTGAACGGAGGCCGCCGGTGTCACTGTCTTGCCGTTCTTAAGAAGGGGCCGCCCGCCGGACTCTGGAACCACTTCAAGTTCCGGTGCGGAGTCCGGGAGGTTGCCCTGCGGCACCTCCGGGGCCTCCTCCTCCTGGTGGGTCCCTTCCCGGGATCCCACCTCGGCGTCGTCAGCGTCACGGGGAGTGGAGGCGGTCGGAAGAGAATCCATATCCGACGTGCCCAAGGACCCGCTCGACGAAGCGGGAAGATCGTCCTTGGGCAGACTACAGGGTTGTATGCGGCATTAGAAAGACACCATGTGAAAGTCCAACTATTCCCCGGGTGGTTTTGGTAATTAATAACAACATATATATCATTGAACTAATAGTTACTTGAGAATCATTTCAGAAAGTTCATTGATATGGGTATGGCAAGGATGAAGAAGTGGACCCTCAAAATGCTAAGGCAAGCATTGGCAAAAGCTCAAGACTCCATTTTTTGGTTTAGTGATCCAAGATCACATTGAGTCCATAGGAAAGCCAATACTATTAAAGGGATGAGGTTATGATAATGATCTGGTTGCTCAAAGTGCTTAGTGATACATCTCCTAAACTATCAGCAACTCTCACCGCAATATACACTCATAAGTAATCTCGGTCCCACCGATTTTCCAAACCAGTCACACCGAGATGAACCACCTCAGCCATAAAGCCAAACCCTAGAAATTTCGGATTTTCCGATTCGAACTCGGTCTCACGAAACTTGAGTTGCCAAGCTTCAGAACCTACGTCATCAAATCGGTGTCACCGAGATGATGAAGTCGGTCCCACCGAGATTGGCAAGCTCTTGTCTTTGGACGAATCGGACTAACCGAGATTGTATTTTCGGTCCCACGAAAATCCCAACGTTCACATGATTTGAACTTTCGGTCTCACCGAGTTGTCAACTTCGGTCCCACCGAGATTGGTCAAATGTGTGTAGCAGTTGGATTTTGTGTGGAGGCTATAAATACCCTCCACCCCTCTTCACTCGTGGAGAGAGCCATCGAAAGAACTATCACTCCTACCTTACATTTACGAGAAGAAAACTACCTACCCTTGTGTTGAGATCAAGTAGCTCCACTCCCACCATATGAAACTTGATCTCTAGCCTTCCCAAGTTGCTTTCCACTCAATCCTTTCTTCCACCACAGCCAAATCAGTGAGGAGAGTTGAGTGTTGGGGAGATTATCATTTGAAGCACAAGAGCAAGGAGTTCATCATCATCAACACCATCTATTACCTTTTGGAGGGTGGTGCCTCCTAGATTGGTTAGGTGTCGCTTGGGAGCCTCCGTCGAGATGTGGAGTTGAACCAAGAAGTTTGTAAGGGCAAGGAGATCGCCTACTTCGTGAAGATCTACCCCGAGTAAGGCTAGCCCTCCGTGGGCGTAGGCCATGATGGCATAGACAAGGTTGCTTCTTCGTGGACCCTTCGTGGGTGGAGCCCTCCATGGACTCTCGCAGCCGTTACCCTCCGTGGGTTGAAGTCTCCATCAACGTGGAATGACGATAGCACCACCTATCGGAACCACGAGAAAAATCTCCGTGTCTCCAAATTGCGTTTGATCTTCTCCACCTCTCTTTACTACATGTGCAATTTACTTTCCGCTGCCTATACTCTAGAATTGCATGTGTAGGGTGATACTTGACTTGATCATAATTGTGAATCTGCCAAAAACTTGTCTTTGTCAAAAGGCTGAATTTTTATATTGTCAAGTAGTCTAATCACCCCCCCCTCTAGACATACTTTCGATCCTACAAGTGGTATCAGAGCTTTGGTCTCCATTGTATTGATTTCCATTGCATTGGACTCCATAAGCTTGGTTTCACAACCTAGGAGAGTATGGCGTCTAGTGAGGGTAATTTTCGTAGAGGTCCTTACTTTGATGGTACAAACTTTGCTAGTTGGAAGCATAAAATGAAAATGCATATTCTTGGCCATAACCCAGCTGCATGGGGCATTATTTGTGTTGGTATGCAAGGTGAATTCTTCGAGGAAGGAAAAGTTCCGGATCGCGAAGCTACAACGGATGAATTGCGGATGTTGCAAAACAATGCTCAAGCTTGTGACATTCTCTTCAATGCCTTGTGTCCCGAGGAGTTCAACAAAATTAGCCGTCTTGAGAATGCAAAAGAGATTTGGGATACTTTGGTTGAAATGCACGAAGGTACCGAGTCCGTGAAGGAATCAAAGCTAGATGTTCTTCAAGGTCAACTTGACAAGTTCAAGATGAAGGAAGGTGAAGGAGTCGCTGAAATGTACTCTAGGCTTGCTCTCATCACAAATGAGATTGCCGGCTTAGGAAGCAAAGAAATGACCGACCGATTCATCATCAAGAAGATTCTCAGAGCTTTGGATGGAAAGTATGACACCGTGTGCACTTTGATCCAAATGATGCCAAACTACAAGAATCTCAAGCCAACCGAAGTCATTGGAAGAATTGTTGCTCATGAGATGACACTTAAGGATAAGGAAGAGCTTCACAACAAGTCAAGTGCTGCTTACAAAGCTACAAGTGATGCTCCCACAACCTCAAGTGACAAGCTAGTTTCCAATGAAGAGATAAGCCTAATGGTGAAGAACTTCAACAAATTCTTCAAGAGTAGAAGCAAAGAGAGAAGCTCAAAGTCTAGATCATATGATGAAAAGAGATCTTCTAGTCGTGATCGAATCTGCTACAATTGTGGAAGACCGGACACTACTCAAATGAGTGCTCGGCTCCCCACAAGAGATGAGAAGAACCTCCAAGAAGAAGAAGCTCAAGAGATGAGTCACCTCGGAAGAGAGAAGGAGTAGAGATGATCGTTATGAGCGAAGATCCTCTCGGAGAAGCAAGGATTCGGAGAGGAAAGACAAGTCATCAAGGAGCTACACAAGAAGAAAACATCAAGCTCATGTAGGTGAATGGGTCTCGGCTCCGACTCGACAATCAATCCGAAAGAAGCTATCACTCCAACTCCGACTACTGATCAAGATGAAGGTGTTGCGGTCTTGCTCTCGTATCCTCCAACTCCAACTCCTATGACTTATTTGATTCACCAAATGAGGGAATTGGAAGATGCTTCATGGCTAAAGGCCCCAAGGTATCACACCCTGAATTCATTGACTTTGATAGTGATGAGGATGACTTGCTTGGTGAAGATGAGCTCTTACATGATAAATCTAGTGAACCTAGTAATGATGAACATGCTAGTAGTCTTTATAGTCGAGAAGAGTCGAATGACAATGCTATGAAGGAGATTGAGCGTCTAACTAAAGAACTAAACACTCTTAAGTTAGCTCATGAAACAACTCAAGAAGATCATAGAGAGCTCCTAAGATCTCATGAGAAGCTACGCTTCGAGAAGCTCACTCTAGAGCAAGAACATGAGTTTCTAAAAGCAATCAATGACGATCTTCGAAAGAAGAGTTCTTCATATCTTGCCAAACGACTTCTCTTGTCTAATTTCTTGCCTCCCATTAAAACTAAGCATGACAAGCATAAGAAAAATTCTTCATCTAGTAGTAACAATAACCATGCTAAATCCAATATTGTTGCTTCTAGTAGTTCTCTTGATTCCACTAACAATGTTTCAAGCCAAGTTACACTTGAGCAAGAAAATAGTTTATTGAAAGGGATTATAGAGAAAGGTGTCTACAAGAGCCTTGTCGGAAGCAAGAACTTTGAGGAAATTGTCCGCAAGCAAGGAAGGCACCGGAAGAATCAAGGAATTGGTTTTGAGCGAAAGTTCAACGCCGAGGGTGTTGAATGGGAAGAAGGTCAATATCCCACTCCACAGTTTATTCCTCAAAAGGAGAAGTACAATCCTACTTCTTCCAATGTGGAACAAGCTCAAGATGACCTCCCACCACGAGACCACAAGCTAAAAGGCAAGGACAAGCTTCAAGAGGAGATTGATGCATTTATTGAAGCACCTCAAGCCATGGTCAAGTGGGTTCCCAAGGAAACGTCAAGTTCTACTTCGTCAAGCTCAACTACAACCCCAAGGATTCCCATCAAGATGATGTGGATCCCGAAGAAGAAGAACTAGAGAGTTCTTGAGGGTGACTCCGCCAACATACTTCACTCACATTCATTTTGGCAAAAACTTGTGCAACCAACTTCCACATCTTGCACTAGTTCATGGAGTCACAAACCCTCTTGTTGGTAAGTCAAGGGACAAGGTAATCATTGCTTTCATGGACATCATCTATTGTGAACTTCAATCTATGTCCATGGATATCCTTGTTTGTTCCTTGTGGGACTAACCCATGTAGGTATTGAAAGTGCCCGAATCCAAAGGATTGCTCCAAACTCTTGATGATCTTCATCAACTTTGAGCATCCACATCCTCAACATCTACATGAAGTCTTCTACGACAACCCAAGGTTAGTTTGACCCTTTAAAAGGGGTTCTCACATCTAGGGGGAGCTTTGCTCTAAAGAATTGAGCTAAAGCATCTACAAATGATGTGAACAGATCAATGCTTTATGTAAAAGTGGTAATCCCACTTGTGCTTAAACGATGAGTATGACCTATGATCAAATGTTCTCATTTGGCTCCTAAGTCAATATACTCATATAAAGATGACCTAGTCATCGACAAATTGTGTGATAGTAGCTAGAGTTTTGATTGTGCATGTTTGACACATATTTCATTTGCTATCTTATTGTGTGAGCATGTTGGATGCATGATTTTATCCATTCAAGGACATCCATTTGTTGTTTTGGTTGCTTTGACTTTTCTGACCAAATGGATGGACAAGAATGCCTAAGTACCTCCCTAGGCTATCTATGCTTTCTTGTCTCAAATTCTATTCATGCTTACATCACAAACTTTGAACAAGTCATTTTGGACCCTCCGAGTGAGGAGCACTCGAGCCACCGATCCGTCAAGGGCTAACTTCCAAAACCTTCTAAGTGATTTCGGTCGACCAACCCACTCAAACTCGGTCAAACCGAAAACATTTAGATCGATCTAGGTTTTCACCTCGGTGAAACCGAGTTGTGATTTTCGGCGTGATCGAAGTGCATAATCGCTGCGATTATCCATCTCGGTGCCACCGAAGTTTTACAACTCGGTCCCACCGACAACAAAGGGTATATATACTCGAGGGCCGCGCGTTGATTTCTACTTCAAACGCCGCCCCACACCTTTTGCCGCCGCGCCGTGGTCTCCGGATCGTCTCCGTAAATGCGCTGTCGCGCCTCGCCACAGTCTCCGTCGCCGTCAACGGACATTCTCTCCGCGCCGTTGCCGCCGTAGAGGAACTCCACCAAGTTAGGGTGAGTTTCGATCCCACTCGTGCTCCCATCTCCGATTCAATGCACGTTTGGTTTGCCTGTAATCTTGCCACGATTGAAATCTTCCTTAACACCAGATTAGATCTTTTGGATTAGATTCGAGTAAAAGTTTTAGGGTTAGGTTTCCGCCGAACACATCTCGGTGAGACCGATTTTACATTCTCGGTATGACCGATTTGGCCTATGGCCATTATCGCACCTTCGGTCCAACCGAAGTTGTGCAAATCGGTGTGACGAAATGAGGATTCTGTGAAACCCTAGTGTTTTCGGCGGATCGAAACCCACTTCGTCCAACCGAAAGTGGTGTGAATGTTCGTTTGAACACTTGGATTCACGAATTTTAAACTCGGTCTCGACCGAAATGTCTTCTGTGAAAACCTAATACTAGAATTTCAACTCATTTGTTTGCAAAAACTTCGCAGTTTGTGATAACTCTTCTACTCGCCTATACCTTATCTATTCACGGGTTGTCAGCCATGTCGATGCCGGTGACAGCCGAACAGTCGAGTCACCTATTGCAGATATTCCATAGGCAGGCACTAGTCCTGAACCCAGCAGCTCATCAGATGATGGTGAAAGGAGTACACCAAGTGGTTTGCCTCCTGCAGCCACCAGAGCCAGAAAGAAGAGAAACTCTGATGATGAAGACTCAGATTTCATTGTTGAGGAAGAAGTCTCCTCCAAGCCCAAGAAGACAGTCAGGAAGATTCCAGCATCTGAAAAGAAGAAAGATGATGTGCCACCACCTGTGTCAGATGATGAAGCACCAGTCTTGCTGAAACTTCGACAGAAACTGCCACTACATAATGATGCTCATCCTCAAGCTGAGAACATGAAGGAAAGGAAGGATAGAGGTCTCAGGCTATGGAGACAATCTGACCCATATGCCGTAAGGAGAAGAACTGCTGTTGATCCAAGATTCCACACCAGAGAGCAGCAGGACTTCTATGAGATCGCGGCCGATGGACAAGAAGCCCATAGTTGCGCATACCGATCGTTGACTAGAAGTATATTGACAGTGAAGAGCACAGAGACTTCTTTCCACATGTGCATGAAAGCTTCACTGCATGTGGTGTTGCAGATTTTGTTGGTCAGAAGTTGACAAATTGGAATGATGAGATGATTATGCAATTCTATGCCACAGCTCATTTCTATCCAGATGGAAAGATCACATGGATGACTGAAGGCCAAAGGTTTTCTTCAACTGTTGAAGAATGGGCAGAACTGCTGAATGCTGATGTCTATGGTATTCCCAAGAAGAACCATGAATCCATGAAGAACATGTACAAAGAGATTCCAGCTAAAGATTTAGGAATATGGAAGCTCGACTCAGTGTACTATCTCCAGGCAGGTCTACCTACCACAAACACTATTCTGAGGCATACCTTGATGCCCAAGTGCAGAGATCATCGCATGATCAGAGGATACTCTATCAACATGCTGCATATACTTGATGAGAGAGCACCTTTCAAGGTGATGGACTTGATAGTTGAGACCATCAAGAGGACTGCAGCTGACCAGAAAAGGTCATGTGGATTTGCCCGCATATTCAGATGCTTATCAATGCCAAGTTTGGCACGGGCACATACTTGTTGGATAGACCACACTTGCCACGCAGCCCTGAGCATGAGGATAATGTTGTTGTGATGGATGAGGAGGATCCAACGTCGCTTGAAGGTCAAGCAAAGATTGAAGCTGCCAAGAAAGCCAAAGCTGAAAAGGAAGCAGCGGCAGCAGCAGCTAAACCAAAGAGTGTTGGAGAGCAGCTCCTTGAAGCTACCCAAAGGATTGAACAACGCCTGCCAGCATTGTGCGATCTCGGAGAGCCTTGAGAGGATTGTTGAAGACAAGATCCATGCTCGGATGTGAAGTCGATCAAGTGCAAGTAATCACAACAAGCTTGAGGCGGATATTGAGGAAGCAAAGAGGAGAAGGAAGAGCTTATCGTGAGATGCAGGATGACTTAGTCCAGATGATTATCAACAGCTGCTCCGGTTCCCACAAGACCCGATTAGCTGCTATTCGATGGGATGACACCAGACTACAGCCCTCGGCACCTCCCACAGCTCCATCGGTTGCTCCAGCTCCAGCTCCAAAGACCACTCCTCTAGCTCCACGACATCACCAAGTCTTGGCGATGCTGCCATATCAACTCAACATCAACTCAGACAGGAGCCGCCAGCAGAGTCCCCAGTGACGCTTAGCTCTATGCCTTTTCGAACTTTTTGGTAACTTGTTGCCAAAGGGGGAGAAATTGTATAGATCATAGGACTTCGAGAGAGAGAGTGCCGTCGCTTTTGCTCTTTCGTTCATTTGCGGTTTCTTTGAGATACTTTTGATTTTCGATACATTCTGTGTGTTTGATACTACGTTTCATTCTACCTTAATGAGTGCTTGGTCGTACTATGCTTTAATGTGTGCTTAATGCTTATCATATGCTATTCATATCTTGTATGACCATTTACTCATGTCTTGGTGATTGGGTGCATGCTATTCATTCTTATCATTTTGTGCGCTCCACCAAGATGTATGCGACATGGAAGAGTGACCCATGATCCTAATCGATTGTGCATTTGCATTCAAACGCAAATCTTAAATAATGCACAAATTTAGGGGGAGCTCTTGCTTATCACATACCTCTCAAAGCGACGATATTATTCATTGATTATATCCTTTGTCGAAGCTTTGATCTATATGTTGTCATCAATTACCAAAAAGGGGGAGATTGAAAGTGCAACTAATCCCCGGGTGGTTTTGGTAATTAATAACAACGTATATATCATTGAACTAATAGTTACTTGAGAATCATTTCAGAAAGTTCAGTGATATGGGTATGGCAAGGACTGAAGAAGTGGACCCCTCAAAATGCTAAGGCAAGCATTGGCAAAAGCTCAAGACTCCATTTTTGGTTTAGTGATCCAAGATCACATTGAGTCCATAGGAAAGCCAATACTATTAAAAGGGGATGAGGTTATGATAATGATCTGGTTGCTCAAAGTGCTTAGTGATACATCTCCTAAACTATCAGCAACTCTCACTGCAATATACACTCATAAGTAATCTCGGTCCCACCGATTTTCCAAACCCAGTCACACCGAGATGAACCACCTCAGCCATAAAGCCAAACCCTAGAAATTTCGGATTTTCCGATTCTGAACTCGATCTCACCGAAACTTGAGTTGCCAAGCTTCAGAAACTTCATCATCAAATCAGTGTCACCGAGATGATGAAGTCGGTCCCACCGAGATTGGCAAGCTCTTGTCTTTGGACGAATCGGACTAACCGAGATTGTATTTTCGGTCCCACCGAAAATCCCAACGTTCACATGATTTGAACTTTCGGTCTCACCGAGTTGTCAACTTCGGTCCCACCAAGATTGTCAAATGTGTGTAGCGGTTGGATTTTGTGTGGAGGCTATAAATACCCTCCACCCCTCTTCACTCGTGGAGAGAGCCATCGAAAGAACTACCACTCCTACCTTACATTTCGAGAAGAAAACTACCTACCCTTGTGTTGAGATCAAGTAGCTCCACTCCCACCATATGAAACTTGATCTCTAGCCTTCCCAAGTTGCTTTCCACTCAATCCTTTCTTCCACCACAGCCAAATCAGTGAGGAGAGTTGAGTG
Organism: Aegilops speltoides; assembly: GCA_021437245.1. NCBI lineage: Eukaryota > Viridiplantae > Streptophyta > Magnoliopsida > Poales > Poaceae > Aegilops > Aegilops speltoides. Next base: position 209,398,479 of record CM038141.1, read on the forward strand.
TTGGGGAGATTATCATTTGAAGCAAAGAGCAAGGAGTTCATCATCATCAACACCATCTATTACCTTTTGGAGGTGGTGCCTCCTAGATTGGTTAGGTGTCGCTTGGGAGCCTCCGTCGAGATGTGGAGTTGAACCAAGAAGTTTGTAAGGGCAAGGAGATCGCCTACTTCGTGAAGATCTACCCGAGTAAGGCTAGCCCTCCGTGGGCGTGAGCCATGATGGCATAGACAAGGTTGCTTCTTCGTGGACCCATCGTGGGTGGAGCCCTCCGTGGACTCTCGCAGCCGTTACCCTCCGTGGGTTGAAGTCTCCATCAACGTGGAATGACGATAGCACCACCTATCGGAACCACGAGAAAAATCTCCGTGTCTCCAAATTGCGTTTGATCTTCTCCACCTCTCTTTACTACATGTGCAATTTACTTTCCGCTGCCTATACTCTAGAATTGCATGTGTAGGGTGATACTTGACTTGATCATAATTGTGAATCTGCCAAAAACTTGTCTTTGTCAAAAGGCTGAATTTTTATATTGTCAAGTAGTCTAATCACCCCCCCTCTAGACATACTTTCGATCCTACACCATGCGACAAAAAGAAAAATTATAAATCATCTAGGAGTCCGGATACTTACGATCTCGCCAGGGGCTTGGCCCTTGAGGGCCACTCCTCGTCGCCGTCCCCGACGTTGGCGGAACAGTCCGGGGGAAGGGTCCTTCCCTTCTTGGACACTTCGGCCTCCCTCGTTGGGGAGGCCTTCCTCTTCTTCTCTCCCCCCACTGGGGGAGAGGCCTCTTTCTTCTCCTCCTCATCCTCGTGGGAGGAGTCCGCCTCGGAGTCATCGGACGATGAGTCCGATACCACCTGACGCCGGGATCTCCTTCGGGTTCCCGTGGCCATCTTCTTGGCCTTCTTCTCGGCACTACGTAAAGTGCGGGACCAGCAGCTTCTGTCAAACGGGCATCCGCTGGGTCCTCTGGAAGGGAGCAGACGCTTAACCTGTTCGGACGTCTTCGCGCCAGCTGTTAAAGGTATTGGGAGTTTAGATCCTGCATAGAGTCAAACTATGAAAAGCAAGTGTCCGTAAAGGATAACATAACTTACCTCGCACCGGACATCACGTGCTGAATCCGCGATCTTGATAGCGGATGCGGAGCTTCGGCGCCCTTGAACAGCACCCTCTAGGCAGCTTCGTACGTAGTGTCGAAGAGCCCGCTCAAGGTCCGGTGCTGTGCCGGATCAAATTCCCACAAATTGAAGTCCCGTTGCTGGTAGGGGAGAATCCGGCGGACGAGCATGACTGGATCACGTTGACAAGCTTGAGCTTCTTGTTCACGAGTGCGGAGACAGGATCGGAGTTCGATCGACTCTTCCAACTACCCCATAGCAAGCCCTTCTCTTTCCGGAGGTGAGTTGCATGGGGATGCCAGATCTAAATTCGGGGGCCGCTGCCCATTTAGGGTCACGCGGCTCAGTGATGTAGAACCACCCCGATTGCCACCCTTTGATGGATTCCATGAAGTCACCCTCGAGCCAAGTGACATTGGGCATTTTGCCCACCATGGCGCCTCCGCACTCCGCTTGGCTGCCCTTCACAACCTTCAGCTTGACATTGAAGGTCTTTAGCCACAAGCCGAAGTGGGGCTGGATGCAGAGGAAGGCCTCGCACAGGACGATAAACGCCGAGATATTGAGGATGAAATTTGGGGCCAGATCATGGAAATCCAGGCCGTAGTAGAACATGAGCCCCCGGACAAAGTGGTGGAGTGGGAAGCCCAGTCCACGGAGGAAATGGGGAAGGAATACCACCCTCTCATGGGGCATGGGGGTGGGGATGAGCTGCCCCTCGTCGTGGAGCCGATACGCGATGTCGCTGGACAGATATCCGACGCTGCGCAGCTTCTTGATGTGCCCCTCTGTAACGGAGGAGGCCATCCACTTGCCTCCCGCTCCGGACATGACTGGAGAAGGTCGAGGTGAGATGTGCGGACTTGGGCGCTGGAGCTCGAGTCTTGGAGATGGATAAGCAAAGGGGAAGAAGGCGTGGGTAAAAAGGTGGATCCTTATCCCTTATATATGGGCGGATGAAACTATCGTCCCTCTTGGCTGGTAAAACTCGCTTATCTCCCAAGCGCCGCAATCAATGGCGCGGTTGGGTTACCCACGTCCGTATTGATGGGAATCGAAATAAGGGAACACGATCTCGCTTCAACAAGGCGTGCCAAGAAACCGCCGCTAAACGCTACCGAGGTGGTAATAAAACGATTCGAGTAAAAGCTTGGTTGTGGTGTGACGTCATGCCACCAAATACGTCAGCGGATTGAACTTGTGTAAATATTATTCTCTCTATGGTGGTTTGTGGAATTTATTTTACAGAGCCGGACACTATCCTGGTGTTCACAATCTTCTATGAATTATTCGGAGGAGGAACCCGCCTTGCAATGCCGAAGACAACATGCGCCCGGACTCGTCGTCATTGAAGCCTGGTTCGGGACTCTTGAGGAGTCTGGACTAGGGGTGTCCGGATAGCCGAACTATCATCATCGGCCGGACTCCAAGACTATGAAGATACAAGATTGAAGACTTCGTCCCGTGTCCGGATGGGACTTTCCTTGGCGTGGAAGGCAAGCTTGGTGATACGGATATGTAGATCTCCTACCATTGTAACCGACTCTTTGTAACCCTAGCCCCCTCCGGTGTCTATATAAACCGGAGGGTTTTAGTCCGTAGGACACAATAACAATCATACCATAGGCTAGCTTCTAGGGTTTAGCCTCCTTGATCTCGTGGTAGATCCACTCTTGTACTACCCATATCATGAATAGTCCGCAGGAGTAGGGTTTTACCTCCATCGAGAGGGCCCGAACCTGGGTAAAAACATTGTGTCCCTTGTCTCATGTTACCATCCGCCTAGACGCACAGTTCGGGACCCCCTACTCGAGATCTGCCGGTTTTGACACCGACAGCAAGCCTGAGGGCGATCTTAATCCAGCACAACTGGAAGCTTTTGAGAAGATCAATACTCTCTTTAAAGGCGCTCTTCTGGGTGTTCTTGATGATTCCATTGTGGATTCATATATGTCGTTTGACAATGGCAAGGACATGTGGGCAGCGCTCGAGGCCAAGTTTGGTGCCTCGGACGCCGGTAGCGAGTTGTACGTCATGGAGCAATTCTATGACTACAAGATGGCTGATGAGCGCTCTGTTGTGCAAAGAGGCTCATGAGATCTGATCGCTCGTAAAAGAACTTGAGCACTTCAAGTGTGTGTTGCCGGACAAATTTGTTGCCGGAGGCATTATTGCCAAGCTTCCACCTTCATGGAACAATTTTGCTACTTCCCTAAAACACAAGAGACAGGAGTTTTCCGTTGCGGATCTCATTGGTACTCTTGATGTTGAAGAGAAGGCGAGAGCAAAGGACACACGTGCTCGAGTTGTCGAGGGAGCTTCTAGTGCCAACATGTTACAGAAGAAGAACTTCCAGCCCAATAAGTTCAAAAATAACAAGAACAAAACTCAGGGGAAAGGCAAGTTTGATACAAAGAACAAGCCATCACATTCTACCAACTTCAAGAAGAATTCTCATAAGAAGGGGAAGGGACTTTGCCATGTTTGTGGTGATCCTAATCACTGGGCTCTGAAGTTTCCTAACCGCTTTGAGGAGCGCAAACATGAGAAGGGCGGCAAGTCCGCTAATGTTGTCATCGGTGATACTGATATGAAGGAATCGAGTGCAGTATTTTCCTACCATCCTTTCGATATTTCAATCCCTCGATTGGTTAATTGACACGGTGCCAATGTACATGTTTGTGCTGACGCCTCCATGTTTTCTTCTTACCAGGCCACAGGGAGTTCTCCAGTGCTGATGGGGAACGGGTCACATGCCATTGTTCGAGGTGTTGGTACGGTCGATCTGAAGTTTACTTCGGGGAAGACCGTGCATCTGAAGAACGTTCATCATGTGATGTCCATCAATAAAAATCTCGTTAGCAGTTCCCGTTTATGTCGAGATGTTTTTAAGTTGGTTTTTGAGTCCAATAAAGTTGTAATTTCCAAGTGTGGACAATTTGTTGGAAAAGGCTATGAGTGCGGAGGCTTGTTCCGCCTATCTTTGTCAGATATTTGCACTAAAGTTATTAATACTGTTTGCCACAATAATGAGTCGGATATTTGGAATTCACGACTTTGTCATATTAACTTTGGTTGCATGACGCGGCTAGCCTATATGAATTTAATTCCGAAAATCTCTACTGTCAAAGGCTCTAAGTGCCAAGTTTGTGTGCAAGCTAAACAACCTCGCAAGTCCCATAAGACTGCAGAGGCAAGACACTTGGCGCCACTAGAGCTTATACATTCTGATCTTTGTGAGATGAATGGCGTGTTGACAAAAGGTGGAAAGAGATATTTCATGACGTTGATTGATGACTCCACTAGATATTGTTACGTGTATCTTCTGAAATCAAAAGATGAGGCTTTAACTATCTTCAAAAACTATAAAGCTGAGGCAGAGAACCAACTTGATCGAAAAATTAAGCGGCTTAGGTCTGATCGTGGTGGAGAGTATTTTTCCAATGAATTTGATCTGTTTTGTGCGGAACATGGTATAATCCATGAGAGGACGCCTCCTACTCACCTCGGTCTAATGGGGTGGCGAAAGAAAGAACCAAACTCTAACTGATTTGGTTAAGGCCATATTAGACACATCGGTCTTTCAAGGAATGGTGGGGAGGCGCTAATGACCGCATGTCATGTCCTAAACGAGTTCCCACAAAGCATAAGACCATGACTCCATTTGAGGAATAGGAAAGGAAAAGGTTGAAACTCTCTTACCTACGTTCTTGGGGTTGTTTGGCGAAAGTCAATATACCAATTCCCAAGAAGCGCAAGCTTGGACCAAAAACCGTGGATTGTGTTCTTACGGGCTATGCTTTTCATAGCATTGGCTATAGATTTTGATAATAAAATCTGAGGTATCCGACATGCATGTTGGTACGATTATGGAGTCTAATGATGCAACTTTATTTGAGGACATATTTCCTCTGAAGGATATGTCAAGTTCATCAAATCAGAGATACCTATTCCATCTAGTGAGGAACTCACTGTAATTCTGAACCCACCATTGCGATGGAACACGTTGAGAATCCTGAGAGGGTGACAATGAAAATCCTGTAAGGAGTAAGAGACAGAGGACTACAAAGTCCTTTGGTGATGATTTCATTGTGTACCTTGTGGATGACACACCCAGACTATTTCAAGCCTATGCATCTCCGATCTTTGACTCTTTGGAAGGAAGCTGTTCAGAGTGAGATGGATTCCATCTTAGCTAACGGGACTGGGAGATCACCGACCGTCCTTATGGGTGCAAACCTGTAGGATGTAAGTGGGTGTTCAAGAAGAAGCTTAGACCGATGGTACGATTGAAAAGTACAAGGCACGGCTTGTGGCTAAGGGTTATACCCGAAAGAAGGTGAAGACTTCTTTGATACTTACTCACCGTGGCAAGATGACCACAATTAGGTGCTACTATCACTAGTTGCCTCACATGGTCTTCTCGTTCATCAAATGGACGTTAAGACGGCTTTCCTCAATGGAGAGTTGAAGGAGGAAATTTACATGGATCAGCCAGATGGTTTTGTAGTACCTGGTCAAGAAGGAAAGGTGTGCAAGTTATTAAAGTCTTTATATGGCCTTAAGCAAGCTCCTAAGGAGTGGCATGAGAAGTTCGAAAGAACATTAACTGCTGCCGTCTTTGTAGTAAATGATGGTGACAAGTGTGTGTACTATCGCCATGGTGGGGGCGAAGGAGTTATTCTTTGTCTGTATGTCGATGACATATTGATCTTTAGAACCAAACTTGATTAAATCAAGGAGGTTAAGGATTTCTTATCTCGCTGTTTTGAGATGAAGGATCTAGGAGTAGCTGATGTTATCTTAAACATCAAGCTGTTGAGAGATGAGAATGGTGGGATCACACTGCTTCAGTCTCGATATGTGGAAAAGGTTTTGAGTCGTTTTGGGTATAGCGACTGCACGCCTTCTCCAACTCCATATGATGCTAGTGTGTTGCTTCGAAAGAATCAACGGATCGCTAGAGATCAACTAAGGTATTCTCAGATTATTGGCTCACTTATGTATTTGGCGAGTGCCACGAGGCCTGACATCTCTTTTGCTGTGAGCAAGCTGAGTCGGTTTGTGTCAAAACAGGGAGATGATCATTGGCATGCGCTTGAGAGAGTTATGCGCTACTTGAAGGGCACTGCGAGCTATGGGATTCACTACACCGGGTATCCAAGGGTACTGGAAGGTTATAGTGACCTCGAACTAGATATCTGATGCTGATGAGATTAAGGCCACAAGTGGTTATGTTTTTACACTTGGTGGTCGCGCTGTTTCCTGGAAGCCTTGCAAGCAGACCATCTTAACGAGGTCAACTATGGAAGCAGAACTCACAAGATTAGACACCGCCATTTGTTGAAGCAGAGTGGCTTCGTGAGCTATTGATGGACTTACCTATGGTTGAAAAACCAATACCCCCTATCCTGATGAACTGTGATAATCAAATTGTGATCATCAAGATAAACAGTTCTAAGGACAATATGAAGTCCTCAAGGCATGTGAAGAGGAGATTAAAATCTGTCAGGAAACTGAGGAACTCCGGAGTTATTACGTTGGATTATATCCAAACGGCGAAAAACTTGGCAGATCCCTTCACAAAGGGTCTATCACGTAATGTGATAGATAATGCATCGATGGAGATGGGTTTGAGACCCACCGCATGAGTTGTCCATAGTGGTAACCCACTCTATGTGATCGGAGATCCCGTGAAGTAGAAGTGGGAGACAAGCTGTTGGTCAGCTGAGAGGAGAGTATCCTTATTTTAATTATCCCACTCCGTGAAGATGCAATACTCTCCTGATCTGCATGGCAGGTTGATATCTATCTTAATGTGTTCCAGGTGGCTTATTTGAGTAAGCAGAGATGTTGTCCTACAGAGCATCTCCTGAGGAACACACCTATATGAATTTGACTGTTAACGTCGCAGTTTGTGAGAAGTGGGTGCTCTCTAATAAATTCATGAAAGGCCCTGTAGTACGACGTATACGCTCCACCCGCGGGGAAGCCTTGCGGCAGCCCAATACCGGTCAAGAATTTGTGTGAAACTAGTCTCGCAGAAAACTTGTAGTTCAAGGAATAGTCCACTATTCAAGTTGTGATCTAGTGTAGCATAAATCTCTAAGTGGAAGTTCAACTTCACAGTCTCCACTAAGCACCGGTATATAAACAATGTTTTGGAACCAAATGTTGAAATGTGCCAATGAGACTTTGTGGGGGATTGTTGGAATTTGCTAGTGGGCTTTTGGCCCAAAGCCCAACTAAATTTCTGAAATTCTCCTGGCCCATTCATGCACACATGTGAGTGGAGTGAGTGAGGCTAAAGTTTAGTCCCACCTCATAAGTTGAGAGAGAGTTGCACCTCTTTATAAGGTGAGCTCTCCAACCACTTGTATGAGCATAAGAAGAGGAGACCTACACGCGCGCTCATCCTCCTCGCTCGCCTCGCCACGCCACGCCTCGCCTCGTCACGATGCGCGGGTTGCGGGATTGAGCCGAGCCGAGGACAGAGTTATGCACGTTGTCTATATTTTTGCTGCTCAGGAAAAATTACTGAGTCATTAATTAATATTTAACGGACGCGTTAATTACTGAACCGTTTCCGATTCTTTTGGATCGTGACGACTCGGACATGGGGTTTACTCCCACGACCTACCCGGCCCGCACTATATAGTCAGGCAGACGTCTACCCTAGCCGCCGACGCAGTGCTGACCTCAAGTTGATGCAATAATGATTTCTGGAATTATTTTAAATCAGGAAATTCCAGGAATTGTTATAAACTTCAGAAAATCATAGAAATTCAACCGTAGCTCAGATTGAAATAATTTATATATGAAAAATTATCAGAAAAATGCAATCTTTCCATCTATACTAGTTTCATGCATGACAAACCAACTTATACCTACTGTATAAGTGAAACACTAAAATGGCTTATATAAAGAGCTTATTTTGGAGATGCATTTGAATCCTTGGTTCAAATGGATTTCATCCAAATAAAAGCTAGTTGCATTAGCTCAAACAGCATCACATCTACATGGCATGATCATGTTGTTGCATATGCTTGTGTTTTGATTGTTGGCACCATTCCTTCTCGATAGGTCCTGCTCCGGAGACCATTCTAGAGTACCTGTCTGAGGAGCAGTGCCTCCCTTGTTGATCTACCAGGCAAGCAAACCCCCTTGTTCATTCCGATACAATCCTACTCTCTCGTTCCTGCTCTCAGTTATTGCATTAGGACAACAACGATTCATCTGCTACTTTGTGCTGCGGTAGTTGAACCCATTCCTCTGCATGACCTGCCATTGCCACAGTAAATTGTTGAAACCCACTAGCATGTGTAGGAGTTGATTGAGCCATGTTGTGTTCCTACCATGCCATGCTTGCTATTGCTTAGAGTGTGTCAGGTCTGATTCATTGGGAATGAATTGGAGTGTTATGATATGTTCTGGTGCTGAGAGTGAAGTGTGTGAACACGATTTGGTAAAGGTAGTGGTGAGAGGCCATGTAGGAGTACATGGTGGGTTGTCTCACTGGAACCGTCCTTAAGCACTGAGTTCCATATATGTTGTCCAATGACTCGATACTACCACACATTGGGCTTCGGGCGCTCCAAGCCCTCTCGACTTATTAACCAACTTGATCTCTATCCAGGAGTTGCAACTAGTTTCTAGTGTTTATAGGTAGTGTTAGTAGTCTACCATGTGGCACCCGGCCAGGTGGGCTTGGGGCAGACTAGGCACAAGTGGCACGGTGTACCAAGTGGCACCCGGAAGGTGGGCTTGGGAACCCTGGTCACATCGTTTGGGGCCGTGAGCGACACCCCGGCCGGATCTCCTTGCGGATGGAACCTGAATAGGCGATAAACCTGGACTAGAGTCTTGTGTGGTTAGTCAGGTCGTGGCCGACACCCTCGCCAAGCTTCCGCTTGAAGGTTGCCGAGATACATGACATGTACATGGCGGTAAGTGGCGAGAGCGTGTGTGAAGAAGTACACCCCTGCAGGGTTAACATGATCTATTCAAATAGCCGGGTCCGCGGTTATGGACTTCTTGGATGCTTACATGGTACATAGACAACTTGAAGTGGATACTCTAAAATGCTCAAGACAAGTGTGAGTGCTATGGATGGCCTTCTCGTAAGGAGACGGGGATGAATCCATAGTAGTGTATTGTGTGGTGATTAGTGGACTCGTGTGCGACATATCACCTCAAAGCAGTTCTGGTAGTCGTAGAACAGGATAGCCACACAGTCAAAGCTGGCTTGCTGTAACTAAACCCCACATTACCCTCTTGATACAAATGAATTTATGATAGGATCTGATGTAAGTCTTGCTGAGTACCTTTGTACTCATGTTGCTTTATTTATGTTTTTGTGGCGGAGACTTTGGTCTTACTAGTGTTCTCGTGGACTTCGACAAGTAGCTTGTACCTCAGCTACGATCTTGATCGGATGTTGTAGTTAGTCAGGCTCTTCAGCCTTTTTCATTTGTAGATGTCTGTACCCAGACATGTAATGCTTCCGCTTGTTGCTTGTATGCTCTGTATGATGGGTCCTGTGACCCTTGTTTGCAATAAATGCTATGATGGCTCTTCTGAGCCTTTATCTATATGAGTTGTTGAGTTATGCTGTGATGCCATGTTGTACATCACATACTTGCATGTTATGCGTACGTGTAATGTGTATTGCTATGTGTGGGATCTGAATTTCTAGTTGTTTATCCTTAGTAGCCTCTCTTACCAAGAAATGTCTCCTCGTGCTTCCACTGAGCCCTGGTAGCTTGCTACTGCTCCGGAACACTTAGGTTGGCCGGCATGTGTCCTTCTTCGTTCCTGTGTCTGTCCCTTCGGGGAAATGTCATGCAGTGTCTACCGGAGTCCTGTTAGCCTGCGACAGCCCGTTTACTGGAGTCTTGCTAGCCCAGTTGCTACAGCCTGGATTCACTCGCTGATGACCGACACCTTCGTTGTTGGGTCATGTATACCTGTCCCTGTAAGTTAGTGCCACTTTGGGTTCACGACTAGCCATGTCAGCCAAGGTTCTTTGTCATATGGATTCTAGCGACACTATCATATACGTGTGCCAAAAGGCGCAAACGATCCTGGGCATGGTAATGCGACACCCATGGGAATACCGTGCGTGAGGCCGCAAAGTGATATGAGGTGTTACATGCTAGATCGGTGTGGCATAGAATCGGGGTCCTGACATTAACACAATCATCCTTGCTGTACACACCTTTTGAGAGAGCCATACATGAATTGAAATTTGTTAGAACACTCTATGTTCTTCACTTATATCTTTTGATCTTGATAGTTTTGCGCATAATGCTTCACTTATATCCTTTTGAGCTTCATAATTTTTGCTCTAGTGCTTCACTTGGATCTTTTTGAGCACGGTGGTGGATTTGTTTTAAAGAAACTTGATATCTCATGCTTCACTTAGATTATTTTGAGAGTCGTTAATAGCATGGTAATTTGCTTAAATGTTAATATACTTGGTATTCAAGATAGGTGAAACTTTCTTTTGAGTGCGTTGAATACTAAGATAAGTTTGATGCTTGATAATTGTTTTGAGATGTGGAGGTAATAATATCAAAGTCGTGCTAGTTGGGTGATTATGAATTTGAGAAATACTTGTGTTGAAGTTTGCAAGTCCCGTAGGATGCACGTATGGTTAAAGTTATGTAACAAATTTGAAACATGATGTGTACCTGGCTTGTGCATCCTTATGAGTGGCGGTCGGGGACGAGCGATGGTCTTTTCCTACCAATCTATCCCCCTAGGAGCATGCGTGTAGTACTTGATTTTTTATGACTTCTAAATTTTTTAAATAAGTATATGAGTTCTTTTGACTAATGTTGAGTCCATGGATTATACGCACTTTCACCTTTCCACCTTTGCTAGCCTCTTCGGTACCGTGCATTGCCCTTTCTCACCTTGAGAGTTGGTGCAAACTTCACCGGTGCATCCAAACCCCGTGATACGATACGCTCTATCACACATAAACCTCTTTATATCTTCCTCAAAACTGCCACCATACCTACCTATCATGGCATTTCCATAGCCATTCCGAGATATATTGCCATGCAACTTCCACCATCATCATTGTGACATGCATTACTTTTGTCATATTGCCATTGCATGATCTTGTAGTTGAGATTGTATTTGTGGCAAAGCCACCATGCATTATTTTTCATACAAGTCACTCTTGATTCATTGCACCATCCCGGTACACCGCCAGAGGCATTCATATAGAGTCATATCTTGTTCTAGTATCGAGTTGTAATTCTTATGTTGTAATGAAAGTGTGATGATCATCATTAGAGCATTGCCCAAATAAAAAAAAGAGAAAGGCCAAAAAAAGAGAAAGGCCCAAAAAATATATAAAAAAGGGCAATGCTACTATCTCTTTTTCCACAGTTGTGCTTCATAGTAGCACCTTGTTCTTCATGTAGTGAGTCTCATATATTGTGCTTCAAAGTAGCACCATGTTTTTCATAAGTGAGTCTCATAAGTTGTCTTTATACTAGTGGGAATTTTCATTATAGAACTTGGCTTGTATATTCCTTCGATGGGCTTCCTCAAATGTCATAGGTCTTCGTGAGCAAGCGAGTTGGATGCACACACACTAGTTTTCTTTTGTTGAGCATTAATAGCTCTAGTGCATCCGTTGCATGGCAATCCCTACTCCTTGCATTAACATCAATCGATGGGCATCTCCATAGCTCATTGATTAGCCTCGTTGATGTGAGACTAACTCCTTTTTTGTTTTCTCCACACAATCCCCATCATCATATTCTATTCCACCCATAGTGCTATATCCATGGCTCACGCTTATGTATTGCGTGAAGGTTGAAAAAGTTTGAGATTATTTAAGTATGAAACAATTGCTTGGCTTGTCATCGGGGGTATAGAAGTTGGGAACATCTTTCTGTGACAAAAATGAAGCATAGCCTAACTCTATGATTTTGTAGGGATGAACTTTCTTTTGCCATGCTATTTTGAGAAGACATGATTGCTTTGATTAGTATGCTTGAAGTATTATTATTTTTGTGTCAATATGAACTTTTGTCTTGAATCTTTCGGATCTGAATATTCATATCACAATTAAGAAGACTTACATTGAAATTATGCCAAAGTATCACTCCGCATCAAAAATTCTTTTTTATCATTTACCTACTCGAGGACGAGCAGGAATTAAGCTTGGGGATGCTTGATACGTCTCCAATGTATCTATAATTTTTTATTGCTCCATGCTACTTTATCTACTGTTTTGGACTATAATGGGCTTTATTTTCCACTTTTATATTATTTTTGGGACTAACCTATTAATCGGAGGCCCAGCCCAGAATTGCTGTTTTTTGCCTTTTTAGTATTTCGAAGAAACAGAATATCAAACGGAGTCCAAACAGAATGAAACCTTCGGGATCGTGATTTTCCAACCGAACGTGATCCAGGAGACTTGGACCCTACTCCAAGGAGCTTCCGAGCAGGTCACGAGGGTGGAGGGCGCGCCCTCCCCCCTAGGCGCGCCCCCTACCTCATGGGCCCCTTGGAGCTCCACCGACGTACTCCTTCCTCCTATATATACCTACGTATCCCCGTATGATCAGAACAGGAGCCAAAAACCTAATTCCACCGCCACAACCTTCTGTATCCACGAGATCCCATCTTGGGGCCTATTCCGGAGCTCCGTCGGAGGGGGCATCCACCACGGAGGGCTTCTACATCATCACCATAGCCCCTCCGATGAAGTGTGAGTAGTTTACTTCAGACCTTCGGGTCCATAGCTAGTAGCTAGATGGCTTCTTCTCTCTTTTTGGATCTCAATACAATGTTCTCCCCCTCTCTCGTGGAGATCTATTCGATGTAATCTTCTTTTTGCGGTGTGTTTGTTGAGATCGATGAATTGTGGGTTTATGATCCAGTATTATCTATGGAAAATATTTGGTTCTTCTCTGAATTCTTTTATGTATGATTGAGTTATCTTTGCAAGTCTCTTCGAATTATCCGTTTGGTTTGGCCAACTAGATTGGTAGTTCTTGAAATGGGAGAAGTGCATGGCTTTGGGTTCAATCTTGTGGTGTCCTTATTCAGTGACCGAAAGAGTTGCAAGGCACATATTGTATTGTTGCCATCGAGGATAACAAGATGGGGTATTTATCATATTGCATGAATTTATTCCTCTACATCATGTCATCTTGCTTAAGGCGTTACTCTGTTTTTAACTTAATACTCTAGATGCATGCTGGATAGCGGTCAATGAGTGGAGCAATAGTAGTAGATGCAGAATCGTTTCGATCTACTAGTCACGGACGTGATGCCTATATACATGATCATTGCCTAGATATACTCATAACTATGCTCAATTCTGTCAATTTCTCAATAGTAAATTGTTCACCCACCGTAGAATACTTATGCTCTTGAGAGAAGCCACTAGTGAAACCTATGGCCCCCGGGTCTATTCTCATCATATCAATCTATATCACTTTATTTACTTGCTTTGTTTTTACTTTGCCTTTACTTTTTATTTTGCATCTATCTATCAAAAACACCAAAAATATTATCTCTATCAGATCTCACTCTCATAAGTGACCGTGAAGGGATTTACAACCGCTAAGCGTTGGTTGCGAGTTGCTATTGTGTTGTGCAGGTACGAGGGACTTGCGCGTGACCTCCTACTAGATTGATACCTTGGTTCTCAAAAACTGAGGGAAATACTTATGCTACTGTGTTGCATCATCCTCTCCTCTTCGGGGGAAAACCAACGCAATCTCGAGACGTAGCAGTGCACGCGCAGGCGCAGGCGCTTGCAGGTGCACGCGCGTGAAAGTCGGCGGGGACCTTGTGGAACCCAAGGCATCAAGCTCGGCGACAATGTGCGGCTCCCAGTCCATCAATGCAACAGGGATGGGCGCTGGCGCAGTCGGGGCGACGGGAGCCGGAACGGGAAGGGGGACAGGCGCGGCGTCTTCCCGCAAGGCCAGTTCAAGCTCGTCCCAAAGCGCCTTATGTTCTTGAGACTCCGGCTGGGTGTCTTCCTCAGGAAACTAGAAGACTAAGGGCAGACCATCGTGATGCGGCATGGCATACATTTATGTCAGGCTGGTTGGAGGTAGACGACTGGAGAATCGGAGAGGAAGAGAGAAGATTGTAGCGATACCGGGTAGTGCGGGCTTGATTTTAAACTGCGGCGCCGGCAACATTAAAAGTGGGAGCAGTTGGGGCAAAGGTGGGTGGCAGAGCCTGGTCAAAGGGCTTGCCTCCCGGTGATCCTGCACAGCGGTCTGGTCGCACGCCTCCCAGTCAGTCGGCGCAGTGGTCTGCTCACACACCTCCCACCGACTCACATGCTTGCTCGGATGGCACCTGCCGATGAGAAGCAGGACTCATGGCGGCACGTAAACGCCCACGGTTTCAATAGTGAAAGCATTCGCCTTAACGTGACAGGCCTTTGTTCCAAAATACCTTGGCTCTTCATTTGTGCAACTTGTCATAAGCAGCTTGTCTCATATTGAAGAAAAAAATTAAGAAGTAATATTTGTGCCATATCACATGACCATGCTCAATTTCAAGAATTTATGGTCACTTTTGGATTTTCTGAAATTTAAGATCCAGGATTTGAAACAATATCATAACCTGCATGATGCAACAAATTTTCGAGCCATACATCTGTCCTGTTGTATTTTTTAAGAAAGGATTTGGTCAAACATTTTTCTTAGTTAGACTTCAGACAAGTTATATATGCAGAGTAAAAGGATAATCCCTCCATACCAGTGCATTGCCTGTATATTAACTCAAGTACTAGGCACGAACAAACGGGCTCAATTATTTGCTCATCCTGGTGTAGTAGTAGTAGTACTAGGCAATGCAGTTGACGGGTGACCTTGGCGAGCACCGACCGAGGGAATTGAACCATGCTCGGTACGGTAGGTAACGTTGTCTAGTTACTAAAGCATCCCTCCGTTGTTCATCGGTAGTCATTATGGACCGGGGACATGAGGGGAATTTCCTAGGGCTGGAATTCTGGGCCCCAGATATTTTGACTCGAAACGCGGAGGCTCGACTGGTTATGGTTGCCTAATGTGCATACCACGCATGCCACCAGAAGGACATGAGCCCGGTTATTTTTTTAGGATCAACTTGAGCCAAGGTCTAACATGTACGCCGTTGGGTCCACCATTCGAGAATACGAAAGAACCTTTTAAATTGTCAAATGAATCTATGTGTATTACAATGCCCGTATTTTCCTTGCAAATACTAATCTCAATGTGGTAATTGATTTATGACTAGTCATTGAATTAGAGTGAGTTTGTGATATAGTGATCTCAACGTGGATTTCTCATTTCATGGTATCCCTAGTAAGTTTTTCAATGCAAATTCAAATTTAAAAGATGAAGAATATGGAGGTGAGAAATCTTTGTATGTATCAAGCATATGACCACACACACACACACACACACACACACACACACACAGAGAGAGAGAGAGAGAGAGAGATGAACACAACAACAATCCAATAAGTATAGTGCATCTACTTTTCCAAACCATGCATGTATGACACGAATTCAAAAATACTCCTTCTGTTCCTAAATATTAGTCTTTTAGAGATATCAACAAGTGACTACATACAGAGCAAAATGAGTGAATCTACACTCTAAAATATGTCTATATTCATCCGTATGTGCCAGTCCATTTGAAGTCTCTAAAGAGACTAATATTTAGGAACGAAGGGAGTAAAATGTAAGACTTGCATGGTCCTCAATTCAATATTTAAAATGAACAGGAAACTGGCACATGAATATTAAGTCTAGCACTACAGTACATGCAAATGTTGTGTACGCGGAGCTATGATTGTCGGGGGTCAACCCCTCGACCTTAGATAAAATTGTGAAGCTCTATATAGGGTTGTTTAGATTATATTTGTCCCCACCCTCCGAACCACCGATTGGTTGTGCACCCCCCCCCCACCCCACCTCCCCGGGAGAATATCATGTGCCCCCATACCTTAGATGCTATATGCCGATACGAGTTGCTTGGAGCTTGTAGATCTGAGATATAGCAGCTCACATGATCTCTTAATATTTTTACAGGAAACCTTGATGAGTTTGAGAATTGCACACAATTTGTACAAAAACTACTCACATGCCCTTGGATCCCATATCCAATGACCTCGAAGCTCATATCACCGTAGCAACTAAGATGAAGGAGGACATCATATTCTCCTGTATGTAAGAATATCATGTGCTACCACACCTTAGATGCTTTGGTGATACAAGCTCTTCGGAGCCGTTGGATGTGTGACCCAACACCTCCTCGGTGGTTTGAATGGTTTTTTGTAGAAAAGCCCCAAAGAGTTCGGCCACTACCTACAAGCACAAAGACTGCTCAGATGCCATTGGATCTCAAATCAAACGACCTCAAAGCTCGTATCACTGTAGCATCCAAGCTGCGAGAGCATCTTATGTTTTCTCACACAGCAGAATATGAGGTGCTCCCGCACCGTAGATTCTATGGTGATACGAGTTCACAGAGATCTAATGGCCCACAGTAGGAGGTTTGAATGTTTTTGCAATATACGGCTGAGAGAGTTTGGGAATTGCGCAGAAAGTACAAGTACTACACATGTGCCATCTGATCACTGATCATACGACCTAGATGCTCATATCACCGTAGCGGGTAATTAAGCTATGTGGAGCACCTAATATGAGCAACGGGGAGCCGTTGGATCCAAGATGCAGCGGCACACATGATGCATGAATGTTTTGTTTGCAAAAAAACCATTGGAGAGTTTGGAAATTGTGCATAATTACAAAGACTACTCCCAAGCCATTGGATCTCACTTCCAGCGGTGTAAAAACTCGTATCACCATAGCATCTAAGCTGCGGGGTGGATGTGATATTCTATGCCATGGTCATTTTTGTTTTTAAACTTGCAAAATATGTGTAACTTGTGCCGTTACTTGTCTAACCGCGCAAAGTGTTTGTTCAAAAAAACCAACCTACACTGAAATATCGGAACAATACATGGGTGTCCCACTTGTCATTAATCAAATTTGGACCTAAAACTAACAAATGTGAAAGACAAGATTCGAACTGGCAACCTGGACTACAAAGCATAGGTCGATAGCCTGAAACAACAATGGTTGTTGGCTTTGTCCCATAACTTGATTTTATACAGTATTACGTTGAGTAGAGTAGAGGGAGTGCCTCGTCAACACATGCATGACCATTGACTCACTTACAGGGGGGTCCCAGGTCTGCGATCTCTCTCTCCATCGTCTAACCTTTGCATGGGCACACACGAAGAGCGGTGCTAGCTTGCCGCGGTGTTATTACAACTAAAAAAAGCTTGGAAACTAGAAGAATTGCCTAGAGCAAGAGACGTGGTGGTTGGTCGAGACGGAGCTAACCACACCAATCCTCCGTGCCATGTTAGCATGATGAAGCTGTGTGGCTAGTGGGGTGTTTTTGACCGACTGGCTGGGTCCTGAGGTCGAACCATAGGTACTAGTCCGATACAATATATTTTTACACGCACATTTTTCCTCTGTGCCGAGATGTGGCACACCCTACCGCACGGTTTCGGGGTCCTCCCGGGTGGTGCACGCATATATTATTCCTGACGTGGGATGCCCTACCGCGCGTTTTCTAGGTCCTCCTCGGTCGTAGTGCTGAAGCAAGTAAATGAGTCGTCAAATCATGAATATCACCTTTCCTGCCGAGTACATCAGTGAAGCACGGTGGCTAGCTAGTTGGACTAGTTCAACCGATTAGCTAGGCCGCCGCCACATTTGTTTTTTCACCCCTTCACTACTAGGGAAAACCCTAGCAGTAGCGCGTGTTTTGTGCCCACTAGTAGCGCGGGGGGGTGCGCTACTAATAAGGCGCTACAGCTATTGCTTAGCAGTAACGCGTGCCAGCACGTGCTACTTCTAGGACAAATAGCTGCAGCGTTTGTTCAGAACCACGCTACTGCTAAGGTATCTACTTGCAGCGTGTTTTCTTTCCATTGTTACTAGTATTTTTCTATTTTTTTTATTTTTAGTGTATTTATGCGCCATCATACAAATATTGGTACAATACCAGCTGTTATGAGGTTTACATCATTATGTCCATAACATGTATTAAATGAAGGTGGATTAGGTTCAAGTGGAGGCAATATGTGGTGCATGTCAAAAGTATACTACTAATCCAAACTTGATCTAGTTTGGACTAGTAGTACTTTCGATGTGCACCACATGTTGCCTCCACTTGAATCTAATCCGCCAGCACAACCTATTTAATCATCATCATAGTCATTACCACCAACAGTATTTATTTAATCAGCACTAGCACTAGCTAATAATAATCATCATTGTCATTACCACCAACACTAGCTATTTTATCATCAAAGTAATAGTGTAGCACATCATCATCCTCAAACTCATTTCTAGCTACCTAATCACTCCTGCTGCTCTCTCTTAGGTAAAATAACATAAAACATGTATAGCTCTCCTACTTGATCAAACTGGAGCATGCAGATGAACCTGTCTCCTAATCGTGGGTAGCGCATCTGTTTGCTGCCCCCTAGTACTTCTCTGCGCTCCCCCATCACATATTTGGTCCAGTCTTGCACTATTAAGCATCCGTCGCAATCTTGAATGCACTAAAGTAATCTGTAGGATATCTTGGCCGTAAGCTGGTAATACTCATGGTACCTTTAGTCTCGATCCCATAAGGCACAACATTCATCGGGAGTCCCTGTTGAAGAACATCGTACGGTAACATACTTATCAATGAAGTTTAGCTTCAAAAATAATGTATGGAAAAGATGCACCGATGATAAATAGTAAAAATCTTACCATCCTTCCTAAATAGATGTGACCGTAGTTCATTACGAACACTATTGGTCGCACATTTTCAGTACTAACATTTCTAAATGCAGGAAGAAAATTTGTCTTGACAGGATCAAGATCCTCAAGCCATGAAACATAATGACCGAGCTCCTCGCAGTTGAGTTCAGCCCGGTGACGATATACGGTCCTGTCTACCAAGCTACTGGACATGTTTGCTTGAACCAAAATAAGTGACAATACAAATTAGTTGTCAACTATGTTTGAATAAACAATATCAAAGACATAAATATGGTTGAGAAACTTACATAATGGTATAACTGGAGGCATTTGCACATCGACCCAGATGTCGGTATTACCTTCAATATCATCTTCCAGAAGAATATCAAAGGTGATAACCATATCAGGCTCAAATGCATAAGTCTTGCATAGTGCTCGCCATGTTTTGCATCCAAAATAGGTGTAGTCATCTGAATTGTATAACTTTGCATGGAAAATATAACCATGCTCGGTCTTCAAGTAAACTTTCTTTTCCTCCATACTATGACTGAAACCTATCTTATCCAATACAAAAACTCTTGCATGGCAGGGGATACACTAGTAGAATAGTAAAAAAATACAAGTTGAATCAAATGAAGCAGATGTCATGCTTAATTACGAAAAAAGACTTGTCGTTGTGACTTCTTCAGATCCACTTGAAGTTCTCGTCCACTTGATGTTTGAGCGCCTATCATCATCTAGGAAGATTCCGTCGCATAGGCGGCGCTCGTCTTCGCAAATTTGCAAATACCGAAATCCTTCTTGTCGTCGACATTTCCTATGTTCATAGTTAAAACATTAATTGAAAATCGATTGAAGACAACTACCAAGATACTCAACACGAAATCCGGGGCACTCGATATTTCCTACATATTCGGCACAAGTCATGCCAAAATTCACGGAAAAATCCGGCATGACCTTTGCTAAAATAGGACATATCGGCGCTTGAAATTTGCCGGAACGAAATGAATCAACACTCCGCAAAACATAGGCCACTCAAGGTGTAACACTGCAAACATGACCGGCCACTTGGATATTGAGCAACACAAGATATACATTTCAAATATCTTATAGGACTCAAATTAGCATGCATCCAATAAGCAAAAGTAAATCATCTCATGCGTCAGTACATCGTCGAATATTATCACTAATACATCACAAATAGTGTCACACATATAACATCACTAATACAACTAAAACTCTAGCACACGACGGGTATCGGCGCGGGCGGTGGACACCCACAGAGAAGGCACCATCACGGGATCATAACTCCAGTGAGATCCCCGGAGAACCTGCCAGGTATTGGAGAATGGCCTGTGCTCCAACACAAACAAGTAGTGATGGACGTGTGCGTCCTCCTCACTGACACGGTGACGCACCACCTCTGCGGAGTCCTCGAGCCTCTGGATTGTCACTGGCCCAAGCGACCGCCACCAAAGAAGGTTCGGGTCAACGACAGGCTGGCTCCTTACCAACCTCGCGCCCGGTGAGTAGCGCCTCCAGTACCACCCGGCAGAGCCAGGTCCGGACATGGCCGATCTGGTCAAGCGGTGTCGTCCTCCACCGACTCGGCAGCGAGGATGCGGGATAGGCATCGCCCACGTCGAGGCGGGAAAAATTGCTTTAACTAAAAAATCATCTAATTAGTACCTAGTTCTTACTAACTAGTTCTTACTAACTAAATAGAAGAAGGTCAAATTTTACTCGTTTTATTATGCATTACACTAGTGTTTATTCATCATCTAAGAAAACATCACCTAAGAAAGAAATCCCAGCCGCATCTGTATCCAATTCATTTCCACCCATAGATGAACCCTAACTATTTGATGCAACTAAAATTTCAAGAACCCTATCTAGGCAAAGGTAGGGGAGGGGGAGGAGCAGGCGTGCTCACCTCGATCGGGTGCCTGCGGCGAGAGAGGGGCAGCCGGCGTCGAGGGCGGGCTTGGGGCGGCGTCCGGGGCGGCGTTGAGGTCGGGGGCGGCGTCCGGGGCGGCATTAAGGTCGGGGGCGGGGGCGGCGTTGAATCCGGGGTTGGGGGCGGCGTAGAGGGTGTGCGGAGAGCGCGCGGCGACTAACGGACGACGACGGCGGCGAGAGCGGAGGAGTTCGATTTGGGGGAAGTGGCCGTGGGGAAAGACGAACGTGGTGGTTAAGTCAGAAGTAGCAGTAGCGCGTTCCTGAAAGCGCGCTTGCTACATTAGCTATAGCGCTTACGGGATCTGGCCATCTGCTACTACTTTCTCCTTTTTCCCTTTTTCATTTATTTTTCTTCACATTTTATTTTTTTCCTTTCACCTTCTTCTATTTCTTTCATTTTCAATTACCTTTCTATTTGCTTTTCATTTAATTTTATATCCTTTAGTAGTAGTGAGTTTGGAGCAAAACGCGCTGCTACAAAGAAAGTAGCACTAGCGCGGTTCCATATAGATCGCTACTACTATGTGTTCCATATCGGCTAAGCCATGAGAATTTTAGTAGTAACGTGTATGCAGGGAGACGCGCTACTGCTATGACGTTATCTGCAGCGCGGTTTCCGCAGGCGCGCTGCTGCTATTTAGCACCAGTGTGCTTCTTTGACCCACGCTACTGCTAAAGTTCTGTGTATAAGGTTTTCCCTAGTAGTGCTTGTTTATCTACTTGTCGGCAGGTAAATATAAATATCCACCGCAGCGTTGCTCTGGTGTTTGGGTGCGGCAGGATTATTAATTTTTTTATTAACGGGAGCAGGCGCGGCAGGATTTTTAATTTTTTATTGACGGGAGCAGGCGCGGCAGCAATCAGTCATGATGACTCGCCTGTAAAACCCACTGCTCCCTGATGTGAGAAGTCATCGACTGGTGTTTTACCATGGTGAAAACCAAAATATTCTTCGCTCCTCAGCTGGCTCCCTCCGCCTTCCCGTAGATTGCATTGCCTTTCAGCCGTTTCGCCCCCTTTGCTTCCTCTCGCCATTGCTTCTACCTGGTGCCATGGCGGCACAGCAGATCACGGAGTCCGAGGTGAGGCGCCTGACATAGGAGCTCCAGGCCAAGGATCCAGATCTCAGGGCCAAGGACGTGGAACTCCGTGAGCTCAAGGAGGAGACAAGTGCCATGCTCCCCCGTTATGTGCGTGATTTCAAGGTGCTTCAAAAGCGGCAGGCGTCCACCACAAAGATGCTCGAGGCGTCGGCGGCATTGCTACAGAAAACGAGAGATACGATAGGCCGTCAGGGGAGCCGGCTAGAGCGCGAGCGGGCCGATCGTGACGAGGTCCAGGATCGCCTCAGCCACTTGGTGAACCAAGTTGCCATGCACATGTTGCGGCTGCGCGATGCTTACCGTCGTGCCAGCGCGATCATGCCAGCCGTTGGGCTAAACCCGTTCGACCACCCGGTCGACTTCAATGAGCTGCGGCTTCCTAACTTGGTCTCCTTCTTCACCTATATCTCCAAGGAGCTGAGCTATCTCCGTGCGATGGTGGGGGCGGAGCTGGACAAGGAGGGGTTGCGGGCTGCCGTTGCCGGGCGAATCCTTTCAAGGCTCCGTCACCGGAATCCATTCGTGCCATTGGACGGTTTCTTTGACGAGCTGGCTCCCGTCGACCGGGAGCGGGCTCTGCGGGCGGTTGCACCCTACATCACCAATGTTGTGCGCCTCGAGAAGCAGAGGGACTTCGGTGGTGTTTAGGCGCCCTCTGCATGGGCATGTCCATGTCTCGGCACAACATGACCGTTGGATCAAACTCAGACGGTGCAAATCAGTCACTATAGCACAAAGCGTGTGGGTGTGTTTGTTTGCATTCTCATCTCAATGTAGTTGTTTCCTCTTCATGTATTTTTGTTAACCTACTAGTGTGGACTCATGCACCCTTCGTGCACTCTGCCAAACACCCAAAAGTGGGTCGAGAAGGGAACTTTTGCTCCCATCCCGTGCACCCTTCATACACCCCGCCTAACACTATTCCTGCTTCATATGGTTCATGTTTTGTGGAGTACTGTAGCACCGTACTCTCCGTGCTTTAGACCTAGTTCTGTTAACATTGATCTCACCGTTCATTCTCGACCGGACAGTTAAAAAAGCGGTACTATGTTACTACATTACTGTTCATATAGTTGGCATGCGCACAACATCATTTGTTATCGTCATATCTTACAACACTAGCAACAACATTATGTAGTACTGACGTATGAACCACTGCACATGCCTAGTAGTAGGAGCACCGTGTATGTTCAAGTGGATGTTGTGTTTCGCACTCCTCCATCGTAAGAGTGGAAACGCTTGCTGTAATCATTTTTTTCTTCAGAAACACAGTGGACACTGTCGGATTTCTAGGTCCGGCAACCCGTGAGAGGTTCGAACACTGGGGTGCGTGCGGAGATCTCAACCTGCCTAGCCTTCCTACTCGCGATCTTCCCTAGCCTAGCACGAAGAGCTCACAAAGACACAAAGATATAGAGATTTATACTAGTTTGGGCCACCGTTGTGGTGTAATACCCTACTCTAGTGTGGTGTGGTGGATTGCCTCGAGGGGCTATGGATGAACTAGTACAAGGATGAACAAGCCTCAGGAGGTGTGGTGTTCTTGAGGTAGTGTGTTGCTTTGGAAGGAATCGATCCTGCTCTATGGTGGTGGCTAAGCCCTATATATAGTGGCCTTGGTCCTCTTCCCAAATATGAGCGGGAAGGGATTCCACAATGGCGGGATTTGAAAGGGGACAAGTAGTACAGTCTATCCTGACAAAAGTAGTCTTCGCCTGCGAAAAGCCTCTAGTCGTGACGCTGCGGTGGGCTCGCTGATGACCTCCATCCTGCAGTCCTGGCGGTCTTGGTCTCGTTGCACCAGAATGGTAACCTTTGATTGATTCCTCGGGCCTCCGCGCCTGTGTCTTGCCTCCCTTGCATCGAAAAGGAAACCTGCGCTCTGCGCCCGCCTGGCACCCACCTGGCCTTGGTCATCATGGCTCACGTCAACTGAGCCTTATGAGGTAGCTGCATAGAACTCTCTGCCCTCAAGAGCCCTCCTCAGGGAGGCCATCTTCTTCGTGGGTCTTGGCGCCGTCCGCCTCGCGAGGCTTGGCCCCTCGCAAGGGTCTTGCTGCATTGTTGTCGAAGCTGGCCCGTACCAGGCCGTCGATGGAGCCACATGGTGGGCCACAGGCAGGCGGGACTGGATACCCCCAAGTCCAGGACACCGACAGTAGCCCCCGGGCCCAAGACGCGCTCGGACTTGGCTTCCAGGCGAAGCCAAAGGGCAAGTGCGGAGCACCGCGGGCCCTAACCGCCTACGGCCTTGATGACGCGTGGCCATTGATTGGACATGGGTGACTCCGCTTCCCCACGCTGCCTCGGCAACTGCTCCCTCTAACAAAAGGGGTGCCGCCTACCACCAGGCTTTCATTGCTCCTCTTCGTCTTGCTCCAGATCCCCTTCTCGCCATAGCGGAAGAGCTCACCAGATCCGCTGATTCTTCACCAAATCTCCTCCCTGATGGCCGCCAAAAAGACCATGGCTTCCTCCTCGGCCGCCGGCGCTGCCTGGTATGAGCCAGGGCTGATGGCGCCCTGTGTGATAGGGGAGAAGCTCAAGACAATGCTCCTCCTGACGGCGAGCAACGACAATAAGTGGGGGGAGACCTCGCTCCGGGTCGCCACCGCTGTCCGGGAGCCCGCGGGCAGCAACTTCTTCCCCTTCTTTATGCACAGCATCTACTCCAGGTTGGTGCCTTCATTCTCCCCTTTCTTCTTCACCATCCTTCACCAGTACAGACTCCATGTGCTCCACATCCATGCCAACTCCATCCTCCTTTTGTCGCTCTTCGCCTTCTATTGTGAGGCTTCATGGGCGTGCTGCCCTTCGTTTCCCTGTTCCACCACTTCTTCTATCTTCGCAAGACCGGTGACAACCCGATCGGGTGCATCGGCTTCGTCGTGGCGCGGGGTGGCAACGCAATATCCCACGCTGGGAAGAAGGTGGAGGACGGCATGAATAGGTGGGTATTGATGGATGCCAAGAGCTCCCAGAGCTCGCTGAAGCTGCCAACCACATTCCCCGTCTCCGACAAGTGGTGGAAGTCTAAGAAGATCATCGACCCTGCCTTGACGCCATTTGTGAGGACGATGGACAAGGAGCTGAAGGACGCGAAGCTGACGGGGGCCATGCTCACCAGGGAGTTCATCAAGCAGTGCATCCACGCTGATTTAAGACCGCCCCCGCCCTTGTGGAAGCTTGCCGGTGATGACGACAAGATCCGCCTGCACCGGGATCCCCTCCCCGAGGAGGAGCTGAACAAGGTGCTGACCTACCTGACGGGAAAGGACCCGAGCGACCCTCCGAAGGGCTAGCTCCTGCTGTACGATCGCGACGACGCCGAGGAGGTCATCGGAGCCATGCCTGTCTTCGACGACCTCGGGTTTGTGCGGCTCTGGTCTTCCTTGCAGCCTACTAACTTGGTGCTCCTTTCCTCCGACGGCCAATCCTCCGAGGCCACCGAGGATGATGTCATGGATGAGTCATCCCCCTTGAGCAAAGGGAGCTCCTGCGCGATATGTCGGACGACGATGATGACGGCGAGCCATCGGTGGTGGAGGTGCCGCGCCCTCGAGGGGTCGCCACGAGGTCTGCGGTGGACTCCTTGAAGAAGCACCAACGGGCAGTTGTGAAGAAGAGCAGGTCCGCGGTGATTTCTCTGGGCAGCAGCCCACCTTCGCCGATGTCATCCTGGGCAGCGCCAACCGCAAGCACCCTTGCTCCCAAGGGCTCGGCGCTGGCTGCTCCACCCTCAGGTCCCGCTGCTGACATGAAGAGGCCATACGCCTCTGTTGACCAGTAAGCTTCTTCCTCATCCTTGCTTGTCAGTTTTTAAAGTGGTGCTGAACGTATTCTCTTGTCGCTAGACAGCAGCCGGTGAGGAAGCAGAGGGAAGGTACGGAGATCACCGCGGCCCAAGGCGACGGAGCGACCTCCGTGGCCCTGGTGAAGAAGAGTGTCGCCGCCCCCGCAACCCAGTGGCAACGCCAGCTCCGGAGGATGTGGATGCTCGTCCTCGGGAGTTGACAGGCCTGACCCCTCCAGCGCCCAACCTTGTCGTGGCCACTGGGGGCAGCCAGTCTCTGGAGCCCCCGATCCTTCATGAGGCTGAGGTTTCTTCTGCCTTGGTGCCGAGGGCGTCTTCTCCCTTGCCTATCGCGTGTCCGAGCCAAGGTGCTTCTGCTCCCTCCGGGACCCTAGAAGAGGCAAGGGCTGTGCTGGACCTCCTCCAGGGTGAGCTTCAGGGCCCGGACCACCGTTCGGCGCGAGGACGCCTGGGGTTGATCTCTGGTTGGATCACGGCCGACGCATTTGTTCGCGTGGCCTAGGGCTCTCCAGAGGAGGCCTAGAAGGCAATTGGGGTAGCTGCCATGACGCATGACCTGGCGCGGAAGGAGGCCACAGAAGCTGAGAACCGGTGCCGTGAAGTGAAGGCTGAGTTGAAGGCCCTCCAGGATCAACAGGCCACCTAGGCTAGCCAGCTCCAGGAGCGCGAGGAGAGGCTGAAGGCCCAGGAAGCTGCCGTCACCAGTCGAGACACCGAGGTAAAGAAGACGGCTTCAGAGAAGGCTGGGGAGCGCGATCGCCCAGTGAAGCTTAAGGAGGAGGTGGAGGCAGCCCATGCGGCCCTGTCCGAGGCCAAGAAAGCGGCCTCCGTCGAACGTGACACCCTCTCCTCCCTCGAGGTGCACTTCCTCAAGGCCCAGAAGGCGCTCTTTGGAGATGGTCCCTCAGGAAAGGAGGTGGTGACGACCCCGAGGGAGAGCCCTGCTGCTCTGCTTCCTGAGGTCGTGGCGGTGCTCGAAGACGCAGTCGACGGGTTTACGTCCCTGGTGTAAGGTGAAGCATGCTCACTATCTTCCTCAGCTCTGACACGCGTCTTCAGCCACCTTTATCTCCAGGATGCCAGCTTCAATTGTAACGCCCCGGATTCAATGCTCCAGGTGTCTGCCAGTTATTCACCATCATTGCCATGTCATTTGCTTGCGTGTTGCATTTTATCATGTCATCATGTGCATCTAATTTTGCATACGTGTTCGTCTCATGCATCCGAGCATTTTCCCCGTTGTCTGTTTTGCAATCCGCCACTCCTATGTCCCCCGGCACCCCCTTTTGCCTCTTTTCGTGTGCGGGTGTTAAACTTTCTTGGAATGGCCCGAGGTTTGCCAAGCGGCCTTGGTATAGCACCGGTAGACCGCCTGTCAAGTTTCGTTCCATTTGGAGGTCGTTTGATGCTCCAACGGTTAACCGGGTAGCCATAAAAGCCTCTTTTGTTGCAGCCCAACACCCCTCCAAAGTGGCCCAATAACCCATCCAAACCCGCTCCATGCTATCGGTCGTTCGATCACGATCGTGTGGGCGAAAACCGCTCCCCGTTTGGACTCCCCTAGCTCCCTCCATCCATAAATATGTGCCCCTCCCTGAATTTTCGCAAAGTCCAACCCTAGCACTCTCCCTCTTCGTGCCGCCGGACACGTCCGCCCGGCGGCCGGACATGTCCACCGCCAGCCTCCACGTCGTCCCAGCCAATCCGGTGACGCCACGTCAGTCCGCCGCCGCCCTCGTCAACGGCGCCGCCACGCGTCTCGACACCGCTCCGCGCGCCGCCAGCTCGCTCGCCCATCACCAGCCCGCCAAGCCCGCTCTGCCTCCCGCGCGCCCGGGTCGTATATTGCCGAGCAGCAGCTCCGCTTCGCCGGCGTCCGTGCCCGCCGCCGCTGTCTCCTCCGCCGACGCCGCGGAGCTCCTCCCGAAGCGCCGCCCGCGACCAGCTGCCATCCTCGCGCCCGCCGCCTTCCGCCCCGATCCGCCGCCGGCGCGCCGTGTCCCTCAAGTGCCGCCGCCCGCCTCCCCGTCTGCCTCGCTGGCGTGCCGCCATTGCCGCCTTCGGCCTCGCCGGCCCTTGCCTCCGGCCGAGCCCGCCGTCCCCGCCATCTCCGACGATCGCCGTCGTTCCCCGCCGCCTGGATCTGGTCAGGTGGACCAGATCCACCACCTCCTCCAACCAAACGGGCGCCTCCCCCTGGACCTCGCCATCCCGCCTCACGTCGTCCCGTTTTCGTCGGTATAAAATTCCATCGTCCCTGAAAATCTTGCATTATGTTAGCATGTTCATCGCATCATAACTCCATTCATTCTGCTCCGTTTCGTGCGTGTAATATATAGAATTGTTCATCATGAGATGCTATTCATTTTGTTCTATTGTGCCATGCTTGTTTGAGATCATCTTGATGCCCGAATTATCGTTGCAAGAGTGCTATACGATGTTAATCTGCTGAAGCTGTTATAACTTGGTGATTTGTCATTTTCGTTGCATTTGATGTGTGCATCCTATGAGCATGAGCTCTACATATGTTTTGTACTAAATCATGTCATCTTTACAGGGGTGCTTGTATTGTATTTTTTTAGTCTTGTAGTGAGTGCATCAAGCTTGTTAAGTAGGGTACTTGCTGTTGCTGTTTTGCTAGGTTGGATCTGTTATATTATGATGCTATGTAAACCTGCTGCTACAAGTCATTCTATGAATAATATGGAGATGTTCACTAAGGATGTTTTGTTACACATGTCATGATCTATCCATTCATGCCCCTTGTTGCATTTATAGCCTGCTGTAGCTTGTTGTTATCTTGCCGTCAAAACTGCTAAATAATGTTGTTGTTAGCCTGTTAACATTAAGTTCAATGTTGCCATGATTGTTGTTAGTGATCCAAGCATGCTATGAACTTGCTCTTGGCATGTTTAGCTTCATAAATATTCCATATTACTTTTGGTCACCCTTCCATGACATGTATGGCTCTATGGTGAGTGGTTCAAGCTCACCAACATGACTACTTATTGTTGTTCCTGCCATGTATGAATCTGTCATATCATTTGCCATGTTTGCATGGATTCTACCATCTTTTCTGTTGATCTTTGGAGTTAGTTCAGTAAGGGAGTTTTGTTCTTTGTCTTTAGTAATAGCATGCCACGCCTTTGTTTTCCATGATGAGATCCTGTAGCATGTTGTTTGATAGCTCTAAACATTGCAACCTGATGTTATTTCTGCTAAGTCTGAAACTGTTATTAGTTGCAATCTTGCCATGTCATTTTGAGCATGTGAAAGTGCAACTAATCCCCGGGTGGTTTTGGTAATTAATAACAACATATATATCATTGAATTAATAGTTTCTTGAGAATCATTTCAGAAAGTTCAGTGATATGGGTATGGCAATGACTGAAGAAGTGGACCCCTCAAAATGCTAAGGCAAGCATTGGCAAAAGCTCAAGACTCCATTTTTGGTTTAGTGATCCAAGATCACATTGAGTCCATAGGAAAGCCAATACTATTAAAAGGGGATGAGGTTATGTTAATGATCTGGTTGTGTAATGCCCCGGACACACCCGCCGGTGGTCGTTACTCCTGGCGGGATCTAGACTGGCCCCACAGATCAATACTAGTCTTTTCTGTGCACTTTGTCCTCACTCGTGCGCACCCGGGAGCAACTTCCCGGTCGGTCACCCATCCTAAAACTACTCCAAGCTGAGCACGCTTAACTTTGGAGTTCTTTCCGAATGGGCTCCCGGAAAAGAAGGAATTCCTTATTGATATGAGTAGTCTATCATCCCTAATAAGCCAGGCTATTACATACACCCACACTCAGAGGAACCGACGTCCTCGTCGGGCCACAGGAACGTTCCCTCTTTGCACAACCGTCTGTGCATCCATCCGTACATGTGCCATGCCGTGTGCCACGACGGGTCACAAACGTCATGAACAACATGACCACGCACCTGTCCGCAACCATCCGTGTAACCGCGAGGGTCGGCTCTGATACCAACTTGTAACGCCCCGGACACACCCGCCGGTGGTCGTTACTCCTGGCGGGATCTAGACTGGCCCCACAGATCAATACTAGTCTTTTATGTGCACTTTGTCCTCACTCGTGCGCACCCGGGAGCAACTTCCCGGTCGGTCACCCATCCTGAAACTACTCCAAGCTGAGCACGCTTAACTTTGGAGTTCTTTCCGAATGGGCTCCCGGAAAAGAAGGAATTCCTTATTGATATGAGTAGTCTATCATCCCTAATAAGCCAGGCTATTACAGGTTGCTCTAAGTGCTTAGTGATATATCTCCTAAACTATCAGCAACTCTCACTACAAATATACACTCATAAGTAATCTCGGTCCCACCGATTTCCTAAACTCAGTCACACCGAGATGAACCACCTCAGCCATATAGCCAAACCCTAGAAATTTCGGATTTTCCGATTCTGAACTCGGTTTCACCGAAACTGGAGTTGCCAAGCTTCTGTAACCTTCTGTCATCAAATCGGTGTCACCGAGATGATGAAGTCGGTCCCACCGAGATTGGCAAACCCTAGTCTTTACACGAATCGGACTCACCGAGATTGTATTTTCGGTCCCACCGAAAATCCCAACGTTCACATGATTTGAACTTTCGGTCTCACCGAGTTGTCAACTTGGTCCGACCGAGATTGGTCAAATGTGTGTAGCAGTTGGATTTTGTGTGGAGGCTATAAATACCCTCCACCCCTCTTCATTCGTGGAGAGAGCCATCGAAAGAACTACCACTCCTACCTTACATTTCGAGAAGAAAACTACCTACCCTTGTGTTGAGATCAAGTAGGTCCACTCCCACCATATGAAGCTTGATCTCTAGCCTTCCCAAGTTGCTTTCCACTCAATCCTTTCTTCCACCACAGCCAAATCAGTGAGGACAGTTGAGTGTTGGGGAGATTATCATTTGAAGCACAAGAGCAAGGAGTTCATCATCATCAACACCATCTATTACCTTTTGGAGGGTGGTGCCTCCTAGATTGGTTAGGTGTCGCTTGGGAGCCTCCGTCGAGATGTGGAGTTGAACCAAGAAGTTTGTAAGGGCAAGGAGATCGCCTACTTCGTGAAGATCTACCCCGAGTAAGGCTAGTCCTCCGTGGGCGTAGGCCATGATGGCATAGACAAGGTTGCTTCTTCGTGGACCCTTCATGGGTGGAGCCCTCCATGGACTCTCGCAGCCGTTACCCTCCGTGGGTTGAAGTCTCCATCAACGTGGATTGACCATAGCACCACCTATCGGAACCACGAGAAAAAATCTCCGTGTCTCCAAATTGCGTTTGCTCTTCTCCACCTCTCTTTACTACATGTGCAATTTACTTTCCGCTGCCTATACTCTAGAATTGCATGTGTAGGGTGATACTTGACTTGATCATAATCGTGAATCTGCCAAAAACTTGTCTTTATCAAAAGGCTGAATTTTTATATTGTCAAGTAGTCTAATCACCCCCCTCTAGACATACTTTCGATCCTACAAGTGGTATCAGAGCTTTGGTCTCCATTGTATTGGTTTCCATTGCATTGGACTCCATAAGCTTGGTTTCACAACCTAGGAGAGTATGGCGTCTAGTGAGGGTAATTTTCGTAGAGGTCCTTACTTTGATGGTTCAAACTTTGCTAGTTGGAAGCATAAAATGAAAATGCATATTCTTGGACATAACCCTGCCGCATGGGGCATTATTTGTGTTGGTTTGCAAGGTGAATTCTTGAGGAAGGAAAAGTTCGGATCGTGAAGCTACAAATGGATGAATTGCGGATGTTGCAAAACAATGCTCAAGCTTGTGACATTCTCTTCAATGCTTTGTGTCCCGAGGAGTTCAACAAAATCAGCCGTCTTGAGAATGCAAAAGAGATTTGGGATACTTTGGTCAAAATGCACGAAGGTACCGAGTCCGTGAAGGAATCAAAGCTAGATGTTCTTCAAGGTCAACTTGACAAGTTCAAGATGAAGGAAGGTGAAGGAGTCGCTGAAATGTACTCTAGGCTTGCTCTCATCACAAATGAGATTGCCGGCTTAGGAAGCGAAGAAATGACCGACCGATTCATCATCAAGAAGATTCTCAGAGCTTTGGATGGAAAGTATGACAACGTGTGCACTTTGATCCAAATGATGCCAAACTACAAGAATCTCAAGACAACCGAAGTCATTGGAAGAATTGTTGCTCATGAGATGACACTTAAAGATAAGGAAGAGCTTCACAACAAGTCAAGTGGTGCTTACAAAGCTACAAGTGATGCTCCCACAACCTCAAGTGACAAGCTAGTTTCCAATGAAGAGATAAGCCTAATGGTGAAGAACTTCAACAAATTCTACAAGAGTAGAAGCAAGGAAAGAAGCTCAAAGTCTAGATCATATGATGAAAAGAGATCTTCTAGTCGTGATCGAAACTGCTACAATTGTGGAAGACCGGACACTACTCAAATGAGTGTTCGGCTCCCCACAAGAGAAGAGAAGAATCTCCAAGAAGAAGAAGCTCAAGAGAAGAGTCACCTCGGAAGAGAGAAGGAGTAGAGATGATCGTTATGAGCGAAGACCCTCTTGGAGAAGCAAGGATTAGGAGAGGAAAGACAAGTCATCAAGGAGCTACACAAGAAGAAAACATCAAGGTCATGTAGGTGAATGGGTCTCCGGCTCCGACTCAGACAATCACTCCGAAAGAAGCTATCACTCCAACTCCGACTACGATTAAGATGAAGGTGTTGCGGTCTTGCTCTCGTGTCCTCCAACTCCAACTCCTATGACTTATTTGATTCACCAAATGAGGGAATTGGAAGATGCTTCATGGCTAAAGGCCCCAAGGTATCACACCCTGAATTTATTGACTTTGATAGTGATGAGGATGACTTGCTTGGTGAAGATGAGCTTTTACATGACAAATCTAGTGAGCCTAGTAATGATGAACATGCTAGTAGTCTTTATAGTCGAGAAGAGTCGAATGACAATGCTATGAAGGAGATTGAGCGTTTAACTAAAGAACTAAACACTCTTAAGTTAGCTCATGAAACAACTCAAGAAGATCATAGAGAGCTCCTAAGATCTCATGAGAAGCTACGCTTCGAGAAGCTCAATCTAGAGCAAGAACATGAGTTTCTAAAAGCAATCAATGACGATCTTCGAAAGAAGAGTTCTTCATATCTTGCCAAACGACTTCTCTTGTCTAATTTCTTGCCTCCTATTAAAGCTAAGCATGACAAGCATCAGAAAAATTCTTCATCTAGTAGTAACAATAACCATGCTAAATCTAATGTTGTTACTTCTAGTAGTTCTCTTGATTCCACTAACAATGTTTCAAGCCAAGTTACACTTGAGCAAGAAAATAGTTTATTGAAAGGGATTATAGAAAGGTGTCTACAAGAGCATTGCGGAAGCAAGAACTTTGAGAAATTGTTACGCAAGCAAGGAAGGCACCGAAGAATCAAGGAATTGGTTTTGAGCGAAAGTTCAACGCCGAGGGTGTTGAATGGGAAGAAGGTCAATATCCCACTCCAAAGTTTGTTTCTCAAAAGGAGAAGTATGATCCTACTTCTTCCAATGTGAAACAAGCTCAAGATGACCTTCCACCACAAGACCACAAGCTAAAAGGCAAGGATAAGCTTCAAGAGGAGATTGATGCATTTATTGAAGCACCTAAAGCCATGGTCAAGTGGGTTCCCAAGGAAACGTCAAGTTCTACTTCGTCAAGCTCAACTACAACCCCAAGGATTCCCATCAAGATGATGTGGATCCCGAAGAAGAAGAACTAGAGAGTTCTTGAGGGTGACTCCGCCAACATACTTCACTCACATTCATTTTGGCAAGAACTTGTGCAATCAACTTCCACATTATGCACTAGTTCATGGAGTCACAAACCCTCTTGTTGGTAAGTCAAGGGACAAGGTAATCATTGCTTTCATGGACATCATCAATTGTGAACTTCAATCTATGTCCATGGATATCCTTGTTTGTTCCTTGTGGGACTAACCCATGTAGGTATTGAAAGTGCCCAATCCAAAGGATTGCTCCCAACTCTTGATGATCTTCATCAACATTGAGCATCCACATCTTCAACATCTACATGAAGTCTTCTCGACAACCCAAGGTTAGTTTGACCCTTTAAAAGGGTTCTCACATCTAGGGGAGCTTTGCTCTAAAGAATTGAGCTAAAGCATCTTCAAATGATGTGAACACATTAATGCTTTATGTAAAAGTGGTAACCCCACTTGTGCTTAAACGATGAGTATGACTTATGATCAAATGTTCTCATTTGACTCCTAAGTCAATATACTCATATAAAGATGACCTAGTCATCGACAAATTGTGTGATAGTAGCTAGAGTTTTGTTTGTGCATGTTTGACACATATTTCATTTGCTATCTTATTGTGTGAGCATGTTGGATGCATGATTTTGCTATCTTATTGTGTGAGCATGTTGGATGCATGATTTTATCCATTCGAGGACATCCATTTGTTGTTTTGGTCTCTTTGATTTTTCTGACCAAATGGATGGAGAAGAATGCCTAAGTACCTCCCCTAGCTATCTATGCTTTCTTGTCTCAAATTCTATTCATGCTTATATCACAAACTTTGAACAAGTCATTTTCGGACCCTCCGAGTGAGGAGCACTCGGAGCCACCGATCCGTCAAGGGCTAACTTCCAAAACCTTCTAAGTAATTTCGGTCAGACCAACCCACTCAAACTCGGTCAAACCGAAAGCACTTGGATTGATCTAGGTTTTCACCTTGGTGAAACCGAGTTGTACTTTTCGGCGTGACCGAAATGTATAACTGCCCTGCATTTGTCCATCTCGGTGCCACCGAGTTTTACAACTCGGTCCCACCGACAGCAAAGGGTATATATACTCCGAGGGCAGCGCGCGTTGATTCCTACTTCAAAACGCCTCGCCCCCACACCCCTTGCTGTCGTCGCCGTGGTCTCCGGATCATCTCCGTCGTCGCTTTGGCGCCGCGCGCAGTCTCCGTCGCCGTCAACGGACATTCTCTCCGCGTCGTTGCCGCCGTAGAGGAACTCCACCAAGTTAGGGTGAGTTTCGATCCCACTCGTGCTCCCATCTCCGATTCTATGCACGATTGGTTTGCCTAGCATCTTGCCACATTTGAGATCTTCCTTAACACCAGATTAGTTCGTTAGAACGAAATTCGAGTAAAAGTTTTAGGGTTAGGTTTCCGCCGAACACATCTCGGTGAGACTGATTTTACATTCTCGGTATGACCGATTTGGCCTCTGCCATTGCCTTTGCACCTTCGGTCCAACCGAAGTTGTGCAAATCGGTGCGACGAAATGAGGATTTAGTGAAACCCTAGTGTTCTCGGCGGACGAAACCCACTTCGTCCCACCGAAAGTGGTGTGAATGCTTCGTTTGAACACTTCGGATTCACGAATTTTAAACTCGGTCGACGAAATGCATTCTGTGAAAACCTAAAACTGAAATTTGAACTCATTTTTTTTGCAAAATCTTCTGCAGTTTGTGATAACTCTTCTACTCTGCCTACACCTAATCTATTCACAGGTTGTTAGCCATGTCAGATGCCAGTGACAGCCAGAACAGGTCTGAGTCACCAATTGCTGATATTCCAGAGGCAGTCACTAGTCCTGCGGCCAGCAGCTTTTCAGATGATGGTGAGAGGAGCACACCAAGTGGTTTGCCTCCTGCAGCCACCAGGGCCAGAAAGAAGAGGAACTCTGATGAAGAAGATTCTGATTTCATTGCTGAGGAAGAGGTCTCCTCCAAGCCAAAGAGAAAAGTTGTTGCCAAAGAGCATCAAGGGCAGCAAACCAAGAAAGGCACCAGAAAAGTGAAGAAGTCCACTGTTGCCAAGAAGCTGAGTATGGAAGAGGAAACAACAAGCAAGGTGAAGAAAACTTCCAAGAGGAAGAGGATTGTGCATGATGATGCAGCTGAGGAAGATGCGGATGAGGAAGCACCCCAGCCTCCTCCTCAGAAGTCTAAGTTCATGGGTGATGCCATCAGGGCTGGAGCCCCTTCTAAGTCCAAGCCATCTGCTCCAGTCAAGGCAGCTCAAGCCAAGCCTGCTGCCAAGCCCAAGAAGACTGTCAGGAACATTCCAGCATCAGAGAAGAGGAAAGATGATGTGCCACCAGCTGAGTCAGATGATGAGGCACTTGTCTTGCTGAAACTTTGTCAGAAATTGCCACTTCACAATGATGCTCATCCTCAAGCTGAGAACATGAAGGAAAGAAAGGATAGAGGTCTCAGGCTATGGAGACAAGCTGATCCATATGCTGTGAGGAGAAGGACTGCTGTTGATCCAAGATTCCACACCAGAGAGCAGCAGGACTTCTATGAGACTGTGCTAATGGACAAGAAGCCCATAGTTGCAGATACTAGATATGTTGACTGGGCATACATTGACAGTGAAGAGCACAGAGACTTCTTTCCACATGTGCATGAGAGCTCCACTGCATGTGGTGTTGCAGATTTTGTTGGTCGAGTTGTGATTGGAATGATGAAATGATTATGCAATTCTATGCCACACTCATTTCTATCCGGATGGAAAGATCACATGGATGATGAAGGCCAAAGATTCTTTTCAACTGTTGAAGAATGGGCAGACCGCTGAATGCTCCAAAGAGAGAGAGGATGATGTTGATGTCTATGGTATTCCCAAGAAGAACCATGAATCTATGAAGAATATGTACAATGAGGTACCAGCTAAGGATGTAGGAATCGAAGCTCGGCTCGATGTATCATCTCCGAGCAGGTCTACCTACCACAAACACTATTACGAGGCATACCTTGATGCCCAAGTGCGAGATCATCGCATGATCAGAGGATACTCTATCAACATGCTGCATATACTTGATGAGAAGGCACCTTTCAAGGTGATGGATTTGATAGTTGAAACCATCAAGAGGACTGCAACAGAACAGAAGAGGTCGTGTGGATTTGCCCCGCACATTCAGATGCTTATCAATGCCAAGTTTGGCACGGGCACATACTTGTTGGATAGACCACACTTGCCACTGCAGCCCGAGCATGAGGACAATGAAGTTGTGATGGATGAGGAGGACCCAACGTCGGTTGAAGGTCAAGCCAAGATTGAAGCTGCCAAGAAATCCAAAGTCGACAAGGAAGCGGCGCAGCAGCAGCTAAACCCAAGAGTGTTGGAGAGCAGCTCCTTGAAGCTACCGAGGATTGAACAACGCCTGCCAGCATTGTGCAGTCTCGGAGAGTCTTGAGAGGATTGTTGAAGACAAGATCCATGCTCGGATGTAAAGTCGATCAAGTGCAAGTAATCACAACAAGCTTGAGGCAGATATCGAGGAAGCAAAGAGGGAGAAGGAAGAGCTCATGCGGGAGATGCAGGATGACCTAGTCGAGATGATTATGAACAGCCACTCTGGTTCCCACAAGACCCGATCAGCTGCTATTCCAAAGGATGACACGTGACTACAGCCTCGGCACCTCCACAGCTCCATCGGTTCCAGCTCCAGCTCGGTGACCACTCCTCCAGCTCCACGAGATAGCAGCTGAAGTCTTCGCGATGCTGCCATCTCAACTCCAACCTCAACCTGCATAGAGCCGCTAGCAGAGTCCCCAAGGACGCTTAGCTCTATACTTTTCAACTTTTGGTAACTTGTTGCCAAACGGGGAGAAATTGTATAGATCATAGGACTTCGAGAGAGAGAGTGCTTTGTCTTTGCGCTTTTCCTCTTTCGTTCATTTGCGGTCTTTTTGAGATACTTTTGAGTTTTTCGAGACATTCCGTGTGTTTGATACTACGTTTGCTCTACATTGATGAGTGCTTGGTCGTACTATGTCTTAATGTGTGCTTAATGCTTATCATATGCTATTCATATCTTGTATGATCATTTACTCATGTCTTGGTGATTGGGTGCATGCTATTCATTCTTATCATTTTGTGCGCTCCACCAAGATGTATGTGACATGGAAGAGTGACCCATGATCCTAATCGATTGTGCATTTGCATTCAAACGCAAATCTTAAATAATGCACAAATTTAGGGGGAGCTCTTACTTATCACATACTTCTCAAAGCGACGATATTATTCATTGATTATATCCTTTGTCGAAGCTTTGATCTATATGTTGTCATCAATTACCAAAAAGGGGGAGATTGAAAGTGCAACTAATCCCCGGGTAGTTTTGGTAATTAATAACAACATATATATCATTGAACTAATAGTTTCTTGAGAATCATTTCAGAAAGTTCAGTGATATGGGTATGGCAATGATTGAAGAAGTGGACCCCTCAAAATGCTAAGGCAAGCATTGGCAAAAGCTCAAGACTCCATTTTTGGTTTAGTGATCCAAGATCACATTGAGTCCATAGGAAAGCCAATACTATTAAAAGGGGATGAGGTTATGTTAATGATCTGGTTGCTCAAAGTGCTTAGTGATATATCTCCTAAACTATCAGCAACTCTCACTACAAATATACACTCATAAGTAATCTCGGTCCCACCGATTTCCTAAACTCAGTCACACCGAGATGAACCACCTCAGCCATATAGCCAAACCCTAGAAATTTTGGATTTTCCGATTCTGAACTCGGTCTCACCGAAACTGGAGTTGCCAAGCTTCTGTAACCTTCTGTCATCAAATCAGTCTCACCGAGATGATGAAGTCGGTCCCACCGAGATTGGCAAACCCTAGTCTTTACACGAATCGGACTCAC
Source organism: Aegilops speltoides (assembly GCA_021437245.1). NCBI lineage: Eukaryota > Viridiplantae > Streptophyta > Magnoliopsida > Poales > Poaceae > Aegilops > Aegilops speltoides. Next base: position 209,436,961 of record CM038141.1, read on the forward strand.
CGAGATTGTATTTTCGGTCCCACCGAAAATCCCAACGTTCACATGATTTGAACTTTCGGTCTCACCGAGTTGTCAACTTCGGTCTGACCGAGATTGGTCAAATGTGTGTAACGGTTGGATTTTGTGTGGAGGCTATAAATACCCCTCCACCCCATCTTCATTCGTGGAGAGAGCCATCAGAAAGAACTACCACTCCTACCTTACATTTCTGAGAAGAAAACTACCTACCCTTGTGTTGAGATCAAGTAGCTCCACTCCCACCATATGAAGCTTGATCTCTAGCCCTCCCAAGTTGCTTTCCACTCAATCCTTTCTTCCACCACAGCCAAATCAGTGAGGAGAGTTGAGTGTTGGGGAGATTATCATTTGAAGCACAAGAGCAAGGAGTTCATCATCATCAACACCATCTATTACCTTTTGGAGGGTGGTGCCTCCTAGATTGGTTAGGTGTCGCTTGGGAGCCTCCGTCGAGATGTGGAGTTGACCCAAGAAGTTTGTAAGGGCAAGGAGATCGCCTACTTCGTGAAGATCTACCCGAGTAAGGCTAGTCCTCCGTGGGCGTAGGCCATGATGGCATAGACAAGGTTGCTTCTTCGTGGACCCTTCATGGGTGGAGCCCTCCGTGGACTCTCGCAGCCGTTACCCTCCGTGGGTTGATGTCTCCATCAACGTGGATTGACGATAGCACCACCTATCGGAACCACGAGAAAAAATCTCCGTGTCTCCAAATTGCGTTTGCTCTTCTCCACCTCTCTTTACTACATGTGCAATTTACTTTCCGCTGCCTATACTCTAGAATTGCATGTGTAGGGTGATACTTGACTTGATCATAATCGTGAATCTGCCAAAAACTTTTCTTTATCAAAAGGCTGAATTTTTATATTGTCAAGTAGTCTAATCACCCCCCTCTAGACATACTTTCGATCCTACAGCATGTTCTAGTGATTTCTAGATATAGCTCAGTGTTCATGTTTTTTCTTGCTTTACCTGTACATCATGCGCATGCCTTTTGTTCTTATGTTGAGGTGCTGTAGCATAGTGTTTTGATGCTTGCAAGATGCCTAGTTGTTGTTATGGACAAATTGTTGTCATACCTTGTATGATGTGTATGTGTTGAACCGTTGCTCCGTGTTGAGTGTGCTCTATATGAAATTTGCTTAGATTTGCATGTAATTTCATATTATCATGTTGAATCCTTGTTTTGAGGTGTTTTCTTGATGTTTGGATGCATTTAGCATCAATGCCATGTTTGACTTGTTTTGCTCATATCTTCTTGGCCGTAGCTCCGAACTAAATGAACTTTATATGTAACTTGACTAGAATTTCGTGCAGATCCTTTTGGAGCTCTTTAACTTGCTGTTTAACAACTTGAACATAAGGTTTATTCAGTTCTGGACCAACTTCTAAATTTTCATATGAGGACTTACCGGAATTGTTATATGTTGTTTCCGGCCTCATTTAACTTGCTTTGTTGTGTTGCTCTTGTTTGCATCATCTCTTGCCATGAGTAGATTCATGTAGCCTTTGTCATGCATCATGCTTGGTTGAGCATCATGCCTTGTTCATGTGTGGTGCGTTTACTATGTTGTGTGCTTCTTCTCGATAGTTCCTGTTTCGTTACGATCGTGAGGATTCGTTTGTCAACGCTTGGTTCGTCTTCGTGGCTTCATCTTCTTCATGGACTCGTTCTTCTTCCTAGCGGGATTTCAGGCAAGATGAGCGTCACCTTGGATCTCACTACTATCATTGCTATGCTAGTTGCTTCGTTCTATTGCTATGCTGCGCTTCCTATCACTTGTCCTTCAAGCCTCCCAATATGCCATGTCAACCTCTAACCTGTTTCACCCTTCCTAGCAAACCGTTGCTTGGATATGTTACCGCTTTCGCTCAGCCCCTCTTATAGCATTGTTAGTTGCAGGTGAAGTTGAAGATTGCTCCATGGTGGACAAGATTATGTTGGGATATCACAATATCTCTTATATTATTAATGCATCTTGCCACCCTAATTTCCGTCATATCGGTATTATGTTCCCGGATTTTGCATCCCTAACACGGTTGGGTGATTTGTGGGACCCCCTTGACAGTTCGCCTTGAATAAAACTCCTCCAGCAAGGCCCAACATTGGTTTAACCATTTGGCTACCACCTATACCTCTTCCCTTGGGAGTAATTAACCCAAGGGTAATCTTTATTTTAGCCCCCCTGAGGGAGTCCTGGACTAGGGGGTGTCCGGATAGCCGGACTATCAATATCCGCCGGACTCCTAGACTACGAAGATAGAAGATTGAAGACTCCAGCTCGTGTCTGGAAGGTACTTTACTTGGCGTGGAAGGCAAGCTTGGCAATACGGATATGTAGATCTCCTACCATTGTAACCGACTCTGTGTAACCCTAGCCTCTCCGGTGTCTATATAAACCGGAAGGCTTTAGTCCGTAGGACACAACATTACATCTCAACCATCATACCATAGGCTAGCTTCTAGGGTTTAGCCTCATTGATCTCGTGGTAGATCTACTCTTGTACTACCCATATCATCAATATTAATCAAGCAGGACGTGGGTATTACCTCCATCGAGAGGGCCTGAACACAGGTAAAAACATTGTGTCCCTCGTCTCCTGTTACCATCCGCCTAGGCGCACAGATTCGGGACCCCCTACCGAGATCCGCGGTTTGACACCGACATTGGTGCTTTCATTGAGAGTTCCTCGTAGTCGTCACCGATGGAGCGGATGGCATCTTCAACCTTCAACGCTTTCGGGTGAGACATTTCTTCCGGACAGATCTTCATATTCGGCGGCTTTGCATGCGGGCAACTCTCTTGGCCATATGGAGCGGATCGAAGCTTCGCCCCTGGCGTCGAGTCGATTCGAAGCCTAAACTTCACGACCGATGACCGCGGAGACTTGATCTTGACGGACTCAAGCTACTGACCAAGCGCCACGCCTTCGCGACGATGGGCATGATCTAGCTCTGCCGCGGACGGTGCTTTGGTGGCGCGCAATCCGCCCGGCTATTTACGGAGCCGATTGCCTGGCGAGGGTCGGTGGATTAGCGCCGCCCGAAACTTCAACATCCACGGCGATGGGCGAATACCGATTTTGTCCCTTGCGAAACTCATGATCCCGAGGCGCCGGACTCCTTGCCGGACTCCGAGCCTCCCGCGCCCCCGCCAATTAAGCCAGATTGGGCGCCGGTTATGGAATTCACCACCGCGGACATCTTTCAACACTCGCCTTTTGGCGATATCCTGAACTCCCTGAATCATCTCTCGCTATCGGGAGAATCTTGGCCGGATTATGGCCCCCGGACTATCCGCCACCTGTATCAGAACGGCGATATTTATTACCTGAGATATTTAGATTTTCGATCCTCGGCACGCTGTCGTCTTCGACAACCTACCGAGTCTCAAGGGCTACTATCTATCAGCGCATTTTTATATGCACAACTGTTAAAAACAAAAAAGTGCGCTATTTTACGCATACCTCAAATCCCGCCACAAGCTCATGGCAGCATCACGCAATCCGCTTTCAGCGGATCGAAATCCTTCAATCAACATACGCATTAACGCACGGTGATCTTCTGAAACGGACGCCCTTTGAAGCAAATTCTTGATTCTCGGCGGGCTCGGTGGGTGTTGAACTCTCCGCCCCTCCGGACTCGGGGATGCCCTCCGTGACAACACTTCGGCTCGCTTTGCCTCATCCGTCGGTAGCGGCGAGCGAGGCGTATCGCTCTCCATCATCTCGAAGGAGATCCCGAGATGAACTCACAGAGACGGCTGCAGATCCGAACTGCGATATAAATATTTCGTTACCAACGAAGCATAAGCGAAGGTACTATCCGATTAAAGTTTCTTCTTTCATACTCACGGCTCGTTGGAGGCTGGTCCTTGGCGATGATTGCGCGTCCGGATTCTCTTGGACGCCGGACCCCGGTGAGGATTTATTCCCACGCTTAGGGGCTGGGACCTCCGGATCTTGGGCGGTCCTCTTCTCCCCTCGAAGGAGGGATCCTTGGTTCCCTCCTCTTGATCGCCCCTTGGACGAAGTATTAGCTCCTTTATCTCCCCCGTCGCCCCCCTCTGTGGGCGCAACCTCCAACATTCTGACTAGCACGGGCTCCAGTGCGGTCTCTAGGAGGGGGGCCGGACACCTTATCAGCCTTGATCGTGCCACCCTTTCCTGTAAAAGAACAAAGGGTCAGGAGACGATCTCTTGAAAGGCATACAAAACAGGATGTCCGAGCTTTGAGCTATTTACCTGAGTATCCAGGCGATCGCGGCTTAGTCCAGCATCCTCGGCCGAATCCGGACACGCCACTTGCGGTCCGAAGAATAGCTCGTACATCTCCAAGGGTGTCACGCCCATAAAATCTTTGGAGGATCGAGGTCCTCGGATTGAACTCCCATAAGCGGAGAGGGCGGCGTTTGCGAGGTAGGAGGTGCCTAGTTAGCATGACCTCGCATCACCTTGACCAGATCAATCTCCCTTGTTTGGAGGTCCCGAATCCGGCCCTGCAATGCGGGCACGTCCTCGGACGGCCCCTAGTTGAGCCCTTGGTTGACCCACGACATCGATTCTTGTGGAGGTCCCGGGCGGTAGGAGGGCGGCGGCTTCGCTTCTTGCCTTGGAGCGGTGATGTAGAACCACTCCTGCTGCCACAATCCTGTTCCTCTTGGAAGGAACCTTGAGCCATGGGGCATCGACCTTCTTGCTTATGGTCGCCCGCCACACTCCACTCGGCGCCCCCATCATCTTGGCTCCACCTTGAATGTTTTCAGCCACAGGGCGAAGTGGGGGATGACGCGGAGGAAGGCTTCGAACAATAATGAACGCGAGATATGGAGGATGGACTCGGAGCCAAGTCGTGGAAGTCCAGCCCGTAGAAGAACAGAGCCCCTCACGAAAGGATCCGTCGGAAGCCTAATCCCGACGGAGGTGAGATCGAAACGACATATTCGCCGGGCTCGGGGCTGGCACGGCCTGCCCAGGGCAGGCAACCTGTCTTGAACCGTGGGCCAGTGCTTGGCCTCACGCAACTTCAATATGTCCTCCTCCGTGACGGAGGAGGGCACCCACTGGCCCTGGAGGTCGGAGCCGGACATTGCTGTGGATCCGAAGCGCTCGAGTCTGAAGCTCTTGGTGTTGGAACTGGGAGCAGAGGAAAGATTCGATGCAAGGTTGAAAGACAAGGACAGGCCTTGGTCCTCTTATAAAGGGGAAATAATACCAAGGGCCGTCTCCGTGACCGTTTGAGATTCCCCTTCGATAGAGGAGGCGTGGCGACGGGAATGGTTGGGTTACCCACGCACGTATTGATGAGGATCCTGGAATAAAAGGGAACACAATCTCTGCTTCGACAGGACGTGCCAAGGAAATCGCTTCGCTAAATGTGCCGAAGTGGTACAGTAATTCAAACAAAGGCTTGGTGCCGGTGTGATGTCATGCCGCATAATACGTCAGCAGATTGGATCGGTGTATATGTTTTATTCTCTCTACGTTTGGAATGTGGAAATTATTTTGCGAGCGGACACTATCCTGGTGTTCATTATCTTCTCCGGATTATTCAAGGGAGGAACCCGCCTTGCAATGCGAACATTATACACGCGGACTTATCGCCATTGAAGACTTGTTCAGGGGCTCGAGGAGTCTGGACTAGGGGTGTCCGGATAGCCGACTATCAATATCCGCCGGACTCCCGGACTACAAAGATAGAAGATTGAAGACTCGGCTCGTGTCCGGAAGGTACTTTACTTGGCGTGGAAGGCAAGCTTGCAATCGGATATGTAGATCTCCTACCATTGTAACCGACTCTGTGTAACCCTAGCCTCTCCGGTGTCTATATAAACCGGAAGGCTTTAGTCCGTAGGACACAACATTACATCTCAACCATCATACCATAGGCTAGCTTCTAGGGTTTAGCCTCATTAATCTCGTGGTAGATCTACTCTTGTACTACCCATATCATCAATATTAATCAAGCGGGGCGTGGGTTTTACCTCCCTCGAGAGGGCCTGAACACAGGTAAAAACATTGTGTCCCTCGTCTCCTGTTACCATCCGCCTAGACGCACAGTTCGGGACCCCCTACCCGAGATCCGCCGGTTTTGACACCGACACCCCCCCGGGCCGGTGCTTCTCTAAGTGCTGGTCCGAACCCAGTAGACTGCGGGGCCCCCTCGGGAAACTCGAGGTCTGGTTTTACTCGTAGGATGTCTCGTCCGGTGTTGCCCTAAGAACGAGATATGTGCAGCTCCTATCGGGATTGTCGGCGCATCGGGCGGCTTTGCTGGTCTTGTTTTACCATTGTCGAAATGTCTTGTAAACCGGGATTTCGAGACTGATCGGGTCTTCCTGGGAGAAGGAATATCCTTCGTTGATCGCGAGAGCTTATCACGGGCTAAGTTGGGACACCCCTGCAGGGTATTATGTTTCGAAAGCCGTGCCCACGGTTGTGTGGCAGATGGGAATTTGTTAATGTCCGGTTGTAGGTAACTTGACACGAGATCCGAATTAAAACGCATCAACCGCGTGTGTAGCCGTGATGGTCTCTTTTCGGCGGAGTCCGGGAAGTGAACATGGTTTTGGGTTATGTTTGATGTAAGTAGGAGTTCAGGATCACCTCTTGATCATCGCTAGCTTCACGACTGTTCCGTTTGTTCTCTTCTCGCTCTCCTTTGCATATGTTAGCCACCATATATGCTTAGCCGCTGCTGCAACCTCACCACTTTACTCCTTCCTTACCCCCTCCCCCCCCGTTTCCAGCTTTAGCAGTAAGCTAGACGGATGAAGCGGCAATATTTCACTAGGCCTGAATTCCCTTCTCCCTCGTCCGCTTGTTCAGAGAAAACCCCCTCTCGGCGATTGCATAGGGTTTTCGCATGGAGAACCAGGTACAAATACTTCATCCATCCCCGATAAATCCAAGTCCCTTGGTCGCGGGTAATCCTAGGATGGAAGTCGCCGCCATTGATGCGTTTTTCTTCCTACTGAATCTAGTGTGTTTCATTTGCAATGCCCAAAGTGCGAGGACCCTACTGGTTTCTGCGCCCTCGACGAGACGCCACACTTGTTCCTTCTCATCCTAACACAGGGTTTTAAAACGCGCACAATATGTTCCTAGAATCCACTTTTCTATCCGGGAGGGTAGGGGTTTTTTGAACATGCTGTCGACTAATTTGGAAACTTGGATTGCTATATTTGGATAAAAGGTACTACTAGTACTGTGGTCGGCACTGACGTGAAGGAGGAAGTTATTTCTAGATTTGGATAGGGAATACATTGTGTTCTCATATTATTTTTCCTGCAGTGCATTATTTGCTCTGCCAGAACACATGTACTCAAGATGCTCGGCCTTGCCATAACTGAATACACCAGTTTAATGGTCACAGTAAAGACAAGCCATGAATATAAGTTCTGAGTTGGGTTCATGAACCAAGACGATCGCTGCTTTTTTTATGGCCAAACTTGGATAAACTTTCTCAAGTGTTAGGGACTGAAAGTTGGCGCACGAATGTTGATGGAAATAGCAGAACCTGGTCTCATCTTCACTGCGGTCTTCCACCCTGACGTCGTTCCAATTGTTCATCCATGTTAGTTTTGTATCTGGTTCTTGCTTGTTGCCTCGATTACTTCTTAATCCACCTATTCTGTCTAACTAATCACAAATTAACTTAAGAAGTAGCGACGAATATCTCACAAAAATGCTACTTCTAACTAATATTTTCTTATAATTGGTGGCACGTGTAGGTTTTTTCAGAGTTAAGAAGGCTGCTCGTTTCTTATTCTGTAACAACTCGGCTGTTACTGATGGCACTGAAGTTGACTGGGATCACATCCACAAGTTCCTTCACTTTATTGATCGTCTTGTGGTCCTTGTGGGGCGTTTCAATGGTGGAAGGCCACGTGGGATATGTGTGCCACTGCTGCACTCCTTGAACAGGTCCAACTGTGTCGAGAAACTTATGGGACGAGATGTTTTCTGTTATATATATGTTGTTCATAAACTATTGCTTATACACAGTTTTACAGATGTGATCTTCTTGAAATAGAAACTTCCCGGTTCTATTGTTCCTATATAGATACCTGACCATGGTCGGGTAAGACTTGCACTTGGTCACAACATGATGTTTATGTCGACCTACTCAATTCCCCTTGGAGGTGAAAAGATACTTATTCATGGGTGGTCTCAAATAATGAAGGCCCGTCCATCTTGGAGAATAGGACAGAAGATTTTGTTTCTTCTTTTCAATGGCTCTAAAGCGAATATCTTGTTTATTGACCACATTGCGAGATGAAGCCGCTTTCAGAAGGTTGTGGATGCGCGGGGTGGCGCCTGGGCCTTGTCCTGGGGCTTGGCGGCCTCACCCTTGGTTAACTGTAGGCAAAGTAACACTGTTCGAGGCGTGCTTTGTATGGTTAAACCTCTATAAGTACTCATACTGCTTTCAGCTATTGTTGTTAAGTGCCCCTGCTGGTTTGAGTTAAGGTTGTTAAGTACTCCTGCTGCTTTTACGGTCTGTCGTGTTTCTTCAGTCCTGTCTTCCTCCAGCCGCCAAAACCAAAGTAGCGTCAGCGGGGCCTCCTGCTTCTGCTTGCTACTGCTGGTTGCACCTCAACGCACGCATCGCCGCCCCACCGTCTCCTAAATCGTTAACGCCGACGTCCGAGGCCTCACCGTCATCCTCCATGCGCTTTCGTGCGCTCGCCGCGGCGGCGCCCTCTCGCATTGTCAACATGGTCAACAAACAATAGGAATCGGCAGAAGTACGTGGGGAGGATGACAGTAGGGGCCCACCATGTCAGCGTATGGAAAATAAAATGCTTCCTCCTAGTGTTTTCCTAACATCTGAGACCCACGACATTATGAGCGTATATAGTCAATAGACAAGAGAACAACACAAGGTCGAGTGACACCTCAGACGTAGCTGCTCGAGCAGTATTTTTTTGTTATTGTTGAGATGGAGCAGGGTTTGAACTGTGTTGTGGCCCGTCTAGCCCAGGCTTATATTTTATGTTCACCATGTGACCAGCCCAACTATTTTTTCTTTGTGAAAATGAGCCCAAGTTGTTTTTTCTGAAGAATACCCAATCCAGACCTACTTATTTTTCTACACCCTTATGGGCTGCAACTCTTTCAAGACGCCTGCAAATCTTGAAAGTAATATGAAATGGGTTGTAAATATAAAAACAAATGACAAATTGGCAATTACTTTATAAGTTCTGAATTTTTTCACATTTTCAGATTCCTATTTCACTAGGCATTAACCTAATTTAAATATATCTTCAAAGTACTTTAAATCTGGCTCGACATTTGGGTACTAAAAAAAGTTTGGAACCCACAGAAATATGCGAAATTGGCCCTCGCCAACCAAAAAACGGACTACAATAAATTGCATAAGAAGTTGCAATGAGCTATATATAAATTATTAAAAAAAGAGGGAATGGTCTGACTTGTGGGCCTATTAAGTTGACGCGTATGCAAGATTTTTTTAGTTATTATATACATCAACAAACGATTCTAGCAAACGTAACCGTTGGATGTCAATCCAACGGCCGTCGTGTTTCTTCAATCGCTGATTTTCTTGCTCCAGACGCCAAATCCAGCGCTGGTGGGACCGCCTGCTCCCGCCTCCCATGGCCGGCTGTGCTACCGCGCAGTCCTCACCGCCCCTACTACTCCCACCGCTGGCCAGGGCATCCCTCTACTCACCCACACCCCCTGTTATTCTGCGGCGACGGCAGCCTCACACCGCAGCCGGACCAATGAACCCTCAGACTCCTCTCCGCGCGGGCTTCCACTGCCACGTCTTCCTCGGCTCCGTGTCATCCCCTTCCTAGGCCTCGTCATCTTCCACCTCCGTGGTGCTCTCGGCATGGCGTGGTCAATGTGGTCAACAACCAACTTCCATCGGAAAGTACTATACGTGGAGAGGCTTACAGCTGGGTCCATGGCAGCCGCAACGAAGTGCCTCCTTATTACGCGCAAAAAATTATTCGTCCACCTGACAACAGGGACCCACCGGACGGGCCACCGTATTTCACAAAAAAAACGTTTCCCCCTGAGTGTTGGGACCCACCGGATGGGCCACTATATTTTGTGAAAAAACGTTCCCCCACTGTCAGCTCGGACCCACCTGAAGTGCCTCCTTATTGCGCAAAAAAAAATGAATACTCCCTCTGCTAGCTGGGACCCACCTTGATGGGAGGCTGACTTGTGGGCCTACTAAGTTGATGGGGACGGAGGGCTTTGTCAACTTAGTCAATATGAACGATTCTTGCTCCGGTGACCGTACGATGTCCATCAAACAGCTGTAGTGCTTCTTCAAGCTCTGGTCTTCTTGCTCCAGCCGCCCAAACCAGCGCCGGTCGTGTTGCATGCTCCTGCCTCCCGTGGCTGGCTATGATGCAACGGAGGCCTCACCGCCCCCTACTACTCCCACCGCTGGCCAGACCATCCCTCTACTCACCCACACCTCATGTTATTCTGCGGCGACGACAGCCCCACACCGCAGCCGAACCAATGAACCCTCATACTCATCTATGCATGGGCATCCACTGCCGCGTCTTCCCCGGCTCCGCGCCGTCCCCTTCCTAGGCCTCGCCGTCGTCCACCGACCTGGTGCTCTTGGCGCGGCGTGGTCAACTTGGTCAAGGAACAACTTCCATTGGACATGGACTGTACGTGGAGAGGCTGACAGCTGGGTCCACGGCCGCAGCAAGGAAGTGCCACCTTATTACGTGGAAAATAATGATTCCTCCACTTGACAGCAGGGACCCATCAAACGGGCCACCGTATTTCGTGAAAAAAACCTTTCCTCCCTGACTGCTGGGACCTACCAGCTACATCTTCGCACGCAAGGAAGTGCGTCCATATTACGGGCCAAAAAAATGATTCGCCCCCTGACTGCTGGGACCCACCAGCTACATCTTTGCATGCAAGGAAGTTCCTGATAGTCGGGACCCACCTGGTGGAAGCGTACGTAGCGTTGTCATTCTGATCGTGAAAGTCTACGTACATACTGGTCGATGTAGAGGCACGCACATAGCATGTACACATACGTACAGCGGCCAGGGTGCAAGAAAGTAAATACGACCACGTACGTACATACGGGCTGGGTCTCGAACGCCTACTCGTGCATACGTATGGCCAGGGCTCGTGTACATGGCTGTGTTGGAACGGAGAAACTGCATTGTCGTTGTGTTCATGGGGAGGCAACAAAATGCATCGTCTTCATCAGGAGGCAACAGAACGTGTGGGAGCCAACCGGTTGGACGGAATAGCCGATGGAAACGAGGCCTGGCGTACCGCAGAACGGAGGAAACTGCCTTGTGTTCGACCGGACACGTTCGAAACGGGATCCTATTCATCGGGAGGGGTCCGGTGTACCGCAAAACGGAGGAAACGGACTTGTATTGGACCTCCTACGATCGAAATGGGGTCCTTTTGATTGGGAGGGGTGTGGCGTACCGCAAAGCAGAGGAAACAGACTTGTGTTGGAGTGCTATGGTCGAAACGGGGGTCCTGTTCATCGGGAGGGGTGTGGCATACCGCAAAATGGGACTCCACGGGATACTGTTCATCTCCACCGTCGACCTCCTCCAGCCTCCACGGGCTACTGTTCATCCACCGTCGACCTCCTCCAGCCCCACCTATGACTGTTCATCCACGGGCTCCTGTTCATCTAGCCTCCACCGCGCGCTACTCCCCCGGGTACTATTCAACCAGCCCTCTCCACGAGCTCCTATTCAACCACCCCTCCACGGGCTACTGTTCATCTAGCTTCCATGATCTACTATTCATCCAGCCCTCCACGGGGTCATCCTGTTCATCCAGCCATCCACGGGGTCCTATTCATCTAGCCCCAACCGGCTCGATCGATCGGGGTCCTGTTCATCCAAACGCAACACCACAGTGTCCTGTTCATCCACCATCACCAGGAACTGTTCATCCAAACGCCCTAGCAACGCTCACTATTCATCCAAAGGCAGCATCGATCAGCTTCAGTTAGCAGCAGTAGAGAAGGAATCGCTTGAACGGGTTTAGTTAACAGCCATCGATCGATCACTCGGGTTCAGTAACGCGTAGCCTGCAGTGCGATCACCCGGGTTTAGTAGGTGAACGCCTTGCTCGGGTTCAGTTAGAGCCCAACGCCTCACACCCACATGCGTGCGTGTACGAGAGAAACACGCAAACCTCCGTGCATCGCTCGGCCCCAACCACCCACCGTAACCTGGAACATCCCGATATTTTCCTCGCCCATGCTTCTAGCACGGTTTTTTCCGTCATGGAATTCCCAAAGAATGTCACGCAACTGCGTCTTCGGACCGCCCAGGATGAAAAGCCCATTTTCTGTCATGATTTTTTGTCATAGAAGTAGGATCCCACCACATCTATGATGATACCGGCTTTTGTCACAATTGTCGTCACAGAAATGTCATAAGTATGACAGAAAATTTCGTTCGGCCCAAAATGTCACGGTGTCTTTTTTTTGTAGTGAGAGCGGTGCAGAGATCCTCATGGATGGCGAGCTCCTCCTTCATCTTGACATCGCGGATGCCATCAGTGAACACGGAGATGATGGCCTCGTCCGACACCTTGGGAATATTGAGGCGAACGTTGTTGAAGCGCTGGATATAGTTCTGCAGGGTCTCTCCAGGTTGCCGCGGCCGGCGGACAGTCGCGAGTGCTCTGGAAGTTGGCGATGAAGCGGCTGCGCATCTCCTCCCAGGAAGAAACCGATCCCTCGGTCAGGTTCAGGAGCCAAGAACGTGTTTCCCATGAGGGCCATCGGGAACAAGTTTGCCATGATTTTCTCGTCGCTGCTGGCCGCCTAGATGCTTAGCTCATAGAGCTGCAGGAACCCGGCGGGGTTAGCAGTGCCATCGTAGTGTGGAGGCAGGTCAGGCTAGAACTTGCTTGGCCAGACGACGTTGCGGAGCTCCAGAGTGAACGCGCGGCATCTCGCCGTGGCCACCGGAGGTCTTCGAGGGGGTGGCAATTGATCATGGTGCACGTGCACCGCCACCTCCTGCGGCAGTACATGGGCCTGGTGCTGGGGTGATGGAAGCACGTGCGCTCCCCCCTGTGACCGCTGCACCACCTGGCAGCTCACGTCATCTCGAGCTGGTGCAGGGCGCGGCGGGTCGTTCCGCGGAGCCACACGCCTTGGCTCGACGATGGCGCCCTGGGTCGGAGGTGGTGGAGGAGCCCCGTGCGCCATGTCGCTCACTACAAGTGGTTGCTGTGGCAGCAAGCGAGCCGCCTCAGCAGAGCCCCCGTGCGCAACACTGACGACCTCAGCGATCCGCTCGAACCACTCCTCATAGAGGTCACCGACCGGGCGGTAGCGAAGGAGCTCCCGAGCCATGAGCTGAGCGGCCTGAGCATCTACTTGGCCACGACGCCAGTGGGATGACGAAGCTGCTGGCCTCAGTGACAAAGTAGCGGTGCGGCCGTCACGGCACACCGACGGGTGCAATGATGAAGCTTGCTGCACGTGGCCGGCAGGGCCCATGGAAGCATTGGACACCGGAGAAGGAGAGGGTCAGGCACAGCCGTCACCCGCTGGAGCCGTCTGAGTCATGCGGGCGGCGACAGCAGCCCGACGCTCGATGCGAGCCCAGCGCGCATCGGCCATGGAGGTGTCCGAGTGGTGGTGGATCGATCGACGGAAGAGAGGATCCGACGCACCCCTACCTGGCACGCCAAATGTCGGATTATGGGATCCACAAAGCCTTGAGAGGTTCGAACTCTGGGGTGTGTGCAGAGATCTCAACCTGCCCAGCCTGCCTACTCGCGATCCTCCTAAGCCTAGCGCGTCAAGCTCAAAGGGAAAAAGGGACACATCAGTTTTATCATGGTTCGAGCCACCCTTGTGGTGTAGTACCCTACTCCAGCGTTTTGGTGGATTGCCTCGAAGGGCTAAGGATGAGCTAGTACAGTGGATGAACAAGCCCCAGGAAGTGACGTGTTCTTGATCTGGTGTGGTGTATGCTAATTCTACTTGTTTTTCCCTCCTCCTCTATGGTGGTGGCTAGTCCTATTTATAGTGGCCTTGATCCTCTTCCCAAATATGAGCGGGAAGGGATCCCACAATGGCCGGATTTGAAAGGGGACAAGTAGTATAACCTATCATGACAAAAGTAGTCTTCGCCTACGAAAAGCCTCTGGTCGTGACGCTGCAGTGGGCTCGTCGATGACCTTCGTCCTGCCGTCCTGGCGGTCTTGTTCTCGTTGCATCAGAATGGAAACCTTTGGCTAGTTCCTCGGGACTCCGTGCCTGTGGCTTGCCTCCTTTGCACCAAAGAGGAAATCTGTGCTCTGCGCCCGCCTGGCGCCCGCCTGGCCCTGGTCGTCATGGCTCACGTCAACTGTGTCTCATGAGGTAACCTTCATGGAACTCTCCGCTCCTCAGGAGCCAGCCTAAGGAGGACAGTCCCCTTGGGGGTCTTGGCGCTGTCCGCCTCGCGAGGCTTGGCCCCTCGCGAGGGTCTTGCGGTGTTGGTGCTGAAGCTGGGCCGTACTAGGCCATCGATGGATCCACGTTGTGGGCCGCAGGCATGCAAGGCTGGATGCCCCCGAATCCAGGACGCCGATATCGGGGTGGCTCGGCGACGACATCCGTCCCGTCGTCCGGGCGGTATTGGTCTTTTTCCATGCAAACGGTAACCTCTGGTTGATTCCCTGGGACTCTGTGCCTGCGCTTGCCTCCTTAGCACCAAAGAGGAACCTTCAGATCTGCGCCCGCTGGCGTGCGCCTGGCCTTGGTTGTCATGGCTAGCGCCACCTCAGCCTCATGAGGCGAGTGCTTGCATAGAAATCTCCACTCTTCAGGAGGCCACCTAGGGAGGCCGCTCCTTCCGGAGATCTTGGTGTTGTCTGCCTCGTGAGGCTTGGCCCCTTGCTAGGGTCTTTTTTGTCGATGCCAAAGATGGTTGTACCATGCCGTCTATGGAGCCACGCCCTGGGCTGCAGGCACGCAGGTCTAGGTACCCTGGTTCTCAAAACACCGACAGTATCCCCAAGGCGCGGTCCCACTTGGCTTCGGGGAGAAGGGGAAGTGTGAAGCTCCGCTGGCCCCAATCACCTGCGGACTGAGTCAACACGTGGCACTTGATAGGACGTGGGTGTCTCAACTTGCTATGCTGCCCCGGCAACCTTTCGACTTGACAACCGCCTGCTGCATGCAGAAAAACCATCATTATTCAAGATCGTGGGAGGCCGACGACTGGCCTCCCTTCGGCTATAAATGGGAGAGGGGGCGAAGCCCCTAGCCCATCTTCGTCCTCTCACTGCTTGCTTCTCCCTCTTCTTGCTCCGCTAACTTGCTAAAGCATCCATGGCACCGATCAGGAGGTTCTTTGCCGTGGAGAAAGGGAAGGCCCCTTAGGTAGATCCTGAGTTGCTCCCACTGAAGAAGAGGCCTGTCACTCCCGGGGCAGCGCCACAAAGACCATGATGGCTTGGCCTTGGCACGAACAGGCTCCACCAGGCTTCCCGATCGCCCTATACAGCCGCGCGTACGGCCCTGCACACGGGAGCGATGACCGGCACCGCGAGGAGTGGGGTCGTGGAGGATGGCAGGCGGATGCCATGGGGCTGCCTCACTCGCGGTCCAACGTTGAAGGCACAACCCGAGAGTTCATGGTGTGGGCAGCATTGCCGCGACACACATGGATTTGACTCCCAAGGCCTTTCAGGAGGGAGATACCGCCGAGTGGCCTGTCAAACTGTGGCTGCAGCATGACGAATGCTGTGGCCAGGCTTCGGAGGCGGAAGTTGAGGTTGTCGACTCCCGTGATGTCTTCATGACCCGGGGGTGGGGCGCGATTGCCCGCGCCTGCCGCCTGGAGGGAGGCCATGCTATCCACTTCGAGTTCGATGGGGCATCGACGCTTTTCTTAAAGGTCTTCGACGTGGATGGTCGGTGCCGGGAGTGCTGCCCCGAGGAAGGTGACCGCGACGACAGGGCCACCGGCGGTGAACTTGCCCTTGGCCTTGTCCGCGACTCCTCTGATAGTAGCAGCGCCTCCTCCGAGCATGATACGAGTGACGACGTGTGAAGGAAATATGCCCTAGAGGCAATAATAAAGTTGTTATTTTATATTTCCTTATATCATGATAAATATTTATTATTCCTGCTAGAATTGTATTAACCGGAAACTTGGCACATATGAGGATACATAGACAAAACACCGTTTCCCTAGTATGCCTCTACTTGACTAGCTCGTTGATCAAAGATGGTTAAGTTTCCTAGCCATGGACATGTGTTCTCATTTGATGAATGGGATCACATCATTAGGAGAATGATGTGATGGGCAAGACCCATCCGTTAGCATAGCATAAACGATCATTAAGTTTAATTCCTACTGATTTCTTCATGTCAAAAACATATTCCTCTGACTATGAGATTATGCAACTCCCGAACACTGGAGGAATACCTTGTGTGCTATGAAACGTCACAACATATTTGGGTGATTATAAAGATGCTCTACAGGTACCTCTGAATGTGTTTGTTGGGTTGGCATAGATCAAGATTAGGATCTGTCACTCCGAGTATCAGAAAGGTATCTCTGGGCCCCCTCGGTAATGCACATCATATGAAGCCTTGCAAGCAATGTGACTAAAGAGTTAGTTATGGGATGAGGCACTATGGAACGAGTAAAGAGACTTGCCGGTAATGAGATTGAACTAGGTAGGAAGATACCGATGATCGAATCTCGGGCAAGTAACATACCGATGACAAAGGGAATAACGTATGTTGACATTGCGGTTCGACCGATAAATATTTTCGTAGCATATGTGGGAACCAATATGAGCATCCAGGAACCACTATTTGTTGTTGACCGGAGAGGTGTCTCGGTTATGTCTACATAGTTCTCGAACCCGTAGGGTCCGCATGCTTAGCATTCGATGATGATATGTATTACATGAGTTATGTGTTTTGGTGACCGAAGGTTGTTCGGAGTTTCGGATGAGTTCACGGACACGACGAGGAGTCTCCGAATGGTCGAGAGGTAAAGATTGATATATTGGAATGTTATATTCGGACACCAAAATGGTTCCGAAGTGGTTCGGGTATTTTTTGGAGTACCGAGGGGTTGTCGGAACCCCCCGGGAAAGTTAATGGGCCATATGGGCCAAAGGGGAGAGGAGAGGCAGGCCACGAGGAGGTGGCACGTGCCCCACATGGGGAGTCTGAATTGGACTAGGGGAGGGGGCGCGGCCCCCATTTCCCTCTCCCTCTCCCTCTCTTTCCCTTTTCCCCTTCCGTTTGAAAGGAAGGGGGAGCCAACTTGGACTTGGAGTCCTAGTAGGACTCCCCCATCGTGCGCCCTAGGGCCGGCCTCCTCCCCTGTCCTCCTTTATATACGGGGGCAGGGGGGCACCCCAAAGCACATCAATTTTCGTAGCTATGTGCGGTGCCCCGCTCCACCGTTTACTCCTCCGGTCATATTGTCGTAGTGCTTAGGCAAAGCCCTGCACGGATCACATCACCATCACCGTCACCACGCTATCATGCTGACTGAACTCATCTCCTTCGTACCTCTACTGGATCTAGAGTTCGAGGGATGTCATCGAGCTGAACGTGTGCAGAACTTGGAGGTGTCGCACATTCGGTACTTGATCGGTTGATTCGAGAAAACGTTCGACTACATCAACTGTGTTAAGTTAACACTTCCGCTTTCGGTCTACGAGGGTACGTGGACACACTCTCCCCCTCTCATCGCTATGCATCTCCCAGATAGATCTTGCGTGAGCATAGGATTTTTTTTGAAATTGCATGCTATGTTTCCCAACAACGTCATCTATGAGCCGCGAGCCTCCCCGCTCGTACCTCAACAGCGGCGTCAGCCCGGCGTCGCTGGTGATGCTGCCGAGGCTGCAGCCTCCTTAGGAATTCTTCTATTATTTCATCCCTGCAAGAGATCATGACGAATCCCTCGGGGGTATGTAAAAATTGTGATGCTTTTGCTTAAGCGCTATAGTTCTTCAATTAATGTTGCACTTGCGTTCCCCACTACGGCACGGCCCCCCCTTTCATTCTTGCGGTAGCTGAGTGCTCTAAGTCGGCAGGACACAGTCCCCAGGCAGGCTTCAGCCATCCCTGGTATGCCAGGTCGCATGCCGTGGTCATGGCCAGGAGGTGAGCGGCCCAAGGTCCGGTAAGAGCCCCTGAGGTGCGATGCTCAGGAGGTCCCCTTTGACATGCAAGCGACTCTCGAAAGAGTGGAAAGGAAACATCCTTGCCCTAGCGAGATCGCGAGTGTCGAAACGCTGAACGTGAGAGGCACACTTTACGTATGTTTGGTGAATTATCTCGATGATCTGCACTCATCCTTGCACTGTGAGGGTAGCCTTCGTGCGATGCATGGCTGCGTCCCAGCAGTAGTGGCGTTCCCAAGCAAGACTCGCGCCGACCCCATCTTCCTCGTTCATCTGGGTGCTCTACGTCCTCGGGTCTCGGCCCTTGAGTGAGGCTCAGCAGCCACTGGTATGCCAGGTCATGGTGCCATGGTCAAGGCCAGGGGATGAGGGCTCAAGGGCCAGTAGGGGTCCAAGAGGCGCGATGCTCAAGCCCGCCCCTTTAACATGCAAGCGAATTGCACGGAAAGGGGTAGCTGGCCTCATGAAGGTGCCTTGGAGGGATCATGACCCGCCAACCTGGCTCCGAAGGTCCCTGTGGGTTAGCTGAAGTAAGAAAGCATAGAATACAACAGCGCTCGCTGATCTGCCAATGATCTTTTCATGAAAAGGTGAAGGCACTGAGGACCCGGTAAGGTGACATGTGCGGGGTAGGCCACGAGCCAGACCTCGGTCTCTCAGATTTATTAGTGCTGCAGGGATGGACCCAATCACATGCACCATGCCAGCAGCCCCCGTTGCGGCACGAGCGAGAGGTGGTTTAGCAATGCACGGAGGCCGCGCAGGGCGACTCCATGAATAATGGGATAGCAGGGATAATGTAGATAATCACGATAAGGCGAGAGAAGTTCTGATAAATGTGCAAAATGATACACGTTGCAGGGCAGACCTGTACAGATTGAGGATAATGCAGCCCAAGGGGCGCCCTCAACTGAACAAACTAAAAAGTCACCTGGCACCGTTGGGGTAGAAGAGTTGAAGTAGCTAGGGATGCGCGCACAGAAGTCACTCCTCATGGACCGGCAGGCTCCTGAGTCCTAGGGGGCTCCAAAGGCTCCGGCTCCTCCTCCATCAGGATCTCCTGGCGCCTGGCCTCGTGAGCTGCTAGGACACCCTGCATGCAGCGCTGAAGCGAGGCAGCCGTGCCCGGCAGGCCGAACGACATGCGAACGTAACTGTGGGGGTGGCCTCCACACTGGAGAATGCGGGACGGCTAGAAGAGCTCCCGAGAAGCAGCCCTATTGAGGCCGGGGATGTTGATGCAGACGCGTAGTTCACTGCTCATATCCTGGGGGGCAGCTGCACTGAGCGACGCGGGGCGGTGCTCGCCGCGCATTGCCCGTGCATCCTGAAGATCCTCCATCGCTGTGGTGATGAACTGCTGAGCGCTTGGTGCTTCACGCCTTATGCCTTGCTCTCGAAAGCGCACGTTGAAGCATGCCTCCACATGGTGCTCGGACTCCTCCCTTGTGATGCTACCGAGGTCAGAGGCCCTCCAAAGGAGAGCCCTCGAGCCCAACCTGAGAGAGGCGCCGGGCGCGCCTTCCTATGAGAGAGGGAAAGGCACCCCAACAGAGGGCGCGAGGCTTGAAGCGCGATCGTCGAGCGCTCCAGCCTCCTTAGGGCCCCTGAGGTGGAGCTGCTTCTTCTTCTTGGGGACGGCCTCAGGAGGATGGGCAGCGCCCTCGCCATCTGAGTTCTCGACCGCCGAGGACTGGTAGATGCGCTCGAGGGTTCCCACCGCGTCCTTCTCACTGCAAGCGACCGTGGTGATGCCGCAACTTCCTGGCATCTTGAGGACATTGTAGCTATGGTGAGTCACCGTCATGAACTTTGTCAGGACCGGGAACCTGAGGATGGTGTTGTACGAAGGCGAATGTGAGCAACGTTGAATTCGATGAGCTCTGTGCGGTAGTTGCCGTGCTTGCGGAAGGTGACAGGGAGACGTATCTGACCTATGGGGATGGTGGAGCCATTGATCACTCCTGAGAATGGCTTGGTGGGTAGAAGTTGGTCGTTGGCACCTAGAGCCTATCAAATGTCTCGACGAAGAGGACATTGAGCCCCACGCCGCCATCGACAAGTGTCTTGATGACGAGAACGTTGCTAATGGTTGGCGAACAGAGCATCGGGAGCGTGCCTGCAGTGGCCGCGCACTTGAGCTTGTCCGAAGTGCCGAAGGTGGTGGAGTACTTGGACCACCTGAGGGGACGCGACGCCTTGAGCTTCAGGAGAACCGCGTTCACCACACGAGCAAACTTCTTGAAGACGTGACGGGAGGTGGGGGCCTAAGCACCACCCAGCATGCAGGCGACAACACGAGGCTCTTGGAAGCGCCGACCTCATCATCCTGGCGGTGGTCGTCTTTCCTTCTTGGTGGTGGTGGCAGCGGAGGGAGTCCAGCATTACCCTGAGGGCGGTCCTCACGAGGCTGGTCCCGCCATGGACCGTTGCAAGCCTGGCCCTACCAGCGGTCCTCACGAGGCTGGTCGCGCCAGTACTGACGGGGGTCACGATTATCCCAGCGGCCTCCTCCTCGGCCGTAGCCATGGTCGTTGCGCTTAGGTTGGCGGCCAAGGCGTCCGTCCCGAATGGTCCTGAGCTCTTGGAAGTTGTTGGTGTTGTGGCTGTGCACATTATGGAAGACGCAGAACGAGCGATTGGCTTTGGAAGACTTAGGGTGATCACATCCGCGCTTCATCTCGGGCTCGACCACGAGCACTGCCGGGCCCTTGTGTTTCACGTCCTTCGCCTTGGCCTTCTTGTCTTATGGGTCGGCCTCTGGGAGCTTGAGGAGCGAGAGACGACCTTCTTCTTCCCTTGCACACCTGGTTGCCATATTGAACATCTCGAGAGCTGAGCACATGTTCTCGTGTATGGCGAGCTTCTCCTTCATCTTGACGTCCCGGACGCCATCAGTGAACACTGAGATGACGGCCTCATCTAACACCTTGGGGATCTTGAGGAAAACGTTGGTGAAGTGCAAGATTTATTTGTGCAAGGTCTCCCCTAGTTGCTTCTTGATGACCCGCAGGTCGCCCGCAGCAGGAGCGCGGTCACGGGTGCCTTGGAAGTTAGCAACGAAATGCTCCCTCAGCTCGTCCCAGGTAGAGATCGACCTCACCAGGAGGTTCAGGAGCCATGAGCGTGCACCATCCTTGAGAGCCATGGAGAACCAGTATTCCATGACTTTATCGTCACCACTCGACGCCTCGATGCTCAGCTCATAGAGCTGGAGGAACTCGGCTGGGTCAGGGGTGTCGTCGTAGCGCGGAGGTAGATCTGCCTTGTACTTGACGAGCCAGACGACACAGCGAAGCTCCAGAGTGAACGCCCAACAGCCTACCGAGCTCATGGGAGCCCACCACGGAGGGGAACCCTGGTCTTGACGCCCATGTGCAACCACCTTGGGCTGCGCGCGGTCTTGCACTACAAAAAAAAGACACATCCATGACATTTTGGGCCGAACGAATTTTTTTCTGTCATACTTATGACACTTTTATGATGATAATTATTAGAAAACCCGGTATCATCATAGATGTGGTGGGGTCCTACTTCTGTGACAAAAAAATCAAGACAGAAACTGGGCTTTTTGTCCTGGGCGGTCCGGAGACCCACTTGCATGACATTCTTGGGGCCGTCCATGACGGAAAAAATCATGGTAGAAGCGAGGGCGAGGAAAATTTCGGGGAGTTCCCCGTTACGATCGGTTGTCGAGGCCAAGTGATGCACAGAGGGATTGCGCGTTTCTCTCATACACGTACGCGCGTGGGTGCGAGGCGTTGGGCTCTAACTGAACCTGAGCGAGGCATTCTCCTACTGAACCCGAGCAATTGCACTAGCTATGTTACTGAACCCCGATCGATCCCTTGCTGTTAACTGAACCCGATCAAGCGATTCCTTCACTATTGCTGCTAACTAAAGCCGACCGAACCTACTGCCTCTTGATGAACAGTGAGCGTTGTTGGGAGTTGGATGAACAGTTCCCTATGGGGGTTGGATGAACAGGACCCCGTGGGGGTGTAGAGGCTGTTGCCGCTGGATGAACAGGACCCTGATCGATCGGTCCGGTTGCTGGGGGTAGATGAACAGGATCCCGTGGAGGGCTGCACACAAGACGACCCCGTGGAGGGCTGGTTGAACATTGGCCAGTGTAGTGCTGGATGAACAGTAGCCCGTGGAGGGGTGGTTGAACAGGACGCTGTGGAGAGGTCTAGTTGAACAGTAGCCTGTGGAGGAGCGGTGGAGGCTGGATGAACAGGAGCCCGTGGATGAATAGTCACAGGTGGAGGCTGGAGGAGGTCGATGGTGATGAACAGGAGCCTGTGGAGGCTGGAGGAGGTTGACGGTGGAGATGAACAGTAGCCCGTGGAGTCCCGTTTTGCGGTACACCACACCCCTCCCGATGAACGATAGCCTGTTTCGACCGTAGGCGCTCCAACACAAGTTTGTTTCCTCCATTTTGCGGTACAGGTACCCCGAGATACACTCATGGGCTACCTTTTTATCTATAAGATAAGCTTTTGCTATGACTTGACTTTCTTCATTCTCTTGTCTCGTCCGGGTCCGGCCAGCCGGCCCGGGGGCTCGCCGCCTTGGCCTAAATTGGCACCACTCGAAGCCGGCTAGTACTGTGCCGACGCCAAACCCCTCTCTCGACCCAGCCACAGCTTGCAGCGCGACTGTCCGGTTGGCCGGAGCTAAAGGCTAGAAACACTGTCCACACAAAAAACAACTAAGGAAAAATGTCGACTCTGGCCAAGCCATCCTTTCGCCTCCCTCGTCTGGCTGCTCAGTAGCCGGCAGGCCAGCTTCTTGCTCGACTAGCTATGCTCTAAGAGGCTGAAGTAACTTGCCCATTCTTAATGACCAAGTCCCTGACCCAGCCACACACCGCAGCACAGGTGCCTGGCTGGCAGGGAGGCAGCCAAAGGAAGGCGGCAAACTAAAAAGCCAAAAAGAGCAAAGGAAAATCAAGCCAGAACCCGGCAACACATATAAAAATGTGGGGGTTTGAACTTATGTACATTGCAAAAGGGCCCAAGGCCAGCATTCGTCAAGTTCAAAATACGCCCCAAGTGGGTGGAACTGTGCATAACTAACAGTGTTTTTGAGCACGACACAGAAAAACCTAAAAAGATAATGGCCACTTAGGCCAAGGGCTCCTCGGATGCCTGGATAGGTCAGCAACGGGCGTAGCTCCGGCTGGCGGGTCCTCCGGCTGCCGGATCTCGGCCTGGTCATTGGCGGCGGCTGACGTGGTCTCCAGTCGCTCACCAGCCGGGGCCGGGTCGGGCCGAGTACGGATGGTCGCTCCGCCGTCTAGTGCGACAAAGCTATCTTCCTCGTCCTCGTCGTCCTTGTCGCCTTCATCGCTGGAGGCGATCTCCTCCGCCAAGTCCTCCATCCGACGGATTCAACCCGAACAAGGACGGGGGCACTTCAGTGCCATTCTCCAACCACTCCGGGACGAAGACGTCGACGTCGGCATACTCAGCGAGAGCTGACGCACGGATGGCGATGCCCTCGTGCTCTGTCGCCAACTCCGCAATCGCCTCCTGGTGGAAGGTGGCCAGCTCCGCCAGACGCACGCCAGGATACCATGCCTTGACGAACTCCAATGCCTTCATAGCACCGGACCGTGCCGCAGAGCCTTTCCAGGCCTCGAACCGGTCTGCTGCCGCCTCTAGCCAGTCAGCCGTCCGGCTGGGAGTCCGTGGGATCCACGCACCCAGCCACAACCCCCGCAAGATCTGTGACCTGGCAGGCTGAAGTCGGCGAAGCAGGCAGCGCGTTGGCTCAAGATGCATCAGGACGGCTGTGAGTTGTTCGCTCAAGGTCCTAGGCCGATCCTGCGCGATCTCCTTGCCCTCGCTCCTTCGTGGTTCGTGATGGGCTTCGATAGTCAAGCAGACACCAATGCAGTGGCCCAGTAGGAACTCTGTTCCAAAGAAGACAAAAGCGTTAGAAGCCCGCTTTCAGCGATAACCGGCAGTTAACAATCCGCAAAGAGAAGACACGTACCATCGAGCATATCCTCAATCATGGTGTAGCCGTCCTGGAGGATCTTCTCCTTTTTGGCCCAGTCCGAGCGCTGGGACTTGAACTTAGCCGTGAGGCGCTCCTCCTCCGCCTTCAGCACCCGGACCTGCTCCATGTGCCGCTCGGCTTGGTCCGCCAGCTCCCTCTCTAGCCGGTTGCGCGCCGCGGCCGCCTGTTCACGCTCTTACTCTGCAACCCGGAGTTGGCCCTCAAGTAGGCCATGCGTCCCCTCAGCTCGGCGGCGGCCGCTGCAAAAAAGCAAACAAGAAGTGTCGGCTCTACTAATACAAAAGACAAGAAGCCGCCGAAGAACTTCCGGTCCGACTGCTCAGCAGTCGGACCGAATCTCGGGGGCTACACCCAGCGGGTGCGCGTGTGCGCCCCCACTAGAAGCCGGCTTATGTACCTCAGCTCTGGGTTATCTCAGCGGTCCGAGTGGTGAGCGTCCGGTTCTACATGTTGTAGGCGACCGACCGCATGTTGTGGTAGTCCTGCGACAAGAACAACATTTTAGCAAACAAAAGAACACCTTTAAGTTCCAACCCGCCTGCTCAGCAGCCGGCTTGGAACTCGGGGGCTACATCCAGTGGATGCGCTTGCGCGCCCCCATGGAAGATTCGAAGCGAAAAAACAAAGCGGGACGAATGTACCCGGACGGACGCCCGCATCGCTGTAAGGACCCCGATCCTATGCCACACCGATCAAGCATGTAACACCTAATATCACTTTGCGGCCTCACGCATGGTATTCCCACGGGTGTTGGGAGGGGTCGGCCGACTCCCAACGGGTCCGACTCGTGGCGCTCTCGCCGTCTTCAGTACTCCCGCTGACTGGTAGGCCCCGCCATCTCCGGGCCGTACAGACAGGCCATCGTGGGTACAGGGCCCCGCCCCAAGGGCTGATGTTAGGGCTGGCATGGCAACATGCAAGACAGGCGGAGATCTCCGAGGGTATGGCGATCGTGGCCATGCTTGCCTAGTAATCGGGAATGGTTGGAGTCGCGGGCCGTCCCCATAGTCGGCTTCCTTGGAGTCGCCTCTGGGACTCGGCTTAACTGGGAGTCGCCTCTGGGACTCGGCTTAACTTCGAGTCGCCTCTGGGACTCGGCTTAACTGGGAGTCACCTCTGGAACTCGGCTTGACTGGGAGTCACCTCTAGGGACTCGGCTCATCTTGGAGTCGCCTCTGGATTCGCGGGGCGCAGCCTGCCCCGATGACTTGAAAGGTTCTGGGACCCGGGTTGGCCTACCCGTCGCCCATTACTTCGACACAGTACCCCGATCCTATGCCACAACAATCTAGCATGTAACACCTAATATCACTTTGCGGCCTCATGCATGGTATTCCCACGGGTGTTGCCTTACCAGGCCCGTGACCGTTTGCGCCTTTTGGCTCACGTATATGATAGTGTCGCTAGCATCCATATGACAAAGAACCCGGGATGACATTGCTAGTCGTGAACCCAAAGCGGCAGTAAGTTACAGGGACAGGCATACATGACCCAGCAATGAACGTGTCCATCATTAGTGAGTGAATCCGGGCTGTAGCAACTAGGCCAGTAGGACTCCGATAAACCGGGCTATAGCAGGCTAACAGGACTCCGGTAGACACCGCGTGACATTTCCCCATAGGGACAGACACAGGAACGAAGAAGGACACATGCCGGCCAGCCTAAGTGATCCGGAGCAGTAGCAAGCTACCAGGGCTCAATGGAAGCACTAGGAGACATTTCCCACTAAGAGAGGCTACCAAGGATAAACAACTAGATAGCCAGATCCCACACATACCAAGCATTTCAATAACATACACACAATATGCTCGATATGTGCAAATACAACATGGCATCGCAACATGACTCTACAACTCAAGTATTTTTATTCAATAGGCTCTGAGGAGCGAGATATTACAAACATGGGTCTCATGACCCAATATTCAGAGCATACAACTCAAAGCACATGCGGAAGCTTATCATGTCTGAGTACAGACATCTACAAATGAAAAAGGCCGAGAAGCCCGACTATCTACCAGATCCTGCTGAGGGCACAAGATCGTAGCTGAGGTAACAAGCTAAACGTCGAAGTCCACACGGAACTACTAGTGAGACTGGATTCTCTCTGTGAAAACATAAATTAAGCAAACGTGAGTACAAATGTACCCATCAAGACTTACATTAGAACTAACTAAATATGCATCATTATCAACAAAGGGGATGGTGGGGTTTAACTGCAGCAAGCCAGCTTTGACTCAGTGGCTATCCTGAACAACGACTGCAAGTAACTCTTTTGAGGTGGCGCACACGAGTCCACATATTCACCATAAGAATACACCACTATGGATCCGCTCCCGTTGTCCTACGAGAACGCCATCCATAGCACTCACGCTTATCTTGCGCATTTTAGAGTATCCACTTTCACTTGTCTATGAACTGTATAGGCAACCCAGAGATCCTTTACATGAACGCGCTATTCCCTTCCCTCAAAACCATACCCATTACGGCCGTTCATGGTGCAGGGGCTTGACATGGTTGGACCCCTTAAAGGGAACCCACAAGAAAAAAGTACCTATTGGTCATGGTGGATAAGTTCACCAAATGGATAGAGGCCAAACCGGTCAAAACGGCAGAGTCCGGACCCGTGATAGACTTTATATCGAGGTGGTACACGTTCTGGAGTCCCCACAGCATCATCACCGACAGCGCGCACGAACTTCACGGCCGATGAGGTCAAGTCATGGTGCAAAAATATGGGCATTAAGCTCGACTATCGTCGATCTATCACCCTCAAACCAGCGGTCAAGTGGAAAGAGCAAATGGTCTAATAATGGCGGCATCAAACCCGGACTAGTGAGGTCACTCACTAAATCGACACTCAATGGGTCGAGGAGCTAGACTCCGTACTCAGGGGAGCTGCGGACAACGCCTAACCGTACTACGGATTCACACCATTTTTATGGTATCACGGCGCAAAAGCGGTTTGCCTGCGACATTATTCATGACTCACCTCGAGTGCGCATGTATGAGGAAAGAAAGCGAGTTGGATCGGCGGGACAGCTTGGACACATCGGAGGAAGAACATGGCGTCGCGAAGGCTCGTTCCGCATTCTATCGACCGCAGGCCGAAGATACCAAAACAGAAAGTGCGGGCCAAGACTTACAATGTTGGCGAACTAGTTCTCGCTGCCGGACAAGAAAAGGACAAGCTCAAGCCGGATGGGAAGGCCCCTTCATTATTGATCAAGTAATCTTGACGGTAGACATACCATCTACGAAATGTGTCGAACAACCGACTCGAGCCGAACCCATGGAACGCAGCCCGACTCCAACGATTCTATGCCTAGCGCCAGACTAAAAGTTCGTCCCCTTCCCCCGTCCAACCTTTTATATTTCGGCTGTCTTCTATTTCTCTTTTTATCCTTTTAACTTAAAAGCCCTTCGGGGCCTATTTTCACATTCTTTGCATAATAGCACGATGTGCCACCCTTTTCGTTATTCTGGGGCTTCTTTCACGAAGCTCAATTATCTGGTTTATACCCAACACATGTGTCAAGCTTCCACATGTACCTTTTACTCGCCATTATATGCATCGATATGACTTAAGTTTTGGCCAAGCTGGGTTGCACGGCTCTGTGCTTACCCCTCGTTCCCGATTGTTGGCTAGGAGGTAAAGGAGCACCTCTGCGATTATTCTTGCGGGTCAATGGATGTGTACCTCAATTGGGTGAAGCGAAAGCTAAGCGTTCTTAAGGGAATATTCGGTCGGTGATTTAAAGATGACTTCTTAATTATTTTCCATCTGCCCCGGATGTTTTCACCTTTCTATGCAGTCCGCAATGCACTTTAGGGCATGCCTCCCCAGCCAAAAGGAACCCTTAGCGGAACTATTCTCCACCGGAAGATGTTTCTTACTAACCATGTAATATAACATAACTAGTTGGGCACTTATGCGATAAAGCACTAATGACCCCTACGCTTTGGTCTCCATGCATACCACGGTTGTTTCTTAACCAAAAGGTATTCGGACACACTCAGGACTCTAGGGTCCAGTGGTGAAGCGAAAAAGGTCGGCAAAGACAAGCGATCTACAATCCGGCTAGAAGGCATTTCACATGTCATTTCAAAGGATAACATACATTGTCAAATTTATTGATTGTATTCCTCCTCGATCCCGTCTAACAGGCTGTCTAGTTTACAGTCCCGTTGGGAAAATTTAGCAGCCAGTTCTAGCTGGCCGTACACTAAACTCACGGGGATCTCCTTCCCATCAGGCCCCACCGGTCCAACTTCGGCCATATGGTTGGGATCCGCCTTCTTATACAGCGTCTTCACCATGGCCCAAGCCTCCACTGCACCTTGGCGGCAAGCCAAAACCTTCCACAAGCGGAAGCACTGCCGTACTCCTTGCAGCTTCTCTGCAAGCTCCCGAGCCCTCGGGCGGGGTGAGGATGGCCATAAAGCACATGAAGGCGCCACTCATTACTGCCGAACTTCGTTCGAGTAGCTGCAATAGTTCGGAAGTTGATTACCCATTGATCACGGGCATCTCCTCCGGGGCGACCCGTGAGTATACCTACAAGACATATTATGTCAAGTTACTTCCTCGCCGAACTCTTCTTTCTTAAAAGTTCGCTCAAGGCACTTACTATATATGCCGCGAAGCCGTTGATTCTCCTTGACGGAGCTGGACAGCTCGGCCTGCTTGCTTTTCAGCTCTTCCCGAGCTTGGCATTGGCATCTTGGAGCTGTTCCTTTCTGCTGAACCCTATTCAGCACATTCTCGCCACCTTTAGTTTGGCGGCAATCTTGCACTGTCCGGATCTAGTTCGTGGCTGCAATGTCATTATTAGACTTCATGGCGCATGCGCCCTACGGCGCTATATTAATTTATACAAATGTGTTACCGGGAGGGTCTTTCCGTCTCCTCCTGCGGCGACAAATCTTGACCTCAAGTTGGGCCTTGCAATCTTGCGGTTCCGAGATAGCTGGGCATTCTTCTCGTTAAGAGCCTGAAATTTCAAATGATCCTTAAATCAGTTTCCATACCAATTTAAGTCTCGGGGGCTACTGGTGTATACAACCATTAAAATTCCCTTACCCGTATGTCTTTAACATACTGCTCCGTCGCTTCTGGTAAAACCATATTGAGCAGCGCGGAGATCTGGCGTCCTAACGTTAAGGCATCCAATGCCTCGGGGAAAACGCGCTTCTTGAAAAACTGTCGGCGGCATCTATGATTCATAGCGCTCTCCACCTCGACTTGGTGGCGGACGATCAGTCGGTATCCTCCGTTGGGGCGGGATCCGATTCGCGTCTTCTTGCTTGCCTCCCCTCCTCGGACCGGGCGGCTGGAGCACTGGCTGTTGTTGGTTGGGTCGGCAATCCCTGCGCTCGCGATCCGTGGCGCTTTTTCTCTATGACAATCATGAGCATTTAGAGCGTTTCCTCGGGCGTTGCTCGAAAAGATCAAACATGAGCTATACCTTTGCGGCGACGTTTCCGTCCGCTACGGCGCTCCTTTTCTCCCTGCTAGTTCGGATGACCTCTGCGTCGGCTGCCTTTGCGAGCTCGGCTTCTGTCGTATGGCGCTTCTGCAAAATACCATCGTTCGCGAAGGTCGAAAATAGGCAAGGATAAGATAACGGTGTCCGGACTTGATCGTAGTCACACAGGAAGCGGGCTTAGCCGGAGTAGTCCGCCGTAATGGTGAGCAAAGCATTGTCGATCTTGAGCTGGTGATACACCCGTCGATCAGCTCCACCTCGATGTCGGGATCCTCTTGAAGCCGGACCGGGGATCCTTCCGGATCCTCGGGTTGTGGGCGAGGACTCACCATGTCCTCCACGGTCCGGCGTAGATCTGCTTGGGAGACATAATGTAAGCTTAAACTTGAAAGCACGGGTGGAATCCTTGAGGTGTTAAACACCCATCCTCTAGGGTTGATCATGGAAAACCCGTCCAAAGGTTTAGACGAAGAAGTCCTCCTTCTCCCCTTATGCAGACGGGACAGGATCTTCACGGATCCTCGGTCGAACCCGACCCTTCTTGGCCGTGCTTAAATAACATCGTCCTCCCGTTGAAATCCCACATGGGGTGGCCTCTATATTGCGGGATGCACCCCGCTTGATGCACATCGCCATGACTCGATCATGGTCAAGCGGAATGAGCCATTAATCTTATCCGGCCCATCAAGTAATGGGCGCTCTTGTCTTCCTCCAAATGGGGCTCATGAGGCGCCGGTGGCGTTCTTCAAGGGAAGCGATATCAAACTCCGGGAGGCCCGATCCGGGCTGGGTCGAGCGGCGGGCGTCTACTATATAAAACAACTCCGAGGCCGGTCTTGGACGCCCTCTTGGGGTGCCGGATAGGTATCCGGTCCGGCGATCGCCATATTTGGCGCCGCCCACTTGATATATGGACCCCTGGTGAGAGCGAGTGCAATGAACAGCCTCTTCCACAATGCAAAATGGGGCTCGATGCCCGGGAATAGCTCGCAAAGAGCTCGTAGCCCTTGATATGCAGCCTGAGGCGGGCGTGAGGTGGTGGAGCTGGAGTCCGTAGAACTTTAGGAGCCAGCGGAGGAATGGATGTATTAGAAATCCGAGCCCCTTATCGAGATGGGGGGCGAAACACACTCGCTCCCCTTGTTGGGGCTTGGGGTGTCCTCACTTGCCTCCCACCTCGATAAGTAACCAGTCCGGATCGGTTTGGAACCATGAAGCGGAGGAAGAAATCCCTCCGTTTGAAGCTTCACTAGCTCATTGTGCGAAATAGAGCACCTCCTCCAATCCCCTGGCGGTGGGCTGGGAGCGCGTGAGGAAGAGCCGCGTTGACGATCCATGGTGGAATGGATTTCTAGGTCAGAGGCGCTTCGATGGAGTATACGCGGGAGGAAGGTGGTGTGGTTTGGATCTGGGTCCTTGCCTTTTTTATAGGCGGATGACTCGCACAATTAGGGGGTAAATGTAAAAAACACCCTAGCTTTTCGCATTCATGCGACGCGTGGAAGAGGGCCATAATTTGGCGTGGAAGCCGAGGAGCACAGTATTCTAGATGAAGTCGGACACTATTCGGCTGGTACATGGAATTTGAAGGGAGAACCCGCCTTGCAACGCCGAAGACTACAAGCACGCTAGACTTATCGTCATTGAAGCGGGTTAAAGGGGCTCTTGAGGAGTCTGGACTAGGGGTGTCGGGATAGCGGACTATCAATATCCGCCGAACTCCCATACTACGAAGATAGAAGATTGAAGACTCGGCTCGTGTCAGGAAGGTACTTTCCTTGGCGTGGAAGGCAAGCTTGGCAATCTGGATATGTAGATCTCCTACCATTGTAACCGACTACTGTGTAACCCTAGCCTCTCCGGTGTCTATATAAACGGAGGGCCTTAATCTGTAGGGGCGAACATTACATCTCAACAATCATACCATAGGCTAGCTTCTAGGGTTTAGCCTCCTTGATCTCGTGGTAGATCTACTCTTGTACTACCCATATCATCAATATTAATCAAGCGGGGCGTGGGTTTTACCTCCATCGAGAGGTCGAACACAGGTAAAAACATTGTGTCCCTCGTCTCCTATTACCATCCGCCTAGGCCTACAGATTCGGGACCCCCTACCGAGATCCGTCGGTTTTGACACCGACAATGTCCTTATTACTCAAGGACAATTTTGACCATTGTCAATGATCCATACACGGATTATCCTTGTACCCTTAGTGACTCATGGCAAGGCACACTTCGGTCTGGTACCTGCATAGCATATGTAGAGCCTCGTCCAAAGCATAGGGGACGACCTTCGTCCTTTCTCTCTTTTCTGCCGTGGTCGAGCTTTAAGTCTTAACTTCATACCTTACAATTCAGGCAAGAACTCCTTCTTTGACTGATCCATCTTGAACACCTTCAAGATTATGTCAAGGTATGTGCTCATTTTTAAAGTACCATTAAGCGTTTTTGATCTGTCATTATAGATCTTGATGCTCAATGTTCAAGTAGCTTAATCCAGGTTTTCCATTGAAAAACACTTTTCAAATAACCCTATATTCTTTCCAGAAATTCTACATCATTTCTGATCAACAATATGTCAATAACATATACTCATCAGAAATTCTATAGTGCTCCCACTCACTTCTTTGGAAATACAAGTTTCTCATAAACTTTGTATAATCCCAAAAATCTTTGATCATCTTATCAAAGTGCATATTCCAACTCCGAGATGCTTACTCCAGTCCATGGAAGGATCGCTGGAGCTATCATACCTTTTAGCATCCTTAGGATCGACAAAACCTTTCTGATTGTCTCACATACAACTTTTCCTTAGGAAAACTGGTAAGGAAACTCGTTTTGACATCCATCTGCCAGATTTCATAAATGCAACTAATGCTAACATGATTCCGACGGACTTAAGCATCGCTACGGATGAGAAAATCTCATCGTAATCAACTCCTTGAACTTGTGAAAAACTCTTCGCCACAAGTCGAGCATCATAGACAGTGACATCATCGTCCACGTCCGTCTTCTTCTTAAAGATCCATTTATCTCAATGGCTTGCCGATCATCGGGCAAGTCCACCAATGTCCATGCTTTGTTCTGATACATGGATCCTATCTCGGATTTCATGGCTTCTAACCATTTGTCGGAATTTGGGCCCACCATTGCTTCTCCATAGCTCGTGGGTTCATTGTTGTCTAGCAACATGACCTTCAAGACAAGATTACTGTACCACTCTAAAGCGATGCGCATCATTGTCACCCTCGAGTGCAGTAGTGACTTGATCCGAAGTTTCATGATCACTATCATAGCTTCTACTTCAATTGGTGTAGGGGCCACAGGAACAACTTCATGCCTGCTACACACTAGTTGTAGTAACGGTTCAATAACCATATCAAGTCTCCACCATCCTCCCCTTGAACTTTTCGAGACAAAATTTTCCTCGAGAGAGGACCCGATTCAAGAAACAATCCCTATTGCTTTCAAATCTGAATTAGGAGGTATACCCAACTATTTTGGGTGTCCTATGAAGATGCATTTTATCCGCTTTGGGTTCGAGCTTATCAGCTTTGAAACTTTTCCACATAAGTGTCGCAGCCCCAAACCTTTAGAAATGACAACTTAGGTTTCTCTAAACCATAGTTCATACGGTGTCATCTCAGCGGAATTACGTGGTGCCCTATTTAAAGTGAATGTGGTTGTCTCTAATGCCTAACCCATAAGCGATAGTGGTAATTCGATAAGAGACATCATAGTGCGCACCATATCCAATAGGGTGCAACTATGATGTTCGGACACACCATCAAGCTATGGTGTTCGGCGGTATTAATTGTGAAACAATTTCCACAATGTCTTAATTGCGTGCCAAAGCTCGTAACTCAGATACTCATCTCTATGATCATATCATAGACATTTCATCCTCTTGTCACGATGATCTTCAACTTCACTCTGAAATTACTTGAACCATTCAATAATTAGGACTTGTGTTTCATCAAGTAAATATACTCTACATCTACTCGAATCATCGTGAAGTAAGAACATAGCGATATTCCTTTGCATGCCTCGGCACTCATTGGACTGCACACATCAAAATGTGTTACTTCCAGCGAGTTGCTATCTTGTTCCATTTCTTGAAAAGCGAGGCTTTTTAGTCATCTTGCCCATGTGGTATGATTTGCATATCTCAAGTGATTCAAAATCAAGTGAGTCCCAAGCGGTCCATCTGCATGGAGTTTCTTCATGCGTATACACCAATAGACATGGTTCGCATGTCTCAAACTTTCAAAACGAGTGAGTCCAAAGATCCATCAACATGCAGCTTCTTCATGCATTTTACACCAATATGACTTACATGGCAGTGCCACAAGTAAGTGGTACTATCATTACTATCTTATATCTTTTGGCATGAAAATGTGTATCACTACGATCGAGATTCTATAAACCATTCCTTTAGGTGCAAGACTATTGAAGGTATTATTCAAATAAATAGAGTAACCATTATTCTCCTTAAATGAATAACTGTATTGCGATAGACATAATCCAATCATGTCTATGCTCAGCGCAATCACCAAATCTCGATGGTAGAAGGAGCGTGCGATGCTTGATCACATCAACCTTGGAAACACTTCCAACACATATCGTCGACTCACCTTTAGCTAGTCTCCGTTTATTCCGTAGCTTTTATTTGAGTTACTAACACTTAGCAACCGAACGGTATCTAATACCTTGGTGCTACTAGGAGTACTAGTAAAGTACATATTAACATAATGTATATCAATATACTTCTATCGACCTTGCCGACCTTCTCATCTACCAAGTATCTAGGGTAATTCCGCTCCGATGGTTGTTCCCCTTATTACAGAAGCACTTAGTATCGGGTTTGGGTTCAACCTTGGGTTTGTTCACTAGAGCAGCAGCTGATTTGCCGTTTCATGAAGTATCCCTTCTTGCCCTTGCCCTTCTTGAAACTAGTGGTTTCACCAACCATCAACAATTGATGTTCCTTCTTGATTTCTACTTTCGAGGTGTCAAACATCGCGAATACCTCAAGGATCATCATATCTATCCCTGATATGTTATAGCTCATCACGAAGCTCTAGCTACTTGGTGGCAATGACTTTGGAGAAACATCACTATCTCATCTGGAAGATCAACTCCCACTCGATTCAAGTGATTGTTGCACTTAGACAATCGAGCACAAGCTCAGCGATTGAGCTTTTCTCCCTTAGTTTGCGAGGCTAAGAAAATGGTCGGAGGTCTCATACCTCTTGGCGTGGGCACGAGCCTGAAATCTCAATTTCAGCCCTCGAAACATCTCATATGTTACTGCGGCGTTTGAAAGCGTCTTTGGTGCCTCAACTCCAAACCGTTTAAGCTGAACTATCACGTAGTTATCAAAAGCGTGTATATGCGATGTTTTGCAACATCCACAAGCGGCGTTTGGGGTTCAGCACACTGGCGGTGCATTAAGGACATAAGCTTTCTCTGTCCGCATAACACGCTATTGTCAACTTTCAACTATATTTTCTCTAGGAACATATCTAAGCAGTGGAACTAAAGCGCGAGCTTCTGACATAATTTGCAAAGATCTTTTGACAATGTTAGGGATAATTAAGTTCATCTTATGAACTCCCACTCGAATAGACATCCCTCTAGTCATCTAAGTGATTACATGATCCGAGTCAACTAGGCGTGTCCGATCATCACGTGAGGCGGACTAGTCATCATCGGTGAACATCTTCATGTTGATCGTATCCTCCATACGACTCATGCTCGACCTTTCGGTCTCTGTGTTCGAGGCCATGGTTGTACATGCTAGGCTCGTCAAGTTAACCCTAAGTGTTTTGCATGTGTAAAACTATCTTACACCAGTGTATGTGAGCGTAAGGATCTATCACACCCGATCATCACGTGGTGCTTGAAGCGATGAACTTTAGCAGCGGTGCAGTTAGGGAATACTTTCTTGAAATTTTAATGAGGGATAATCTTATTTACTACCGTCGTTCTAAGCAAATAAGATGCATAAACATGATAAACATCACATGCAATCAAAAAGTGACATGATATGGCCAATATCATATTGCTCCCCCCGTGTTGGCGGCTCCGACTCCCAAAAGAGCCCATGCTTTGTACATCGCCGCCACCAGTAGAGTAGTCGACCACGGTCATCGTGAGTCGGCGCAGGAGGAGGCAAAGCGCTCCAGATCCGAGACCCGGTGTATTACTGGCGAAATCTTTGTCGCCTCAAGCAAACTACCCTCACTATCGGAAGATGTGTTACTGGCGTGCATTTTGCCGCCAAAAGCTGAAAGCCCTACTTTCAAGAGCATCCAATCACTTGTGGTTTGCACGCTCCACTCGCCGAGATCATTGGAAGCGAGAGCGCCTCGGCCGAGTGGCCAAATGGGCTATTGATCTAGCCCTTACACCATCTACTACCAGCCCGCACCGCCATCAAATCGCGGTATGGGCGACTTCCTCGTCGATTGGGCCCAAGACCGATTACTACCGCTTGACGCCCGACTCCACTCATTGGCGGATGCATTTCGGCGGCTCCAAGATGCGCACCGGCCTTGGAGCGGCGTTATCCTACCTCCCTAAGGCGAAAAGCTCAAATCGTCTGCAAATCCCTTCGCCGCCTCCAACAACGTCGCCCGAATATGAGCGCTCATCCATGGGCTCGGCTTGCCAAAGAACTTCGGCGTTAGCGGATCTTGTGCTATGGCGACTCCGACTTGGTGGTTCAGCAATCGTCCGGTGGTAGGGGCGCCAAAAGCATAAACATGGCAAGCTACGCTTCCTGGTGTAACAACTTCGGCGGATATTTGAGGTGCGAATTCCTTCATGTGCCAGAAATGACAGCGATCAAGCGGATGCCTTGGCGCGAGTCGGCTCCACTAAGCCAGCGATACCTTCTGGCGTCGCCCTTGAGCGCCTCCTCAAGCCGTCTATCAAGCCTTCACGAGTCGGACTCCATCTTACGTGCAGGCTCCGCCCGAAATAGTCGGATCGACTCAAGGCCCAGGCGACCTCAAAAGCCCGCAGTTGAAACCAGCCGGGGACTGCGCGATCGGCCGGGGACTTGAGCCCAGCCAGGGAATTGCGCCCGGTCGGCCGGGACTTCGAGCCCGGCCGGGGCTGCGCCCGATCGGCGGGGCCCCTAATCATCACGATTCCCTTAATCCGAGCAAATGGCGCGAGACTCCAACCGCCGCCTCCCAACAGCCACCCTTGTCCAGAAGTCGTTGTGGTAGCGATTGAAGAGATAGCGGCACCTTCATGGGCACGGCCCATCCTCAAGTTTCTAGTAAGAAAAAGAATTACCAGCAGATGAGATCTCGGCTCGGCAAGTGCGGTAGCCGAGCAGCACTCACCATAGTCAGCGAGAGAGCTAGTCGGTATGATGCCACTGGTGTCTACTAGCGCTGCGTAGAAATCGGAAACAAGGCCAGCGATACTCGAGAGACATCCATCGAGCGAGTCACGGCCACCATGCGGCCGAGGGCACTTTCGTGGCCAGCGTTCGGCACATTTTCTTTTGGCCGGCTGCCACTGGAAGAAGCTAAAGAAGCTAGTCCAAAAATGCAAGGGTGCGGATGTTCCTCCAAGCCCCTTGACCCGCTTCCGTGAAGACAATCCCCATTACTGGCCCTTAGCGGTTTGGGGCTGGACATGGTAGGACCATCAAGGCGGCCCGGCGGCCTAACTCATCTGCTTGTCGCGGTGGACAAGTTCACCAAGTGGGTGGAAGCAAAGCCCATCAAGAAATTGAGCGGGCCTGGCGGTAACCTTCATTGCCGACATCACGCGGTGCGATGCGGCATACCGCGGCATCATCACCGACAAGCGGAACCAACCGCCAAGGCGCCTTGGCTCGTTTACTGCGCTGGCGCGGGAGCATCCGGCCGGACTTAGCGTCCGTTGCCCATCCGCGATCAAGCGGCCAGGTGGAACGAGCCAATGGCCTCATCTGTCCGACATCAAGCCTCGATTGGTGAACCACTCGGCGTTAGGCGGCTGTTGGGTCGAAAACTGCCTACCGTCCTCTGGAGCGCCGCGACCCCAAACAAGTCAACCCGGCTTCACGCCTTTCTTCCTCGTCTATGGTGCGAAGCCATCATCCCAGCGGATATAGAGTTCGACTCTCGCGAGTCTCCATGTACACGAAGAGGAAGCGAAGAAGCACGCCAAAGGCGGCGTCGACCTCTTTGGAAGAGGGCATTGTTGGCACTCGGTCGGTCCGGCATCTACCGTGATGCGCACCGATACTACAACCGCAAGGTCAAGCCAAGATCGTTCAAGAGGCGACCTTGTGCTCTAGCTGATTCGAGAACAATGCCGCCAGCACTAAGTTTTGGCGCCTTGGGAAGTTCCCTTCATCATCGACAAGGTGCTGAGAGCAGCGCCTACTATCGATCGGCCTTTCGAAGCCTCGGCGCGCAAGAGGGGCGACTCCGACAAAAGCAGGCGCCCGTGGAGCGAATCTTCTTGAAGATTTTCTGAGTTGATGCATTATGTATCGCACTACCCTCTTTGTATTAAAGTACTAAGACCCTAGGCCCCGGGGCGAGCTCGAGGGACTGCCTTTTGATTATCTGTATGATAAAATTATGCTTCCAAATATGCTGCTCTTTTTATCATCTTTATGCGGCACGGGTCCGACTAGTCGTCCGAGGGACTTCTTATCTTAATGCTATGGAATGCTTCCTGCGGTCGGACAAGTAATGTGTTGCGCTCAAGCCGTCTCACAGCAAAGCCGCGGCTCGCGGAGCGATTAGTCGGTGGGCAGGGAACAAGCAAACAGGCGTGCGCATGAAAAATGGCTAAGGACCTAAAAGCTACGCATAGCCCAAAGGCGATTACCAACCTCCCAGGCCGACTCAAGAAGCGATTCGGCTCGCCGTCTCGACTTTCATCAGGACAGCCGACTCTCGAATAGTCGGCATGTCGTTTCTAACCAATTTGATGGAGAAACTCTAAATGGCTAAGTACTTTCCTTCTGAAATGGCCGAGCACTTGACTGGCGGCAGATCCTGAGGCGGCTGCCCAGCCCGGCAAAGGCGGCAACTAAAGGAAGCGGCAAAGAAAAAAGTCTAAGGGCAATAAGCAAGGAAAGGCGGGGTTAGATAAATATTTACATAGGCCCTCGGCGAATCTCGAATAAATTGAGGATACACCCGTGGGTAAATTATTCGAACCTAACAAGTCTTTCCAAAGATTAATGAAAACCAGATAAACAAAAGCAGTCTAGGAGGCGGCCTCGGGGCCGAGGATCGGAGGTAGCCAGTGGTGTCGGATGCACAGGCGAGTCGGTGGGGAGTCTCAGCACAGTGCGCCTCGGTGGCGATCGCCTTAATCCCCGCGGCTCGTTCTTTGGGCCTTGATCCCGGGCTGAGGCTGGCCGCCTGCCATCCCTGGCGCCTCCTCCTCACCTTCGTCCTCAGGCTCGTCCTCCTCCTCGGGCTGGAGTCAATCACCTCCCCGAGTCTTCCTCGTACTCGGGTTCATCGAACCAGTCAGGCGGTGCCTCCTCGCGCCTTCAGTCCGCTCCCGAGCGCGAAGGCGCTGGTGTCCGTGTGCTCGGCGATGGCAGCGCAGCGCTCCGACAAAGCGCCTTCTCGACCTCGGCTCGGCACAGGCTTCGGCGGAATGCGGCGAACGGTCGGTCCGGCCCGAATACCACGCCTTGGCGAACTCCAAGGCCGGCGTGCTCCGGCCCGGGCGAGCCCTTCAAGCCTCAAAGCGGCGGCGACTTCCGGCCCGGTCGGCAGATCCGGTGGCGGTGCAAAACCGGCACGTCCGGCCCGCGAGGCGGCAACCACTTGGGCACCGGCCGCTGAAGGCAGCGGCAGCCGGTGGCGGGGCGAATGAGCCCGATGCTGGAAGCTGCTTTCGTCGATGGTTCGGGCGTTGGCGGCAATCACTTCACCTGCCGCCGCCGCACCTCCGGAGCCGCCTCGATGGCGGAGGGGCGGCTTGTGAATGGCGAGGAAAGAAGTACGCCAAAGCGAAAAAGAAGATGGTCGAAATCAAATCAGCCCGACCACAGTCGGAAGACCAAAAAGCAAAAAGACTTACCATCGGCGATGTCCTCGAGCTCGTGGTAGCGGAATCGACATCGCCTCGGTCGGTCCGGTAGGCGTTCGACCTCGAACTTCGGCCATGAGGTGACCTCCAGCGACTTGGCGTCGTCTGCGCCTTCCGAACAACTCCTACTTTCGGCGGTGCGTCGTGGCGGTCGCGCTCTTTAAGCGAGCTGTCGCACTCCTCTTCGCTTAGCACGGCGAGCGGTATTGGCCTCGCCCAGCTGCTCTGGAGGCGGCGTTAGCGCCCTAAAGTGACGAGGAAGACAAAGAAAGTCATCGATGAGGTAGTTGCGGGGAGATCCGGCCCGACTGCTCGGCGGTCGGCCGAATCTCGAGGACTGGTACATGGTAGCCAGTGCGCGCCCAGAGAAGAAGAAGGAAAGATTGATCGCGGAGAGATCGGCCCGACCGCTTAGCGATCGGCCCGAATCTCGAGGACTACAGCCCAGCGATGTGCGCCCGCGCCCGAAGAAGAAAAATAACTCACCTCGGCTTTCCGTCGGTCGGTGATGCCTTTTTCAGCTCCTCGATGTTGCGGTTGAAGCGTTGGCGCGGAGATTATGATATTCTGCAAAAGGCGGCAAAAGGCAAAGTTAGCCCTCGGAGCTCACGGAGGAGTTCCGAACTGCACCTTTCGGCCGGCCGGAACTTCGGGGACTACACCCGATGGGTGCGCTGGCGCCCCACGAAAACGAAGTGAAAAGAGAAAAGAAACATGCGGACGGATGTCCTGCGGCGAATCGCTTCAGTGCGAGTTGGGCGTCGCTCTCCGCGGTAACTGACTAGACATCCGGGAGGGCTGATTGGCGGGCGGTGCAGCCAGCGTAACCAGCGGTGGGCGCGGCGCTTGGAGGCCTCGGCGTCCAAATTCGCCGGTGGCGGCGCTAGTCTCCGAGCTCGCGGCCTTGAGCTCGTCCTCTAAAGCGGCGGCGCTTCTTGCAACGACTTGAAAAAGCAGCAGCGCCTCGGCGCCGTCCGCGGTTGGAGGATCACAGCCAGGTCCACCGGCTGCTTGCCATGCGGCCTCCTAGGCAGTGGCGGAGGCGGGCGGCGGCGTGGGTGTCGAGCACACGGCGTCGTCACCCTCCTCCACGAGAGGTTCTTGGTGCCGACCTCTCGGTCCGCCCGTGAACTCCAGGCCGCGGCGCCCAGCGACGCGGAGGGCGAGCATCGCCGCCGATCGGCTGCCGCGACCTCCTCGGCGCTCCGTTTAGTCCGGCGGCGGTCTCGGTCTCCTCCGGTCTCCTCACAGGCATTGGCGGCCGCCTTCTCAGCCTCCGCCTTCTCCGGTGGTCGGCCTCCTCTTCATCGCGCTTCTCCTGCGCGTTACATTCGTCGCCTCCCGAAGGTCGGTGGGATCGACTCCCCTTGATTTTGGCGGATGTCTCTACTACGACCCCATGGCGGAGAGGGCGGCTCTCTCAAGGGAGAGGGAGCTCTGGAAAGACGGAGGAAAAATCAAAGACTTCTTCGGATAAGATCCAACAAAGAAAATGAAAAGTAAAAAGACTCACGGAAACTAAGCGGCGGCCTTCTCACTTCCCTTGAGCGGTTGGCCTTGGCGGCCTCCTCCAGCTTAGTCGCCGCCCGCCTTGAACTATACTTTGCGCTGGGCGCGCTTTCGGCCCGGCGTGGCGCCTCCTTGCACCGACTTGGCCGGAGGGGCCGGCCCTCGGCTGGCAGCGTGGGACGACTTCCACGGCGACGTTGTCCTTGGGCCAGTCGGCGAAGGTGGCCGATAACTGAAGTGCCGTCCGCCCCTCTCCGCCGCCTTGGCGTCGGCCTCCAGCCGCCGCCGTCCCCAAGTCGGTCGTCGACATCGCTATCCTCGCGATCTGGGGCGTGGTCGCGGGGCTCTCTCATGGCGCCCGACGCGGCGCCGTGGGGATCTGCCAGAAAAAACCAATGATGATTAGAGGCGAGTCGGCTGCAAGAGGATCAAGCTACTGAAGGATCGACTTACCATTGGAGGGGTTGTCGCGCGGTCGGCTCCTTGCCCGAGCTGCGATTCTCCGTGAACTCGCGGTCGCGATGTAGCTCACCAAGTTAACCACCTCGCGCGGGGCATTTCCTTGGTGCTGGCCGGCTCGGATCGTGGCGGCGCTCATCAGCAGAGATGAGGTGAGGCCGCCACAGGTGGGAGGACTCGGCGCGCCCGAAGGTGGCGAAGATCGGATCAGCGAGGCCCTCCGGTAGCGCGAACTTCAGTCGCGCCCAGGAGCCAGCTCCGGAGGAGATAGCGATTTGGACCGGTGGGACCAAGCTTGCAAGCTTTGCCGGTCGAGGCTCGAGTCGAAGGGTGGCAAGTTGACCCGATCGCCATCGGTGGAGAGGTTCTTCACGTAAAGTAAGATCGCTGCCACATCTTCACCGACTTCACCGGCGAGATGGGAGGGAAAGGGTTGTCGGCCCGTCGGCGCCGCACGCGATGTAGGTGCCGCGAGCGGCGTGCGGCGGACCTGATCCGAGCTTCGAAGAAAAATTCTCCCCACAACTCGAGGGTGGGGAAACGCCGAGTAACCGCGCAGTGGCGGCGAAGCAGCCACCACAGCGTTTGGCGTAAGGTGGTGCGGCTGAAGATTATGGAACTCGAGAGCAGCGGAAGAACCGCTTCGCCGGAAGCCAACCAGCGCATTAGGTGCGAGCGAAGGCGACCAGCTTCGCCCTCCTCGGCGCGGGCGAATCTCTCTGCCGCGTAGG
Source organism: Aegilops speltoides (assembly GCA_021437245.1). Lineage (NCBI taxonomy): Eukaryota > Viridiplantae > Streptophyta > Magnoliopsida > Poales > Poaceae > Aegilops > Aegilops speltoides. Next base: position 209,479,415 of record CM038141.1, read on the forward strand.
CGGGCGTGCACAGTCTGCGCCGGGAGGTGGCGGGTCGGCGGGCTTCGATGTGCTCCCCTCCACGTCAGAGCCATCCCTGCGCCGGGCCTTGGCGAAGGCGGGGAAAAACTCGCCGCCAATGAAGAGATCGTTGGCTCATGGCGGAGGAAGAAGAAGCGGGAGGCGGGGAGTGGGTGTGCGCGTGGTGCGCCCGCTCCTCCTACGCCTATTATAGCCCTATGGGCTGAGAGCCAAAGGCGGGGCGTGGGATTAAGCGTGCCCGATGCCCCGCGCCCCCGATTTACCCATGAAATTCTGCGCGGTAACTATGTGAGATCAACCGTCATAGCATAGCGGATCCGCTCGGAAGTCGGCGCGGTAATGGCGGGCCCCACCTGGCGGCCCGTCCGTCGGCGTGTGGGTGGGCGGACTATCCTCCCCGTGGCGCCCGCGATAAGACCGTCGATGGCGGCGGGAGCGTATCGATCGCCGCTGTTTTTCCCGCCGTGACATACGAATAATGGCCCCTCGCTGAATAAGTCCGACTTGGTAGTCGGCCCGAAAGAAACGGCGAGTCTGAGAATCGGTGCTGGGAAGATGAAGCTGTTGAAGTCCCACGGTAGGCGCCCGCGAGTCCACCAACCGGGGACTCTTGTCGATAATGGGCCGCGGGTAGGCCGACCAGGACCAGGATCTTTCAAGACATCGGGGCAGGCGCGCCCTCTGGCGAGTCCCAGCCGGCGACCTTGAGGCCGGTCGAGGCGATCCCGAAGCCGAGTCGAGACGGCGACTTCAAAAGCAAGCCGACTCGGCTTGTGACCTCGAAGTGCCGACTATGGGAGTCGGCCCGCGACATTCCACGAACCAATGCGAGTGCGGCCCGGCGTGGCCGTCCCTTCCTGCCTCGAGGGTTGGCATGGCTACTGATGAGCCGTATCTCGGGAGATCTCGGCGGCAGCCTTTGTTGCCATGCCTCCCGACCTCAACTCACGATGCATGATGCCTGTACCCACACACCGGCTGTCTGGGCGAGAGATGTGAGGCCACCCATCGGTGGGTGAATCGAGGCGAAGCGCGGAAAGGCGGCCACTGGAGTCGGCCTCCAAAAGTAGGCCGCCTCCCGCCGGAACCCAAACCATAAACCCGATTGGATGGGGAGTGGCGGCGGTGATCGCTGACGGGGCGGCGGCTGTTGCCACGACTATGACCAACTGCGTCATCGAGAGTGCTGCCACGGTGTTGGCCTGTCCATGGGACCCACCGGTCGGCCCAGGCCCGAAGCCGGCGGGAAGGGCGGCGGCATGAAGAACAGGACGGTGAGGGCCTCGCCCGATCGATTACTATTGTACCCCAGGGGTAGGCCTATAAACCCAGGACACCCATGCAAAGGTTGGCCTTTGATAGAGTTAGACACATAGACAAGGGAGGAGAGCCAGCCTCGCTCCCTCACGCCTCCGATCTGAGCTCTAGGAGCACCCTTGTAACCATCTCGCCATAGTGACCATGCGGAGACCCCTTGAGCAGCGATAGGGTGTTATCTCCCGGAGAGCCCAGGCTGGGTAAGATTGGCGGCGTGCATGTCTGCGCCTCATCCGTTTCGAGGCACGGCGGACGTTCTACTCGCCCCCACCATGATAAGCCATCCTTTGGCATATGTCGCACCTAACCCCCGACACTGGGAATGATGCAGCCCTGAGGGCGTTCCCAGCTGGAAATGAAACTTGAAAGATGTCACCTGATAGTGTTGACGACGAATGGGTGTTGGTGTAGCAGACTCGGTGGGCTGTGGGGCCGATCCTCCACGAGCCCCAGGCCCGGGGCCTCGGGAGGCTCAGGCGGCTGGTGGCTCCTCGCGGACCATCTCCATATCCGCCGGGGCTGCTGGCGCGACCTCTTGAGCCTCTGGATGGCCCTCATGGGGGCGCAGTGCCTTGCAACCGCGTTGGCAAGCCATAAGGCATCTGACGTGGCGTGGGCGGACCCCTTGGCGCCCCACTTGCAGGGCAGGCGCTCTGAAGCGGCTCGGTTAAGCCTGGTATGTCGATGCAAGCGCGCAGCCCACCATCCTCGCTGGATGGGGGGCCACAGTGAGTAGCGGCGGCTGCCTCTCATGACTCTTGACTCCTGTAGCTCTGAATGGCCTTGTTGGCGAACTCACGAGGGTTGGCCCCCTTGCCTTGCTCCTTCTTGAGAAGCGTGCTTGGCTCGCCTCCAAGTGGTGATCAAGCGCCTCCCTCGTGACCTTGGCGGTCGGCCCTCGGGGAGAGCCCGAGCCACTGAGGAGGGCCGCAGGCGCGCCTCCTATTCGATGGAAGGAGGTTCCCCTTGGGCGGCGCGCGCCACTGAGGGGCTGCCTCTGAGGCAGGGCTGGGCGATGTATTCTTCTTCTTGGGGCGGCCTCGGGAAGCCTCCTACTTCCCGATCCGGGTCTTCGGTGATGCGGCATGAAAACTTGTTCTAGGGAGCACTGCTGCGTCTCTCTCTTTGCGGGGCACCGTGATGACCCCGCCACTTCACGGCATCTTGAGGACATTATGGCCGTGATGGAGTTCGACCATGAACTTGGCGGCGCTAGGTACAGGGATGGCATTGTATGGCGGCGAATGTGGCGGCGTCGAAGTCGATGAGCTTCGGTCTTGATGGTTGTCGCGTGCCCGAAGGTGGCGAGGCGGACCTGCCCAATCGGGACCGTGGAGCCGTGGGTGACTCGGAGAAAGGCTTGGTTGGCTGAAGCTGATTGTAGGGCACTTGGAGATTGTTGAGCGTTTCCACGGACGGGGCGTTGAGCGTGCCCGCCATCGATGAGGGTCTGGTGACTATGCGTTCGCGATGATTGGGGAACAAAGCATTGGGAGGACTCCGGCTGTGGCCGCGCACTGGAGCTGATCCGCTAAGCTGAACGTGATGGTGCACGCCGACCACCTGAGAGGGCGCGTAGCCTCGAGCTTGTGGAGTACTACATTTACTTCGCGGGTGAACTGCTTGAAGATGCGTTGATAGGCTGGAGCTTGAGCTCCGCCCAAGATGCAGGCAATCGCACATGGTTCCTGGAAGCCCCAAGCCCCCTCGTCCTGATGATGGTCCTCATTTCTCCTTGGCTGCGGCGGTAGCGGAGGGAGGCCTGCGTTACCTTGTGGGCGATCCTCGCGAGGCTGATCCCTCCAGGCTCCCTCGCGAGGCGGGTCCTGCCAGCGATCCTCGCGAGGTTAGTCGCGCCACGCTTGGCGAGGGCCGCGGTCTTCCCAGCGTCCAGTGTTCCTTGCTCCTCCTCGGCCGTAGCCCCGGTCGCTGCGGTCGGGACGTTGGCCGACCCTTCCTTCATGCACGGCACGGAGCACTTGGCATTCATTGGTGTTGTGGGTGTGGTGGTCGTGGTACCGCGATGCCGGCAGCCTTGGAAGATTGGGCTGATCTCGCCCGCTTGGTGTCAGGTTACTGCATGAGCATGGCAGCCCCTTGCGCTTCCGTCCTTGGCCTTGGGCTTCTTCTCTTAGGTGCGGCGGGCGTCGAGGAGGAAGTCGCCCTTCTTCAGCCTGGCGCGCAGTGGCCAAGTTGAACAGCTCAGGAGGTGCATAGGTCTTCATGCATCGCCACTCCTCCTTCATCTTGGCGTCGCGCATGCCGTGGGGAAAGAGCTGAGATGATGGCCTCCTCGGTCACCTTGGGAATCTTGGTAGCGTTCTTTGAAGCGGGATGTACTCTGCGAGGTTTCCCACAGTTCTGCTTAATCTGGCGCATGTCGCTCACGGCGGGTGGCGGTCGCGAGTACCACAGAAGTTGGCGATGAAGTGGGTGCGCATCTCGTCCGAGGAGGAGATCGTGCACAGGGCGAGATTCGGGAGCTAGGTGCGGGCCCCATCCTTGGCGCCATGGGAAACTAGTTCGCCATGACCTTCTCGTCTCCGTTGGCAACCGATGCCCGGCTACGTGAAACTGGAGGAACTCTGCAAAGGTCGATGGTACCGTCGTAGCGAGGCGAGGTTAGGCTTGAACTTGCCGGGCCCGCAGACCTTGCCGCGGCTCGGTGGTGAAAGCGTGGCGGCTCTTTGTAGCCCAGGAGGCCTTGGGTGACGAAGAGCTTGGTCTGCGTGTCCCTATCGCGCCTTGTGGGGAGCAGCAGGGGTCTTGACGTCTTTGGAAGCGGGGCGTGGTCGACGAGCGGGCGAGGCGCTTCGGGCAGCTTCTTGCAGGCGAGGACTTCTTAGCAGCTCTGCTCTGGCAGCGCTGGCGCTGACGGGCGGATTCCGCCCGGGGCTCGCGCGCCTTGGGGCCAGGCGCCTTCTTGAGGAGGAGGCGGTGGCGCGCCGAGCTTCATTGCCAGCAGGCGGGAGCGCAGTCTGCGAGCGAAGGGCGGCGGGAGCCCAGTGGCCTTGGCGCGAGCTTCGGCGACTCGGTCAAGCCATTCTTCATAGACGTCGTTGGTTGGGCGGTAGCGCGGGAGCTCATCTGCCGTGATGAGCGCAGCTCGAGCCTCCATAGCCCACCTGGCGCGGGACAAAGAACTAGCTGGGGTGGCGAGGTGTAGCGGTCGGCCGTCTCGCCTCATGGATGGATCTTTGGGGCGATGCTTGCTGCTTTCGTTCCCCGGGGGTGGCGGCGTTGGCGGCAGGTGACGAGAGCAGCAGGCGCCCGCCGAAGGGCCGTCTGGCGGCAGGAAGCGGGTGGCTCGGCGCGCCTTGAGCCCGGCAGCGTCGAACATGGATCTGACGGTCGGAGAAAAAGCTGAAGCGACGGAAGGCAGTCAGGCGCACCCTACAGCGCCAAATGTTGGATTCGGGTTCAGCCAGACCCTTGAGGTTCGAACACTTTGGGGTGCGCCGGAGATTTCGCCCTCTACCTACTGTTCCTCGCCCGCTCGCTGAGATCTAAAACTACGAAAGGGATAGCACAAGAGACCACGAGTTTATCTGGTTCAGCCACCATTGTGGTGTAATACCCTACTCGATGTGTGGTGTGGTGGGTTGCCTCTTGGGCTGATGATGAACAATACAAGGAAGAACAGCCTCGCGAGTGCATTCTTGGCTGGGGACGATGAGCGGCTAGGAGGAGTTCGGCCGCCCTTCTCTCTCTCTCTCCCTCTCTCTCTCTCTCTCTCTCTTGCTTGATTCAGGTCCGTCTAGATGCCTCTACCAGGGGTGGCTAGTCCTATTTATAGGCAAAGGCCTGGGCCACTTCCCAAATATTGAGCGGGAAGGGCGCCAACAATTAGCCATTTGAAGGGGCAATGGGTACACTTATCTGACTAAAGTTGGTCCTCGCTTTGTCAAAGGCTCTGCTTGGTGGCGCCTACTTGGGCTCCTGAATGACTTCCTCCCTGCCGTTAGGCTGGTCTTGGTCTTGTTGCACGAAATGGATGCCTTTGCTTGATGCCCTACGCTGCGCTTACTCCTTTTGCACCCAAGAGGAAAGGAGGACCTTTACTTGCGGGCTAGCGCCCGGCGCCCTTGGTGCGTCATGGCTTGCGTCATGGGCACCTCGCGAGGTGCCCGCCTGTAATCTGTCCGCCTCCTCGTGAGCTAGCTTTGATGAGGCCGTGCTGAGAAGCTCCTTGTCGTCCGCCCGTGAGGCTTGGCCCCTCGCGAGGTCTTGAGCTTGTGTTGATGAAGATGGGCGTCTTTGGGCCCCCTTTGAAACCACGCGCGGGCCGCAGACGAGCAAGTCAGGGACCCCGTTCCCGAGCGCCCGGCGAGCAGGCCGACCACCGGAAGTGATGCCTTCCCACGGTTCATCGCCTGGTCCTAGAAGCAACCCTTGCAGCGGAGGCGGGCAGCCCATTTCTCGAGTCTTGATAGATGGCGGCGGCGACATCAATATCCTATACCATGACACAATGGAGAGTTGGGAATCAAGCGAAGCAGCTCATCCCGGTCGGATTTGTATTCCATGGCATAGTCCACAGCCTCACTGCTCACCAATCGGAAGGACCAGTTGATGTCTGTTTGGGGACAAGAATCATTTCCGCCGAGAGCCAGTCTGGTTTGAAGTGGTGGACCTCGAAAGCCCCTACAATGCACTGCTTGCCCGACCAGCTCTGGCCAAGTTCATGACAGTCCCCCACTATGCCTACCTCAAGATGAAGATGCCGAGTACGAAGGGGATCCTGACAAGTCGAATACTACAAGAAGTCGGTCGCTTGCACCACAGATAGCAGCCGGCTGGCCGAGTCCCTCGTAATCGCAGTCGAGAAGCGGCTCCTTGACCGGGTGGTGGCGTTGGCAGGCAAGAAGCCGAAAATGTCACCCATCCCCCAGGAGTTGGAGGTTGAGGGCTCATTCAAGCCGGCCAAGGAAACAAAGAAGATACCCCTGGACCCGGAACATCCGGAGAGGAACGCTGCCGTAGGCACAGGCCTTGACAACAAATAGGAAAGCGAGCTCGTCGATTTCCTCCATGAGAATCAGGACATCTTTGCATGGTCTCCCAAAGACATGCCGGGTGTTCCGATGGATTTCGCCAAGCACAAGCTACATGTACGACCTGACGCCAAGCCGGTCAGGAAGCCCTTGCACCGCCTATCGGAAGAGAAGAGGAGAGTTGTCGGAGAAGAGATAGCCCGGCTTCTAGCAGCCGGATTCATTATGGAAGTGTTCTTTCAAGAGTGGCTGGCCAACCCGGTCCTAGTGTTGAAGAAAAACAAGCAGTGGCATATGTGTATAGACTACACCAGCCTCAACAAAGCCTGCCCCAAAGACCCCTTTGTTGTGCCAAGGATTGATCAAGTGATAGACTCCACAGCCGGATGCGAGTTGTTAAGTTTTTTGGATGCATACTTAGGGTATCACCAGATAAAGCTGAACCCGGCCGACAGGCTCAAGACCGCCTTCATCACGCCATTCCAAGCCTTCTGCTACCTGACCATGACGTTCGTCTTGAGAAACACCGGTGCCACGTTTCAGCGTTGCATGCAGAAGTGTCTCCTCAAGCAACTCGGCAGGAATGCCCATGTCTATGTGGATGATGTGGTGGTGAAGACGGAGAAGCGTGACATGCTGTTAGAAGACCTCAAGGAGACTTTTGAGAATTTGCGCCGATTCCAGATCAAGCTCAACCCGGAGAAATGTGTCTTTGGAGTACCAGCCGGCCAGCTCCTTGGCTTTCTGGTCTCAGAGTGCGGCATAGAGTGCAACCCGGTGAAGATCTAGGCCATTGAGAAGATGGAGGTGCCCACCCGATTGTTGGACGTGCAGAAGTTCACCGGCTGCCTGGCAGCAATCAGCCCTTTCATCAGTCGGCTGGGTGAGAACGCTCTCCCTCTGTACCAACTCATGAAGAAGACCACTTTTTTCGAGTGGAACGACAAGGCGGACGAAGCTTTCTCCTAGCTCAAGAAGATGTTGGCGACCCCGCCTATCCTGGCAGCTCCGACTGAGAAGGAGCGCATGCTCCTCTACAATGCTGCCACCAGTCGGGTTGTCAGTACAGTCATTGTGGTAGAACGCAAGGAGGAGGGCAGGGCATTGCCGGTCTAGAGACCAGTATATTACTTGAGTGAAGTATTGTCCGCCTCCAAGCAAAACTACTGTAACGCCCCGGATTCGTTGCGCCAGGTGTCTGCCAGTTATTCGCCGTCGTTGCCATGTCTTTTGCTTGCGTGTTGCACTTTGCCATGTCATCATCTGCATTTCATCTTCATGTTTTTTAAAACTTGCATCCGTTCGGGTCCTCCCGGTTATCTCCGTTGTCCGTTCGGAGTTCAGACCACACTCGCACGCGCCCGCGGCACCTCCGAAATATTATTTTATAAGTGGCATAAAAATGTTCTCGGAACGGGTTGCAACTTGTCGTGCGGCTTTATTATAGTGTAGACAGAGCGCATGCCAAGTTTCATCGCATTCGGAGTCCATTTGATAGTCCCTCCTCAATTTCCGCGCCGGCCAAACCACCTACGCCACATGGCCGCGCCGCAGCCACGCCCCTTCAACCACTCCCCGCGTGCCACCTCACCCTCCAGCGCCGCCGCAGCCACCCAGGCGCCGCCACCAGTTCCCTCCCGTGCCCTCCAGCGCGCCATCCCGCCACAGCGTGGCCAAGCCGGGCGCAGCCACCAGGCCCATCCGAGGCGACCAGCGCCCGAGCCGGCCGAAGCCTCCCGCTTCGATCCAGTTTGGGATTAGGGAGCACCGCCATCCTCCAGCGCCTCGACCTCGCCGCCGGAGGCCGCCGTCCTCGCCCCGTTGCCTCGCCGGATCTCCGCCCCCCGTCCTCCGCCGCCAGGTCGCGCCGCCCCGCCCCGCCTCCTTCCTCTTCTCTCTCTCTCAGATCCCTCTCTCTCTCTCCAGGTTCCACCGCCGCCGCCCTGGAGGCTTCGCCGACCCCGCCCCCACCGGATCCGGCAAGAAGCCGGTCGGATCTGCTCATTTTTTTCCCACGCCGGGTCTATCCCGGCCTGCCTGCCGACCGCCGCCGCCGCCGCCCCACTACCATGGCCGCCTCCCTCCTGCGTTCTCGTGCGATGCGCCGAGGAGGAGGAAGACGACCAGCGCCTCTCGTGGGCCTCTGGGCCCGCGGTCAGCCAACGCCCCCCCGCCTGCCTCACCTCCTGTGCAAATGGGCGAGCCCATTGGTGAATACCCCTATTCCCTTTCGGTTACAACGTTAGCTATCTGACGTGCGTTCTGTTTTTTTTTTTCAAAAACTGCTAAGTCCCAAAATTATTGACATTATCATGCCATGTTCACCATGCTATATCTCTGCATCCGTAGCTCCGTTTCGCGCGTGTAATATGTCAAATTGTTCGTCTCAACGAGTACTTCATTTCATTCCATTGTATCATTTTCATTTGAGCTCATCTTGTTGCCCGAAATGCTGTTGGAAGAGTGCATGTTGATGTTAGTCTGCTGGGACTATTATAACTTGCTCATTTATCATTTTTGCCATGTTTGATGTGTGCATCCTATGAGGTTGAGCTCTACATGTGTTTTTATCTATGCCATGCCATTTTTCCAGTGGTGCCAACCATGTATTTGTGTGACTTGTGTAGTGAGTGCATCAAGCTTATTAAGTGGGGTACTTGCTGTTGCTGTTTTGCTAGGCAGATTCTGTTATATTTTGTTGCTATGTAAACATGCTTGTACTAATCATTCTATGCATAATCCGGAGATGTTCTATAAACATGTTTTGATCTAAATGTCTTGCTCTATCCATTCATGCCCCTGGTTGCATTTATAGACTACTATAGCATGTTGAAATCTTGCTCCAAAGTTGCTAAATAATGTTGTTGTCAACCTGTTAACATGAAGTTCAGTTTTGGCCATGTGCTTTTATAGTGATCCATGTACCCTATGAACTTGATCTTGCCATGCTTAACTTCACAAACATGTCTTCTTACTGTTGGTTGCCTTGCCATGCCATGTATTGCTCTGTGGTGAGTGGTTCAAGCTCACGAACATGCCTACTTATTGTTGTTCCTGCCATGTATGAATCTGTAATATAACTTGCCATGTTTACATGGGTGCCATCATATTTTCTGATCCTTTTTGGCTCATGGTCAGTAAGGGACTTTTGATCTATGAAATTAGTAGATTCATGCCATGCCTTTGTTTGCCATGATATGTTCCTGTAACATGTTGTTTGCTTGCTCTAAACATTGCAACCTGATGTTATTTCTGCTAAAGTCTGAAACTGTTATTATTTGCAATCTTTCCATGTGTGTTTGAGCATGTCCTACTGATTTCTGGAGATAGCTCAGTGTTCATGTTTTGTCATGCTTTACCTGTACTTCATGCCCATGCCCTTTGTTATTATGTTGGGGTGCTGTAGCATGTTGTTTTGATGCTTGCAATATGCCTAGTTGCTGTTTGGACAGATTGTTGCTATGACTTGTATAGTGTATGTGTTGAACCGTTGCTCCGTTTTGAGTGTGCTCTATATGAAACTTGCTTGATTTTGCATGTAGCTTCATATTATCGTGTTGCATCCTTGTTTTGAGGTGTTTGCTTGATGTTTGTATGCATTTTGCATCAATGCCATGCTTAACTTGTTTTGCTCATATCTTCTAGGCCGTAGCTCCGAATCTAATGAACTTTATATGTAACTTGACTAGAATTTCGTGTAGATCATCTTGGTGATCTTTAACTTGCTGTTTAACAACTTGAACACAATGTTTATTCAGATATGGACCAATTTCGAAATTTGCATATGAGGACTTACCGGAATTGTTATATGTTGTTCCCGGCCTCATTTAAACTTGCCTTGATGTGTTGTTCTTGTTTGCATATTCTCTTGCCATGAGTAGCTTCATGTAGCTTTGTCATGTATCATGCTTGTTTGTGCATCATGCCTTGTTCTTGTGTGGTGTTTTTACCATGTTGTGTGCTTCTTCTCGATAGTTCCCGTTTTGTTGCGATCGTGAGGATTCGTTCGTCTACGCTTGGTTCGTCTTCGTGGCTTCATCTTCTTCATGGACTCGTTCTTCTTCCTTGCGGGATTTCAGGCAAGATGACCGTCACCTTGGATCTCACTACTATCATTGCTATGCTAGTTGCTTCGTTCTATCGCTATGCTGCGTTACCTATCATTTGCTCTTCAAGCCTCCCCAAATATGCCATGAACCTCTAACCTTTGACACCATTCCTAGCAAACCGTTGCTTGGCTATGTTACCGCTTTTGCTCAGCCCCTCTTATAGCGTTGCTAGCTGCAGGTGAAGTTGAAGATTTCTTCATGGTGGACAGGGTTATGTTGGGATATCACAATATCTCTTATATTATTAATGCATCTATATACTTGGTAAAGGATGGAAGGCTCGGCCTTATGCACGTGTTTTGTTCCTCTTGCCACCCTAGTTTCCGTCATACCGGTGTTATGTTCCCGGATTTTGCGTTCCTACGCGGTCGGGTGATTTATGGGACCCCCTGACGGTTCGCTTTGAATAAAACTTGTCCAAAAAGGCCCAACCTTGGTTTTACCATTTGCCTCACCACCACCTATACCCTTCCCTTGGGCGGCCAACCCAAGGGTCATCTTTATTTTAACCCCGGGCGGTGCTTGTCTAAGTGTTGGTCCAGAACTAGAATCCTTTAGGCGCCCCTCGGAAACTTGAGTCTGGTTTTAGTTATGCAGTGCTCATCCGGTGTTGCCACGAGCGAGATATGTGCAGCTCCTATCGGGATTGTCGGCGCATCGGGCGGCTTTGCTGGTCTTGTTTTACCATTGTCGAAATGTCTTGTAAACCGGATTCGAGGCCGATCGGGTCTTCTGGGAGAAGGTCTATTCCTTCGTTGATCGCGAGAGCTTGTCATGGGCTAAGTTGGGACACCCTGCGGGGTATAAACTTTTGAGAGCCGTGCCTGCGGTTATGTGGCAGATGGGAATTTGTTAATGTCGGTTGTAGATAACTTGACACGGATCCGAATTAAAACGCATCAACCGCGTGTGTAGCCGTGATGGTCTCTTCTCGGCGGAGTCCGGGAAGTGAACACAGTTTCTGGGTTATGTTTGACGTAAGTAGGAGTTCAGGATCACCTCTTGCTCATTGCTAGCTTCACGACCGTTCCTTTGTTTCTCTTCTCGCTCTCTTTTGCGTATGTTAGCCACCATACTTGCTTAGCCGCTGCTGCAACCTCACCACTTTACCCCTTCCTTTCCCATTAAGCTTTGCTAGTCTTGATACCCATGGTAATGGGATTCTTTGAGTCCTCGTGGCTCCTGATTACTACAACAATAGTTGCGGTACAGGTTTATGCGATGATCATGACGCGAGAGCGATGCTTGCTTGCGTTGAGTTCTTATTCTGCTTCTTCTTCGATCAGGGGATAGGTTCCAGGTCGGCAGCCTGGACTAGCAGGGTGGATGTCGTTTGAGTTTCTATTTATGTTTCATCCGTAGTCGAATGTTGTTCTTGTATGTTGTATTGTTGTATTCACGTGACATTGTATGTATTGGATGTATCCCCATCTATTATGTAATGTTGATGTAATGATATCCACCTTGCAAAAGCGTTTCAATATCTGGGTCTATCCTTGGTGGGACCTTGAGTTCCTTTTGGATAGGGTTGGCGTGTTAGGCGTCTGAAGTTAGTATCGAGCCTCGACCGACCTTAGGAGCCCCCTTGATTGATCGTGTAGTTTGGTCGTTGTCGAGTCTAGAAGAAAACTGATTTATGAGTCTAGTTATATCGGAGAGTAGGAATTCTTTTTACTCCTCAGCCCCTTCGCCGCTCTGGTGAGGAATCTTGACGTAGGTGTTTTGAACTACTCCTCTTCCCCTTCAAATTTTTCTTTAGGTTCGCGTGGTTAGTTTTCGTTTGTTGTCCATCCTCTTTTGTCCGACGCATTCCTCGTCAAGCTGATTCAAACCTCTTTGTCTTTGGGAGATCAATCCTCGGCTCTTTTCGATCGATGTTGTTTCCCTGTCCGAAGTTGTCCTTGTTTTTCCCACCCGTCCTCCCTTTTTTTCTCCTCGGAACCGGAGTCCGTAATTGAGTATCCTTCCTACTCGTGCAAAGTCTTTGCTTTCTTTCCTCAATGATTTCAACCGGTGTTTTCTCTTCAAGATATTCGTCGGTTCCCCTTCAAAGTTGCCTTTGTTTTTCCCGCCCTCCCACCCTTTTTCTTCCCGGAGTCTGACTCTCTCTCGACCATCTATTTCATTCGCTCGGAGCCTCTTCAGTCTTCCCTCAATTATCTCAACCGGTGATTTCTCGTCTCGTTTGTCATTCTTCATCTCTTTTCTGTCCGGTGGACTTAATTCAAGTTTTTTGGTAGTGACTATTTAGTTTCCTCGAATCAAGTGGTTTCCCTGCTCGTTCGCCTCTCGCCAGTTTATCCTTCCGGAGTGCTCAAGAAATCTCAGGAGATTCGTCTGTGTTCGAATTAATTCGAGGTTGTCACCTCATTCAAATATTTCAATTGTTCCGGTGCATCATCTATCTGTTCAACAATCCTTTCCAACGGTGTTATCTGTTCAGTGGGCCCTAACCCACAGGTCTTTTCCCAGGATCTTACCTGACTCTTCTAATTCTCCCGGAGTTATTCTCAAATTCCTTCAAAGTGTGACGTAAGAATGGATCCCATCAGTCACTTTCCTTCTCCAAGATCTCTTTCAAATCATTTCATTGTTGGCTCAACCTCTTCGCTTTTCGTTCCCCCAGAGTGCCTCGGTAATTTTGGTGATGTTTCTCGTCATCATTTGAAGACCGAAGAAGAAGATTTCTCTTAAATCTTGTCCGTTCTCCCGGAGATTCACGGTGCTAGCTCAATGTTATCCTATCAAATTGTTGCAAGTCATGCAAATTCTTTTCATCCATCCGGAGTATTTCAGGAGTTGATTTCTATTTCTTTTCACCGGAGGCCATCATTCCAGTTATCATTCTCTATTTATCCCGGTGCTTCGTTCAAGTGTTCTTTAATCAGCTCATGATCTCTTTGTTCTTTTGCATCTAAATTCCCTCTAGCTTATTTGTTCTTCTAATTCTTCCCGGTGATTCATTTCTCTTTCATCAGTCATTTTCGAGTTCTTACGGTGGTTCATTCAATATTCTTTTTCTTTGATTATCATTTCAATTCATTCGTTCTTTACAATCCTACCGGCGGTTCATGAAGACCTTCTCAAGTTTGCGTTATGTCACTTCTTAATCCTTTTTTCAAGAAGAATAAGTAGTATGCAAAATCCATTGCTTGTCATCAATTTAATTTGATGAAGGATAAGCATACAATAAATCTTATTCTTATTTCCTCCAAGTGATTAATCCCTTCCTTCGGAGTTTGTTCTTGATGAATAAATTCTAGTTTCAAGTGTTTTCATCTTTTCTCTTCCGGAGTTCAAATTTCCTCGACCATCTCGTTGGAACCTCCATCTAAATCACCGCAAGGCTCATCTTATTCTTTCATCCTTCATTTCTATCTCATCATACTTTTGTCACCGGAGTTCTTTATGGTGGTTCTTCATGATTTAATTCATTCCTCAAGTGTTCATCAAGATTCTTCTCGAAGGAATTCAAGTATCTTTCCTTTTTGCTTTTTGAAGTGCAATTAATTCTCCGTATTCTTTTGAAGTGGAGTTTTGCATTTCTTCGTTCCTCTCAGCTATCCAATCATTTTCCGCTTGTGGTCGGCGATCACCTCATAATTTTGAGATGTTATCCATAAGTCCACAACAAGCTTATTCTTTCGTTGTTGATTTTCTCAACAACTCCATTCAATCCTCCATTCTAAGTTCTTTTCTTCCATTCTTTCAATCCTTCCGGAGGCATTGCGTTGCTTATGTCGTCAAGTGCCATCCCATCTTGTGAAGTTCATGTTCTATTCTTTCCATGTTCAGTCAGAGTGCTGCCTAAATCCTTTCACACTTATTCATTTCTTTTCTCATTCTAACCACTCCGGTTAGAACGAGTGGTTTCATAGTCTATCAGATTCCGTGAGCTTTCGATTCTCGCCATTCTCGTCGTTCCTCTCGTCTTCTCGAGTGCTCTCGATTCTTTGCTTCTTCTCGTGAGTTCTTGTTTCACCTCATCCCTTTTTCCCTTCCGTCTCGGTCCTAAGATCTCGGGACGAGATCTCTTGTTAGTGGAGGAGTGTTGTAACACCCCGGATTCGTTGCGCCAGGTGTCTGCCAGTTATTCGCCGTCGTTGCCATGTCTTTTGCTTGCGTGTTGCACTTTGCCATGTCATCATCTGCATTTCATCTTCATGTTTTTCAGAACTTGCATCCGTCCGGGTCCTCCCGGTTCTCTCCATTGTCCGTTCGGAGTTCAGACCACACTCGCACTCGCCTGCGGCACCTCCGAAATATTATTTTATAAGTGGCATAAAAATATTCTCGGAATGGGTTGCAACTTGTCGTGCGGTCTTATTATAGTGTAGACAGAGTGCTTGCCAAGTTTCATCGCATTCGGAGTCCATTTGATAGCCCAACCGTTTAATATAGCGGTACCGTTGCCGGTACCTTCGTCGGATGTTTCGGTCTTTGAAACTGCCGCCGGGCCTCTCTCTCTCTTCTCTCCACTTAGCCCAACCTCTCTTCACAGCCCACCTAGGCCTGTCAACCCCCCCTCGATCGGATCAGGCCGGATTACGATCGGAGGCTCCAAACGCAACTCAAAACCCCTCTAACCCTAGCCCCCTGCTATATATGGACCTCCTAGTCCATTTTGGGCAGCCCCTAGCCCCCCACCTACCTCTAGCCCTCTCCCTCCTCAATTTCCGCGTCGGCCAAGCCACCTTCGCCACTTGGCCGCGCCACCGCCACGCCCCTTCAACCACTCCCCGCGTGCCACCTAACCCTCCAAAGGTTGCCCAGACAACCCAGGCGCCGCCACTGTTCCCTCCGTGCCCTCCAGCGCGCCATCCCTTGTGGCCCGCCAAGCTCAGGCGCAGCCACCAGGCCCATCCGAGGCCCGACAGCGCCCGAGCCGCCCGAAGCCTCCCGCTCGATCCAGTTTGGTCTCGGGGGAGCGACGCCGTCCTCCAGCGCCTCGACCTCGCCGCCGGAGGCCGCCGTCCTCGCCCTGTTGCCTCGTCGGATCTCCGCCCCCCGTCCTCCGCCGCCAGGTCGCGCCGCCCCGCCCCGCCTCCTTCCTCTTCTTCTCTCTCTCTCAGATCCCTCTCTCTCTCTCTCCAGGCTCCGCTGCCGCCGCCTTGGAGGCTTCGCCGACCCCGCCCCCACCGGATCCAGCAAGAAGCCGGCCGGATCCGCTCATTTTTCCCCGCGTCGGTTCCCTCCTGGCCTCCCTGCCGACCGGCGCCGCCGCCGCCCCGCTGCCATGGCCGCCTCCCTCCTGCGTTCTCGTGCAGTCGCACGAGGAGGAGGACGACCGAGCGCCTCTACGTGGGCCTCCTGGGCCACGGTCCAGCCCGACTCCCCCACCGGCCTGCCTCACCTCCTGTGCAAATGGGCCGAGCCCATTGGTGAGATACCCTCCTATTCCCCGCTCAGTGCGACGTTTAGCTATACGACGCGCGTTCTGTTTTTTTTCAAAAACTGCTAAGTCCTAAAATTATTGACATTATCATGCCATGTTCATCATGCTGTATCTCTACATCCGTAGCTTCGTTTCGCGCGTGTAGTATGTCAAATTGTTCGTCTCAACGAGTACTTCATTTCATTCCATTCCATCATTTTCATTTGAGCTCATCTTGTTGCCCGAAATGCTGTTGGAAGAGTGCATGTTGATGTTAGTCTGCTGGGACTGTTATAACTTGCTCATTTATCATTTTTGCCATGTTTGATGTGTGCATCCTATGAGGTTGAGCTCTACATGTGTTTTTATCTATGCCATGCCATCTTTCCAGTGGTGCCAACCATGTATTTTTGTGACTTGTGTAGTGAGTGCATCAAGCTTATTAAGTGGGGTACATGCTGTTGCTGTTTTGCTAGGTAGATTCTGTTATATTTTGTTGCTATGTAAACATGCTTCTACTAATCATTCTATGCATAATCTGGAGATGTTCTATAAACATGTTTTGATCTACATGTCTTGATCTATCCATTCATGCCCCTGGTTGCATTTATAGACTACAGTAGCATGTTGTAATCTTGCTCCAAATTTGCTAAATAATGTTGCTATCAACCTGTTAACATGAAGTTCAGTTTTGGCCATGTGCTTTTCTAGTGATCCATGTACCCTATAAACTTGATCTTGCCATGCTTAACTTCACAAACATGTCTTCTTACTGTTGGTTGCCTTGCCATGCCATGTATTGCTCTGTGGTGAGTGGTTCAAGCTCACGAACATGCCTACTTATTGTTGTTCCTGCCATGTATGAATCTGTAATATAACTTGCCATGTTTACATGGGTGACATCATATTTTCTGATCCTTTTTGGCTCATGGTCAGTAAGGGACTTTTGATCTATGCAATTAGTAGATTCATGCCATGCCTTTGTTTGCCATGATATGTTCCTGTAACATGTTGTTTGCTTGCTCTAAACATTGCAACTTTGATGTTATTTACGCTAAAGTCTGGCTGTTATTATTTGCAATCTTTCCATGTGTGTTTGAGCATGTCCTAGTGATTTCTGGAGATAGCTCAGTGTTCATGTTTTGTCATGCTTTACCTGTACTTCATGCCCATGCCCTTTTTTATTATGTTGGGGTGCTGTAGCATGTTGTTTTGATGCTTGCAATATGCCTAGTTGCTATTTTGGACAGATTGTTGCTATGACTTGTATAGAGTGTATGTGTTGAATCGTTGCTCTGTTTTGAGTGTGCTGTATATGAAACTTGCTTGATTTTGCATGTAGCTTCATATTATCGTGTTGCATCCTTGTTTTGAGGTGTTTGCTTGATGTTTGTATGCATTTTGCATCAATGCCATGCTTAACTTGTTTTGCTCATATCTTCTAGGCCGTAGCTCCGAATCTAATGAACTTTATATGTAACTTGACTAGAATTTCGTGTAGATAATCTTGGTGATCTTTAACTTGCTGTTTAACAACTTGAACATAATGTTTATTCAGATCTGGACCAATTTCGAAATTTGCATATGAGGACTTACCGGAATTGTTATATGTTGTTCCCGGCCTCATCTAAACTTGCTTTGATGTGTTGTTCTTGTTTGCATCTTCTCTTGCCATGAGTAGCTTCATGTAGCTTTGTCATGCATCATGCTTGTTTGTGCATCATGCCTTGTTCTTGTGTGGTGTTTTTACCATGTTGTGTGCTTCTTCTCGATAGTTCCCGTTTCGTTGCGATCGTGAGGATTCGTTCGTCTACGCTTGGTTCGTCTTCGTGGCTTCATCTTCTTCATGGACTCGTTCTTCTTCCTTGCGGGATTTCAGGCAAGATGATCGTCACCTTGGATCTCACTACTATCATTGCTATGCTAGTTGCTTCGTTCTATCGCTATGCTGCGTTACGTATCATTTGCTCTTCAAGCCTCCACAAATTTGCCATGAACCTCTAACCTTTGACACCATTCCTAGCAAACCGTTGCTTGGCTATGTTACCGCTTTTGCTCAGCCCCTCTTATAGTGTTCCTAGCTGCAGGTGAAGTTGAAGATTTCTTCATGGTGGACAGGGTTATGTTGGGATATCACAATATCTCTTATATTATTAATGCATCTATATACTTGGTAAAGGGTGGAAGGCTCGGCCTTATGCATGGTGTTTTGTTCCACTCTTGCCGCCCTAGTTTCCGTCATACCGGTGTTATGTTCCTGGATTTTGCGTTCCTAACGTGGTCGGGTGATTTATGGGACCCCCCTGACAGTTCGCTTTGAATAAAACTTGTCCAGCAAGGCCCAACCTTGGTTTTACCATTTGCCTCACCACCGCCTATACCCTTCCCTTGGGTCGGCCAACCCAAGGGTCATCTTCATTTTAGCCCCCCCCCCCGGGCTAGTGCTTATCTAAGTGCTGGTCCGAACTAGAGTCCTTTGCAGCGCCCCCTCAGGGAAACTTGAGGTCTGGTTTTAGTTGTACGGAGTGCTCATCCGGTGTTGCCCTGAGAACGAGATATGTGCAACTCCTATCGGGATTGTCAGCGCATCAGGCGGCTTTGCTGGTCTTGTTTTACCATTGTCGAAATGTCTTGTAAACCGGATTCGAGACTGATCGGGTCTTCCTAGGAGAAGGTCTATTCCTTCGTTGATCGCGAGAGCTTGTCATGGGCTAAGTTGGGACACCCTGCAGGTACAAACTTTTGAGAGCCGTGCCCACGGTTATGTGGCAGATGGGAATTTGTTAATGTCCGGTTGTAGATAACTTGACACGAGATCTGAATTAAAACGCATCAACCGCGTGTGTAGCCGTGATGGTCTCTTCTCGGCGGAGTCTGGGAAGTGAACACGGTTTCTGGGTTATGTTTGACGTAAGTAGGAGTTCAGGATCACCTCTTGATCATTGCTAGCTTCACGACCGTTCCTTTGTTTCTCTTCTCGCTCTCTTTTGCGTATGTTAGCCACCATACTTGCTTAGCCGCTGCTGCAACATCACCACTTTACCCTTTCCTTTCCCATTAAGCTTTGCTAGTATTGATACCCATGGTAATGGGATTGCTGAGTCCTCGTGGCTCACAGATTACTACAACAACGATTCTGGTACAGGTTTATCACGATGATCATGGCGAGAGCGATGCTTGCTTGCGTTGAGTTCTTATTCTACTTCTTCTTCGATCAGGGGATAGGTTCCAGGTCGGCAGCCTGGGCTAGCAGGGTGGATGTCGTTTGAGTTTCTGTTTATGTTTCATCCGTAGTTGGATGTTGTTCTTGTATGTTGTATTGTTGTATTCATGTGACATTGTATGTATTGGATGTATCCCCATCTATTATGTAATGTTGATGTAATGATATCCACCTTGCAAAAGCGTTTCAATATGCGGGTCTATCCTTGGTGGGACCTTTGAGTTCCTTTTGGATAGGGTCGCATATTGGGCGTGACAACTACCCGCATTATCAAAAGATGTGCTATGGCATACACTTTGCCGCCAAGAAGTTGAAGCCCTTCTTTGAACATCACCCAATAACCGTTGTCTGCACGGCTTCGCTTGCAGAGATCTGGGAAGTCGGGATGCTTCTGTCCGAGTGGCCAAGTGGGCCATCGATTTGGCACCTTACACCATCTACTACCAGCCTCGCACCGCCATCAAGTCGGAAGTGTTGGCCGACTTGCTCATCGATTGGGCGGAGACCCAGTACTTACCACCAGCACTAGACTCTACCCATTGGCGGATGCATTTTGATGGATCGAAGATGCGCACTAGTCTGGGAGCCGGCATTGTCCTCACTTCTCCCAAGGGCGACAAGCTCAAATATGTGTTGCAAGTTCATTTTGCCGCCTCCAACAACGTAGCAGAATACGAGGCACTCATACACGGACTCCGGCTTGCCAAGGAACTCGGCATTCGCCGGATCCTGTGCTATGGTGACTCCGACTTGGTGGTCCAGCAGTCGTCAGGTGACTGGGACGCCAAAGATGCAAATATGGCAAGCTATCGCTTCCTTGTGCAGCAACTCAGCGGATACTTTGACGGGTGCGAGTTTATCCACGTGCCAAGAAACGACAATGAGCAAGCAGATGCTTTGGCACGGATTGGCTCCACCCAACAAGCAATACCAGCCGGCGTTGCCTTACGCCGCCTTCTCAAACCGTCCCCCGAATCAGATTCCATCTTTGTGCCGGCCCCTCCCGAAGCAGTCGGATCTGACTTGAGGATGCCAGAAGCCGGCCCGGGGACTTCAGCAGGCAGCGCAGGGACTATAGACGTCGCACCCGGCCCAACAATTCCAGAGCCCGGCCCGGGGACTGCAGCAGTCGGCCCGGGGACTTCTTCAAGACAGCAGACGAAAGCAATTGCCAACCTGCCACCTCCCGGCCCAACCACCCTCATACAAGTTGCAGTTGTGGCAGTGGAAGAAATAGCAGCACCATCCTGGGCTCAGCCAATCCTCAAATTTCTGGTGAACAAAAACCTGCCGACTGATGAGATCTCAGCGAGGCAACAGCAACGCGGCGGCGGATACACCATAGTCAGCAGAGAGTTGGTTCGTGCGATGTCACTAGTGTGTACCAAGGTCTTTATGCAGGAGCGGACCAGGGCTGAGCAATCCTCAGAGACATTCACCAGGGTGAATGCGGCCACAACGCAGCCTCAAGAGCCCTTGTCGCCAAAGCCTTTCGCCATGGTTTTTCTGGCCGACTGCTCTCGAAGAAGCCAAAGAGTTGGTCCAGAAATGCCAAGGGTGCTAAAGATTCTGCTCCAAGCCACATTTGCCAGCTTCTGCACTCAAGACTATCCCGATTGCTTGGCCATTTGCTGTTTGGAGTTTGGATAGAGTGGGGCTATTCAAGACAGCCCGTGGCAGCATGACTCATCTCCTTGTCACTGTGGACAAGTTCACCAAGTGGATAGAGGCCTGGCTAATCAAGAAACTGAATGGGCCGACTGCCGTGACCTTCATCGCCGACATCACCACTCAGTACAATATACCACATAGCATCATCACCGACAATGGCACAAACCTTGCCAAAGGAGCCTTGGCTCATTTCTGCGCGACACAGGGCATCCGACTGGACTTAGCGTCCGTTGCCCACCCACAGTCAAACGGCCAGGTTGAGCGAGCAAACGGCCTTATCTTGTCCGGCATCAAGCCCCGGCTGGTCGAGCCTCTTGAGCGTTCGGCTGACTGCTGGCTCGACGAGGTGCCGGCCGTCCTCTAGAGCCTGCGCACAACTCCAAACAAGTCGACCGGCTTCACGCCTTTCTTCCTCGTCTACGGTGCTGAAGCTGTCATCCCGACGGACATAGAGTTCGACTCCCCGCGAGTCACCATGTACACGGAGGCGGACGCCAAGGAGGCGCGAGAAGGCGGCGTCGACCTGCTGGAAGAGGGACGGCTGTTGGCACTCAACCGGTCCGCGATCTACCAGCAGGGTCTGCGCCGATACTACAACCGCAAGGTGAAGCCAAGATCCTTCCAAGAGGGAGACCTTGTGCTCTAGCTGATTCAGCGAACAGCCGGCCAGCACAAGCTCTCGGCGCCTTGGGAAGGCTCCTTCATCATCATCAAGGTGTTGGGCAACGACTCCTACTATCTGATCGACGCTCAGAAGCACAGAGCACACAAGAGAGACGATTCGGGCAAGGAGACGGAGAGGCTGTGGAATGCAAACCTCCTCCGAAGATTTTACAGTTGAAAAGCAGTATGTATCACGCTACCTTTTGTATCATGTACAAAGACTTCGGGTCCCCCGAGACAAACTCGGGGACTACCCTCCTTTATCTATGCGATAAGAATTATGCAACGAGTATGAATAGTTTTTTCCGCCTGCCACCGGGTTCGACCAATCGGCCCGAAGGCACGCCGCCTTCTGCTATATGCCGCCTCCTGTAGCCGGACAAGTAGTGTGCTGGCGCCAGACACTTCCCTTGCCAGAAGCCGCATCTTGCAGAGCAACTGTACGGCTTGCAGGGGTCCCAAACCGGCGCCTACACGAAAAACAGCTAAGGACAAAACGCATATAGCAAAGGCTGGCATCTCACCATTTTCGTCCGGCTGCCGAGCAGCCGGCCGGCCGGCTCCTACTTTCATTGCCTACACCACGAATGGCTAAGTACTAGCCCTCCCTCAAATGACTAAGTACTCAACCCAGCCGCAGTCCGCAGAGCGGCTACTTGGCTGGCAAGAGGATAGACAAGGGAGGGCGGCAAAGGAAAAAACCAAGGAGTAAAAGGCAAGGAAAGATAGAAGTCGGCAAAGCAAAGCATAAAGCTGTGATAGAGTATTTACATGGATAAAGGCCTTCTGGCCGGCATTCAAACAAAGTTTTGATATACACTCCGCGGGTGGAATTGTGCGAATTTAACCAAAGTGTTCGGAGTAGCAAGAAGAAAACAGATATAATCCTAAGGAGCAGCAGAAGACTCCGGCTGGGCGGCGCCGGTTGGCGCAGCAGAAGGCTTCGGCTGGGCGGTGTCGGATGGCATGGCAGAAGGATCTGGCTGGATGCTGGGGTCGGCTGCATCGCCTGGAGCGGCAGGTGGCTCAGTCTGAGCAAAAGAATCGCCAGTAGCAGGCGGGGCGGCGGAGGGCTGGAGGACGGAGTCGGTGGCATCCGTCGGAGGAACGGGTGGCCGTCTCCAGTAGCAGTCGGCACCTTGGTGCGTGGCTCGTTGCTTGAGGCCCGGTAAGGCTGGGGCTGACCGTCCGCCCCGACCTCTGGCAGGTCGACATCACTCTCCTCATCCTCCTCCTCCTCCACTTCCTCCTCCCCGTCTTCCCCTTTATCGCTGGAGTCACTCTTGCGGAGCTTCACCGCCTTCCTCGACCACCTCCGGAACGAAGATGCCAGTGTCGGTGAAGTCGGCGATCACCGCCGCCCTGTTGACAAGATCGGCCTCCACCGCCGCTAGCTCCCCCTGCGCTTCTAGCCGGAATGTGGCCAACTAGGCTAAGTCCAGCCCAGGATACCACGCCTTGGCAAACTCCAAGGCCCGGCGCGCTCCTACCCGGGCTGCGGAGCCCTTCCACACTTCCAGGCGGCCGACCGCCACCTCCAGCCAATCGGCAGTCCGACTTGGGGTGCGCGGGCTCGGCAAACCGGGCCAGAGGGCGGAGACCGCCTGAGCTCCGACGCACTGGAGACGGCGTAACATGCAATGAGCATGCCGAAGGCGGGCCTGAATGCTGAGGATCTATTCGCCAAGAGTCCGGGGAGCATCAGCGGCAATTTGCGCGCCTTCCGCCCTTCGCTCCTCGCGCTGGGCCTCGATCATCTGGATTGCGGCAACAGAGTGGCCCGGGAAGAAGTCTGTTCGGATGGAGGGAAAAAAGACCAAGGCTATAAGCAAGGGACCGGCCTGGATAAGGGCTGACAATTCAAAAGAAGAAATCAAGAGAATGAAGCTTACCATCGACCAAGTCTTCAATGCTGCTGAAGAAGGTCGTCATCTGGGCCTCCTTGTCATGCCAGGCGGAGCGCTCGATCTCAAACTCGGCGAGAAGGTCGGCTTCCTTCGTCTCCACCTTCAGCTGGGCCGCCTTGAGGGCCTCCGCCTGTTCGGCAAGCTGAGCGACCAGGAGGTCTCGCTCCTCGGCCAGCTTGCTGCACTCCGCTTCCTTGTCACGTAGAGCAGTGTTGGCCTCGCCCAGCTGCTGCTGCAAGGCGGCGTTGGCCTCTGCAAAGGGAGAAAGAAGAAAAAGAGCATCAGTCAAGCAGAAAGGACAAAGAAGAAAAACTGAGGAGATTCGGCCCAACTTCTCAGCAGTCGGCCGGAACCTCGGGGACTACAGCCCACGGGTGCGCCATCGCGCCCCCGCGGAGAAGGAGTAACTAACGAAGAAGGAAACACTGAGGAGATTCGGCATGACTGCTCAGCAGTCGGCCCGAACCTCGGGGACTACAGCCCGTGGGTGCGCCTTCGCGCGCCCGTAGAGAAGAAATAGTTAATGAAAAAAGAAACACTGAGGAGATTCGGACCGACTACTCAGCAGTCGGCCCGAACCTCGGGGACTATAGCTCGCGGGTGCACCAGCGCTCCCCCGCGAAGAAAGAAAGATAGAGCTTACTCCAGCTCTTGGTCAGATGGGTGGTCTGCGTCTCCAGCTCCGGGGCCCTGGAGTTGTAGGCAGTCGCGCGGAGATTGTGGTAGTCCTGCAAAAGGAACACCAGACGAAGTCAGCAGTCGACACTTGCAAAATAAAGTTCTGGCCCGCCTGCTCAGCAGCCGGCCCGGAACTTGGGGACTACACCCAGTGGGTGCACTTGCGCGCCTCCACGAGAGAAGCAAAAGGATCATCCAAAGAAGAAAGCCGAAGATAACTTACTCGGATGGTGGTTCGCGAGTCCAAAAAGGCCTTGTTGCAGCGCTTGAGGGCCTCGGCTTCTTCCTGGAGCTTGGCCTAGACGTCAAGGGATGCCTGGTTCAGGGCGCCCGTCCCGCCCCCGTGTATCCAACCTACGGGCGCAGTGCTGGTCGCCTCGGTGTCGAGGACCAATGAGCTCGCGGCGCCGACCTCCTGCGGCCGCGGTGCTGAGGCCGCCTTCTCAAGACGGCGGCGCGTAGGTGTGCGGACCGTAGGAATCAGGTCCATCACCACCGTGTCTGCGGCCGGTGGCATCGGCGGTGCAGTCGGCTGCTCGCCCTTCGTCCCGCTGGCTGGTGGCGGCGGCGGAGGCAGTGGCGGTGGCACAAAGACGTCCGGCATAGCCACGTCGCTGCCCTCCCGCTCCCGGATCGGGTGATCGTCGCCGGCTCCTCCGGTCATCGCCATGAACTCAGGCGGAGGAGGTGCCGTGTTCAGGGGCGCCACGAGCAGCGGCTCCTGGCAGCATGCGGCCTCCGTGAGCCGCTCCCTCTCTGTGGCTTGGGCTTCCGCCTGTGCCAGCGCTCTCTCAGCAAACGCGGCGGCCTTGTCTACCTGCTCCTTGGCCAGACAGTCGGCCTCTTCCTCGCGCGCCTCCCGCGTGTTCTGCTCTGTCACCTCCCAGAGGTCGGCGGCCGGGTCGATTCGCCGGCTGGTCGAGGAGGTCGCCGCCGACCTGAGGACCGAGGCGGCGCTCGACTTCTCGAGGGTTAGTGGGGCCCTGAAATAAGAAGACAAGTCAGAAGGCTCTCACACCAGATTGACAAGAGGACAGGAAACAAGGAAAAGATACTTACGCCGACACCATGACGGGCACCTTCGGCTGTCTCTGGTACTTGGCCACCTTGGTCGCGGCTTCTTTCCGCCTGGTCGCCGCAGACATGTTCTTGGGCTTCTTTGGGGCGCTGCCAAACAGGGCAGCGCCCTGCTTCCGCTTGCGCTTGCTGCCGCGGGCGGGCGGCCCAGAAGAGGGGCCGGCGCCGGTGTTATTAGAGCTCTGGGTGGGGCGCGGTTCGTCTTCATCGTCGTCGTCATCGGGCCAAGTCCCCATGCCGCCGCCCTCCTCGGAGCCGCCTGCTCCAGTGCTGTCGTCCGCTCTTCCGCCGCCACCTGTTGCGTGGTCCGCCAGGGCGGCCGTCCCCAAGTCAGGGTCATCCAGGTCGCTCACCGCCCTGTCCGGCTGGTAGTCATCGCCCGGCCCCAGGAGGGCGGCCGTTGCCTTGGACATGTAGATCTGCGACTAGAAGGGAGTTGCATCACGACAAGAACGAGGCTAAAGAAAACAGATCAAAAGGACAAGATAAGGAAACTTACGATAGGCGGAGGATTGTGGCGAGAGTACGGCCGCTTCCCGTACCGCCAGTCTTCCTCCGACACCTTGAGGTCGAAGATCTCATTCACCATCCGCGCAACCTCGGCAGGCGGCATCCCTTTCGTGCACAGCCGGTACAGATCACGGTGCCCGCCCATCCGGAAGATTGGATGAGGGCGGCTCTGGAGCGGGAGGACCCGGCGCTCGACAAAGGTAACAAGGAGGCCGGAGGCCACGAGGCCCTCCAACTCCTGGAGCACTCAGAGTCGGACGATGGCGGCCGCCGCGTCCGCCGACACCGGCTTCGGCTTGTACCCCCAGGTGGGCCGAGTCTCGGTGGGTTGAGGAAGTCGGCAGTCGGATCTACATTCTCGACGTAGAAGTAGGAATGCTGCCACATCTTCACCGACTACGCCAGCTTGATGACGGGGAAGGCGTTCCGCTTCGCCGGTCGGTGCACGGCGATGAAGCCGCTGCATTCGGCTGCCGTCTCCCTGGCGGAGGTGCCGAGCTTCCCATAGAAGAACGCTCCTCACAGCTCGAGTGTGGGGAGGACGCCAATATAGCCCTCGCACGCCGTGAGCAAGGCGGAGAGTAGAGTCACGGCGTTGGGCGTAAGGTGATGAGGTTGAAGATTGTAGAAGTTGAGGAAGGAGCGGAAGAAGCCGCTCACCAGAAGGCCGAAGCCGCGGAGGAAGTGCAAGCGGAAGACGACCCGCTCGTCACCCCACGGCGCTGGCGAGACCTCCTCCTCTGACGGCACCCGCGCCTTGACGAAGGCCGCGCTGGGCATCCGGCGCGTGTCGCGGAGGAAGGAGATGTGATCCTCGATCACTGTCGACCCGTCCCAGTCGCCTCCCTTCTCGTGCGCCATGGCCTCCGGCTGGCTGTGTGAGGAGGAGGAGTGCTTCAGCGACGAACAATGGCAGCAGCCCCGCAGCGGCGCTGAGCAGCAGGAACGACAGCGGAGGAGGGAGCAAAGGAAGAAGAAGAGTGGGAGGGTGCGCGAGAGCTTTGCCGCACCTCTCCCATCCCCCTACTTATAGCCCTCAGGCTATGAAGCCGAGGGGGCGGGGCGTGGGTCGTGGGATTAACTGCGCCCACGACCCCACGACCCCCATCTATCGCACGCACTCGCCACACTGCAAACGGTCGTGGGAATGGCAACCGCTCTCCTCGGCACAGCGGATCCGCCCGGTTGCTGAGGCGCGGTAGTGCCGGGCCCAGCCCATTATCACGTCCCATCACGAGCATGGGATGGCAGGCTGGCGGGCTGGCATGCGCCGCGTGGTGGGCAGCGGCCCGAGCAGCGTAGCAGGCAAGCCACCTGTTTCCCGCCTTAAATTTCAAAATCGACCACAAGCTCCGCCTAGGCGAGGCCGGCCTCAGCAGTCGGCTAGCCACAAGACGGATCGACGTTCTCCCGGAGCCCGGTGGGGGGGGGGAAGCCGCTGAGACCTCGCTGCCCCTCGACCACAACGCCTCATCGGCTTCGGGGACTACTGTCGGAGTAATGGGCCACGGGTAGGCTCACCCGAGTCCTAGAATTTATCAAGACTTTGGGCCAGCTCCGCCTACCTGGACCCCAAGCTGAAGGCCCGCCCTCTGGGGGCCGGCTGGTCCGACGGCCGGCTGTCAGAGGGCGGCCAACCCAAGCCTACGGCTCTACGAGCGGCCGGCTCCAATGGCCGGCCTCCAGGGAAGGCGGCATCAAGCAGGCGGCCACCTCACGGCCTCGGTACAACCGAGCCCCCCATCGAGAGTACAAGCTAGAGCATGGCAACAGTGAAGCACGTCGTCCCCGATGTACGGGACATGCATGGCTACAGTGCACCGTACAGACGAAGATCTCCGCACGGCAGGGGACTGTGCCATGTCTCCCCTGACGTTGCTCCAAGTAGGCGGAACCCTATTCCCCACGATGGTTTGTCGATACGGCCTGCCAGCCGTAGGGCCTACCAGGCAGTGACATCGCCGAAGACGGCAGACGCCCAATCAGTCGGACTTGGGGAGGACCGGCCTCCAGCAGGCGGCCGTCCCTTGCCCCGAGGCAAGCACACCATTAACGTGATGAGACCAGGCGTGGCTACAGTAGCCTCCCGCCAGCCGGCGGGACTGTAGCCACGATAAGATGACCAAGCCCTCATCATAGAAAGCACAGCTACATTAAGCAGCCACCAACCAGCTGGCGGGGCCCACCAGGCAGCGGGCCCCAGTAGTCGGCGGAGAAGCCGGAGGCTGGAGACGCTGACAGACGGGCCCCAGCACCCGGCCCAATTACCATTGTACCCCTGGGGGCAGGCCTATATAAGCCCCTCAGGCCACCCATGCAAAGGGTTCCAACTCTGATAGAACTAGCCAGTTACCTAACGCAGGAAAGAGCTAGCCTTGCCTTCTTCTACCTCTAGACACAGCTCAAGGAGCACCTTGTAACACTAGTGCCTTACTAATCATGCGGAGACCCCACAGAGCAGGAGTAGGGGTATTATCTCCACGGAGAGCCCCCAACCTGGGTAAAGTTCATCAGCGTACGTGTCTATGCCTTATCCCGCTTCCAGGCACCGGCGATGTTCTACTTGCTCCCACCATGATAAGCCATCCTTTGGCATATGTCGCACCCAACCCCCACGAGGGACTAATGTGTTTGTGAGTGTACACGGGCTCTATAAGTTAGTGAGGAGTTTCATATTTATAGTGAAAGTTGACCCCTAAAAATGAATGTCTTCGACTGAAGCCTTTAGTTCTCCTGAAGACTTTGAAAGTGAAGAAATTGGTGTGACCTTGAATACTTGGATATTCATGCGAGGAATCTGAAGCGTGAAGACTTTTGTTTTCGTAGTGTCATTTTCTCTTTCTCGAGTCATAGGAAGCACCGTACTGTTAAAGGTGGTCGAGGTAATACTAAGGAAACTGATTTCCAAGTGATGCTCGTCTCAAAATCCTACACCTACCCAATCCTTTGAGTGAAGCCATTGGAAATCTTGTATCAGTTCATTCAATTTCTTCAGTGACAGAGACGAAGATCTTCTGGTCTTTGAGGAATTTGTTCTGATGAAGAGTTAGGAATTCGCCAGTGCGGATTGCCTACACAGTGAGGAACATGATAGCCCTGAGGAATTCAAACCTCAAATCCGACCGTTGCTGTGTCGCGCGCCAGTTGTCACAAAATGTCCTACCACCTAACGGTCATATCAACCATGGGCATTTATGTCTTATCATGTCAGGTTGTTCCCTAGGCTATAAATAGTCGCCCCCTACAACCACTAGCTGGTTGGCTGCTCCGAGAGAAACTGACACTTGTCATTTGTGAGCATCCCATCCTCCGAGGACTTTGAGCGAAAATCATCAAGTGAGGAAAACCCAAATCCCAAACCCAAACCTACAAACCCCAAAGT
Organism: Aegilops speltoides; assembly: GCA_021437245.1. Lineage (NCBI taxonomy): Eukaryota > Viridiplantae > Streptophyta > Magnoliopsida > Poales > Poaceae > Aegilops > Aegilops speltoides. Next base: position 209,508,341 of record CM038141.1, read on the forward strand.
GATTGAGCATCACTGAAGAGATTGTTCCTGTGTGGAACCAATGCTTGTTACCTTTGAGGACTGTGTATCCTCTAGACGGTTAGGCATCATGGTCTGAGCATCCAAGAGGAATTGTGGATTGCCGAGTGACCAAGTCTATGAAGGTTTGGAAGTCACCTGTGAAGACTTACCACTACAGTTTGGCGAGGTGTGTGTGATCTGAGCTCAAGGAGAATACGGTGAGGATTGTGTTTCCGACACCGTGTGTCCTCGAGTTTAAATACTCAGCCTCTCCAACCAGACGTACAATTATCACAACAGTTGGAACTGGTCTACCAAATCCTTATCTCCACCAAGCCTACTGGTTCTATTTCCTCAACCCTTTCATTTCCTCAGTTATGTGTTGATGTACCTGATCATTACTATTTGAAGACTTTGACTGAAGACTTTCTCTAATTCCTCAATCTTGTTTCTTCAGTCTGTTTTGTCTTCATCCTACTTATCCTGTGTTTACGCTTTCTGTACTCTGTGTTTTTCTTTCATTTCATCATGATGACTATGTTGTTACTCTGTTATCCTTATACCTGAGTACTTATTCCACTGCAAGTAGTTCCTCGCTTAGGAATTTCCTCACCCTGAAATTCCTCAATGAAGAATTCATAAAAATCGCCTATTCACCCCCCCGCCCTCTAGTCGACATAACACACTTTCAATTTGTATCAGAGCAAGGTACTCCCTTGTTCTATGTGATTTTGGTTTAACCGCCTGGAGTTTTAGTTATGTCGACTGCACGTATGATCAAGGTCTTGGCTGTGTGTCCTACCTTTGATCGAACAGACTACCCCTACTGGAAGAACAAGAAGTGTATGCATCTAGAGGCAATTGATAATGATCTCTGGTATGTTTGGAAAATGGCGTTCCCTCAGTCACTCCATCTGTGAATGCTGCTGATATGAAGAGATTCAAGGAACTCGATTCTCAAGCAAAGAATATCATATGTGGCCATCTGAGCAAAGGACAGTACGGCAGAATGAGTGCCCTGGAAACTGCCAAGCTGATTTGGGACAGGCTATCAAAGGTCAATGAAGGAGTCTCAACTCAACGTGACTCCCGAGTTGATGTTCTTCGCAATCTCTTCAACCGCTTCAAAAGACTCGACAACGAAAATGTTCAGCAAACCTTCGATCGCCTCACGGACATCTCAAATGAGCTTCAAGCACTTGGTGCCACTGACATCACCGACCATGAGGTGGTGAAAAAATTGCTGAGATCACTTGATTCTTCATTCGACACCCTTGCACTGATGATTCAATAGCGAGCTGATTATAAGTCACGCTGATATCCTCGAGAGGCCAAATACTCATGAGTTCCAGCTTGCCGAGAAGAGAGATCTTTATGGACCGAGCTATGGAAGATCACGTGCACTGAAGGCCAAGGCAGTATCTGAGTTCGAAGCTGAAGATTCTGGTAGCAACCTTGGTGATCCTGAAGAATTGAGCCAGGAGCTAGCAATGCTCGTGAGGAAATTCCAGAAGTTCTCTCGTCAAGGTCGTTTTGGAAAGTCTTCAAGAAATGATGATTCCTCATCTCGTGACTACAAATAGAGAACTTGCCACAAATGCAAGAAACCTAGTCACTATATGTCTGATTGTCCTCTATGGGAAAAGGAATCAAAGAAGAAGAAGTACAAAGATGACGATTCTGATGACTCAAAGAAGAAGAAGAAATCTTCAAAGTCTTCATCATCAAAATCTTCAAAGTATTCATCTCACAAGAAGAGCATTTTCAAGAAGGCCCGGGCATTCATTGGCAAGGAAATGGGCTCTGAAGCGGAATCTAAGGATAATGTGGAAGTGGAGGAATCTGAGGAATCAGACTCGGGTGTGGCTAGCCTAGCTCTCGCTACTGCTTACGTCAGCAAGTCCATCTTCAACACTGAAGAAAATGACCTCCCCAACTCTGCTGACAAGAGCGCCGATGACTATGCTCCAACCTACTGCTTTATGGCAAAAGGTTCCAAGGTACTAAAATATTCCCTCTCTGACTCTAGTGAGGACGAATCTGATGACAATCTCAAGCCTAGCCAATCAAAACTTGCTAAAATTGTTGTTAAACAACAGAAGGCTTTAGAAAAGATTCAAAATCAACTAGACAGAAGTGATGACCTGTTGGGTGAGGAATTGAATCGAACCAAGACACTGACATATAATCTTCAGAGACTTCAAACAAAGTTTGACAACCTTCAAAATCATCATAACACTCTCTTAACTGATCATGAGGAGCTTTCTTATGAATTTCTTCAGAGAAAGCAAGATCTTGAGAAGTTAAAAGTGAGTTATGAAGATCTTCAGAAGGAAAACGATTCATTGCTTGCTCAACAGATCAGTTCCGCTCAGGAAGAATTTATTACACCATGTCTAAAATGCATTGAGCGTGAATCTACGAATTCATCACCTGAATGTTAAAATTCTTCTATTGCTGCAAATTCTTCAACTGTCTCTGTGGTCACAAATTCCTCATCTGAGGATACCACATGTATCACTGACGATAACGCAAGGCTAAAGGAATTGTATGTGCCAGGCATTTACAAAAGCCTCAAAGGGCATCGGACTCTATGTGATGTGCTCAAAAAGCATATCTTGAATAGGAAACCTAGGAAAGAGGGTATTGCCTTTGAGAGGAAACTCAATGCTGATGGGACCTACTGGAAACATGAGCAGTATCCCAAAACCTCATGGGTTGCTGCAAAAGGACCTCCTGTAGATCCATGCACTTTATCTGGCTTTACCTCTGATTCTTCATATTCCTCTGATGAGTCATTTGACTCCAACTATAAACTGTTTAAGAATCAGGATGGTAAAGTATTTGCTCGATATGTTGGAACTAACTGCAGGAATGGTCCCCCTATTAAGAAAATCTAGGTTCCTAAAAGATGTCTTGAAAATCTTCAGGTGAATGTCATCATGACACCACCCGTGAAGAATATGAACCCCAGGTCAAATTCTTCATATGGATCAAATTCCTCACGTGGATCAAAATCCTCATATGAACATCATCATGCTAACACTTCTGCTTCCTAGGGAAAGTCTAAGGGTCATGAATATGTGCATTATTCTTCGAACCATTATCTTCATAAGTCCTCGAAAAATTTCTCTGCTTATTCATATCCTTATCCTAACCACTCTTCTGTGAAACGAAGTGCACTGGCTTCTATGCCATCTTTTTCTTATGGAGCTCGCAGAATGATGAACTCTTTGCCACCCCTCGAGATGTGGGTGGTGAAGAAAAAGAACTAATCTCTTATGCAGGGTCAGGTCTCCAGACGAACTTAATCGTTTGAAGATTTTGCTGGAGACCTGAATGTGCTTGAAAGGACGCAAGCTAATCATGAAGAAATGAATCATTCATTTCTCACGTCCTCATACTACTATGTCTATTACTGTTGATGAAATTGATATCATATTCTTCACTGATGAAGCATATGGGTTCGTAAGTTGCACTAATTCATCTACAGGATGAACAACCTAAAGCTACTGAGTGGGTCCTTGACAGTGGATGTACAAATCACATGACTGGTGACAGGAACTTGTTGATGGACACTGATTTGTCACCATCTCATCTGAAGCATATCACCTATGATGACAAAGGCAAAATCAAGGTATTGGGTCCAGGTAAGGTTGCAATCTCAAAGGATAGACACATGGACAAAGTCATGCTTGTCGAGTCCTTAGGATTCAACCTCATGTCTGTCTCAATGCATTGTGATCTTGATATGGTTGTTGTCTTTGGCAAATATCATTGCCTTGTGCTAATGGAATCTGACAACTCCAAAGTCTTTGAAGGCTTTAGAAAAGGAGACTTGTATATTGTTGATTCCTCTACAGGACCACAACCTGCCAAATGTCTACTTGCAAAAGCTTTAGAATGCTGGCGATGGCATCGACGACTTGGTCATGCTGGGATGAGGACCTTGCATACACTCGCGAAGAACAAGCATGTCATTGCCATCGAGGGTGTCAAATTCCTCAAAGATCATCTTTGTGGGGCTTGTGGGGCTGGAAAGATCACTAGAGCCAAGCATCCCTCGAAGACTATCATGACCACTTCTCGTCCCTTTGAGTTACTTCATATGGATCTCTTTGGCCCTACTCACTATGCCACGTTCTCTAGTTCTGCATCATTATATGGCTTTGTCATAGTTGATGACTATTCTCGTTACTCATGGGTGCATATCATCACTTACAAAAATGAAGTCCAAGAAGTCTTCAGACGATTTTCCTCAAGGGCTTCCACTAACTTTGGTGTGAAGATCAAGCATATCAGGAGTGATAATGGAACCGAGTTCAAGAACACTCGCCTCGATGAATATCTTGATATGCTTGGTATTACTCATGAATTATCCGCTCCTTATACTCCTCAGTAGAATGGCGACGTGGAGCACAAGAACGGAACTCTTGTTGAGATGGCTCGCACCATGCTTGAATTATACAAGACACCTCAGTGCTTCTAGCCTGAAGAAATTGATACTGCATGCCACATCATCAACAGGGTATATCTTCACAAATTCTTCAAAAAGACCTCATATGAACTCCTCACTGACAAGAAACCCAATGTAAGTTATTTCAAAGTCTTCGGTGCTAAATGCTGGATTAGAGATCCTCACCATCACTCTAAATTTGCACCGAAAGCACATGAGGGTTTTATGCTTGGTTACGGAAAGGACTCGCACACCTACAGAGTCTTCAACATCAATCATCACAAGATTGTTGAAACTATAGATGTGCGGTTCGATGAAACTAATGGCTTGCAAAGAGAGCACCTACCTCCTGTGCTAGATGAAATGTCACGTGAGGAATCCATCAAGTTCAAAGCTACTGAGGACATCATCCCTACCGAAGAATCTGCTGAAGAAGTCATTTCGAATCGTGAAGAAAATCCCGCTGGTGCTGGTGAAGAAACTGGTCCTGAAGAAACTGTTGGGCCTAAGCAAAGTCGTCAACCCGCACATCCTCGCGTTGCAAACGAAGTGCAGATCGAGAAGATCATCAATGACATCAACGCACCAGGTCCTCTCACGCGCTCAAAAGATTCACATTTATCTAACTTTTGTGGGCATTTTGCATTTGTCTCTATCACAGAGCCCACTAAAGTTGATGAAGCATTCATGGAATCTGAGTGGATTCAAGCCATGCAAGATGAATTGCATCCATTCGAGCTCAACAATGTGTGGGAGCTTGTCAAGCGACCCGACCCAGGCAAGCAGAACATCATCGGTACCAAATGGATCTACCACAACAAACAAGACGAAAATGGCCTCGTGGTGAGGAATAAGGCTCGTCTTGTAGCTCAAGGCTACACACAGGTTGAAGGAGTTGATTTCGATGAAACTTTTGCACCTATTGCTAGACTTGAGGCTATTCACATATTGCTTGCTTATGCTAACCATCATAATATCATCTTACATCAAATGGATGTGAAAAGTGCATTCCTCAATGGTAAGCTTGAGGAAGAAGTATATGTTGCTCAACCACCAGGTTTTGAGGATCCAAAATTTCCAGATCACGTCTACAGACTCAACAAGGCCCTCTATGGCCTCAAGCAAGCACCTCGGGCATGGTATGACACACTAAAGGAATTCCTCATGAAGAAAGGCTTCGAACCCGGTTCACTTGACCCAACTCTTTTCACCAAAACATATGATGATGAATTATTCGTGTGCCAAATATATGTTGATGATATTATCTTTGGCTGTACTAACCAACGTTACAGTGTTGAATTTGCCTATATGATGAGTGAAGAATATCAAATGTCTATGATGGGAGAATTGAAATTCTTCTTAGGTCTTCAGATTCGTCAACAATACAATGGCATATTCATATCTCAAGAGAAATACCTCAAGGGTGTGTTGAGGAAATTCGGCATGCAAGATTGCAAAGGCGTCAAAATCCCTATGCCCACTAATGGCCATCTATGCACTGATGAAAATGGTAAAGAATTCGATCAAAAGGTATACCGCTCCATGATTGGCTCTTTATTGTATCTATGTGCATCTAGGTCGGATATTATGCTTAGTGTTTGCATGGGTGCCCGATTTCAAGCTACACCGAAGGAATCACACCATAAGGTTGTGAAGCATATTCTTCGATATCTAGCTCACACACCAACACTTGGATTATGGTATCCCAAGGGCTCTTCCTTTGATCTCATTGGATATTCAGACTCTGACTATGCTGGTGAACGGGTGGACCGCAAGTCAACGTCAGGCACATGTCATTTGCTCGGACGATCCTTGGTATGTTGGTCCTCGAAGAAGCAGAACTGCATATCACTCTCCACTGCAGAAGCTGAGTACATTGCTGCTAGATCGTGATGTGCTCAATTACTATGGATCAAGCAAACCCTCAAGGACTATGGCATCAATGTGAAGAATGTGCCACTCTACTGCGACAATGAGAGTGCTATCAATATTGGTCACAACCCAGTTCAGCACTCGAAGACAAAGCACATCCAGATTCGTCATCATTTTCTTCGTGACCATGTGTTGAAGGGCGACATCTCCATCGAACACGCAAATACTGAAGACCAGCTGGCTGATATCTTCACAAAGCCCTTGGAGGAGAAGAGATTTAGAAAGTTGCGGTGTGAGCTAAATATCCTAGAATGTTCGAATGTTCTTTGAACAGGAGACACATCCTAACACTTATGCTAACTTGATGACTTAGATGTGCAACACACGAAGTAACATTTTTCTTCAATCAATGAAGACTAACCCTCTAAGTGTGAAGAAATTAATGAAGAAATTGATTCTTAGAACCCTACGACAATTGTACGCGGTGTCTGAAATCAACTATCTTATACGGTGGGTTACGCCACCAACCAAAGTTGAAAATCTTCAATTTGAGTTTTTCTTCATTTTTGAAATTCATTAGTTTTTCAAATTCTTCAACTTTGCATGTCTTCACTCTTTCTGTCATTGTTCTTCATTGACTATATATATATTTGAGTTTATGTCCTCTAAATCATTCACTTGTTGCTAATTCTTCAAGTTGATTTTTTTCTGCTAAGTGAATGTGATCGGAACCTTATCCCCCTCTATGCTAAACTCAACCCAGTCTGTTCACAAACTCTTCATGTGCGTTCTATTTGAAACTTGTTCAAATTCTTCAATGTGTCCTTGTCAGCTGAAGAAATTGTGAACGACACATTAAAATATTCTTATCTGAATTTTCGGTTTTTTCCGCTCAACCCGTTACACATCCCACAATATACTTATCTATTCACCCACGATCTCCACTATACAGTACCTGGGTGACACATGTCGCTAGGATGAGAAGGGTCAGGGGAACGTTCGTCCATTTTCTTTGGGAGAACAGTTTTTCACTACGGCTATAAATACCCCTCGCCCTCCTCTGACTGCATTTACCCCGCTTGACCTCACTTCCCTCGCTCGAGTTCTCAAGACCTAGCGCTGCCACTACCTTCATCGTCGCCGGTGAGGAAGAGCTTCACTGCCTCGACCTCGTCGCCGTCGTACTCACGCCGGCCGCGGACATCTTCTCTCCGCCGCCGCCGTAGTCGTCTTCCTCCGCCAAGTAAGGGCGTGGAAGATCCGAGCTGACGAACTTCTCAATCTACACTTCATGTTCATCGTGTTCCTTGTCAAGGGTAATTAAAAGTTACTTTTACTGCCTTTATTTCTACAGATGATTTTCATCAAATCTTCAAAAGGTGTTTATTCTTCAACTTCCACACTCTAAACACCTAGCACAAACTTCTGCTCTTGATTTGTTTCCCTAAGTGACGTTTTTTCTTCATGATTCCTCAATTGTGTGAATCTCACAATCCGCACAACTCTGGAACCTAAGACAAAGAACGCTTAGCGAAATTCTTCAAGACACATCTGGTCAATTACCTCAAACTTGTTCAGTTTTACAAAAACTTCTGAGAACACATATGACCTCTCGAAATTCTTCACACCTATACTCTGTTCACAGGTACACATGTTTGCTGCTGAATCACTAGGTTCTCATCAACTTAACTCATTTGCAGTGTTCCTCGAAGAAAAGCTGCATACTTCTTCAAAGAACTCAATTGTTCAAATTCCTCATCTGAAGAAAATGGCAGATGGTAAAAGGCCTCAGAAAGGAGCAAAGAAGCTGGAAGTCAACACTGCCTTTGAGATCCCTGCTGACATCTATGCAGGGTACTGCACGCCTGATGAGGCAACTCACGGCAAGGAGACTAAGAATGAGCGCAAAGTGCGCATACAGAGGATTGAACGAAGATGGACAAGAGAATGGAGGGAGTACATATATGTTACTCCTAAATACATGAAGAAATTCACTCTCCACCCTCCATGCTCAAGACCTCCACTGGAACGTGGCCAAAGAGTTTATCCAACAAGCCTTAAACGTGGTGAGGATTATGCTGATGAATGGGCCAGGCGGCAAGCTAAATTGGCCAAGCAGGCCAAAGAGCAGTGAAGAAATTCAACGAAGATTCTGCTGCTGCCGGTGTTGAGGCTTCTTCAAGCAAGAAGGCTATGCCCAAGAAGCCTACTCGCAAACCAACTTCTTCTGCAATGCCCTCATAGCCAAGTTCCTCAGCAATGCCCTCAGGGCCAAGCTCCTCTGTGCCACCGAGGCAAATTCCTCAAGCTGCCCAGTTCCTCAAGCTGCACAAGTTCCTTGGGCTTCAAACCCCTCAACTCCTCCGGTGAAGTCCTCGGCACCTATGCATCTCACCACTTGCCAAAGGACCACAGGCATCTCAATTGCCTCAGGAGCTTCTGCAAGTTCTTGAGCTCATTCTTCCTCAATTGTCCCTTCTCTGCTGAAAAAAGGCTACTGCTGGACGAGGCACTAGAACAAGTCCTCACAAGAAGCAGGTGGTCTTCCAAATTCCATCGGATGATGAAGCTGATGATGAAGAATTGTCAATCATCATCACGGACAGACAGTAGCGGGCTGCTAGAGCCAAAGGGAGTGTTGTGCCCCTTCTATTGGATCCAAGGAAGATCCTGGATTTCATTGACCTCTGGCACAAAGACCCGAATACTCCTCTACCAGAGCTAAACGTCACTCCTGGACAAAGTCACATGTTGACGACGTTCATAATAGAAGCAAAGTGGAAATATGATCAAGCCAGAACTATGAAGAAAGCAGTACAAGAAGCAGCGCCATTTGAAAGATAATGTTCTAAGATTATCGCCTGAGCAACTTATTGATATGCAAACTGAAATCAAGAAGCTCAGTGACGAATTTGACGCCTACAAGGCGGAATGGCTGGGAGCCAAGGTCGGATTCGTCAAATTGGCAAAGAAATTCACATCCAATGAGGAAGTTCCTTTGGATGAAGCATCTGCACAACCGACTGAAGAAAATGCCAGCACCGCTAATTAAAATCAGGCTGCTGATGAATCTGCTAGTACCACGGCTACTGAAGAAATTCCAGCCTCTAAAGAAACTATCAAGGCAACCACTAGTGTTGCGGCTGAAGAACAAGCAAGGCCAGCTGAAGCATCTACTGCTGCACCTGAAGAAATTGCACAAGACAGACCAACTGCATCAGTTGTGCCTGAAGAGATTGATCCAATTTCCTCTGCTCCGACACCAAGCCCAATTCTTCCTTCTGCTCTAGAAGTGAAGAAAACAAAAGCTGTGGAGCGAGCCGCTCTGAAGAAGAGGAAAGCATCAAGTGCCTCAGAATCTTCTGCACCCAAGAAGGCGAAGATTTTGACAAGCTCCATTGACAATCCCATTGATGTTGTTCCTCTTGCAAGCATGCCATCAAAGGAAATTATTCCTTTTGGAGAAGACTATGAGATTCCAGATGAATCTGTTGAAGAAGATCCCTCTGCTGCTTCCACGGAGTAGATGGATGAAGAAATTGAAGCTGATGTTATCACTTCAACTCCCCAAGTATCATCGCCAACGCCTCAGTTCACAACTGAAGAGGCCGGGGTTGAAGAAATGGAAGTGGATGAGGATGTGGACATTGGGAGCACCACACCAGTGATGAACAATGATTTTTGGGACAGTCAGCACCCCAACTCTCCTCTGTTCACACCACTACATCAAATTTCTCAGTCCCCAGCACCAACAGAAGTTCAGATGGGCTCTGAAGAAATTCATACTGCCCCTTCCATTCATGAAGAGATTCCAGCCACTAGTGCTGATGAAAATGTTGCTAAAGAAATGGAGGCTCAGGATGCAACTGAAGCAGAAACTAAAATTCCTCAGCCTGCGGCTCCAGAGATTGAGATTCCATAGGTTGTATTGCAACTGACTGATACTCCTCAGGCCAAGACGAAGAATCCATTCTCCAAGACTCCAAAGTTCAAGGCTGATGCCTTCTTCAATGAGCATGTATTCTTCACTGACTACAATCCCTATGATTCTGCTCATCTGAGGAGGAAGCGCTTCTGGACTGCTAGCCAAGCAAATTTCTATTCTTCAGTGCTTTTCAACAAGGACAGAGTCTTCGACCATGAGCATATTCCTCATTTGGATATGGAATCACTACCTTGCTTCACACTAGTCCTTGCTGCTATTCATGATGCTGGACTTCTAAACTTCTGCACTGACATTTGTGATTGGAATGAAGAACTCATTCTTCAATTCTATGCGACGCTGCACATCACTGGCAATGCAGAAGATGTGAACTCATGGGTGTTGGACTAGATGACAGAAAGTACTCACTATAAGGCACCTGCCACTGAATTGCTTCATGCCATGCCTGTCAGTCCTCCCCCAGAAGGTGCGCATCTTATCTACAATGAAAGTGAACTGTCTGATCACTTCATGCAAGTATTGATGAAGCCATTGCATCATGGTCAAGCCTCAAGGACAAAGTTCCTTGTGAAGGAATTGCAATATGTGCCTAGGACTGTCTACCGCATTCTAACAAAGATATTGAGTCCAATCAAAGGCCACGACTCGAATGATGAAGAAGTCGTTGGCATCATGAAGAATCTGCTATTCAACATCATGCATGGTATTCCAGTGAACTACCATGATTTCTTCATGAGGACTCTGGCAAACATTGCAGTGTCTCCTTTTGAGTTGAAGACTTACGCTCCCTGGATTATGTGATTCCTCAGATCAAGGTCTTCACTCAACTACAAAGCTGACATGCTCAACCATGGCAGTTACTTGCCCCCAATTGAAGTCCTCAAGTGGACATTTTCCTCAGCTGATGAAAAGGGCAAGGCCTCTGCTATTATTGATGAGGGCATTCGACCATTGGATGGACAGTTTCGCAAAGCTGCTTCATATTCCACCAATGATGGCTCTGCTACTCATGATTCTGCCGCCAATGCCTCAAAACAAAGTCCTCAGGCAATAGCGCCAAGGGTGATGACTGATCGTGAGCTTCTCCTTAGTCTTCATAAAAAGGTGGGTCGCAATCATAAATGGGACGAGCGTCAGTTTGGTTCTATTCTTCACAACATGACTGCCACATACAATTAGTGAAGAAGAACCAGTACTACCTCCATGAAGTCTTTGATCGCACCTGGGCTGTATTGACTCATGTCTATGGCGACGAACAACTCAAGCAGATGGGCTTCAAGTAGGACTTCGGCTGGTCTAAGCCCCTGCCGAAGAAATTCAAGAAAGTTGAAGTTCCTCCGTTCGTGCCCAGCTCATATTCCTCATCCCGAGAGACTGATGAAAATGAAGATCTGGACGACACTGCAGCAGGCCCTACTCCAACAACCGACCCCAACAACGCTGGCGCTCCTCCATCAACCTCGTGATGATATTCTTCAGGGGCGTTAGTCCTCACTTTTCGTCCCTTTTGGTGATTTGATGACAAAGGGGGAGAAATTTGAGCTAGTCTTCAAGCGGGTCTATATATATGGGCGTTTTTTTCTTAAGTTCCAACTCTCGCTCTTCTGAAGTGTTTGTTGAATGAGTTGTAAACTTAAGTCCGATGGTGACCTGATACTTTTGCTTTGTTTTTTTGCATGCTACTTCCTCATATATGGTATGCGTGCATGTTGAATTACATCGGTCACCATATTTCATCATGCATTTCAAATTCTTCATTCCATATGTCAAATGCGTGTATGAATTACAAGATATAGGGGGGGATCTCCATGATACTACTCTTCAAATGTGCATTGCTTCAAAAGCAAATTCCTCACTATGCACATCCTCAGGGGGAGTTCTTCTATATCTTGCAATCAAATTCCTCAATATTGAGTACTTTAAATTCATATGTTTATCCCCGTTGAAAACTTAACCTATATTGTCATCAATCACCAAAAAGGGGGAGATTGTAAGTGCATCTAGTGCCCCTTAGTGATTTTGGTGTATTGAAGACCTATAGGTTAAGCGACTAATGAGTTGGTGAGTGTACACAGGCTCTATAAGTCAGTGAGGAGTTTGATATTTACAGTGAAAGTCAACCCCTAAAAATGAATGTCTTCGACTGAAGAATTTGGTTCTCCTGAAGACTTTGAAAGTGAAGAAATTGGTGTGACCTCGAAGACTTGGATATTCAAGCGAGGAATCTGAAGTGTTAAGACTTCTGTTTTCATAGTTTCATTTTATCTTTCTTGAGTCATAGGAAACACAGTACAGTTAAAGGGGGTCGAGGTAATACTAAGGAAATTGATTTCCATGTGATGCTCATCTCAAAATCCTACACCTACCCAATCCTTCGAGTGAAGCCATTGGAAATCTCATATCAGTTCAGTCAATTTCTTCAGTGACAGAGACAAAGATCTTCTGGTCTCTGAGGAATTTGTTCTGACGGAGGAGTTAGGAATTCGCTAGTGCGGATTGCCTACAAAGTGAGGAACATGATAGCCCTGAGGAATTCAAACCTCAAATCCGACCGTTGTTGTGCCACGCGCCAGCTGTCCCAAAATATCCTACCACCCAACAATCATATCAACCAAGGGCATTTATGTCTTATCATGTTAGGCTGCTCCCTAGGCTATAAATAGGGGCCCCCTACAACCACTAGCTGGTTGGCTGCTCCGAAAGAAACGGACACTTGTCATTTGTGAGCATCCCATCCTCCGAGGACTTTGAGCGAAAATCATCAAGTGAGGAAAACCCAAATCCCAAACCCAAACCTACACACCCCAAAGTGATTGAGCATCACTGAAGAGATTGTTCCTGTGTGGAACCGACGCTTGTTATCTTTGAGGACTGTGGATCCTCCAGACGGTTAGGCGTCATGGTCTGAGCATCCAAGAGGAATTGTGGATTGCCGAGTGACCAAGTCTGTGCAGGTTTGGAAGTCACCTGTGAAGACTTATCACTACTGTTGGGCGAGGTCTGTGTGATCTGAGCTCAAGGAGTATACGGTGAGGACTGTGTGTCCTCGAGTTTAAATACTTAGCTGCTCCAACCAGACGTACAACTATCACAACAGTTGGAACTGGTCTACCAAATCATTGTCTTCACCAAGCCTACTGGTTCTATTTCCTCAACCCTTTCATTTCCTCAGTTATGTGTTGATGTACCTGATCATTACTGTTTGAAGAATTTGACTAAAGACTTTCTCTAATTCCTCAATCCTATTTCTTCAATCTGTTTTGTCTTCATCCTGCTTATCCTGTGTTTATGCTTTCTGTACTCTGTGTTTGTCTTTCATTTCATCATGATGACTACGTTGTTGCTCTGTTATCCTTATACCTGAGTACTTATTCCGCTGCAAGTAGTTCTTCGTTTAGGAAAAATTCCTCAGTGAAGAATTCATAAAAATTGCCTATTCACCTCCCCCCTCTAGTAGATGCAAAGCACTTTCAATTATCAAGGAAGTGTTTTTTTGTAGTGTTGGCACCAAACCAACATTGTGCAAGAAAGTACTAAGAAATTCAAGCATCACGCGTTCATATGTATCACATCCCTGATGAACAACATGATGCAACTAGGCATTATCACAAAGAAAATTGAAATCATTAATAATACCTAACTTGCTGAGTGTAGATTCGCAAGCCCATTTGGTGGTCGTCATCTTCCTTGCACGAAGCTTCTTGTATTTCCTCATCATTTCACGGTCAGTGAAGACGATCCCCTGCGTGAAAACTTATTATTGTTGTGTGGCATTCATGGATGAACCCGATGCATCACCGTGAATGACACTGGTGGACGTCCTCATAAACAACTACAAAATATTTTTTCAATCCAATACAATTAAACAATATGGATCCTACGGTAGTCACAATATCATTCGTCTAAAAACAACAATGAATCCAAGCCAAACTAAAAATTAGCTAAAAAGATATGCATGCCCTAGACAAGCAATGCTATGCACATAGAACATGGATTCATGGAAAATAAGTTGGGGAGCAGAGGAGAAACGTACCATAGATGATCTGCTTAGGGGCATGCTATGTGATTTGTTAAGCTAAATGTGGATGCTTCCTTTGATCATGATCTTCTTAGGGGCACGACCGGTGTTATACTCAGCAATGACAAAAGGGAAGTTCATTATTGAAGGGAATTGGAAGATTGATTGGTGTCCTGATGTTCTAACAGGGGAAGGGCGCTTAGGTTTGTCTTATTGTTGGCACAAAAGGCGCGCTGCAATTATCTCATTATTAACTCTGATAACATGAAAGTTCTTGAAACAATGAAGAATAAAGGACATTCTGCAGGAGTGGCGGTGTCAGTTTTTGATTATTGCTATTTTATGGCTTGTGATTTTCCTCTTACTGGTTTTGAACATTGTAATAGAGAACCAAATAAAGAAGCTCGTGAACTTGCTAGGTTAGCAAAATGTTTCGTCGGAGCCTATGAAAAATATTGTACCTCTTCTTATAGACGATGTACCCATTGTTTCTAATTAATAAAGTTGTTGTTGTTTTAAAAAACATGAGTGATGTCTACTAGACAACCTTCTTCTTGTAGACGTTGTTGGGCCAGCAAGTGCACAGGTTTGTAGGACAGTAGCAAATTTCCCTCAAGTGGATGACCTAAGGTTTATCAATCCGTGGGAGGCGTAGGATGAAGATGGTCTCTCTCAAACAACCCTGCAACCAAATAACAAAGAGTCTCTTGTGTCCCCAACACACCGAATACAATGGTAAATTGTATAGGTGCACTAGTTCGGCGAAGAGATGGTGATACAAGTCCAAAATAGATAGTAGATATAGGTTTTTGTAATCTGAAAATATAAAAACAGCAAGGTAACTAATGATAAAAGTGAGCGTAAACGGTATTGCAATGATAGGAAACAAGGCCTAGGGTTCATAATTTCAAGTAGTGCAAGTTCTCTCAACAATAATAACATACATAGATCATATAACAAGGCCTTAACATGCAACAAAGAGTCACTCCAAAGCCACTAATAGCGGAGAACAAACGTAGAGATTATGGTAGGGTACGAAACCACCTCAAAGTTATTCTTTCGGATAGATCTATAAAAGAGTTCGTACTAGAATAACACCTTAAGACACAAATCAACCAAAACCCTAATGTCACCTAGATACTTCATTGTCACCTCAAGTATCCGTGGGCATGATTATACGATATGCATCACACAATCTCAGATTCATCCAACCAACACAAAGTACTCCAAAGAGTGCCCCAAAGTTTCTACCAGAGAGTCAAGAACGTGTGCCCCATATGCATAGGTTCATGGGCGGAACCCGCAAGTTGGTCACCAGAACATACATCAAGAGGCATATGATATCCCATTGTCACCACAGATAAACACGGCAAGACATACATCAAGTGTTCTCATAAAAGACTCAATCCGATAAGATAACTTCAAAGGTGAAACTCAATTCATCACAAGAGAGTAGATGGGGAGAAACATCATAAGATCCAACTACAATAGCAAAGCTCAGGATACATCAAGATCATGCCATAGAGGGAACACGAGAGAGAACACGAGAGAGAGAGAGATCAAACAAATAGCTACTGGTACATACCCTCGGCCCCGAGGGTGAACTACTCCCTCCTCATCATGGAGGGCGCCGGGATGATGAAGATGGACACTGGTGATGGATTCCCCCTCCGGCAGGGTGCCGGAACGGGCTCCCGAGAGGTTTTTGGTGGCTACAAAGGCTTGCAGTGGCGGAACTCCCGATCTATCTTGATTTTTGATGTTTTAGGGTACGTAGGTATATATAGGCGAAAGAAGTCGGTCGGGGGGTGCTCGAGGGGCCCATGAGACAGGGGGCATGCCCTACAGGGGGGCGTGCCCTCCTATCTCGTGGCTGCCTCGAGTGTCTTCCGACGTGAACTCCAAGTCTCTAGGATCATATTCTTCCAAAAAATCACGCTGCCGAAGGTTTCATTCCGTTTGGACTCCGTTTGATATTCCTTTTCTTCGAAATACTGAAACAGGCAATAAAACACCAATATGGGCTGGGCCTCCGGCTAATAGGTTAGTCCCAAAAGTGATATAAAAGTGTATAATAAAGCCCATAATCATTCAAAACACATAGTAATATAGCATGAATGCTTCATAAATTATAGATACGTTGGAGACGTATCAAGCATCCCCAAGCTTAATTCCTACTCGTCCTCGAGTAGGTAAATGATAAAGAAAGAATTTATGAAGTGTGAATGCTAGAAGGTGTACAGGTTTGATCAATGATAATTTCAATCACCTTTTCTAGCATGATAATATGTCATAACAGTAGTTCATCTCATAAAACTTCTCACGATAAAGTAACAAGCAATTCACATGTCAAAGCATAGACCATAAACTTTCTTGAAAACTAGCAAACTTCATTCTCAGTCATTCAAACAATTGCAATCCATCTTATTTTCAGGAATATCAAACTCCACATACTCAACTATCATATAGTCTTCTACAATTGCTAACGCTCATGCAATACTAATGGTTATGAAGTTTTAATCAGACACAGAGAAAGATTGGGGCTTATAATGTTGCCTCCAAATGTATTCACCTTTGGGTGATGTCAACAATAATAGTTCATGCTAACTTACATCCAATTGGATATATATATCAGGATCACCCCAAGACAAAGTGCTTGCCAAAGGATAAAATGAAAAAGGGAAAGGTGAAGATCACCTTGACTCTTGCAAAAAGTAAAAGACATAAAGTAAAAGATAGGCCCTTCGCAGAGGGAAGCAGAGGTTGTCATGCGCTTTTATGGTTGGATGCACAAAATGTTAATGCAAAAGAACGTCACTTTATATTGCCACTTTTATATGGGCCTTTATTATGCAGCCTGTCGCTTTTATTGCTTCCATAACAAGATCGTACAAAGCTTATTTTCTCCGCATTAATAAGTCATGCATATTTAGAGAGCAATTTTTATTGCTTGCACCGGTGACAACTTACTTGAAGGATCTTACTCAATCCATAGGTAGGTATGGTGGACTCTCATGGCAACACTGGGTTTAAGGATATTTGGAAGCACAAGTAGTATCCCTACTTGGTGCACGGAATTTTGGCTAACATGAGGGGGAAAGGCAAGCTCAACATGTTTGAATGATCCATGACAATATACTTTAACTGAGATGTCGGAAAACGTAACCCATTACGTTGTCTTCCTTGTCCAATGTCAACTCTTTAGCATGTCATACTTAATGAGTGCTCCCAACTATAAAAGACGTCTATAATAGTATATTTATATATGAAATCTCTCTTCCTTCAATATTCTTTCATGAAATTGTTCAAATGACCAATACAATGCTTGCTAACCTCCAATAAATTTACAACCTCTACTTTTTAGACGTGAAGTCATTAATCCCCATGGGATAAGCAAATGAGGCATATATAATTTCAGATTTATGACAATCAACTCATTCAATCATTTACTCATAGGATATAAGTGAAGCACACGAGTAAATGAAAAACTACTCAAAAAAGATATAAGTGAAGATCAATGAGTAGCTAAATAATTATGCAACTATGTGAAGACTCTCTCTCTTTTAAGAATTTCAGATCTTGGTATCTTATACAAACAGCAAGCAAAACAAAATAAAATGACATTGCAAGGATAGCACAACTCATGTGAAGAAGCAAAAATTTAGGCTCAACCGATACTAACCGATAGTAGTTGAAGAAGAAAGGTGGGATGCCTACCGGGGCATCCCCAAGCTTAGATGCTTGAGACTTCTTGAAATATTATCTTGGGGTGCCTTGGGTAACCCCAAGCTTGAACTTTTGTGTCTCCTTAATTCCTCTCCTATCATGGTTTGTTTTTATCAAAAGCTTCATCCACAACAAATTCAACAAGAACTCGTGAGATAGGTTAGTATAAACCAATTCAAAACCCTATCATTTTCTACTGTAACAAATCACTAAAATTATTATTCAACATTGCATACTAAATGCCTCTGCATATTTAGTACCCCTATCCTCAAATAGAATCATTAAAGAAGCAAACATATGCAAACAATGCAAACATAACAGCAATCTGTCAAAACAGTACAGTTTGTAAATAATGCAAGAGTATCAATACTTACCTAACTCCAAAAGTTATGAGAGAAAATTCCCACTGTAGTAAATTTATCAGAGCTCATTATGCAAAAAATTTCAACATTGGATCATGCTCTGACTTTTCTAGGGAATTTTTGCAACAGCGGTAAACTTTTTGTTTTCAAACAGCAACATGTATACTAGCAAAATAAGCATGGCAAAGGCTATCCTTGACTTTTTTATTGAAACTAAAGATGAAAAACAATATTATAATAACAGCAAGCAAATACTAACAAAATAGAATGACGCTCCAAGCAAAACACATATCATGTGGTGAATAAAAATATAGCTCCAAGTAAAGTTACCAATGAACAAAGACAAAAGAGGGGATGCCATCCGGGGCATCCCCAAGCTTAGGCTCTTGGTTGTCCTTGAATACTACCTTTGGGTGCCTTGTTCATCCCCAAGCTTAGGCTATTGCCACTCCTTATTCCATAGTCCATCGAATCTTTACCCAAAACTTGAAAACTCCACAACACAAAACTCAACAGAAAACTCGTAAGCTCCGTTGGTACAAGAAAATAAAACCACCACTTAGGTACTGTAATTAACTCATTCTAAATTCATATTGGTGTAATATCTACTGTACTTGAACTTATATATGGTTCAAACCCTCCGATACTACTCATAGATTCATCAAAATAAGCAAACAACACATAGAAAACAGAATCTGTCAAAAACAGAACAGTCTGTAGTAATCTGTATCAAACGTATATTTCTGGAACTCCAAAAATCCTACCAAATTAGGAAGTCCTAAGAAATTTGTGTACCAATCCAGAGAAAAACGAAACAGATTAGTAGCACGTTTATGTGAATTAACAAAACTAAATTACTGGGTGCAAAAGTTTCTGATATTCAGCAGGATCAACACAACTATCACCGTAAGCTATCATAAAGGTCTTACTTGGCACTTTATTGAAACAAAAGCTATAAAACGTGATTACTACAGTAGCATAATCATGTGGACACACAAAAATAGTAAGGATAGATATTGGGTTGTCTCCCAACAAGCACGTTTCTTTAACGCCTTTCTAGCTAGGCATGATGATGGCAATGATGCTCACATAAAAGATAAGAATTGAAACATAACGGGAGCATCATGAAGCATATGACTAGCACATTTAAGCCTAACCCACTTCCTATGCATAGGGATTTTGTGAGCAAACAACTTATGGGAACAGTAATCAACTAGCATAGGAAGGTAGAACAAGCATAGCTTCAAGATTTCAAGCACATAGGGAGGAAACTTGACATTATTGCAATTCCTACAAGCATATTTTCCTCCCTCATAATAATTTTCAGTAGCATCATGAAGGAATTAAACAATATAACCAGCACCTAAAGCATTCTTTTCATGATCTACAAGCATAGAAAATTTACTACTCTCCACATAAGCAAAATTCTTCTCATTCGGAATAGTGGGAGTATCATAAGAGACTTGAACACTAAAAATTGTTTCCACATTAAAAGAGTAATGTTCAGAAAAAGGGTAATCATAATCATGACAAGATTTGTAAATATAATCATCACTACTCTTTATAGCATAAGTTTCATCACAATAATCATCATAAGTAGCAACTTCGTTCTCATCATAATCGATTGAAACCTCTCCCAAGATAGTGGAATCACTAAATAAAGTTGACACTCTTCCAAATCCACTTTAACATTCATCACAATAAGATTCAACATCCTACAAAATAGTGGGATCACTACTTCCTAAAGTTGACACTCTTCCAAACCCACTTTCATCAATATAATCATCATACGTAGGAGGCATGCTATCATCATAATAACTTTGCATATCAAAACTTGGGATGCTAAAAATATCATATTCATTAAACATAGCATCCCCAAGCTTGGGACAAACATTAATTCAAGAAAATATATTCTCAAATATTTCATCCTCATCAAACATAGCTTCCCAAGCTTGGGCTCTTTCATATCATAAGCATAATCACTCTCATCATTAAAAATATTGATAGCACCAATAGTATAGCAATTATCATCATCAAAATGAGTAGTAGGAGCAACATCATTTGGGAGGGATACCTTTCTACCTTTGTTGCTCCTTCTTTTCTTTGTCTTCTTCACATTATGTGGGGGTTCAACCTTCCTCTTTGAGCTCCTTATTGACGAGATTGGTTGAATAGAAAGCTCCTCCTCGTTACCTGATTCATCATAAGAAATAATAGGAGGAGATTGGGAAGTCTCTTCCCTTTCATTAGTATTCTCATCATCTTCTATTTGCTTTCTTTTGTTTATGTAATTGGCAATATAAGGATTTTCAATGCAATTCTCCACACAAAACATATAGATATCCTCTAGATCAAAATCAAGAAATCTATCAAGATTAAATTTTGGAATACCCTCAGTTATATGTTTCATTTCTTCATACCCCAAAAGAAGACTAAGCTCTTTATGATGCCCAAGGGTAATCAAGCTATCACACTTTTTGGACACGATTCAATCATAAAACAATTTGCATGGGAGATTTAAATGACCATGTTCATTGCAAAGTTCACAAGGAGCGCGAAAAATATTGAATCTTCTAGCACACTCATCAAGACTTTCTTGCAAACCTTTAGTTTTAACTACTTATGGCTCTTGCAATATCTATTTTCTCAATTTGGTGTGTCCATGCAAATCCAATCTACTCCACAAAAATCAGCATGCTTATAGGAGACATTTTCATCATAACTAGTGCAATCATCATTAGTACTATGGATATTCAAAGAGTTCATACTAACAACATTGCAATCATGCTCATCATTCAAAGATTTAGTACCAAGCATTTTAATGCATTCTTCTTCTAGCACTTGAGCACAATTTAACTTTCCATCATACTCACGAAAGATATTAAAAAGATGAAGCGTATGAGACAAACTTAACTCCATTTTTTTGTAGTATTCTTTTATAAACTAAACTAGTGATAAAACAAGAAACAAAAAGATTCAATTGCAAGATCTAAAGATATACCTTCAAGCACTCACCTCCCTGGCAACGGCGCCAGAAAAGACCTTAGTTGACGGGGTGTGAGTGAGTGCCCGTTACCTAGCCTCCCCGGCAACGGCGCCAGAAAAGAGCTTGATGTCTACTAGACAACCTTCTTCTTGTAGATGTTGTTGGGCCTGCAAGTGCACAGGTTTGTAGGACAGTAGCAAATTTCCCTCAAGTGGATGACCTAAGGTTTATCAATCTGTGGGAGGCGTAGGATGAAGATGGTCTCTCTCAAACAACCCTGCAACCAAATAACAAAGAGTCTCTTGTGTCCCCAACACACCGAATACAATGGTAAATTGTATAGGTGCACTAGTTCGGCGAAGAGATGGTGATACAAGTGCAAAATAGATAGTAGATATAGGTTTTTGTAATATGAAAATATAAAAACAGCAAGGTAACTAATGATAAAAGTGAGCGTAAACGGTATTGCAATGATAGGAAACAAGGCCTAGGGTTCGTACTTTCACTAGTGCAAGTTCTCTCAACAATAATAACATAGATAGATCATATAACAAGCCCTCAACATGCAACAAAGAGTCACTCCAAAGCCACTAATAGCAGAGAACAAACGTAGAGATTATGCTAAGGTACGAAACCACCTCAAAGTTATTCTTTCGGATCGATCTATAAAAGAGTTCGTACTAGAATAAGACCTTAAGACATAAATCAACCAAAACCCTAATGTCACCTAGATACTCCATTGTCACCTCAAGTATCCGTGGGCATGATTATACGATATGCATCACACAATCTCATATTCACCCAACCAACACAAAGTACTTCAAAGAGTGCTCCAAAGTTTCTACCGGAGAGTCAAGAACGTGTGCCAACCCATATGCATAGGTTCATGGGCGGAACCCGCAAGTTGGTCACCAAAACATACATCAAGAGGCACATGATATCCCATTGTCACCACAGATAAACACGGCAAGACATACATCAAGTGTTCTCATAAAAGACTCAATCCGATAAGATAACTTCAAAGGGAAACTTAATTCATCACAAGAGAGTAGAGGGGAGAAACATCATAAGATCCAACTACAATAGCAAAGCTCGGGATACATCAAGATCGTGCCATAGAGGGAACACGAGAGAGAACACGAGAGAGAGAGAGAGAGAGAGAGAGAGAGAGAGAGAGAGAACAAACACATAGCTACTGGTACATACCCTCGGCCCCGAGGGTGAACTACTCCCTCCTCGTCATGGAGGGCGTCGGGATGATGAAGATGGCCACCAGTGATGGATTCCCCTCCGGCAGGGTGCCAAAATGGGCTCCCGAGAGGTTTTTGGTGGCTACAGAGGCTTGCAGCGGCGGAACTCCTGATCTATCTTGATTTTTGATGTTTTAGGGTACGTAGGTATATATAGGCGAAAGAAGTCAGTCAGGAGGTGCTCGAGGGGCCCTCAAGATAGGGGGGCGCGCCCTACAGGGGGGCGCCCTCCTATCTCGTGGCTGCCTCGAGTGTCTTCTGACGTGAACTCCAAGTCTCTAGGATCCTATTCTTCCAAGAAAATCACGCTGCCGAAGATTTCATTCCGTTTGGACTCCGTTTGATATTCCTTTTCTTCGAAATACTGAAACAGGCAATAAAACAACAATATGGGTTGGGCCTCCGGTTAATAGGTTAGTCCCAAAAGTGATATAAAAGTGTATAATAAAGCCCATAATCATTCAAAACACATAGTAATATAGCATGAATGCTTCATAAATTATAGATACGTTGGAGACATATCAATCAGCAGGAGAGAAAGGAAGTGGATGACTTGTGTGTGTTGAGAGTCCACCCACATAGCATCTAATAGCATTTAAGGAGGATGTACTTGAACCTTAACCGAGGCCCTCAAATTCTTTCTATATGTTCCACATACAACCTAAAAGAAGAAGAAATCATATCCAATCAGACCTTCATACTTAGTCCATTTGTGTTGGATGTATGAGACCCCTCAAACTCAGTCCACCTGGAGGAAATATGATGGTGATTCGACATTAGGCCAACTCCAACGCGGTGATCCATTTGGTCCGGCCGCGTCCCTTTGGACATAGCGAACAAAAAGCACGACCCAATGTGCCGACACAAATGGACGGGTGTCCGTTTTTCTGTCCGCTGTGGTCCATTTCCGGCTAAATTTGGGGTGGTTTGGTGTTGGCGCGGATACGGTGCGGACGTGTGCGACACTCGCCATTGCCTCCCCTGGCTGGGCCGTTGGTGACATAGTGGCCTTTCTTTCCCCCTCCCCTCCCCTCCACATTCCCTCCCCAACCTCGCCGCTGCCACCCATTCCCAGTCGCGATGACACCACCCAAGCACGGGCGCCACATCCAACAACTTCCCAACCATATCCACCAACTTCCCCATTGCATCCATCGAGGCCGGTGTCTATGGTCATTCAGCGCCGCTATTATAGCAGGAGAAGGGTTGCCTACCAAAGGTTGCTGGCACAGCCCTTGCCTCCCCAGTCACCACCGGAGGGAGTCACTACAAAAAAATACACTTCTGTGATGATATGTGTTTGTCACGGTAGGTCACGTTTTCTGTCATGCATGTACATCCATGACGCTTTTATGATAGAATCAAGATAGTCACACTTGTGTTGTCGTAGAAGTGTTCCATGACAATACCAAAATTATCATCATGGAAGTGTCCACTTCCATGACGATAAATGGCGCGTTATTGAAGTGCTTTCGTCAAGGGTAACTGACACGTGACATCCAATGTAACGGGTCGCCATTAAGCTATTGGGTTCCGGTTTGGATCCAATAACCCGTTAACAGCCTGGACCAATGGGGATTTTCCACGTGTAAAATCATCATTGGCCGGAGGTAACACGTATCAGCTCCTCGGTGGGCCGGATGTCGTCCCTCCAATGGAGAAGACGTCCCTATGCTACGTCAACACATGGAAGGGCCCAACATAGGCCCATATATGTTAAAAAGGCCGACCCAGTCAAAGGCCCATAGAATTTACTCAGGTACTAGTGGGTCAGCCCACTAACGACCTGCTTAAACCTGGCCCATTTATGCCCCAAAGCCATATCTGGCCTATTAATTGTACGTCGAGTATTTGGGCCCAATTACGACCCAGTGACATTTCGGCCTGTTAGAGGCCCGATGTAGACATGGGCCTATTTCAGCTCGGTGTGCCTTTTGGCCTGGGAATGGCCCGTGCTGCCCACGGGCCATATATGGTACAACGCGACATCCGGCCCACTAATGGGCCATGATCAAGGTGGCAACATTTCAGCCCAATGTGACTTTGGGCCTGTTAAAGGCATGTTGTAAAATTCGACCCATTGTTGCCTCTACTAAGCTTTCAGCCTGTTAAAGGCACATGATATCTGTGGGCCAACTAAGGCCCAAGATATGTTTCAGCTTGGTAATGGCCCATCATATAACTGGGCCAATAATGGCCTGGTCTACATTTCATCCTGCTAAAGGCCCGTGAATGACTACTGAAAATTGAGGCCCAACATGCATTTTTGATAGAGGCAGGGTGTCCCGATCTTTCGATGAGATGATAACTTTTGATTTGGTGGAGTCGACTTTGACGATCCAACTGAAAACATGCACGACGTTGCGCCTTAGCAATTGCTAAACGAATGTCTTGAGGTTACTGACGATGTCGGAAGCACGATCAGCCTGACCACGAAGGTCTATTCCTACATGCAATTGAAGAACAAGCAAGAATATGATAAAGCAATATGAATATTGCGAATATATATGAAGTGTTGATAAAAGTGGGGTTTCATAAGCGGTCTTGGTCTGGTCGTTGGACACAAACAAAGTACATGAAGTTGCAGCGATGGCTAACTTTTAACTAAATAAAACCCAAGTCTAAACGATGACTTAAGGGCTATATTTATAGGGAAAAGAGAGGTAATTTCGTCCACCCTAGGCAAGGTGGGACTAAAACACCTCCTAAGTCGCTTCCCCTACAATATGGACTCTAAAATAGATTAAATGGGCTGGCCCAAAATAAGGGGGTGCAACACCAATAATAAGCTATGTACGAAATTTATGAAAGGCCATCATGTATATTTCGTCCATCGTCTTGTATGTCATCATGGTGGCATCAAAGTCCAGAAATCACCACTTGAACCTCGGTTCTTGTTCTCTTCGCACGCACCTTCATCTCTGTGCTTGATGATGCTCCAATGTTTATCCTTCTTGTCCGTGCTAGGCCCTTCAATTGCAAGCAACACAAATGTATCTAAGTTAGGCAGCATCATATTCTCATGAATACTAGAAACATTACCAAGAAACAAAAGTACCTGATAATTTAATTGGCATATGCGAGCTCTAGCAATTGTTCCAAGATGTAAAACAGCAGGGGATATGGGTGTAACTATGGTAGCCATGTCCTCATCAATTTCATCCTGGTAAAGGCCCATGGTATCTTCTGGGCCGTAATAGGACCCCAGAATATTCATCTTGTTAATGGCCCGAAGCTACATAGGCCCAACTAAGCACTGGGTACACTAAATGCCCAACTAAACTTTGGGCCAAATGTAGGCCCGTGTAAGTTGTGGGCCTCGTGCAAAGTGTGAAAGCCCCTTTCAGGCCCAAGATAGTTGCGGGCCAGCCCAACTGTGACCCACTAAAATGCAGGCCCGATAGAGGGAATTGTTTCGGCCCGGTCGACTACATCAAACTTCCCCCCTTTTTCAAATAGTGAATAATGGTATATACGGTAACTAGTAGGAATTAAGAACAAACCTACACTATACAATAAATAAATTACGACATAGTAACTTAGAATAAACCTACACTATACAATAAATGATTTATGGTATACTATATTCACTGGGCATCGAAGTTCGCCACCAGTGATCATAAAGCGCAACGAAGAAGCAGACTACAAAAACTGGGCGCCACTTAATGTAAAAAAATAATATTGAAACAAGACCATTTCCAAGATAGTTCAAGAATGGTTATCCTTCCACGGGAGCTACTGCGCAAGCTGCTGAGTAAGGCTGTGAGACCGACCTAGCAAGTCGGTCATAGCTTCCAGGTGTAGCTATTTAGCAATGAGGTTCTCATTGGTGTTCTCCGCGCTTAGAGATAGGACTTCAAGTCAAAGTTGAGTTGCAGAATGCCTTTGGGATTGAAGAAGTTGAACTGATCCAGACAGCAAATTCTGTGAGCTTGTCTGGCTGCTAGTCTCAAGTAACTTGAACACTGCATCAAGACATGACTTAGGGGTTGTCTCGCTATCTTCAAGATGTTTTGCCTTCTTTGCGGCAATATATGTTGGGTTTGTCTCACAGCCTTCAGCAGACTTGTGCATGCCATCAGAAATATCACCCTGAAACAAGCAGAGAGATGACAGGTTTTGCAAGTGTAAAAACAAAGATGGTAACTGTGTTGTCAATTCCATCCAATTTCATATTAGAAAATAAAGAGTCAGTTCAAAATATTAATAGCATAATTTGGCATTGTTCATAATGCGGGGAGCTTCACCACATTACTGGATTACCATGTCAACAGAACAAGAATAGATGAAGGGCAAAGACAATCATTATATCTATTTTGGTTAATGTGATGGCATGTTGTTCATATCATCAGCCACATCAGTAAGATAAAACAGGAGAGGACAAGGTGCAAATGTGGGATGCTTCACCACACACTGGATTATAGATCCACAAAAACAAGCATACATATAGGGAGTATTGAGTAATGTGCATGGTATGAATAAGGAATTTGGTTTTATAACTAAAACTTGGAACTTACAGTTGTTGCGAACATGCATTTTGATAGAAACAACAAACTACATTGGATTATAGATCCACAAAAACCAGCATACATATAGGGAGTATTGAGTAATGTGCATGGTATGAATAAGGAATTTGGTTTTACAACTAAAACTTGTAACTTACAGTTGTTGCAAACATGCATTTTGATAGAAATAGCAAACTAAATAACAGGTGATGATAGGGAGTATGAGAAAATTAAACAACATTTGAGGATAAAGGCTTTAGAAGGACTGACTTACATTAACAGTTAACACCGGCTTTCTAATGCCTTTATCCATGTCAAGGGAAGGATAACTCAAGAATTTCAGCACAGAATCTTCTTCATAAGCATTGCATGTACTCTACGTTTTGTAGAGAGTAATTATAGATATGATAATACTGGAAGGGATAGAGGATAATGAAGATAAGATGTAGATTGATGCTACATAATCAACAACCAATCCCTGTAAATACAAGCGTTACAGGACAAAATGTACCGACAAGAGCAATGGGCTACACTTGTGCACTGACATTGTTTGTGTATTCAAAGTTTTGGTAAGATTAAAATATAGATGTGATATTTTTAGTAAATAGTGGCCGAGGGAGATAATATGCAGAATGCTACACAACGAACCAGTCCCTCCTTCGCATAATATAAGAGTGTTTTGTACATTGGTGTACTGTACAAAACGCTCTTATATTATGGGACGGAGGGAGTAGCTATTAATGTAAGTACAGTGATAGATGATGTTCAGCCCTTACAAGAGGACTGCAGAGCTAAACCTCTTAAAAAGCATTGGGTTGATTCGAAATTTATGTAAGAGTCGATACAGATCTTATAATGTCCACCAAATGGAGGATAACGAGGCTAACACGTGCAGTGATGCTACATAATCAACTAGCTATGAAAGTAAGTATGGTCATACAGGGCAAGAGGTACTCACAAGAGGAATGCAGTGTGCAGTATAGTTGCGCTATAGTGTGGTCCCTTTAGAATGAATGTTCTTCTGCAAATAGTTTTCGTACAAGTGAGACGTTAAGGCACATGCAGAAATGTAGTTCAAATTGTGATGTGATATCATAGGCAGTACCTTACGCTGCAGACAAGACAAATGTGTAACAAGATTATTCCAGTCATTATCAAATAAATGTAGCACCGGAGACTTTATAGAAATTTCGTTTATAGGCTTGCCATCGAAGTGCGCTTGCCTCAGGTAGGAATGATACTTCATCAATGAGTGCTTGAAAAGCGCAACCAACCCTTACTCGTCTTGAC
Organism: Aegilops speltoides; assembly: GCA_021437245.1. Lineage (NCBI taxonomy): Eukaryota > Viridiplantae > Streptophyta > Magnoliopsida > Poales > Poaceae > Aegilops > Aegilops speltoides. The sequence continues at coordinate 209,536,749 of CM038141.1, forward strand.
TATCCAGTTTGGTCCTCACCTATTTAAAAGAATGAAATCTTGTGTCTTCTATCAGCAGAAACATATGCAGTAATTACCATGAATAACATTAGTACAATACTTAAGCGTAAGTTGCGGAGGAAGATTGGAAATTGTTCTTTGTTTCTTGTATAATCTTTCCATGAAGGAAAGATGCGCACAAAGTTCCTGATAACAATATAAGCTTCATCTTCTAGACTGGGAAGAAGTGGAACAGGGGTCCTATTTGCTGCAATTGGGGCTCTCTCTCTCGTTCAAAAGGGATTTGGCTACTGGATTTGGTGTACTCTTTGCTGGAATGGGGGTTTTGCATCGTAGATCTGGTGTTAGGTCAACTGGCATCAACATACTGTTTGCTGCAGTTGGGGTCTGCTGAGTTGGGGCATCAGAGATGGCTAGTGTAGGAGGGCTAACTAGAGTCTGCTAGAGTTGTGGCCGTGTTTTCTGGATCTGGTGATATTGCAACTACACCTAATGGGCTATTTGTTTTATCAGGTGCAACTACCTTCTCCAAATACTTTGTCTGTGCTCCTCCACAGTCAGCAATCGCCCTCTTCCTTTTGAACATCTGGTACACAAGAACATCATCTGAATGGATAAATATGGTATGATGACATATGGAATATATACTGAAAATGGATAGGCAGGACATATTCACATACACGCTGTGTAACCAAGTTAATGGCAGTGCAACAAAGTAGAAGCAATGCGAAGCACCAGTTGTAAGATATGAGCAACCAATATAACCTTGGAAAGTTAGAGCAAGCACCTTGATGGGTGAATAAGATAGGGCATCTGCCTCTGACTCCACCACTAGGGAGCTACATTGACTTTGGTATCCCTCTAGCTCAGAATCATTGTTAGGATCATATTCTGAGCATTAATCTGTAGGTGGAAAGCGTATGCATTGCATTGCATCCATACTTGGTTTCAGTCCTTTAATGCCAAGTTTGACAGCCATGGCATTGTTCTGCTTTATTATTTTCATGCACGCAAGCTCATAATCATTATGATGTTGTTCAGTATCTTAGATTCATGAAAACATAAAAAGTAGTCAGATTATCTATGGAATGCATTATGGATTCAACTCGAAGAGTGTCTCCCTACAAACCCATGCGTATACAAAGTTCATCCCCCAACCGTGCTTACCAGACAACAAAGAGAAATACAAAACTCTTATGTCTCTATAACAGGTGGACACACATTTCAAAACTGAAGTAGGAACATTAGAATCATATCTAATTCGTATTTGAACAAATAAACTAAGGAATTATGAGTGGCATAATGTTTAGCTTCAAGGGTGGAGTGCTGGTAGTGCGATACAAAGCAAGTAGGAAGATTGTATTCCATTTAAAAGATCGTAGTTTATGTAAAAGGTGGATATGACACTTTCTTACTATAGAATGCAGTGTTTGTTGCCCATACATGATGGAAGAGATCAGACAGAGAAATACTATTCATTCATGTCTGCGGTTCCAGTATTTTGAAACAGGGTGGTCCACCCTAAATGAATATTGACAACAAATATGACAAGGCAAGCATAGAGGTAGTGAATCAATCATTTCTTTGAGCTTACTAGGACAAGTATGCAGAACTGTAACTGCAGTAAGAGACCGTCCAAAATCTGAATCAAGAATTTGGCTAGCACTTATTGTTTGCAACTAATCGACATGAATAATTAGATATCATATCGAATGAGTAAGAAAGACAAGTAAAATTGTCAAAAAACCTAGCCTGCAGTAGTAATCTGGGTCAATGTCCTATGACCAACAATCCAACATGATAAGTGTCTCTTCGTCGGGCCGCAATTTTGAAACCCTGTGAACTTTACAGGTACTAAATATTATTGAAAATCTAAACCATTAAGTGTAGGTAGCACTCAGTACACAACAAATATTAATGACAATCCTGCCTAATGAGTAATGAATCAATTAGAAAATGGGTGATGAGGAGTGGCTGCTGAGTGTTGAGGACCTATCTCAGGATAAATCGGGTTGGCTTAGTGGCTGGTGCACGCCTATGCCGTGAACGGGCTGGGAAGGTAGGCACAGCGGCACACCCAGGCAGCGGTGATGCTGTTGGGCGAACGGCTCCTGACCTCCTATTAGTTCGGCGTCTCCTCCTAGAGTCATGTCGTCCAGGGATAGCAAGTCATGAGTGAGGCAGGTGGCTGGCGGCGAGTAGAGATCGGTAGCGCAGCGGAACAAAGGAGAATCGGGGTCTGGGCCGACCCAAATTCTCAGGGTGGGCCACGGCCCACTGTGGGCATCCTATAGATCCACACCCCAGTAGCGTACATGCATTTTTGAAACTAAATTAGGAACATTTTGCTGACCAATTAAGTGACTCAGTTTTAATAATATCATATTCGTATTTGAACAACTAAGCTTGTTTAGCTTGATGGGTCGAGCAATGCTATTATGATATGAAGCACGTATGATAATCGTATAGTGATCATAAAAGGGGGGAAACCCTAAACATGATCAATTACACCCTATTATGACTGTGTCATGGCAAATTTGAAGCTACAAACCACAGAAATGCTATTTAGCAACCATTGTTTGCTTCGAACTAAGAATTAAATTCTAAGAGATGAAAAGAAAGTATAGTAACCAAGTTACGATCTATTTTCTAGTTGAGATCAAAACGTTGAGCAGATATGAAGTAGTACCACCTCTCTTGCGGCGCCATGTAGGCATCGGGGGTGTGATGGTTGTTGCTGGTGTTGAAGCAGATATGCGACGATAGACGGGTGCATCGGGGGATAAGTCCAGTTGTGGTGGACGAGAAGGTCATGGGAGCGGCCCCAGCAAGAAGGACGATGGTGCCGATGAAGCGAGAGGACGCGATGTGTAACAGCCTGATTTTTGGCCTTTTCTTTTTCTTTTGTTTTTCTGAAGTTTTTGCTTGAGTTTTCTTCTTCCGTGGCTTTGTGGTCTGGAAACTTAAGAAGATGCCCTCTTCTTTGCTTCCAGAGTGGCTTGTCATACCCAAATCCAATCCTAGACCCTGTCATTTTCGTCTTATCCCAAATCCGAATATTCTTTTTGTTGGGAATATTCCTTTTCTATTAAAGGAATAACTCAATTTGCCCTAGGTTGTGAAGCAACCTATATTTCCATCACTCCTAAAATTCCCAAATAATTCTCATAAATTATTTGGGTCATATCTTCCCCAAATATGGCAAAATATTTCATTTTCCATGTTTAGCATCATGCTTAAATAATTCATTTCCTATTCTGCCCTAAATGGCACATTGTAAAGCAAGTGCTATTTTCCTTTGCCCAATTGACCTCAAACTCCTTGGACATCTTTTCTTGTCCATATCATTGCCATATGCCAAAATGCAACCTCATTTGCCTAGTAATTATTTAATTATGACTTTCCAAAGTTTCTGTCCAGCAAGAAGCTTTGTGAAGGAGGTACAAACTAAGCATATCCAATGAGTTGCACTTTTCCATGGTCCTTCCCATCATCATATCATAGCCCTCCACCAAAGTAGAGCTCATGTCATGCCTCCATGTGAGCTCATCTTCAATTCTTGTATTCTGTCCAAAATTTCAGTTAGTGAAGAAAGTATATTTTACCTTGATCCATTGTAGCTGTAAATTTTCCTAGGCTTTCTCATATCCATATAACTTATCTCCACCCAATTTGGGCATATTTCATCGAGCCATTTTCCCTCTAGAATTTTTGCAAGTTTCTGGTCAGTGGAAATGCTTGTGAAGCAAGTACCATTTACGTTTATGAAAAGGTATGAAACCTTTTTCAGCATGTTCATATGGTCAAATAACTGTGCCTTGCCCAAGTTGAGCTCAAGTTGACACTCCTAGTGAGTGCTTCTTCCTCATTTCCAAATGTGGCCAATATGGCAATTTCTACAGCAAGTGCTATCTAAACTCCTCCTCTTGAGCTGAAACCTTGCCATCCTAATCGCCTTAGTGAGTTATCGACCCCAGTAAAAGCTCAGCCTTAATATCCACACGTGTGAGCCACATCAAACTCCAAACACCTTGCTGTTCCATTGTATCTCTGCTACCTGTGGTCACCTCAGTGAGCACTATGCTTGGCTCTCTCTTCCTTGGCATCTATCTCTGCATCCCTTGTCTCCTAGACATAACTCGGCCGACCATCGTGCACTGTGTGCACCAGTGCACGCGGTGACCACTGTTTTGGCATGTCACCCGCGTGCTCTAGCGCCTCTATCTTCTTCCCCCTCGCTGTGCATTTGTCCCATCATCGCCTACCCTTGTCTAGCAGCTTCCCTGATCCGTCGCCGTCCCTCTGGAGCGCTTGCCCCCTCCGTCTTCTTCTCCGTTTAGCCGTCCCCCTTGCCGCAGAGTGCGCGCCCGTGACCGCGTCGCCTTCCTCCTCTGTGTCTTCTTACTCTCTTGTCCCCGAGCTCTGCTCGTCTCCATGACCTCTGTGGCTCAACCGTTCCCTCCTTCGTCGCCAACCTCCGAGCCCATGCGCGCGCACACGCGTCTGCGGTGGCACTCGAGCTCGAACCGCCTTGCCACGGCTATATAAGCTCACCCCGAGCCCCTCCCGAGCATCCAGCAGCCTCCCCTCACTCTCAGCTCCCTCCCCGACCTCTCATTCGAGCCCCAGGAGCTCTCGTGTCCCGCCATGACCACCACGGCCATCGCCGGCCACCGCCTAAATTGGCCCAACCTCGAGCCCTTCCCTCTGTTCCACCACCACCAGAGGAGTCCCCACGACCCCCTCATCCTCCCCACCTACTTGCCCCTCGCTGGAGTGCCCCGCAGCCCCGTAGCCCAACCCCACCCGAGCCACCGCCCGCCGGCATCGAAGCCCCCCTCGTATCGGCCCTCCTCAATCTCCATGACGTAGCGGAATGGACGCGTCGTTCCTCCCCGAGCACCCCGGTGGCTGGAGCGCCTCGTACGGCGTCCTGTGCCGCCCGGGCTCCTCGCCGGAGCGCACAGCCTCCTCTGTTCTGGAGTTGGCGTCGGGAGGAAGACGGGAAGGAGGGAGGAGGAGCGGGAGAAGGAGATGTCAGCCGCGGGCCCCACCCGTCAGCCTCAGGAGCCGGCCCCGCGTTGACCTCGCCCACACAGACCTGGATAAGTGGAGACGTACTCCCGGTGAGTACGCTTTCCCTTATCGAAACCATATTTTCTCAAAACCGCTTCTGTCTTATCCACTCAGGGACCCAGCTGTGGATATTTTTTACAAAAAAGTCCCTGATCTTTTGCACCTCATAACTCCGCAGTCGTAGCTCCGATTGTTGTGAATCCAATGCCCACGTCTTTGTCTCTTCGAGCCCAAACTTTTGGTGCCATTTTCACTATGTTCAACATTCTGGAAATGACCATTTTGCCCTTGCCCCTAATCAGCCCTTTCGAGAGAGAACCCTGTCCGGCGATTCTTTCCGCGGTCATTCCGCACTTCTCCCCAGAGCCATCTTCATCCCCAGGCAAGCCACAACCACCATTTGCATGATAGCCATGCAGAAGCATTGGTTTCCAACTTGAACCTTTAATAACTATTTGATTGTTTTGCTTCTACTGATGTTATTTCGGTTATGCTTATGGATCGATGTTTACCGTCATGTTTTCTTGCACTCTGTTATTATGTTCTGGATGCTAATATTACGTTAATATTGGCAATGCTTGGTAATAGTACATGTTGGTGATGGTCTTCGATGCATGATTGTTGTCTGTCCCGAGTACCGTTGTTATGCATGTTCCTTTGCACCCAGTTGGTTAAATGGTTGCATGGTAGTTTATCGTTATGTTATTGCATGGTATTTATTGTTGATGCTAGTGGTCATGTTATGCTATGATTAGTGTTCTAGTTGTGATATTCATACTCGTCAGTATGCCATGCTCATCTGGATAAATGATTAAATGCTGTTGTTATGCTCGTTGATTAAGTTGCACCTCCATGCTTATTTTGATATCATGTTCATGCATCATGTTATTTTATCATGGCTCAGCATATTGCATTCAAGTTTAACTGTATTAAATTGAACTTGAACAATTGTTGGTTGAGTCATGGTGCCACCATATCGACCTGACCAGTGCAACCACGCTTACCCTATGGGGGTTCCTAACTATGTCTCTTGTCATGCCTCTCATCGGTGCCTCCCGCAAGGGAAGTTTATGCACGGGCGCTACCCTGATCAGGTAGGATGGCATAAGCCTTGTGTGCCCGTTGTTGAGTATGGATCCTTGTCCCCGTTTGGGACCGTTTTGCCATGACGGTGGCCGTTGGTGCCTTTGGTAGGCACGGCGACACCCAGGACTTAGCCCAAAGGGGAGTTGGTTGGAGTGGCCGGGAGAGTGTCATGGCAGTAGGATGGTTTTGTCGGAACACTTTGGTCCACCCGAATGGGAGTGAGAGGCCAGGGTTCCGTGGTGTGGGTACAGTGTGCTAACCTCTGCAGAGAGTGTGTGTTAAATCTAACGATAGCCGCACCCGCGGATATGGGCCCAGTTCGTAGTTGGTCACACTATGGGTCAACAGTAATAATAATGTGCTTAATAACAACGCCGATTCGATGATGAAAGAAGTTGGTTGATATTTATGTGATCGTAAGAGGATCACGGTGGTATCATGAATACCGACTCATTGGATATTTGTGGTGTTATGCGAGAGTCAATGGTAAATGTCAAGCTCCGTGTGGTCATAAATGATTACTACGGTATTGTTAATACCAAGCTTGATGGGATCCTGAGATGATCGTGTGATGTCCATGATGGTAAGTTTGTGCAGGTGATGGTTACGAGATAACCCGAGCAGAGTAAGTTGGTGCATGAAAGTTTCATCATGTAGCATGCTAGTCTCATCATGTTAATATGTTTATGCCATGCTCGTATTTTTCTATCTTTATCATGTTGTTCATGCTATGTTGTTCTAATAGTATCGTGTTCAACATTGCTTAATAATCTGTAATTGCCATGCTATTGTTTGTCTTGATTGCTTTGGTTGTTGTGAGCTTGCAAGTACATTCAATGTACTGACCTGGCATGTCATGCCAGTTTGCAGGTCATGCCGGATTTGATTGCTTGTTTGCCATGGATCCCTTGTTTGCGAGCTAGGATAAGCGTTCCAGCCAGAGTCCCTGTGGAGTGGAGTTCATCACCGTCGTCGTTCTTCCGCTGCCAGTAGTTATTTCGCTGCTTCGTGATGTTCTGCTGCTTGCATGGAGCAACCGTGGCAGGCGTAGTGTCGCCGTGCCGATGTAATCCACTTGTACCCAATATAGCTTGCAATAAAGAGCTGGTTTGTTCTATGCTAAGCAGTGCCATATTCCAGGAGACTTCTCCTTGTTCTCTGGGCTGGAATACAGGGCGTTCTGGTTTCTTAAGCCGGGGTGCCACACGATGCAAGGCTCCTGGTTCGTTGTTCTGGATGAGAAACGTCCATTTCTAGCAGTGGACGACACGGTCTTGGTAGGCGCTCTGGCATGGTGGAGGACGCCGGCGATGGATGGGGTGGAGGACGGCGGTGATGGATGGGGTGGTGATGAGGACATCAATACCATTGTTACACCCACAGCCCCTACTGCTACATATACTGGACCAATTACTAGAGCTCGCGCATGCCCATTAAATTATCAGGTACTTTTGTTTCTTCGTAATGATTCTAATGTTCATGAGAATATGATGCTGCCTAAATTGGATACATTTGTTTTGCTTACAAATGAAGGGCCTGACATGGATAAGAGGGATGAACACTGGAGCAAGACCAAGCATGGAGATGATGGCATGCGCAAGGGGAACAAGAATGGAGTTACAAGTGATGATTTCAGGACTTTCAAGCTACCATAATGAGTGCATGAAGTCTTGGACGAAATATACAAGATATCACTTCATAAGTTTCGTCCAAAGGCTATTCTAGGTGCTACGTCACCTTTTTATTGGGCCAGGCGCATGTAATTTCGAAATACATAAGTATAGGCTATATTTAGAGTCCGTATGTGTGGAGAAACAAGAGATAGGGTTGGTTTTAGACCCCTCCACCAAGGGCCACGAAATTCCTCTCCTCTTCCTCCATATATACAGCCCTTAGGGCACCATTTAGACTTCGGGTTTTGTTTAGATTAAAAGTTTGCCATAGCTGCAACTTGGCGTACTTCGTTTGTGTTCAACGACCAGACCAAGACGTCACAGAACCCCATCTTCATCAATAAAGCTTTCATCTTATATTTGCAATATCCAGATTGCAATCTCAGTTTCTTGCTTGTTCTTCGTTTGCTTGCGGGAAATAGACCCTCGTGGTCTAGTTGATCGTGCTCCGGCGTGGTCAATAACCTCTCGGAGTTTCTTTAGCAATTGCTAAGGCACGACGTCCTCGCACGTACATAGTCCGATCGTCAAAGTCTACTCCTCCGAAACGATAATCACCATCTCATCAAAAGACGGGACACCTTTGCCTCTATCAAGTGTTAATAGATTTCTAGGTTGGCGATTTTACAGTTTTTCGTAGTTTAGATCGAGTCCGTTCTTCATACCTACAATCCACGAAAAAGCCAAAAAAAATTAGGGTTAGTTCATCAGATCCGAACCAATCTAAGCCTTTCCATAATCTTTTTAGCGTTTTGCATTGTTGAATTTGCGGTTGCATCATCGTGTCCTGTTGCTGGTCTTAGTGTCTAGTCCTTTAGAGTTTCGAGTTCTGTTCACAAGTTGTCACGCCGCCGCTACATCACCGTAATCACCACTGCCATATACCACCATCATCGTCACCGCTGCCATATACAACCATCGTCATCACCGCTGCCATATACCACCATGGTCATCACCGCTGCCATATACCACCATCGTCATCACCGCTGCCATATACCAACATCGTCATCACCGCTGCCATATACCACATATTCACCGCCATCATGATAATCCAAGTACACCTACATCAGAGATTCGCCACCAGTCCGTGTTCCACCGCCCTACATATATCCGCCACAAGTCCGAGTTTCCACCAGATTCATCTTCGCCACCAGTCCTAGTTCGAGTCCAGTATTTGTTCCTTTGTTTTCAATTTCCAGATCACGCGATACTACGAGTTGTGACCAAGTCGGACTCCCCAACTTCTATGCCACCCGCAGTAGAAAAATAGTTCCAAACTCAAAAAAAGAGGAACAAAAAAGTGCAAACAAATTCTGGCTAGGCAGCTCTTATACCATTTGTAGAGTTTTTCAAAAAAAAATTGTTGCGGAGCAAAAAAAAAGAGGAACAAAAAAGTGCAAAAGAAAAGTAAAAAAAGATTTAGAGTGTGCTCCTCCCTTGATTACGTGCTGCGCCGTGATTTTGTTAGTGTTCTAGGCTCATGTCTCTAGCACGGTCTAGCCTAGGACCAGCACAGTATCGTCGTTGAGCGTTTATTCAACTTTGCATCTCTGAATTGATTATTGCTGACCCTTTTTTCTACCATATTATAAGCCTTCCCGGCTCCACCTACATCTACGTCGTGCGTTTGACTCTCCCTGGTAATCACTTTATCCAAACTTTGAAAGTTTTGACTACAACGGTTCCCGATCACCACCTGCTGCTGGGTAAGAACTGGTAAGAATTTGAGATTTGCTTGAAGGATTTGTGGCATACCACCACCACCATCTCTTCCTAGTAGTCTGTAGGATCATATTCTTTTGTGTTTCTATTCCTACTAACCATGGCAGGATCACAAGCCGATGAACTGATTGGGAGAACGTGACGAACAAACAACTACATGATAAATTTCAGCAAATGATGAGTGGACATGTGCAATATGTGCTAAACAGATTTGAAGAGGCCATGGAGAAGATAGATGGCATTGAGAAGATGTTCGAAACAAAGATCGATAACAAGTTTAATGAATTGCTTGCGCGTCTTTCACAACCACCACCGGCTGCAACTATCGCACCTCTACAACAACAACACCAACATCAACTACAACGTCGCCTTCCAAATCAAGTGGGACGAGCACAACGCGTTCCCCTTGAGCTTGGTCAAAATTCTAGTGCCGCTGCACCTACTGTTGATGCTTCTGTAGCTCCTGCTACTGCTGCTGCTGGTGTCGAGGAGGATGACAATTATGCGGGCGATTATGAGGATGAGGTTGATCAAAATCAGAACTACGTGCAACCACCAGCACTAGCACTAGGTCGTCCACATGCAAATGGTAGGTCTACACCACCACCTCAGGTACGAGATCATGACCATGTTCCTAAACTGAAATTGAATATTCCACCATTTGAGGGTAGATATGTTCCTGATATATCTCTTACTTGGGAGTTAGAAACTGATCAACATTTTACATGTTTACAATATACCGAGGAGAGACGGGTTGCTGCTGCTGTTTGTGCTTTCACTAGCTTTGCATGTGTATGGTGGTCTAAACATTGTAGATTATATCCTATTCCAGCTGCTTGGGCTGCTTTGAAAACTGCTATGCGTACACGTTGGGTTCCACCATATTATCAACGTGAATTGCTTAAAAAATTGTGGCGTTTAAGACAAGGGAAAAGTTTTGTAGAAGAATATTATCAAGAATTACAAACTGGCATGATTAGATGTGGTATTGTTGAGGAGAATGAAGCTATGCTTGCATGTTTTATGGGTGGATTAAATAGAGAGATTCAGACCATTCTAGAGTATAAAGAGTATACTAGTATCACTCGTTTATTCCATCTTGCTTGTAAAGTTAAACGTGAAGTGCAGGATCAACAAGCATTGGCGTGAACTAACTTTTCTACAGTCGAATTTCATCATGGACACTGTGTGCATCTTCTACTTCCACTGCACCAACACCTGCATCAGGTGCCACCTCCAGTCATGATACAAGAAAGCAGGCACAACCACCACTATCTACCAAGAGCGCACCTGCCAGGCCTGCACAGAGCTCTTCTTCTTCCATGGCATCAACAGGGCGCACAAGTGATATTATTTGTCGTCGTTGTAAGGGAAGAGATCATTATGTGAGAGAATGCAAATCTCAGCGTGTGATGATTGCTACTAAGGATGGTGGGTATGAGTCCGCTAGTGACTATGATGAGGAGACTTTGGCTCTTACTACACGTCAAGAACATGGTGGAGATGATTCTGATCATGAGACGCAATACATGGCTCCTGAAGACGTTGACAGGTATGAATGTTTAGTTGTTCAACATGTTTTGAGTGTGTAGGTCACACAAGCTGAGCAAAATCAGAGGCATAATTTGTTCCATGCAAAGGGAGTTATGAAGGAACATTCTGTGCACGTCATCATAGACGGAGGGAGCTGCAACAACTTGGCTAGCATGGAGATGGTGGAGAAGCTATCTCTCACCACAAGACCACATCCACATCCTTACTACATCCAATGGTTCAACAACAACAAAGAAGGTTAAGGTAACACGTCTTTGCTCGTGTGCATTTTAGTATCTCTACATATGCTGATTATGTTGATTGTGATGTGGTACCGATGCAAGCATGTTCCTTATTACTTGGTCGACCATGGCAATTTGATAAAAATTCTTTACACCATGGTAGAAACAATCAGTATACTCCTGTTCATAAGGATAAAAATATTACTTTGCTTCCTACGACTCCTGATTCAATTTTGAAAGATGATATTAATAGAGCTTATAAAGCAAAACAGGAGAAGAATAAGAGTGAAAATCAGATTGTGGCAAAAGAATTTGAGCAAAAAATGAAGCCTAATAATAAACCATCTAGTGTTGCTTCTGAAATTAAATTGAAAAGTGCATGTTTATTTGCCACCAACGATATTGATGAGCTAGATTTCAGCAAATCTGTTTGCTATGCTTTTGTGTGCAAAGAGGCATTATTTTCATTCGAGGACGTGCCTTCCTCTTTGCCTCCCGCTGTCACTAACATTTTGCAGGAGTTCGCTGACGTCTTTCCACATGACGTGCCACCGGGATTACCGCCTATTCGAGGGATTGTGCATCAGATTGACTTAATTCCAGGTGCTTCACTACCAAACCGTGCGCCATACCGTACCAATCCAGAGAGACAAAGGAGATTATGCGTCAAGTACTAGAGCTTCTCGACAAAGGTTATATACGAAATCCCTTAGTCCTTGTGCTGTTCCTATTATTCTAGTGCTGAAAATGGATGGTACATCGCGTATGTGTGTTGATTGTAGAGGCATTAATAATATTACTATTCATTATCGTCATCCTGTTCCTAGGTTAGATGATATGCTTGATGAATTGAGTGGCTCTACAATATTCTCCAAAGTTGATTTGCGTAGTGGATACCATCAAATTCGTATGAAATTGGGGGATGAATGGAAAACAACATTTAAAACTAAGTTTGGATTATATGAGTGGTTAGTCATGCCTTTTGGGTTAACTAATGCACCTAGTACTTTCATGAGATTAATGAACGAAGTTTTACATGCTTTCATTGGACGATTTGTGGTATTTTGATGATATACTGATTTATAGCAGATCTTTGGAGGAACATTTGGAACATTTACATGCTTTTTTTATTGCTCTATGTGATGCACGTTTGTTTGGTAACCTTGGTGTAACATCCCAAATTTTCAATTTGGAATGTTATACATAGATCATCATGCATATCATATTTTTATTGCATTGTTGGCTCGATCCTAGAAATTCTACGCAACTCAAGGACCCTCGGAGAGAGTTGGGGATTTCGTTATTTTCATATTTGGGGTTTTTCTCAAATTCTGAAAATAGGATCATTGATTTTATTTATTTTATCTTCAATTATTTCTACTACCAAAAATTCAAAGAGGGAATAAAATGACTTTCCCAAAATAAAGAAATAATGAAGATTTAATAAAAGAATCAAATAAGGTTTATTTTGGAGTTTTTCGCTTTTTATCTGAATATAGGAAAAATGCGCGTTTTTCAAAATTTCATTTAGGCCCCAAATAAATGTTCATCTAGTCCGGCTTGATTTTAGAGGTCGGCGAAAATTTATTTCGGGATTTTTGGAGTCCGTTTATTATTTCTTTTTATTTTTCTACCGAGCGTAATGTTTTAAAAAACGCAGACCGAATCTCGGGCGTGCCGAGTGGGACTTCACTGGGGCGCTTTATAAGCGCGGACCTCACTGCCAGCCCGCCACCCGCCCACCGCCACCCCGTTCACACGCCCGTACCAACCAAAACCCTAACCCTAGCTACCGCCACCCCCCCACATCCCCACATCCCGAGCCGCCTCGAATCGCGTGCCACGGTTTTCTTAAAACCGCGGTTTTTCTTCTGATTTTTCAGTTTTTTAGATTCGTTTTATTTTAGTTTTCGGTTTTTCGGTTTAGATTAATTAGCGGACGTTAAATCCGTTAGTTAAATCTTAGCGAACACTTTTCGTCGATTCGTTAAATTAACGAATGTTCGCTCGTTAATCTGTTCGTCGTTTTCTTTTTATCGGATTTTCCGCGGTTATTTTCTCGATCGCGATTTACGATCCGATTTTCGATTTAGTATAACTTTTAAGCTCGTTTATCGGAATCAGGCGATTCAAGCGCTGGAGTTTAAATCTCGAAACCCTCTTTCCGAATAATCTACTTAAAAAGTTTTTGCTTCTGTAAAATTTGACTTAGATCCAGATTAGTAAAACGAAGCTGTTTTCTTTCGCCGTTTGACTTTCGTTGCTTCTTTTGATTTGATTCTTTTTGCAAACCGGAGTTCTTAAGTTGAACATTCTGGTTGGAACTTTTATTCGAGTTTTACCTATGCATTAGATGAGTATTTATTGTATGCTTGTTTGTTAGTCTGCGATAGAATACCCGGAGTGCGCCGCCTGTTATTTTGAGTCTCTAGGTCTCGCGGATCATCAGCAAGGCAAGTAACACTTGATCATACCTTTCTACTACCCAGTTTTATGCATTAGATCTATCATCAAACATTGCATGATTAGGATCTAATTAAATTGTGGGATGGGAAGTAGATGAGGTAGTACCTATTACCTGTTTTATTATAAAACCTTTGGGAGTTACTTCTACGTTTGCTTAATATGCCATGCTATGCTAGTAGACGTGGATTGGGTGAGTGTATCCATGACAGATGTGAGATTGTTAATTAATGGTTTATTTAAGGTGGCAACTTGAATACACATCCGGGTGGATTGAGGCACTGTTTTCTAGCGGTGACTTGCTGTATTTCTTGGACCGCCACCCGTGCTCAAAGGGATCATGAGATTATTCAAACTAGAAACTTACGTGTGCAGCCACAAGCCATTATGGGCTCTGGCATAGTTGACTAAGTGGTGCGAACTCTTACGGGTAGACTAGCAGATGTAGGGGAAAGTAGGTGTACCGGTCTACCCACATGTAAGGTGCTAGTGCTTCCGAAAGACTATGTCTCGGTCATCCATTTCTCAAACATCATGTAGTGCGAGGAATCAAACGGAGGCGATTGAGTCTTGTGGGAAAAGTGCGCAAACCTCTACAGAGTGTATAAACTGGTTAGCCGTGTCCCCGGTTATGGACATCTTGAGTATCTAGTACTTGATTATCATGTGAATCTCATCATGTTACTATAATCAATATTGTTGGTTTTTAATGAGTACTTTTAATTGGGATTGAGAATGCTGTCAACCATTCTCAATGTTTAACAACCACCATGATCAGTTAAATAAATTTATTCCTTTGCAGTAGGGAAAAATTGGCTTTATGCAAAATCAGAACCATAGAGCTTTACCACCACCAAATATGCATGTAGTATAGCCTATCTCCATTGTTATTCTCTATGTGTTACATTGCCAGCATATTCCATGTGTTGATTGTTTTCGGCTGCAACGTTTCATGTTGCAGACTTTTCGCATTTACTTAGTAAGGTGCTTTTAGGTCGTGGTTCTATACTCGATGATGCCGTTGGAGTTGATGAACTCGCTTATCTTCCAAACCTTCCGCCGTTATCGTTTTAGATGGCCTTAAGCCATATTTATTTCAATAAGTTCTCTTTTGAGACATTCGATGTAATAAGTGTGTGATTGCTACTCTGTTATAAATCCTCCAAGCATCTTGTGTGGTGTCGGCATTCTCGACTGAGGATGACATCGAGCACGAGATCGATCGTTTGAGGTCCAGTCGCTACACTTGGGAAGTGCACCTTTTGCACCGACCGAGTATCTTTTCTTGGCTATGTTGTTACTCCACAGGGAATTGAAGTTGATAAAGCCAATATCGAAGCTATTGAGAGTTGGCCGCAGCCAAAAATGGTCACACAAGCGAGGAGTTTTCTTGGCCTCGTTGGATTCTATGGCGTTTTGTGAGAGATTTGAGCACCATTGCTGCACCTCTCAATGAGCTTACAAAGAAATATGTGCCTTTTGTTTGGGGTACTGCACAGGAAGAAGCCTTCACGGTATTGAAAGATTAGTTGACAGATGCTCCTTTACTCCAACTTCCTGATTTTAGTAAGACTTTTGAGTTCTAATGTGATGCTAGCAGAATTGGATTAGGAGATGTGTTATTACAAGATGGCAAACCTGTTGCATACTTTTCTAAAAAATAAAGTGGGCCTAGTCTAAATTATTCTACTTATGACAAAGAATTATATGCTCTTGTTCGGACTTTAGAAACATGGCAACATTATTTATGGCCCAAAGAATTTGTTATACATTTTGATCATGAATCTTTGAAACATATTAAAAGTCAAGCCAAACTGAATCGTAGACATGCTAAATGGGTTGAATTCATTGGGACTTTCCCTTATGTCATTAAACACAAGAAGGGTAAAGAAAATGTTATTGTTGATGCTTTGTCTCATCGCTATACTATGCTTTCACAACTTGATATCAAGATATTTGGTTTGGAGACCATCAAAGATCAATATGTGCATGATGCTGATTTTAAAGATGTATTTGGTTTGGAGAACATGGAACAAGTTCGTTGTTAACGATGGATTTGTGTTTCATGCTAACAAGCTATGCATTCCAGATAGCTCTGTTCGTCTTTTGTTGTTGCAGGATGCGCATGGAGGAGGATTAATGGGACACTTTGGTGTGAATAAGACGGAGGATATACTTGCACCACATTTCTTTTGGCCAAAGAAGAGACGGGATGTTGAGCATTTTGTTGCTCGTTGCACTAGTCAAAAAGCTAAGTCACGACTCAATCCGCATGGTTTATATATGCCTTTGCCTGTACCTAGTGTTCCTTGGGAGGTTATATATGTGGACTTTGTTTTAGGTTTACCTCTAACAAAGAAGGGGAGGGATAGCATATTTGTTGTCGTGGATAGATTCTCAAAAATGGCACACTTTATACCATGTCATAAAAGGGATGAGCCTGTTAATGTTGCTGATTTGTTCTTTCGTGAAATTATTCGCTTGCATGGTGTGCCAAATACTATTGTTTCAGATCGTGATACTAAATTTCTTAGCCACTTTTGGAGATGTTTATGGGCTAAGTTGGGGACTAAAATGCTTTTTAGTACTACGTGTCACCCCCAAACTGATGGACAAACTGAAGTAGTCAATAGAACATTGTCTACTATGCTTAGGGCTGTTTTGAAGCATAATAAGAAAATGTGGGAAGAATGCATGCCTCATATTGATTTTGCTTATAATCGTTCATTGCATTCTACTACTAAGATGTGCCCTTTTGAAATTGTGTATGGTTTTCTACCGCATGCACCTCTTGATTTGTTGCCTCTTCCATCTTCGGAGAAGGTTAATTTTGATGCTAAACAATGTGCTGAATTGATCTTAAAAATGCATGAGTTAACTAAGGAAAACATAGAGCGTACGAATGGTAAATATAAACTTGTTGGAGATAAGGGTAGAAAACATGTTGTCTTTGCACCTGAAGATCTTGTTTGGTTACCTTTGCATAAGGATAGGTTTCCTAATTTGCGCAAATCAAAGCTAATGCCACGTGCTGATGGTCCTTTTAAGGTGTTAGAGAAAATAAATGATAATGCATATAAACTTGAGCTGCCTGTAGATTTTGGGGTTAGTCCCACTTTTAACATTGCAGATTTGAAGCCTTATTTGGGTGAGGAAGATGAGCTTCCATCGAGGACAACTTCCTTTCAAGAAGGGAAGGATGATGAGGACCTTAATACCACTGTTACACCCACAGCCCCAACTGCTACATATACTGGACCAATTACTAGAGCTCGCGCACGCCAATTAAATTATCAGGTACTTCCGTTTCTTGGTAATGATTCTAATGTTCATGAGAATATGATGCTGCCTAAATTGGATACATTTGTTTTGCTTACAAATTAAGGGCCTGGCATGGATAAGAGGGATGAACACTGGAGCAAGACCAAGCATGGAGATGATGGCATGCGCAAGGGGAACAAGAACGGAGTTACAAGTGATGATTTCACAACTTCGAAGCCACCATAATGAGTGCATGAAGCCTTGGACGAAATATACAAGATGCCACTGCATAAATTTCGTCCGGAGGCTATTCTAAGTGCTGCATCACCTTTTTATTGGGCCAGGCCCATCTAATTTCGAAATACATAAGTATAGGTTATTTTTAGAGTCAGTATGTGTGGGGAAACAAGATATAGGGTTGGTTTCGGACCCCTCCACCAAGGGCCACGAAATTCCTCCCCTCTTCCTCCATATATACAGCCCTTAGGGCACCGTTTATACCTTGGGTTTTGTTTAGATTAAAAGTTTGCCATAGCTGCAACTTCGCGTACTTCGTTTGTGTTCAACGACCAAACCAAGACGTCACAGAACCCCATGTTGATCAACAAAGCTTTCATCTTATATTCGCAATATCCAGATTGCAATCTCAGTTTCTTGCTTGTTCTTCGTTTGCTCGCAGGAAATAGACCCTCGTGGTCAGGTTGATCATGCTCCGGCATGATCAATAACCTCTCGGAGTTGGTTTAGCGATTGCTAAGGCGCGACGTCCTTGCACATACGTAGTCGGATCATCAAAGTCTACTCCTCCAAAACGATAATCACCATCTCATCGAAAGATGGGACACCTTTGCCTCTATCATGTGGCAGATGTAGGAGGCTGTTCTGGGGATGGTGTTCTAGCACGGATGGTGTCTGAATGTGAAAACGGAGGGAGAGGTAAGGGGAACCATGTCTTTGGGATTCTTCTATCTGAAATATGGGGAAGTTATGAACTTAGCCCTTGTTTAAAATTTGGACGTCTCATCGGTTGGGGACAGGTAGGGAAGTTGTGTCTCGTCTGAGTGAAGTTACAAACCTACCCTATTGAAAATATTTGCCTAGATCGATTTCAGTCGAGTCAAGTTTGTTTTGCCGACCACCGTGTATGAATGGGGAAATGAAGGGAGAGACAGAGGTCTTTCATACGAGCTTGAATCAAATGTGTTTTGCCGCCCATGTTTGGCGCCCACCGTGTCTGAATGAGCTCAGAGGCGGTCGTGTCACGTCTAATTTAAGTTACTAACCTACCCCTATTGAGAGGAGTGGAAATCGGGCCAATGGATTTTCCGTGTATGGGGTAGACAATAATTTCCATCTCCCAAACACTGGCTCCGGGAAGCTGATGTGGGAGTGGATATTTTGTCGCTTCTTTCAAATTTTGGGACAATAAGCATCCACCTTTACCCTGGCAACTAAATTCGAATCCATTTTGTATTATTATCCGAATCTTTAAAAATCATCCTATGTTTTTTATATATATTCAAAAGCACAACAAATATGTATTCCACTGTCATATATGAATATGATTTACAAATGTCGATACTCGAATTCAGAAGCTAGAATCCAGTTTAAGGCGAATTTGAATATTTGAAACCACTTTATGTCCAACTCATGTGTAACATGTATGGCACAAGCATCATAATGTGTACTCCCATTTAGGTATGTACACAAGCGATGTCTCAAGATTCAAAATACCGAGTCAATCAACCAATAATGTACAAAACTAACAAACATATAAACACTTATAAAGTCTATGGATCGATAATATCAACCAACATACATAAGCCAGACCGCTGTACATTTTTTGATAGAAGAGCATCATTTTTTTTGCAAAGCTAGGACAAAATCTGGGCCTTTCAGACGCCTGCCACTTAAGGACCATCTATACTACTATTATTGTTGAATGCACATTCAGTCCGATTGGCATATTTTTAGGTCTGGCACAAGAATAAAAATGAAATGTCTCAGAGTCTTATCAATTAATACAAACTCATGCTAAAAAAATTACAAACCAAAAAAATAAAACAATTATTACATGATCTCTGAAACAAATGGTTTGATCGATTACATGAACAAATAACACAAAGGTTATTCAGCGATTGAAAAAATATTTTCCCTATGATTTACCAAGTGGTAATAATTTCCTTTTTTCCTTCAGGACCTTAACAACGCGGTCAGTCTCAGCTTGCTTCGTTTGGAAATCCACTAAATATTTAATGGTTGTCTTGAGTACCGCTTGTGATTGTGTTGTTTGCTTCCTCAATATGTCAACTTCATCTCTAAGTGCAGAAGCAGAATCTCTTTCTACCAATAGTTTAGCCTCTAGAGCATCAGCAGTTGACAATTCATGATGCACGATTGGGCTGGTGCCACAGTTGTGGGATGATACAATGTCCATGGGGACCTCACTCTTTGATCTTGGGCTAACCTATTTTTCCATTAAAGTTTTGATTGGATTCCGAAAAGTTGAAGTTAGCAAAACATCTCAACTGGGAGTTAGAACAGCAAACCGGTTAAACAAACAGGGAATTAAAGAGTTTCGATTGGATGATTAAAAGTAGTTATTAACATCATGGTAACCGGTTGTAGCAGCAAAGCAGTTAAACAAACAGGTTTTGCAAAACGTACCTGTTGTCGCATTGGAGTTTCTCTTGGATCCTGAAAAGTTGATAGCCAATAAAGTGATTACACCAACCGGTTGCAGCAACAAAGCAGTTAAACAAACAAGTTTTGCAAAAGGTACCTGTTGTGGCATTGGAGTTTCTCTTGGATCCTGAAAAGTTGAGTAGCCAGTAACGTGATTAGAACAACCGGTTGCAGCAGCAAAGCAGTTAAACAAACAAGTTTTGCAAATGGAACCTATTGTGGCATTTAAGTTTCTCTAGGAACCTGAAAAGTTGAGTAGTCAGTAACTTGATTAGAGCAATAAGTTACAACAGCAAACCTCTTGCACAAATATTTTTTTGAAAATGTACCTACTGTGCAATTGGACTTCCAATTAGATCCTCAAAACTTGAAGTTGGTAAGATGATTACAACAACAAGTTAAAGCAGAAAACCAGGTAAACATGTGTTGTGCCAACGGAGTTTTAGTTGGATGCTGCAAACTTGAATGTCAGCAATCATTAATAAAGTGTTGCAGGAGCCATAAGAAACTAACATGAAAGTAGTAAAACTAACCAGTTTTGGCAATGTATTTAATTACACATCAACTAGTAAAACTGACAAGTTCTTGGCAACGTATTAAAGTAACAAGTCGGTACCGTTTACCAGCAACACAGACATCTATAAATTTCTTTGATGTAAGCAAAATGATTCTGACACCCACACCCACACACACACATGCACACGCACACACACATACGCACACACACACACACATATATAGTGTTACTATTCATCACCTAGGGTGCAGAATAAGTTATTCTTCAGCCGAGGAAATCTTATAATCGTTTCATAAATAAATTATATTTGAAATACAAATTGTTACATTCATAGTGATTCACTACGTAAAATTTGACATAAGAAAAAAATATAGGTCAAAGACAAGAAAAATAGTATTTTATGTATATTTTACACTATGTTTTACATTTGTAATTTTACGTAACATAAAATACTTTTCCGGCGATTATATATTCTCTTACATTCTCTTTTTACGTTTGAAATAAGATAAAATTTACACAACGTAAAATTACGACGCATTGACGTGAAAATAGAGGGGGTGAAGATTAGCTATTCCTCACCCACGGTGACGAATAGACAATCCCTACACACACACACACACACACACACACACACACACACACACACACACACACACACACACACACACACACACAAGTTGAAGAGACATTGTCCTTCATATAAACCTGACAGTTATATATCTATGAACATGCAAACATTACTAGTGCTACAAGTGATAACAGCAAACCATTTAAACAAACAGGGTATCAGAACGTAAATTACATGTGAATTTTGCTGCACCCTAGAAGTACATATGGCCAGCTATCTACGTGCTTAAGTAGCTATTTAAGTTTAGGAAAACAAGTAATTCTTAATAGTAAGTATCAAACACATAGATAGGCATGGTCTATAATAGGATTAATAGGCTATGGCATTAATTAATCAGTATATCAAGCTAAATCAAGACAAGCAATGTAATTGAACAATTTTGCAATCAGTGGCTAACTAAAATTCCAAGAAGCAGGTAACTGAACTTACGCTAGCTCTTTGTACAAGCACACTGCAACTTCTTTTTCGCTTAAAAGGTTCTACGAAGGAGTCCATGGCTTCAATTTCTTAGATACGCAGTCCCAATACTTCTTTCTGCCCACACTGCATTTGTAAGTCGAATGGTTAATCTGATAAGATGGTGTGTCCTTGATATGTTAGATGAGGATGGGTTGTCAGACTAGTTGTAGCAACACACATCATACTGGCTTTACTGTATATTTCATGCGATTACATTTGGCATATCGAGATCTAAGCAATCTACAATAGGATGAAAGGCTGTCATCCTTCAAATTATTGGCGAACTCAGTTCATAGAAACAAGCAATTCAACCATTCTGTGGGTATATCAAAAGCGCCACTGGAATATTTTTCACTATCCCAATCATACATGCAGAAAGGGGCGAAACCACCATAGGGGCTGGTATGGGCGGCCGCCTAGGGTGGCTGGAAAGTGTGCACCTAGTTTGAGTCGTCCAGGTTGGCCCATGCTAGTTTTGTTCGTCTCAGCACACGAGCAGGCAATATTAAAAATGAATAAAAATGTTTCAGTTTAGATGCACCAATAACGTAAGTGCAAGGTAGGCCCTGTAGCAGGCTCGTGGCCCAAACGAGCGCTTCCCATATCGATTAACAGCAGGAAAAATCCCCAATTCGTTCGCCCCAGCCTCCAGTCTGGTTTGCTCCTAACCTAGCCGCCGCTGGACAGACCGACACAGCACTTCCTCACACCCTCATTGGACGCTGGTCACCGGGCTTCAAGCAAATTGAAGGACAAGAAGATGAAGATCCAACCCTGGGTGTAGCCTGCGTGGGAGGCAGCGGCAACATGGGCATGGCATCGAGCTTGCGTAAACGGACAGTCGCAGCTTGCAACAGCAGCATGCGCCATGATCAGGTACATCACATCCCTGATTATATCTAATTCAACCATTCCATTTCTTGCCAATAGTTAAACCTGACGGTGTTATAAAATTTCTTGTATGTAGGGAATCTATAAGAAAATGAAACTGATTTCTGCTTATTTTATTACTCCCCCAATCAATACCGAACTGACTGGACCTGATGTGTCTAAGCAAGTTTCTGGTGCAAACATACAAGCTCATGTTGTTCTTGAGCCTGAAGTGTCTAATGAACAGACTGCTAATGAAGGATTTGTTGCAAACATTTTACATGCTCCTGGTGATGAACATATAGTGTCTAATGAGGGATCTAATGCAGCCGCTTTGCAAGCTCCCATTGAAGGATTTAATGTCTAATAATGATCTTCTATGTTGAGAGAGAGATAGAGATTTGCAGGAATTGATGACAAGCAAATTATAGTACATTTTCATGGCTTGAGGAAACGTTGAGGTCATCTACCAGAAAGTCCCCGTATCATGACAACATAGCATAAATACTTTTCTAATCTCTTCTTTGAAACTATTGGCATACTTGTGCAGGATAGATATATTGATATGCAGTTTGCGCACTGCTTATAGGTGCAATTACACTTGGATATATTCTGCTAGAGATTGAATAATTCAAGCAGGTACAGTCCATGTTAGTAGTCCTTGTACACCATGTTGCATTTTGTGTTTTTTGGTGCTTACATCATTTAGTGATTTATAATCTGGAACTACTTTGGATCATTAGCTGGTTTTCAAAGTGCATGTAGCTTCACATTTCTCAAGTTATGTTGATTTCCGAAGTGCAAGTCCCTTCGTATTTTTGAAGTTAAAATTTTGCCCTTGGTAACTTGAATTCGTGGATCCGCCACTACACACAAATCATACACGTGGGCTAGTATGAATGAAATGAAATGCAGGGACTTACGCTAGTTCGTTGTACACGCTCACTGCAGCTCTGCTTGCGCTTGGGATGTTCCATGTGCAAGTCCATGTTACCACTTGGTTGGATGTGCAGGCCTTGTGCTCCTTGCATCCCCCTCTGAATTTTTGACACGATGAATGGTTGATCAAATGAGAGGAATTGACCTTGTTGTTGTACCGGAGGACAGGTACTTACAAGGTTATACCGGTGTGCAAGATGTGTACTAGATCCCGTAGTGCCGTCATGTTTCCCCAAACAATGGTTTTGCTTGTTTCAAATGATATCCCCCGAAGAAATAAGAGTTAAAGTCAGAGTTGCATAGGCATGTGAGCTAAAAGAGTAGTAAAACGATATCCAAACATCGTTGGAACATTGCACAAGGGAGTGATATGTGGATACCTAGTTCGGGCCGGCATTTGGGCATGCTCGCCTAGCTAGAGGTGCGGGTCACTTTAGAGCCGTTGAGGGTGATGCGCTGGCGTTGGCTGGCCGCACATGGATGCAGATCTTGAGCGGCAGCAGAGCGCTACGATGCGGTGGACGAGGCAGTTGGTGAAGTCCCAATGGCCTCGGGGGTGGAAGTGCGACGATGTGCTCCATGAAGTAGCCTCGGTGAGGCGGGAGATGGCGTCAGAGAAGTGCACCTGATGTGGTAGAAGGCGGTGTCTGTGAGGCACGTCGATTGCGGCGGCTGACATTGTCGGTGGACTGCTCGGTGCGGTGGACGAGGGCATACATGAGGTAGCTCCGATGTAGTGGTGAAGGGCGACCGTTGTCGTCGTCTGGCACAGAGGTGGGGAAAGAGATGAGACGAGGGGCGATTCAAACTTTGCTTGGGTTGGCGGCGAATTAGGGATTTGAGCGCTTTGGGCGCGGAAGGGGATGGTGGAGAAGGGAGATTTTGCAGGGCTGGAATTGGGGCCGCCAAATATTTCAATCCGAAACATGGAAGCGCAAACTTTTTTGTCGTTGGTACGTCTCCAACGTATCTATAATTTTTGATTGTTCTTTGTTGTTATATTATCATTCTTGGATGTTTTACAATCATTTTATAGCAACTTTATATCATTTTTTGGGACTAAGCTATGGACATAGTGCCTAGTGCTAGTTGCTGTTTTTTTGCTTGTTTTTTACTTTGCAGAAAATCAATAATAAATGGAGTCCAAACTCAGCGAAACTTTTCAGAGATTTTTTCTGGACCAAAAGACACACGATTGGCCAAATAAGTACCATAGGGGGGATCCGAGGGGAGCACAACCCACCTGGGCGCGCCTGGGGTCCCAAGCGTGCACTGGTGGGTTGTGCCCACCTCGGCCGCCTCCCGCACCGCCTCTTTGCTCTATAAATACCCCAAAAATCCAAAAACCATACGGGAGTCGATGAAACATAATTCCAGCCGCCTCAAGTTCCAGAAACACCAGATCCAATCTAGACACCATCACAGAAGGGTTCATCATCCTCATTGGTGCCTCTTCGATGATGCGTGAGTAGTTCATTGTAGACCTTCGGGTCCGTAGTTAGTAGCTAGATGGCTTCCTCTCTCTCTTCCGATTCTCAATACAATGGTCTCTTGGAGATCTATCTGATGTAACTCTTTTTGCGATGTGTTTGTTGGGATCCGATGAACTTTGAGTTTATGATGAGATCTATTTTATCCATGAAAGTTATTTGAGTTTTGATCTCTTATATGTATGATTGCTTATAGCCTCGTATTTCTTCTCTAAATCTTCGGTTTAGTTAGGCTAACTAGATCGATTTTTCTTGCCATGGGAAGAGGTGCTTTGTGATGGGTTCGATCTTACGGTGCTCAATCCCAGCGACAGAATGGGACACGACATGTATGTATCATTGTTATTAAGGATAACAAGATGGGGTATATTCCTACATGAATAGATCTTGTCTACATCATATCATCGTTCTTACTGCATTACTTTGTTTCTCCATGAACTTAATACACTAGATGCATGCTAAATAGTGGTCAGTGTGTGGAGTAATAGTAGTAGATGCAGGCAGGTGTCCGTCTACTAATCTTGGACGTGATGCCTATATAATGATCATTGCCTAGATATCGTCATAATTATTTGAAGTTATATCAATTGCCCAACCGTAATTTGTTTACCCACCGTATGCTATTTTTCTCGAGAGAAGCCACTAGTGAAATCTATGGCTCCCGGGTCTATTCTTTATCATATTTTCCTTTGACATCTATTTTTATATGCTTTTATTTTCTGATCTATTATTCCAAAAAATCCAAAAATACCTTGCTGCACTTTTCCTTTATTTTTTTATTTTGCTTTATTGCAAGATCTATTTATCCAATCTAATACAAAACAAATCTATCTTTAACCTGGGTAGGATTGACAACCCCTCTTACACGTCGAGTTGCAAGGATTTGTTCTTTGTGCGCAGGTACCGTTTACATAGTGTTGCTTGGTTCTCCTACTGGTTCCATAACCTTGGTCTCATCATTGAGGGAAATACCTACCGTAGTTGTGCTAGATCATCCCTTCCTATTTGGGGAAATACAAAGGTAGTTCAAGCCGCATCAAAAGGAATTTCTAGCGCCGATGCCGGGGAGACATCATCAACATCTATCAGGTTCCTAATCACAAATCTCATCTCCTTGTAATCTACATTATTTGCCATTTGCCTCTCATTTTCATTTCCCCCACTTCACAAAAAATTTGCCTTTTTATTTGCCTTCTTTTTCGTTTGCCTTTTTCTCCTTCGATCTTATGTTTGCTTGTGTTTCCATGGGCCTTCTATTTTGCTTGCATCTTTGCTTTCTAAAAATCTATTGATATGGATCCTCTCAAAGTTTCCTACCTGGATCATATTCGATCCATTTGTGCTCATGCTGAAGCCCCAACTAGTTTACTTGAGGGAAAATCATTAGATGAGCATGCTCATTTTGTGCGTTGATAGAGGCAAAGGTGTCCCGTCTTTCGGTAAGATGGTGGCTATCATTTTGGTGGAAGTCGACATTGACGATTGATAACCCGAAAGTATAGGGGATCGCAACAGTTTTCGAGGGTAAAGTATTCAACCCAAATTTATTGATTCGACAGAAGGGGAGCCAAAGAATATTCTCAAGTATTAGCAGTTGAGTTGTCAATTCAACCACACCTGGATAACTTAGTATCTGCAGCAAAGTATTTAGTAGCAAAGTAGTATGGAAATAACAGTAACAGTAGCAGTTTTGTAGTAATTGTAACAGTGGCAACGGTAAAGTAACTAAGCAAAGAGCAATATGTGAAAAGCTCGCAGGCATTGGATCAGTGATGGATAATTATGTCGGATGCGATTCCTCATGTAATAGTTATAACATAGGGTGACATAGAACTAGCTCCAATTCATCCATGTAATGTAGGGATGTATTCCGAATATAGTCATACGTGCTTATGGAAAAGAACTTGCACGACATCTTTTGTCCTACCCTCCCGTGGCAGCGGGGTCCTAATGGAAACTAAGGGACATTAAGGCCTCCTTTTAATAGAGTACCGGACCAAAGCATTAACACATAGTGAATACATGAACTCCTCAAACTACGGTCATCACCGGTAATTATCCCGATTATTGTTACTTCGGGGTTAACGGATCATAACACATAATAGGTGACTATAGACTTGCAAGATAGGATCCAGAACTCACATATATTCATGAAAGCATAATAGGTTCAGATCTGAAATCATGGCACTCGGGCCCTAGTGACAAGCATTAAGCATAGCAAAGTCATAGCAACATCAATCTCAGAACATAGTGGATACTAGGGATCAAACCCTAACAAAACTAACTCGATTACATGGTAAATCTCATCCAACCGATTACCGTCCACCAAGCCTACGATGGAATTACTCACGCACGGCTGTGAGCATCATGAAATTGGTGATGGAGGAAGGTTGATGATGACGACGATGGCGAATCCCCCTCTCCGGAGCCCCTAACGGACTCCAGATCAGCCCTCCCGAGAGAGTTTAGGGCTTGGCGGCGGCTTCGTATCGTAAAACGCGATGAATTTTTATCTCTGATTTTTTTCCTCCCCGAACGTGAATATATGGAATTGGAGTTGAGGTCGCTGGAAGTCCAGGGGGCCCACGAGGCAGGGGGCGCGCCCTAGGGGGGCGCGCCCCCCACCCTCGTGGACAGGGTGTGGGCCCCTTGATGTTGATTCTTTCGCCAATATTTTTTATTAAATCCAAAAACTTGCTCTGTGGATTTTCAGGTCGTTCCGAGAACTTTTATTTCTGCACAAAAATAACACCACGGCAGTTCTGCTGAAAACAGCATCAGTCCGGGTTAGCTCCACTCAAATAATGGAAGTTAGAGTCCAAAACAAGGGCAAAAGTGTTTGGAGAAGTAGATACGCCGGAGATGTATCAAATACCCCAAGCTTAAACCTTTGCTTGTCCTCAAGCAATTCTGGTTACAAACTGAAATTGATAAAGAAAAACTTTTACAAACTCTGTTTGCTCTTGCTGTTGTAAATATGTAAAGCCAGTGTCGGCGTTCTGGGAACGGGGATCCCCAGACTTGCCTGCCTGTGGCCTGTAGCATGGCTTAGCGGTGGCCCAGTACGACCCGTCTTCATCGACCCAAGTTCAAGACCCTCGCGAGGGGCCAAGCCTCGCGGGGCGGACAACACAAGGCCTCCTAAAGGGCGGCCTCACCAGGCAGGCTCGCGAGGAGGCGGTGTAACATGCCAGATTTTCAATTTGGAATGTTATACAATAGATCATTATTGCATATCATATTTATTGCATTTTTGTCTCGATCCTAAAAATTCTACGCAACTCAAGGACCCACGGAGAGAGTTGGGGATTTCGTAAATTTCATATTTGAGTTTTCTCAAATTTTGGAAATAGGATCATTTGATTTCATTTATTTTATCTTCAACTATTATAAAAATATGAGAGAGGGAATAAAATGACTTTCCCAAAATAAAGAAATATTGAGGATTTAATAAAAAAATCAAATAAGATTTTATTTTGGATTTTATTGCTATTTTATTTGAATTTAGGAAAAATGCGTGTTTTTCAAAATTGCATTTAGGCCCCAAATAAATGTTCATCTAAACCGGCTTGATTTTAGAAGCCGGGGAAAGTTTATTTTAGGATTTTTGGAGTCCGTTTAGTATTTCTTTCGTTTGATTTTCTGCGCAAAAATTATTTTTAAAAAAAGAATCTGAACCGACCTTGGGCCGTAACCGGCCACGACTCCGCCTGGCTGGGGGTCTTTATATACCGCGCCCGGGCCGACCCCCAGCCCAAGCCGCCGCCGCCAGCCAAGCCGCCGCCCGCCCCAAACCCTAACCCTAACCTTGCCGCCGCCGCCCGCTCATGCCGCCTCACCACCATTGCCACCCTCGCCGCCATCGTCGCCGCCGCCGCCGCCACCTCGCGGACCCGCCCCGGCACCACCGCCCTCGCCGGAGCCGCCGCCGCCGCCGACTCGCACGCCGAGGTTGACCCCGCCGCCGCCGCGTTTTTTTTTGGAAAAACAGTTCGGTTTTTCCGTCGGTTTTTCGTCGTTTTTTTACGGTTTTTCTGTCAGTTTTTCATTGGTTTTTTTAAGATCCGTTTTTTTTATTAGATCGGTTTTTTTCGATTTAGGTTAATTAGCGAGCGTTCGCTTGTTCGTTCATTCTAACAAATGCGTTCATCGTTTAGATCCAGATAACGAACGTTCGTTCATTAATCTGTTCGTCGTTTTCTTTTTCTCGGATTTATTCTGCGATTTTTCTAATCACGATTTCTGATTCGATTTTCGTTTTAGTATAAATTTTCGCTCGTTTATCAGAATCAGGCGATTCAAGCACCTAGAGTTTCGTCTCAAAACCCTCTTTCCGAATAATCCACTCAAACAAGTTTTTTGCTTCTGTAAAAATTGATTTAGGTCCAATTTAGTAAACGAAGTTTGTTTCTTTCGCTGTTTGACTTTTGTTGCTTCGTTCGATTTGATTCTTTTTGCAACCAGAGTTCTTAAGTTGAACTTTCTGGTTAGATCTCTTATTTGTGTTTTACCTGTGCATTAGATGAGTACTTATTGTATGCTTGTTTGTTTGTTCGCGATAGAGTACCCGAATTGCGCCGCTTGCTACTTCGAATCCGTAGGTTTCACGGATCATCATCAAGGCAAGTAACACTTTGATCATATCCCTTTATTACCCAGTTTTATGCATTAGATCAGTCCTCAAATAATTGCATGACTAGGATTTGTTTAATATGTGGGTTTTTGGAAGTAGATGAGGTAGTACCTATTGCCTGCTTTATTATTAAACCCTTGGGAGTTACTCTACGTTTGCTTATTATGCCATGCTATGCTAGTAGACGTGGATTGGGTGAGTGTATCCATGACAAATGTGAGATTGTTAATTTAATGGTTCACTTAAGGTGGCAACTTTAATACACATCTGGGTGGATTGAGGCACCTGGGTATTCCAGCAATTGCCTGTTTTCTTTATGGACCGCCACCCAGGCCCAAAGGGATCATGAGATTATTCATGCTAGAAATTTCTGTGCGCAGCCACAAGCTACTTTGGGCTCTAGCATAGTTGACTAAGTCGTGCGAACTCTTAGAGTGGTAGACTAGCAGATGTAGGGGATGTAGGTTGGTACTGTCTACCCGATCGTAAGGTGCTAGCGCTTCTGAAAGACTATGTCTCGGTCATCCGTTTCTCAAACACCATGTAGTGCGAGAATCCCAACGGAGGAGATCGAGTCTTGAGGGGAATAGTGCGCAAACCTCTGCAGAGTGTATAAACTAATCATGGTTAGCCGTGTCCCTGGTTATGGACATCTTGAGTATCTAGTACTTGCATTATCATGTGAATCTCATCATGTTACTTTAATTAATATTGTTGGTTTTTTTTAATGATGATGTTACTAATTGGGATTGAGAATGTTGTCAACCATTCTCAATGTTTAACAACCACCATGATAGTTAAATAAATTTAATCCTTTGCAGTAGGGAAAAACTGGCTTTACGCAAAACTGTAACCATAGAGCTTTTCCACCAAGCCATATATGCATGTAGTATAGCATTATTATTTCATTACTCTCTATGTGTTACATTGCCAGCATATTCCATGTGCTGACCCATTTTCGGGCTGCAGAGTTCATGTTGCAGACTTTTCAGACGACGAGTAAGATGCCTTAGGATCGTGTTTCTATACTTAGT
The DNA here is from genome assembly GCA_021437245.1 of Aegilops speltoides. Classification (NCBI taxonomy): domain Eukaryota; kingdom Viridiplantae; phylum Streptophyta; class Magnoliopsida; order Poales; family Poaceae; genus Aegilops; species Aegilops speltoides. The sequence continues at coordinate 209,567,060 of CM038141.1, forward strand.
GATGCCGTTGGAGTTGATGGACTCACTTATCTTCCAAGCCTTCCGTTGTTATCGTTATTAGATGGCCTTAAGCCATATTTATTGTAATAAGTTCTCTTTGGAGACATTCGATGTAATAAGTGTGTGATTGCTACTCTGTTATAAATCCTTCAAGTATCTTGTGTGTGTCGGCATTCTTGATCGAGGATGACAACGATGCACGTAAATCGGTATTTGAGGTCCGGTCGCTTCTGAGGGAGAGATCAAGGCAGGGGGTACCTCGCGAGGTGTTCATGACGCAAGCCATGATGATCAAGACCAGGCGGGCGCCAGCCTTCGCAGTGTCCTCGTTTCCTCTTTGGCACAAAGGGGGTAAGCACAGGCGCGGAGTATCGAGGCATCAAGCAAAGGTTTCCATTTTGGTGCAACGAGTCCAAGACTAGCAGGACGGCTGGACGGAGGTCACCATGGAGCCCAAGACGGCGTCATCACTAGTGCCTTTGGCAGTTGAAGACCACCTTTAGTCAGGATAGCTATTACTAGCTGTCCCCTTTCGAAATGGCCGTTGTTGGCTCCCTTCCCGCTCAATATTTGGGAAGAGGACCAGGGCCTCTATAAATAGGGCTAGCGATCACAGTAGAGAGAGATCCGATCGAATCCTTCCTAAATAGAACACCATACCAGCTCAAGAACACCTCTCGCGAGGCTGTTCTTCCTCTGTACAGTTCATCCTCAGCCCAAGAGGCAATCCACCGCACCACACAGGAGTAGGGTATTACACCACAATGGTGACCCGAACCTGTATAAACCTCGTGTCTCTTGTGTTGTTCATCGTGCTAGCTATAATCACGGTGATGTTTTGGGGCATGTTTCGGTAGGGAAAAGATCTTCGTGCGCACCCCAGAGTTCGAATCTTAAGGGTTTTGCCGGAACCCATATCTGACATTTGGCGCGCCAGGTAGGGGTGCGCCAGAGCTCTCCCTTCTGTCGGCTTGCCCTCCACCAACACCGTGCTTCGCCCTCATGGCGGATAATGCGCCACAGGCTCCGACGGCCGACGCCAGCGCTGGGGCCAGGGGGCTCTGAGTCTTGGCCCCTGCCTTGCGGCAGGTGCAGTGGCCGCACAAGTTGAAGCCAGAGATGCTGCCACGCTACAACGGCACGGTGGACCCACTCACTTTCCTGCTGGCATGCGAGGAGGCCGTCCTCAAGGCCGGAGGCAACGACAAGGTCATGGCCAACTGGTTTCCCTTGGCCCTCATTGGCATCCCGCACGTTTGGCTGCTCCACTTGACAACATCTTCTGTGGACTCATGGGAGGAGTTTGCGCAACCTCTTCCTCACCCAGTACGCTGCGCCGGCGCCCTGGCCATCGCAGCTCTCCTTGGCGGGTCGCAGGCGCCACCCTCAGACCGCCATGCCAAGCCGTTCTTCCGCCAGATCGGCGCCCCCCTCGCACGGCAAGGAGCTCCTCCGGGATTGGCGGCACCCAAAGCCGACCTGACCTTCAACTCGGATGATCACCCCGTGAACACCGCTTGCCAGGGTGCCCTTCCAATGCTTTACACACCCACCATCTGCTAGGTGGTCGTCACCAGGACCCTCATTAATGGCGGCACCGGTCTTAACATGCTCTCGGTGGAGGCCTTCAGCCTCCTCCATGTAACGCTGGAATGGCTCCAATCTAGCAAGCCCTTCTCGGGCGTCGGAGGTGGTTCGTCCAGCTCCCTAGGGCAGATTCGCCTCCCTGTGACCTTCGGCACCCACGACAACTTCCGCACGGAGCTGGTCAACTTCGACATCGCCCACATCGGCCTCCCGTACAACGCCATCATCAGATATCCTGCCTTAGCACAGTTCATGACAGCAACCCATCCTGCCTACAACCTCATGAAGATGCCCGGGAGCAGCGGCGTCCTCACCATAGCTGGAGACCCCAAGGATGCTCTGCTGGCGCTCAAGCTCGCCCTCAAGACAGCCGCAGCAGCGTAGCCTGCCGACAAGGACACCTCCAAGGCCAAGGGGGCTGCACCGACCAAGAAGAAGCAGCTCTTCACCCAAGATAAGGCGGAGACCAAATAGGTGCCGGTTGAGGAGGACGCGTCCTCAGGATCCACCTTCACCATAGGTGCCAACCTCGACCCCGACCAAGAGGAGGCGCTGGTGAAGTTCCTACGCTTGAACAAGGAAGTGTTCGCATGGGAACCCAAGCCGCTAGCGGGGGTCCCAAGGCAAGTGAGTGAGCATCACCTGAATGTGTGCCCCAATGTACATCCCGTGAAGCAATAAGCAAGGAGGCAGTCCACCGAGAAGCATGCCTTCATCGTCCAAGAAACCCACAAGCTAGAGGCGGGAGGTGTTATTCGCGAGGTCCACTATCCCGAATGGCTGGCAAACCCTGTTGTTGTGCCGAAGAAGGGAGGAAACGAGCGCATGTGTGTTGACTTCACCAACCTCAACAAGAACTGCCCTCAAGATCCGTTCCCACTCCCTCGCATCGACCAAACTGTCGACTCCACCGCCGAGTGCGACCTGCTGTGTTTTCTGGATGCATTTTCGGGTTATCACCAAATCAAGATGGCAGTAGAAGACATGGAGAAGACGGCCTTCCTGACCCGATGTGAGGTATACTGCTACACCTGCATGCCATTCGGGTTGCGCAACATGGGCGCAACCTTCAAGCGGCTGATGCACATCGCATTAGGCCGGCAGCTCAGAAAAACGCCGAGGCTTACGTCGACGACATTGTGGTGAAGTCTCGGGAGGCAAAGACCTTGATCCAGGACCTAGAAGAGACCTTCGCGAGCCTCCGCGAATGGACCTGTGACTCAACTCGGAGAAGTGCGTGTTGGTGTTCCTTCCGGCAAGCTTCTGGGCTTCCTCGTGTCCCACAGAGGGATTGAGGCCAACCCGGAGAAGGTCAAGGCAATCGAAGACATGAGTCCACTGCAAACCCTCAGAGAAATGCAGAAGCTTGCCGGACGGGTAACTATGTTAGGGCACTTCATCTCCAAGCTGGGGGAGCGCGCCTTGCCTTTCTTCAAGATGAAGAAGAAGAAGGGTCCGTTCGAATGGACGCAGGAGGCCGACCAAGCGTTTAGAGACCTCAAGAAGTACCTGACCAGCCCTCCTGTGATGGTGGCATCGCACCCTCTCGAGCCCCTGGTGCTCTACCTCGCCGCCACACCCTACTCCGGCAGTGCAGCTCTAGTGCGGTTCGGGAAGAGCGCCAGACCAGGGCTGTGTCACGACCAGCCACGGCCCCTGTCGCGGCAACACAAGACCAAGAAGGCCTCGGCAGATGGAGACCAGCCTCAACAGGAAGACGCCCCAAGGACTGAAGAGGCCTCACCAGGCAACCAGGTGTTGGGGGCTCCCTCGTCTCAGGAGGCGCCTAACCCTTCGGAGGGCACGTACCTCGTTAGCACACCCACCCTCATCGAGCATCCGGTGTATTTCGTCAGCACGGTGCTACGGGATGCAAGGGCACGATACCCCATGCCTCAGAAGCTCTTGCTCGTGCTATTGGTGGCCTCGCGAAAGCTGCGGCACTACTTTCAAGGTCACCCCAGTATACCCATTGGAAAGGGTACTCAGGAGCCCCAATTCTGCTGGGAGGGTCGCTGAATGGAACATCGAGTTACAAGCGCTTCAGTTAGAATTCAGCACAACCAGGGTCGTCAAGGGAGCCGCCCTTGCAGATTTTGTTGCAGAATGGATAGAGGCGCCTGGGCTCGAAGCAGGCGAAGATCGGTCACTTTCCCCAGGAAGCGAGGCACCGGAAGGGTGGGTCATGTACTTCGATGGAGCATTCTCGCGACATGGCGCGGGGGCTGGTGCAGTGCTTATATCCCCCACTCAGGACAAGCTCTATTACGCCGTACAACTCTGCTTCTAGCGTTGCGATAAGGTCTCCAACAACATAGCAGAGTACGAGGGCCTCATACCGGGATTGAAAGCTGTAGCAGCACCGGGGGTGAAGCACCTCATCATCAAGGGTGATTCACAGCTCCTAGTCAACTTCTCCAACAAAGTGTATGAGCCGAAGGACGAGCACATGGAAGCGTATCTTGCGGAGGTGCACAGGATGGAGAAGCAGTTTTGGGGGCTGGAGTTGCAGCATGTGCGCCGCGACACATACCAAGAGGTCGATGACATCGCCAAGAGGGCATCCAGGCGGCTGCCTCAGGAGCCTGGCGCTTTTGAGGAACGGCTCTTCAAGCCATCGGCAGCGCCGTCACTATCAAGCACAGCGCAACCTCGGGAGGAACTCCCTCAGCCACCTGCCACAGGAGCCCCGGCCTGTGGCCTGACCTTGGGAGCGCGCTTGCTCCTGGCGCTGGAGCCTCTGGAGGGGTGCTGGACCACGGAATTCAAGGACTACCTGATGCAAGGGACCCTGCCAGGGAAAGAGGAGGACCTGGAACGTGTGACCCGGCAGGCCACGGCCTACCGCATCCAAGACGGAGAGCTCTACCGGAAGTGGCAAAATGACGTCTTGATGCGTTGCATCTCCAGAGAACAAGGGAAGGAGTTGCTGGCTGACATACACGGTGGAGACTGCGGACATCACTCGTCATCATAGGCCCTCGTCGGCAAAGCATTTCGCAGCGTTTTCTACTGGCCCACGACACTCAATGACGCGACCGAGCTGGTGAAGGTTTGCGAAGCCTGCCAATTCCATGCCAATCAGATCCATCAGCTAGCTCAGGGCCTGCAAACCATTCCACTCTCATGGCCATTCGCGGTCTGGGAGCTGGATATCTTGGGCCCGTTTCCTCGAGCACCTCGGGGCTACCGCTGCCTCTACGTCGCCATCGACAAGTTCACCAAGTGGGCGGAGGTGGAAGCCATCCGCACCATCCCAGCTGGCTCTGCAGTCAAGTTCATCAAGGGCCTCGTGAGCCGACTCGGGGTCCATAATCGCATCATCTCCGACAACGGTTCTCGGTTCACCAGCAATCTCTTCAAAACATATTGTGCTAACCTTGGAATGTAGATATGCTACGCTTCGGTGGCACACCCCCGGAGTAACGGCCAGGCTGAGCGAGCCAACGCAGAGGTCCTGAAAGGCCTCAAAACCAGGACCTTCAAGAAGAAGCTGGAGGCCTGTGGCAGGGGCTGGCACGACGACCTCTAGTCCGTGCTATGGTCCATTCGCACTACCGCAACCAAGTCGACTGGCGAGACCCCATTCTTCCTTGTCTACAGAGCAGAGGCGGTCCTCCCTTACGAGGTCAGGCATCACTCTGCATGGGTCCTAGCATTTGATGAAGCGCAGCAGCACGCCATGTGGGGGATGGACCTCGTGCTGGGGGAGGAGCATCATCGGGAAGCCACACTACGAGCAGCAAGATACCAGCAGGCGCTGCAACGGTATCATTGCCACAACATCCGCCCCAGGACTCTTGAGGTAGGTGACATCGTGCTCAGGCGGGTGCTCTCCAGGGAAGGGCTCCACAAGCTCTCGCCCATGTGGGAGGGCCCATTCAAGGTTGTTCATGTTTCCAGGCCTGGCGCTGCGCGCCTGGAGACTTAGGAGGGGGTGCCCATCCAAAACACTTGGAATATTCAGCACCTCCGGAAGTTCTACCCTTGAAGAAAGGCCCAGTGCCTGCGAACAAGGCCCGGTGCCTATGAAGCTCGCCGCCCCAAGAATGGCCCGGTGCCTGCGAAGCTCGCCGCCCCAAGAAAGGCCCGGTGCCTGTGAAGAAGGCCCAGTGCCTGTGAAGCTCGGCACCAGTGATACTCTCACGTAATAATGAGTTGGGGCTGTACACGCCCCGGAGTCTCCGAAGTGCCTCCCTTGGGCCTCGGGGGCTCCCGCCCACACCCAGTGGCAGCACTTAGCTCCGCTCTAGTGAGAAGACGTCGAAGACTAGACTAGGTGCCGTACGCGGCTTTTCATTTGCTTTCCGCAGTTGGCTTGTTCTCCCTTGTTTGAACCTTTATTGAAGTTGCTTCTAGTGTTGTTTGCCGTCTTCTGCCCCTATTCTCTGTTTTTGGCGTTTGTCTGGCTTGCTCTCTCTATCTCGCAAGCCTCGCGAGGGGGCTGCACGGGAGCCCTCATGAGCCCTTTCTCGCCTGGTTTTCGTGAGGCTCCCTCGTTCAAGTTCACAGCGGGAGCACCCCTCCCGATCCATGCCCCTCGAGCATCACGACGTAGAGCACCAGGCCATAGCCGGCAACCCACACGACCAAGGTTCGGAAACGATTCTCCCAACTGATTTTTGCAGCTCCTAAGGTGCCCGGCGAGGCCTCAAGCGGGTACCTCGCGAGGCAAAAATCACTGCAAAGATCCCAAGCTAAGTTGTTCCTACGCGCAGGCACATAACCACAACACCATAACACATCACAAGGACGATAAATGTAGCACGATAATTAGGGATCACAGTCTGTTGCACGCCCCCACGGGGCTCCATACTTCTCTCTCTCGATGCAGGAAAGGGAGAAAAACAAAATAAAAACGGCGCGCGCCTTGTGACAGCTCGCGAGGAGGGATACGCATCATCCTCCCGAGCTCAATCATAATCCGCCTCGCGCTTCACCAGGGCATGGCAACGGCACGACCCGCTACCGCCCTCGAAGCGGGCGTGGCAGCGTGGTGGCTGATTGCGGCCACCGCTGGAGGAGCTGTCACCGGAGGAGGAGCCGCTGAAGCTTGGCGAGCTGCGGACGCCGCTAGGAGTGGGTTTACCTCCGCCCTCGTCACGACCGTCACCAAGGCCGAGCACCTCATCGCCGTCGTCGTCTTCAGGGCAGCACCCAGCACGGCGCCCGTCTTCTCTGAACACCCTCACAAAGAGGGTCGCATCGCCGTCGTACTTGAAGTGGAGGGTGCACCGCCGGCCCAGGCCACGCGCGCGGGAAAACGTCTGCCAGCCTCAGGCCAGGGACACGTTCCCGGCGACGGATATCTCCACCGTGACCCAGGAGGCACTGCTGTAGTAGCCGTCAACCTGCAGCCAGAGCCCGCCAGGCTGGGCGGTGGTGGCGATTCGCCGGCGAAGCGAGCGAGGCTGGAGCGATTACTGCCGGGTTGTCCGACCACACATCAAACTCCGGCAGCACCTCTACCGAATGGAAGCGCGGCCGGGGAGGTTGTGCAGCTACGACACACCTCCCTCCACCGACTGGGATGCCTCGATACGGGCGACCACCACCGCGCGAAGGGCCGCCACCATGACCATGAGGAGCTGCGACGGGAGTTGCGGGATGCTTGCGGGGACGGCCACAGCTGCGCTTGGGTGGAGGAGAGCCAGGCCCTTCCTGGCGAGCCTTCCCTTTCTCCGCGGCCGAGAACCTCTTCATGGGCGCCATGGGACACCGCAAGCAACCGGAGCAAGGAGGAAGAAGAAGAAAGTGGGGCGAGGGGAGATGTGCAACGAGGGCTTTCACCCTCCCCATTAATAGCCCAAGGGAGGCCAACTGTCGGCCTCCACGATCACAGGTAATGATGACTCTTTTTGCATGCAACAAGGACTCGTCAAATCGGGCAGTTGCCGAGGCAGCATGGGGAAGTGGAGATGCCCACGTCCAATCTACCGCCACGCGGCGACGAAGGCTGCATGCTGTTGGGGCCTGCGGCGCTCCGCACTTGCCCTTTGGCTTCACTGCTAAGCCAAGTCCGAGCGCGCCTTGGGCTCGGGGGCTACTATCGGCGTTTTGGGAATGGGGGTCCCTAGACTTGCCTGCCTGCGGCCTGTAGCGTGGCTCAATGGTGGCCCAGTACGGCCCGTCTTCATCGACCCAAGTTCAAGACCCTCGCAAGGGGCCAAGCCTCGCGGGGCGGACGACACAAGGCCTCCTCAGGGGCGGCCTCACCAGGCATGCTCGCGAGGAGGCGGAGAGATCAAGGCAAGGAGTACCTTGTGAGGTGTTCATGACGCAAGCCATGACGATCAAAACCAGGCGGGCGCCAGCCTGCAAAGTGTCCTCGTTTCCTCTTTGGTGCAAAGGGGGCAAGCGCAAGCGCGGAGTACCGAGGCATCAAGCAAAGGTTTCCATATTGGTGCAACGAGACCAAGACCAGCAGGACAGCAGGACGGAGGTCATCGTGGAGCCTAATACAGCGTCATCACCAGTGCCTTTGGCAATCGAAGACCACCTTTAGTCAGGATAGCTTGTACTATTTGTCCCCTTTCGAAATGGTCGTTGTTGGCTCCCTTCCCGCTCAATATTTGGGAAGAGGACCAGGGCCTCTATAAATAGGGCTATCCACCACAGTAGAGAGAGATCCGATCGAATCCTTCCTAAATAGAACACCATACCAGCTCAAGAACACCTCTCGCGAGGCTATTCTTCCACTATACTGTTCATCCTCAGCCCAAGAGGCAATCCACCACACCACACACAGGAGTAGGGTATTACACCACAGTTTTGGCCCGAACCTGTATAAACCTCATGTCTCTTGTGTTGTCATCGTGCTAGCTAGAATCGCGGCGAGGTTTTGGGGCATGTTTTGGTAGGGAGAAGATCTTCGTGCGCTCCCCAAAGTTCGAACCTTAAGGGTTTTGCTGGAACCCGATATCCGGCAGCCAGCATTCAAGTTTTCAGCAAATATTATGAACTAACCATATTCACAATAACACTTAGGTCTCATGTTTACTCGTATCAATGGCATAATAAGCTAGCGAGCAATAATAATAAATCTCGGATGACAACACTTTCACAAAACAATCATAATATGATATAACAAGATGGTATCTCGGTAGCCCTTTCTGAGACCGCAAACATAAATACAGAGCACCTTTAAAGATCAAGGAATGACTAAACATTGTAATTCATGGTAAAAGAGATCCAGTCATAGTCATACCTAATATAAATTAATAGTAATGCATGCAAATGACAGTGGTGCTCTCCAGCGGGTGTTTTTTAATAAGAGGATGATGACTCAACATAAAAGTAAATAGATAGGCTCTTCACAGAGGGAAGCAGGGATTTGTAGAGGTGCCAGAGCTCGATTTTGAAATAGAGATAAATAACATTTTTAGCGATATACTTTCAATGTCAACATAACAACTGAGATATCTCGATATCTTCCATGCTACACACATTATATGCGGGTCCCAAACAGAATGGTAAGGTTTAACTCCCTCACCACCAACAATCATCAATCCATGGCTTGCCCGAAACAACGGGTGCCTCCAACTAACAACAATCATCCCGGTGACCAGCCATTTTCTCGTGAATGAGGAGCGGAGTCCACTCCTCTTGAGAATAACACGCCTAGAATGGAAGATACAGACAGCCCTAGTTGATACATGAGCTGTTCGAGCATACAAAACAGAATTTCATTTGAAGGTTTGGAGTTTGGCACATACAAATTTACTTGGAACGGCAGGTAAATACCGCATATAGGAAGGTATGGTGGACTCATATGGAATAACTTTGGGGTTTATGGAGTTTGGATGCACAAGCAGCATTCCCGCTTAGTACAAGTGAAGGCAAGAAAGAGACTGGGAAGCGACCAACTAGAGAGGGACAACAGTCATGAACATGCATTAAAATTAATCAACACTGAGTGCAAGCATGAGTAGGATATAATCCACCATGAACATAAATATCATGAAGGCTATGTTGATTTTGTTTCAACTACATGCGTGAACATGTGCCAAGTCAAGTCACTTGAATCATTCAAAGGAGGATACCACCCTATCATACCACATCACAACCATTTTAATAGCATGTTGGCACGCAAGGTAAACCATTATAGGCTCCTAGCTAATTAAGCATGGCATAAGCAACTATAATCTCTAATTGTCATTGGAAACATGTTTATTCATAATAGGCTAAATCAGGAAGGATGAACTAACCATATTTACAAAAACAAGGGAGGTCGAGTCCATACCAGCTTCCCTCATCTCAATTAGTCCATCATATATCGTCATTATTGCCCTTCACTCGGATGACCAAATAGTGTGAATAATAATAATAGCGCACGTGCATTGGACTAAGCTGGAATCTGCAAGCATTCAATACAAGGGAGAAGACAAGGTAATATGGGCTCTTGGTTAAATCAACAATAATGCATATGAGAGCCACTCACCATTTTCATCATGGTCTTCTCCTCTCGACCCCAAAGAAATAAAACTATTTACACGGGAAAGCTCCCAGCAAGCAAAAGAAGAACGAGAAATCTTTTTGAGTTTTCTTTTAGTTACTACCACTACAGGCATGGAAAGTAAACTAGCAAAAAGCTACAACTATTTTTTTGGGTTTTTCTCAAGGTTATTCAAACACACAAGAAGAAAGTAAGAAAAGAAAATAAACTAGCATGTATAGTACAATGAAAAAGTATGAGCACCGACAACTAGCATGAGTGTGTGAACATGAATGTAATGTCGGTGAGAAATACGTGCTCCCCCAAGATTAGGCTTTTGGCCTAAGTTGGTCTATGCCCATGGATCACGGCTACTCTCTCCGGTGTACTAAGGAGTGTCATCAGAGTACCACTGGCTGGCGGTCTCCTCCGGATCCCACTGATAGAAGGACGGTCGATAAGGGTCAAGTGGTGGTTCTGGCTCAGACTATGGAGCTGATGTCTGGCCCCGGTACGCATAAACGGCCTCCGGCAAGACGAGGTAAGTTCCTGCAGTTAAGTCAGACAAAGGGGGTGCAGGCAAGATAATAGTCTCACTGTGGGTTTTATGAAATCTCAAATTATACTTAAGCATCTTCTCATCATTTTTAACAATAAACTCATGTGCTACCATACTCTTATAATCTAGAAAGGTAGGGGGCAACAGCTTTTCCTCTTCCTCATAATGCCCGATAGGTATCCTAAAGAGTTTAGCAAGGCGTGAAGCATAGATGCCTCCAAAGATGGGGCCCTTTGTACGGTTCAGGCTTAACCTTTTAGCAACAATGGTGCCGAAACTAATAGCGTTATCATGAAATAAAGCATGGCACAAAATAATCATATCAGGAATACTAAGGTTTCCACAGTTTCCGCGACCAATTAAGCATCTACTAGCAAATATTGCAAAGTAACGTAGAACAGGAAAGTGTATGCTAGTAATTCTTGCATCGGAAACCTTCCTCGTTTCCCCTACAGTAATCATATCAATAAATCCATCCACATCTCTACTATGTGGTTCCTCTATGCTGCCCCCGAAGGGTATCTTGCAAACCACACAAAATTCACATAGTGACATCTCCCTAACCTCGTCATATAAATGAAACTCTACTGAAGGAGGCAATTTCTTAGGATGAAAGTAATTTTTTTGCATGAAAGTATTGGTGAGTAAGAGACACTGTTTGAGCTAGTCGTGGAGGAAGTCGGCGAGGCCCGCATTGTCAGCCAAAGAATAAAAATCATCACGAATCCCGGCTGATCTCAAGAACTCGTCACAAGGCCATTCACACGGCCGAACCTCCACGACGCGAGGGAGATTATACTTGGGCTTTTTATTCTGCTTGGCTTGTTTATCCTTCGAGCTTTGGCTTGAAGAGACTCAAAAATCTCTTAATCATTTCCTGAAAATTTCTAAAAAAATTAGTAACTCAAAATAAAAGTGAACCAAACTCAACAAAATTGATAGCAACTACTCCTACAAGTGCCTATAGACTATACCATGTATTAGAACTACTTGGGACCAAAGAAATTTGACATGCAAGCTCAAGAACAGGGTCACCTAGGCAGCAAAAATTTGCAATGAATAAAGCACTAGAACAAAAACTAATTGGACCCTTGGAGGAGTCACATACCAAAGAACAATCCACCGAAGCAGTTTTGTGAATGGAGCTTTGAGCAAGGAGATCTAAAATGGAAGCAAAATGAGCTAGAACTCGTGCTTGAGCTGGATAGTAATTTTTTTGGGGAGGAAGAAGAAGAGCATGGGTGCAGGAATAAGTGGAGGGGGGCCACCATGGGCCCATGAGGCAGGGGGGCGCCCCATGGGGGTGGGCGCACCTTGGACCCTCGTGGGTAGGTGCTTGCTCCCCCTGTTGTGTTCTCAGTGCCAGATATTCTCAAATATTCCAGAAAAATCATACTAAATTTTCAGGGCATTTGGAGAACTTATATTTTCGGGGTATTCTCAAATATTCCAGAAAAATCATACTAAATTTTCGGGGTATTTCAGAAAAAAGATAGAAAACACTATTTTTGCTTTATATAATCTAAATAACAGAAAGTAAAAAAGAACGGTACAAAAGGTTGTGCCTTCTAACTTCATCCATCTCATGCTCATCAAAAGGAATCCACTAACAAGGTTGATCAAGTCTTGTTAAGAAACTCATTCCGAATCGCATCAAACCGGAGAAATTTCAAATAACACTAGGTTACCTCAACGGGGATATGCACATCCCCAATAATAAGAATATCATATTTCTTCTTGACAGTAGGAAGAGGAAATTCAAAACATCCAATAATGATCGATGGAATTTTTCCAATGGAATTGATACTGTGAACTTGAGGTTGTTTCCTCGGAAAGTGTACCGTATGCTCTTTAAGATTAACATGAAAAGTGACAAGTGACATTGCCTTTGTTGCAATCAATAACAGCCCTTGCAGTATTCAAAAAGGGTCTACCAAAGATAATCAACGTACTATCATCCTCGGGAATATCAAGAATAACAAAGTCCGTTAAGATAGTAACGTTTGCAACCACAACAGGCACATCCTCACAAATACCGACAGGTACAGCAGTTGATTTATCGGCCATTTGCAAATATATTTCAGTAGGTGTCAACTTATTCAATTCAAGTCTACAATATAAAGAGAGAGGCATAACCTAACACCGGCTCCAAGATCACATAAAGCAGTTCTAACATAGTTTCTTTTTATCGAGCATGGTATAGTTGGTACTCCTGGATCTCCAAGTTTTTTAGGTATTCCACCTTTAAAAGTATAATTAGCAAGCATGGTGGAAATTTCATCTTCCGGTATTCCTTTTATTTGTAAGTAGCAAATTGGCCCGCTCGATGCATGGGCTAGGATTTTACGAAGTTGAATTAGAAGTTTTTTTATTTGTTATTTTTTGAAGTAAAATTGAAAGCAATTGTTGAGATATCTTTTAAGTATTACAATTTTTAGAACATTATTCTTTGATTTTTTATTGATATCGGAATATATTTGTTGTCCATTCATCCTTTATTTGCTAATTATTAATGCCATACAACTCTAATTTTATGGTTATTTGCATTTGAAATCGTATTTTAAACTATAGTCTTATTATCGACTGCATTATTCAAATTATATTTGTATACTTTTGCTAACATTTTTATCATGTTGTTTATTTTAAACAAAAAATTGATAACTTATGTAGGATTGGCATGTTTATTTTTGTTTTCCTTATTTTTTTTAGAAAAATGATTTACATTTTGAGACGGATGTAGTATTTGTTTACATAGACATCCATCACAGTAAGGGTTGTCGTTTGCATCTGTACCGTGCCTAAATAAACAGTACTTATATGTGGACATATTTTAGTGTTAAATACATTCGTTTGAGACAACTAATATGGAATGGAGCGAGTACCTTGATAAATTTTTTTCTAGAATAGTATCATGTCCATGGTTGTAGCTATACAGATATTCTCTTGTGTTATTCTCCTGTTAGCTAACCAATCATGATCAGGTAATGTATATTTGACTGGTATAAACATATGACTCTATTTGGACAATAAACACATTAATGGTGGTAATTATGCATGCCATCTAACTGTAGTTTTACGTTTGGTTGAATTCTTCAAATTATATTTGTATTTTTTCTAACATTTTTATCATATTGCTTTTTTGTGTGTAAAATTATTCTTATTGTTTTCCTGTAGCCATAGATTAATTCACTAACGCTATGTAATATTGGCATATTTAATTTATTTATTTTGTAGTGTAAACAATTTAGTGTTTTTATACACATGTATCCATAAAAGGTTTGTTGGTGTTATTCTAAAAAAGGTTTGTTGGTGTTTGCTTCCATACCGTGCAAGGTAGTACCAAGTTTTGAATTAAAAAAGCTCAATGATACCAAGGGTGCCTTATATTTTGAAGTCACATTGTTTACTCTCATAGTTTCCACGATCGTAGTACTAATTGGTGTCGAGGGTCCCACCGATATTACTCTTCACTTTACCCATTACGTAGTCTTACGGACTTCTCCGTTCTTGTCCTCACTGGCGAGAATGTTCTTGGCGATCCCTTTCTCCCTCCTCTTACCTTTTCTTCTTAGTTAAAATTTGCTGGTGTTGCATAACTCCCATCGGGCTGCTCTCTTGATTCGCTGCAATTAGGATGCTCGTCCAACACAAGCCACCCCGCCCACATTGCTTCAACAGGTGACTATCGGCTGCGATTGAGGGTTAGCAGGGCCCAATGATCTGCTGCACCACGGAGGAGGCGAGATCATCGATCTGGATGCTGTCGTTGATATTGTCGTTCGTGCAGTTGATTTGGTCATGGATTTCATCTCCCACAGGCCTGCAATGGCAACATTGCTCCAAGCTGAACTACAGGTCCTTATTTTTCCTTTTCCCGACTCTGAAATTTCCCCCTTTTTCTTATCCATTTCCTGTCCTTGTGCCATTCAAACAATATAATGTAATTACGGAAATTCTTGCTAGCTGTAAATATTTCATAATTTTTTCCTGAAATTTTTGAATAACAAACATGTCTTCCTTTTCAAGTGATATATAAGTGTTGAATGAGGTACATAGTAGATATTAATTAGTTAGTGTACATTTTAAAATGTAAGTATATGTTTTAGCAGACATAGGAACGCAAATTAGTACTACATATATTCACTGTATCGTCGTGTATACTAGATGCTCTTGTTCTTGATTTGGTTGATGATAGTAAGTTGTGTATGCTGACATATTGGATGTAACAACATCTTGGATTATGGGACGGAGGGAGTACACGCTAAGGTGTTATTTTAATTGTTTTATGCCCCCTCCACTTTTTTCCGGGCTTGGGACCGGCATTGGCAGTGTTAGGCCCCACAAACTTAAGAAACAATAAGTACAATGGTGGTTAACTATAGTCTAAATATTTCACAAAGAAGAATGAATATATAATAATATAATAATTGAATATCAAAACATGTTTGATTGCATTGTACATATGAATTACAATAATTTCCCCATGCTCTCACTATTGGTTTGCATGAAATAGTAAGCTTGTAGAACAAAACATCAGATAATATATTTTGTCGATGTTTGGTTGTATTGAACTTTTGAATTGTTGATGCATTTTTGCAATACTTTGCCAACAAAAATTAATAGATAATAGATTAATATGAAAACAGGTCTGATAGCATTGTACATATGCAATATAATAATGTCCCAATGCTTTTACTATTGGTTTTTATTAAATAATAAGCTTATAGAATGAAGTATCACACAATATAGATTTTTGATGTTTGGTAGTAATGAAGTCTTTCCACCTGTTGATGCATGTTTGCATTACTTTGGCAGGGTAAGTACACCATATTTGACCTGCCATATCATGTTAGCATAGTTAAGTCAGACTTTATTTGCAAGTGATTTTGCAGTGTGGTAAGTTTCTATATATGTAATTCGTATGTAATAGTCCACTGGCCTCATCTTGTGAAAGAAACATCATGCCGAAATTCTGTTATTTTCTCATACCTTTAGAATATTTTTGTATAGACTATGTTCTTGACCACATCATCCTCATTGCTATCTTCATCATCTACCATTACCCGCAATCCCTCCCTTTTTGTTACTCTTGAGAAGGCTATGTATAACTGTCCATGTGTGAAAACTTGTTTAGGTAGACATAGTCCTGCCTTGTTTAGAGATTGGCCCTGGCTTTTGTTGATAGTCATAGCAAAGCAAACTGATATTGGATATTTTCTCCTTTTTAGAACAAATTGCCACGCTGTGTTGCAGTTATTATCTGTGCTTCGATGAATGTTTTTCCAAGTTGAATAATTGTTATCCTTGTACCATTGCATAACCCAACACTTTGGTTGATATTACGTAGTAGCATCACAGGTATGCCAACTTTTAATTTGAGCTTGTCCTTTGGGATTCCAGGAAATGGTAAACTATTCAGGAATTCCGTTGGATATAACAATTCTGTTTCTGCATTGAAGGTAGTTGCTTTGCATACCGTGTCACGGCTTAGATAAGTTCTCTCTTGACCTTGTATCTGATCCACATATAGCGAACTATTTCATTTCTTGGACATAATGTTGCTCTTTCTTCTAAGTATTCTCGCTAGCAATACCTCTCCTGCAAATTAGGATATATGCTCTCTACAGTTGTTTTTTGGGATCATTTCCTTTCTTGAGAAGTACTCCCTCCGTCCCAAAATTCTTGACAAGAATTTTGGGACGGAGGGAGTATGTCATTTGATATTTTTATCAATTCCTCACCTTCTGATGATGTATTTTTTCCATCGCTGATATTGAGAATCCACTCTGCAAATTTTGCTACCCTTTGTTTCTCTGATTCATCATTTGTTATCTTTGTTCACCGCATGTTCTTTGTTAGCTTCATTACATGAAATTTCTTCGAAAGATAAGATCTTTTACTGGATGCAATGACTATGTTGTGTCTTCTTCCCTTTGGTATAACGGAAGTCTCCTCCTATAACCATTGCCATTCCACTGAGTGGTCTCTCTCCGTTGTTCACTTTTTTGTATTAATATATCCCTTAGAGCCCTATCTAGCGCCTCAAAACATACCTTGTTTGCCATTGGAGCTTAATCCCATAGTATTAGCGACGTCTTTTTTAGTAGGTCTGCCAAGTGAACCTTGTTTGATGTCACATGTTCACTCTTCTGTAAGGATTAGGGGATGTGGAACCTCGAGTGTGCCGTTCGCCCTCCTTGTAGAAGCAGTGTTGCAATACCAGATGATGCCACTGCTAGTAATATCTTGCCTTGAGAATGCAGCTTCGTTGTGAACACAGCTTCTCAATAGAGAAGGTATAATTTTTATGATCAAGGTTAGGGGCATTACTTTCTTTTAAGATCAGTATATCGCAGTTCTAAAATTTCCCTCAATGTTTTCTGTTATAGAACATTTGCTCTTCAAACGTACCTTGGGTGCTTTCGTCGATTCCAATCATTGTTGGAATAACATCTCTTTCGTAATGCCTATAATAGATTACAATATGAGCACATAAACTTGTAACTTCAAAAACATACATAATTGCATTATTATATACACACCTCTCAATAATTTGGTCTGTCTCTAGAATTTCAGGAGACTTTAGATGCATTTGTTGTGCATAGTGATAGCCCTGGTAATAAATTGTCAGTAATTTGGATTCGGGTTTACACATAGAGATTATAGTTCTCACCATTGAATTTTGTGACCAAATTTGACGTCACAATCACTATTGTTTGTTTGTGAAGAAGACCTTCAATCACCATATTTGCTAAAATATCCCCTGTAACGTGATCCGGATCTTCTCACCACTGCATGCGTTTAATCATGAAATAGTGATATCAAGATCATCCGTGTAATTAAAAAAGAGCTATAGTAATATAATCACTTTAGTAAAAGGACTTCAAGCTCACAGATGTTTGAAGTTTGGGTGATGCGCATCACTTTATGTTTTTGCACTTGCTTTATTGGCTCCATTGTAGTAAGCAATCCAGCGACATCTGCACATAATCACATTTAAAAATCTAGTTCACTGATGCTTGTTCTTCGATATGGATTTTGATCATACCTAATCATTGTTTATCAATATTCACCCTACTATCCAAGGTATCACCATCAGCAAATTCAAAGTGGTAGTCCAAAAACTTGGATTTTCCTTCATCCACTTACTTCACCGTTGTAAACAAAACTGGTTTTGAGATTGTTCTTCTACAGTCGGTATTTTCATACTCCCAGACTTTGAATGTCTTATTTATGTATATGGAGTCCTCTTTAATTTTTGATTCAAATTTATTGTCCAGTTTGCTCCTGATAGAAGCATGGATCGGATAACCCTACATAGAGAGTAAACATTAGCAAACTTTGGAAAGGTTAAATTAAAGAGACATTATATATGTAATACTTGCACCTTTTTTTCTAATAAAATCATATCAGCGCTGATGAGTTCATTAGTTGATAATTTAATTGCATCCCAAAGTCCTAAAACTTTGACTTTGATTGTCCATGTCTCGTTTCCTGTAGTCAGCGCATTCAACGGTGTGGGTGCCATAATCTTTGAGGCCCTAAATTATAAGAACATAATATTGATTAGTAAAGTAAGTAATATAATGACATGGATGCTTTGTAAATACAAAATATTTCTGTTGCTTTTAGATTAACACTGCCTACAATGCAATCTAAGTATTATTGATCCATTAATAGGTCTGATCTATAATAATAGGTCTAATCTATAATATGAACACCATCTGATGTGCGATATATGTTTATCTATATCTCAGCAAGCCATCCCATTTCTTTCTATTATAGTTGTATATGATTCTAGACTTCTATTGTATATTATCTTAGCGTCAAAACACTGGAAGCGACATCCATGGCATTAGCCTTCTGTAGATGAGTCTATATGAAATCATAGTAGATGAGTCGATACAATTTTATTTACAATTGGTCTGAATTTTTGTTTTAGATGGAGCTGCTCGCATTATGACAGTAACCGACTATAGCATCTGAGGTTGACCAAATAAGGAAACCATCTATGTATGTATAGATGAGTTTATATCAAATCATAGTAGATGAATCATCCATTAATAGGTCTGCTCTATAATATGAACACCATCTGATGCACCATTTATGTTTCTCTATATCGCAGCAAGCAACATCCATGGCATTAGCCTTATGTAGATGAGTAAAAAGTATGAACCTGACACCATTAAGGCATGAACTCACACCTATAGAATTGTACATAATCAACCTTCTGAGGTAATATGTCAAATATTTTTAGATGAGGACTGCATAGAGCATAATTGAACAATTAATCGGTCTGATTTATAATTTCGTGCAGATGGAACTTACTTGATGTTGCCTGATTGCTCGACGGAGCTATCCTATGACCGCTGGAGGAAGACAATTCTGAAGTGCTAATTCTGAAGTTGATCTTGAAATTTTGGTCGCCGGAGGAAGATGATGTAGAATGTCTAACCTAAAATCTAGAGGACAATGAACCTATGAGGTTGTGGGGAAAGTCTTATATGGATGGCTAAGTTTCTCATGTTTGCACGACGGAAAGAAAGGTTTTTTGGATTTCATCTGGACATATATTCTGTTTGGAGAGATATGATATTTGGAGAGATATGATAGTTCAGATTTGTTTAGGGAAATTGGACCTTTTTTCTGGGATGGCCCCATCGCTCATGGCATGGTCCATCCTGTATGCGTGTAATGTCCCAACTTGTAGGCGTTTTTTCCTGAATGATGCATGATGCATGTGTGTTTCTGATCCCTCATGGGATGGTCCAACCTATCGGGGTTGTGGTTGGGATTGTGAGATTCAACGTGAAGCCGTCATTGCACGGTATGGAACCACCTCGTTTAGGAAGATCTATAATGGTTGGATTAATCTTTATTCTGGCCCACCTAGTTCACGAAGATCTCATGGTTTGGTTTTGTTGTCTCACGGCATGGACCCACCTGGTTTACGATGATCTAATGGTTGGACTTTGTTGTCTCACAGATTTAAAGGTCGGATATTTCTAATTATTGTGGGATTTACTAAGCTAATTATCTTTATTCTGGTGACCCCATCAAGTAATTTTTATATATAAATAGATAATATCTTTCATGTATTTAGCATAAGGATTCACTTTAAGCATATCAGTTAAGCACATACGCAAAAAGATAGGTCTAATCATTCCAGCAAAGCGCTCAAAATCCTCATCATCCTTTTTCTTGGATGGCTTAGGAGGAAAAGGCATGGGTTTCTAAACCCATGATCCTCTTTCTTTACCGTGTTTCCTAGCAACAAAGTCTCTCTTATCATAATGTTGATTCTTTGATTGTGGGTTATCAAGATCAACAGCAGGTTCAGTCTCTACATCACTATTATTGCTAGGTTGAGCATCAATATGAACATCATCATTAACATTATCACTAGGTTCATGTTCATCACCAGACTATGTTTCAGCATCAGAAATAGAAATATCATTAGGATTCTCAGGTGTGTCAACAACAGGTTCACTAGAAGCATGCAAAGTCCTATCATTTTTCTTTTTCTTCCTCTTAGAAGGACTAGGTGCATCAACATTATTTCTCTGAGAATATTGCTCAATTCTCTTAGGGTGGCCCTCAGGATACAAAGGTTCCCAAGTCATTTTACCCGTTCTAGTTGCCACTCTAACAGCAAAGTTATGTTTATTATTTAATTCATCGAGCAATTCATTTTGAGCTTTAAGCACTTGTTCTACTGGAGTGGTAACCATGGAAATATGTTTACTAATGAGTTTAAGTTCACCCTTAACTCAAGTGTCCAATCATATAAGCATTACTTTTCAATTGTCTACCAACACAAGCATTCAAGTTTTCTTGTTTAGCCATAAAGTCATCAAATTCATCCAAGCATTGGTAGCAAACTTAGTAGACAGGATTTCAACTTTATCATATCTATAGAGAGAATTTACCTTTAGTACCTGTGTTGGGTTATCAAGTCCATTTATTTCTTCAATAGGTGGTATATTAAGGCCATGTATTTCTTCCACATGAGGTAAATTGTTAACATCTTCAGATTTAATACCTTTTTCTTTCATAGATTTCTTTTCCTCTTGCATATCTTCAGGACTGAGAAATAGAACACCTCTTTTCTTCGGAGTTGGTTTAGGAATTGGCTCAGGAAGTGTCCAATTATTTTCATTAGCCAACATATTATTCAATAGCAATTCAGATTGATCGACTGTTCTTTCCCTGCAAACACAGCCAACACAACTATCCAGGTGGTCTCTGGAAGCATCGGTTAGTCCATTATAAAAGATATCAAGTATTTCATTTTCCTTGAGAGGATGATCAGGCAAATCATTAAGTAATCGGAAAAGCCTCCCCCAAGCTTGTGGGAGACTATCTTCTTCAATTTGCACAAAATTATATATTTCCCTTAAGGCAGCTTGTTTCTTATGAGCAGGGAAATATTTAGCAGAGAATTAATAAATCATATCCTGGGGACTACGCACACAACCAGGATCAAGATAATTAAACCAAGTTTAGCATCACCCTTTAATGAGAATGGAAATATCTTAAGGATATAATAGTAGCGAGATTTCTCATTATTAGTGAACATGGCGGCTATATCATTTAACTTAGTAAGATGTGACATAACAGTTTCAGGTTAATAGCCATAAAAAGGATCAAATTCAACCAAAGTAATTATCTCAGGATCGACAGAAAAATCATAATCCTTATTAGTAACAAAGATAGGTGAAGTAGCAAAAGTAGGGTCATATTTCATTCTAGCATTCAGAGATTTTTGTTTCAGTTTAGCTAATAACTTCTTAAGATCAGATCTATCATTGCAAGAAAGAAAATCTGTAGCAGTTTCTTCATCCATAACATAACCCTCAGGAACAACAGGCAATTCATATTTAGGGGGAGAACCTTCATCATCACTATCATCAATAATATCAGTTTCAATAGTTTCATTCTCTCTAGCCCTCGCAAGTTGCACATCAAGAAATTCACCTAATGGCATAGTAGTATCAAGCATAGAAGTAGTTTCATCATAAGTATCGTGCATAGTAGAAGTGGCATCATCAATAACATGCAACATATCAGAATTAATAGCAGAAGCAGGTTTAGGTGTCGCAAGTTTACTCATAACAGAAGGAGAATCAAGTGCAGAGCTAGATGGCTGTTCCTTACCTCCCCTTGTAGTTGAGGGATACATCTTAGTTCTTTCGTCTTTCAAGTTCTTCATAGTGACCAGCAGATATAAATCCCAAGTGACTCAAAGAATAGAGCTATGCTCCCCGGCAACGGTGCCAAAAAATAGTCTTGATAACCCACAAGTACAGGGGATCGCAACAGTTTTCGAGGGTAAAGTATTCAACCCTAATTTATTGAATCGACACAAGGGGAGCCAAAGAATATTCTCAATTATTAGTAGTTGAGTTGTTAATTCAACCACACCTGGATAACTTAGTATCTGCAGCAAAGTATTTAGTAGCAAAGTAGTATGGAAATAACAATAACAGTAGCAAAAGTAACAGTAGCAGTTTTGTAGTAATTGTAACAGTGGCAACGGTAAAGTAACTAAGCAAAGAGAAAGATGTGAAAAGCTCATACGCATTGGATCAGTGATGGATAATTATGTCGGATGCGATTCCTCATGTAATACTTATAACATAGGGTGACACAGAACTAGCTCCAATTCATCAATGTAATGTAGGCATGTATTCCGAATATAGTCATACGTGCATATGGAAAAGAACTTGCATGACATATTTTGTCCAACCATACCATGGCAGCGGGGTCCTAATGGAAACTAAGGGATATTAAGGCCTCCTTTTAATAGAGTACCGGACCAAAGCATTAACACATAGTGAATACATGAACTCCTCAAACTACGGCCATCACCGGTAAGTATCCCGATTATTGTCACTTCGGGGTTTACGGATCATAACACATAATAGGTGACTATAGACTTGCAAGATAGGATCAAGAACTCACATATATTCATGAAAACATAATAGGTTCAGATCTGAAATCATGGCACTCGGGCCCTAGTGACAAGCATTAAGCATAGCAAAGTCATAGCAACATCAATCTCAGAACATAGTGGATACAAGGGATCGAACCCTAACAAAACTAACTCGATTAGATGGTAAATCTCATCCAACCCATCACCGTCCAGCAAGCCTACGATGGAATTACTCACTCACGGCGGTGAGCATCATGAAATTGGTGATGGAGGAAGGTTGATGATGACGACGGCGACGAATCCCCCTCTCCGGAGCCCCGAACGGACTCCAGATCAGCCCTCCCGAGAGAGTTTAGGGCTTGGCGGCGGCTCCGTATCGTAAAACGAGATGAATCTTTCTCTCTGATTTTTTTCTCCCCGAACGTGAATATATGGAGTTGGAGTTGAGGTCGATGGAAGTACAGGGGGCCCACGAGGTAGGGGGTGCACCCTAGGCGGGGGGCGCTCCCACCCTCGTGGACAAGGTGTGGCCCTCTGACGTTGATTCTTTCGCCAATATTTTTTATTAAATCCAAAAAGTTGCTCCTTGGATTTTCAGGTCATTCCGAGAAATTTTATTTCTCCACAAAAATAACAACATGGCAGTTCTGCTGAAAACAATGTCAATCCGGGTTAGTTCCATTCAAATCATGCAAGTTAGAGTCCAAAACAAGGGCAAAAGTGTTTGTAAAAGTAGATACGACGGAGACGTATCAATGATCCGGCTACGAACGTGCGAGGACGTCGCGCCTTAGCAATCGCTAAACCAACTCCGAGAGGTTATTGACCACACCGGACCACTATCAACCTGACCACGAAGGTCTATTTCCTGCAACCAAATGAAGAACAAACAAGAAACTAAGATTGCAATCTGGATATTGCAAATAACAGAGGAAAGCTTTATTAATGAAGGTGGGGTTCTGTGACGCCTTTGTCTGGTCATTGAACATAGACGAAGTACGCGAAGTTGCAGCTATGGTGAACTTTTAATCTAAAAAAACCCAAAGTGTAAACGACGCCCCAAGGGATGTTTATATGGAGGAAGAGGGGGGGGGTTGTGGCCCTTGGGGAAGGGGTCCAAAACCAACCCTATCTCTTGTTTCCCCACACATACGGACTCTAAAAACAGCCTAGACTCAAGTATTTCAAAATTACATGGGCCTGGCCCAATAATAAGGTGACACAACACCTTGAATAGCCTCTAGATGAAAGTTATGAAGTAGCATGTTGTATATTTCTTCCAAGGCTTCATGCACTCATTATGGTGGCTTCAACGTCCTGAAATCATCACTTGTAACCCCGTTCTTGTTCCCCTTGCGCATGCCATCATCTCTATGCTTGTTCTTGCTCCAATGTTCATCCTTCTCCAAGCTAGGCCCTTCATTTGTAAGCAAAACAAATGTATCCAATTTAGGCAGCATCATATTCTCATGAACATTAGAATCATTACCAAGAATGAAAGTACCTGGTAATTTAATTGGCGTGCGCGAGCTCTAGTAATTGGTCCAGTATGTATAGCAGCAGGGGCTGTGGGTGTGACAATGGCATTGATGTCCTCATCATCCTCCCCTTCTTGAAGTCGTCCTCGACGGAAGCTCATCTTCCTCACCCAAATAAGGATTCAAATTTGCAATGTTAAAAGTGGGACTAACACCAAAATCTGCAGGCAGCTCAAGTTTGTATGCATTATCATTTGTTTTCTCTAACACCTTAAAAGGACCATCAACATGTGGCATTTGCTTTGATTTGCGCAAATTAGGAAATCTATCCTTATGCAAATGTAACCAAACAAGATCTCCTGGTGCAAACACAACATGTTTTCTACCCTTATCTCTAGCAAGTTTATATTTAGCATTCATACGCTCAATGTTTTCCTCAGTAACTCATGCATTTTTAAAATCAATTCAGCATGTTGTTTAGCATCAAAATTAACCATCTCCGAAGATGGAAGGGGCAACAAATCAATAGGTGCACGAGGTAGGAAACCATACACAATTTCAAAAGGGCACATCTTAGTAGTAGAATGTAATGAATGATTATAAGCAAATTCAATATGAGGCAAGCATTCTTCCCAATTTTTCTTATTATTCTTCAAAACAGCCCTAAGCATAGTAGACAATGTTATATTGACTACTTCATTTTGTCCATTAGTTTGGGGGTGACAAGTAGTACTAAAAAGCAGTTTAGTCCCCAACTTAGCCCATAAACATCTCCAAAAGTAGCTAAGAAATTAAGTATCACAATCTGAAACAATAGTATTTGTCACACCATGCAAGCGATTAATTTCACGAAAGAACAAATCAGCAACATTAATAGCATCATCGCTTTTATGACATGGTATAAAGTGTGCCATTTTCGAGAATTTATCCACAACAACAAATATGCTATCCCTCCCCTTCTTTGTTCGACGTAAACCTAAAACAAAGTCCATAGATATATCCTCCCAAGGAACACTAGGTACAGACAAAGGCATATATAAAGCATAAGGATTGAGTCGTGACTTAGCTTTTTGACATGTAGTGCAGCAAGCAACAAAGCGGTCAACATCCTGTCTCATCTTTGGCCAAAAGAAATGTGTAGCAAGTACATCCTCCGTCTTCTTCACGCCAAAGTGTACCATTAATCCTCCTCCATGCACCTCCTGCAACAACAAAAGACGAACGGAGCTAGCTGGAATGCGTAGCTTGTTAGCACGGAACAAAAATCCATCATTGACGACGAACTTGTTCCATGTTCTTCCTTCTTTACAATTCTGCAATACATCTATAAAATCAGCATCATGCACATATTGATCTTTGATGGTCTCCAAACAAAATATTTTGAAGTCAAGTTGTGAAAGCATAGTATAGCGACGAGATAATGCATCAGCAATAACATTTTCTTTACCCTTCTTCTGTTTAATGAAATAAGGGAAAGTCTCAGTGAATTCAACCCATTTAACATGTCTACGATTCAGTTTAGCTTGACTTTTAATATATTTCAAAGATTCATGATCAGAATGTATAACAAATTCTTTGGGCCATAAATAATGTTGCCATGTTTCTAAAGTCCGAACAAGAGCATATAATTCTTTATCATAAGTAGAATAATTCAGACTAGGCCCACACAGTTTTTCAGAAAAGTATAAAACAGGTTTGCCATCTTATAATAACACACCTCCTAATCCAATTCCACTAGCATCACATTCAAGCTCAAATGTCTTATTAAAATCAGGAAGTTGGAGTAAAGGAGCATGTGTCAACTTATCTTTCAACACCATGAAGGCTTCTTCTTGTGCGGTACCCCAAACAAAAATCACATCCTTCTTTGTAAGCTCATTGAGAGGTGCATCAATGGTGCTAAAATCTCTCACAGAACGCCTATAGAATCCAGCTGGGCCAAGAAAACTCCTCACTTGTGTGACCGTTTTGGGCTGCGGACAACTCTCAATAGCTTCAATCTTGGCTTTATCAACTTCAATTCCCTGTGGAGTAACAACATAGCCAAGAAAAGACACTCAGTCGGTGCAAAAGGTGCACTTTCCAAGGTTACCAAACAAACGTGCATCACGTAGAGCAATAAAAACAGCATGCAAATGTTCCAAATGTTCCTCCAAAGATCTGCTATAAATCAATATGTCATCAAAGTAAACTACCACAAATAATCCAATGAAATCACGTAAAACTTTGTTCATTAATCTCATGAAAGTACTAGGTGCATTAGTTAACCCAAAAGGCATGAGTAACCACTCATATAATCCAAACTTAGTTTTAAATGGTGTTTTCCATTCATCTCCCAATTTCATACGAATTTGATGGTATCCACTACGCAAATCAACTTTGGAGAATATTGTAGAGCCACTCAATTCATCAAGCATATCATCTAGCCTAGGAATAGGATGACGATAACGAATAGTAATATTATTACTGCCTCTACAATCAACACACATACGTGACGTACCATCCTTTTTTGGCACTAGTATAATAGGAACAACACAAGGACTAAGAGATTCGCATATATAACCTTTGTCGAGCAGCTCCTATACTTGACGCATAATCTCCTTCGTCTCCTCTGGATTGGTACAGTATGGTGCATGGTTGGGTAGGTATGCACATGGGATTAAGTCAATCTGATGCTCAATCCCTCGAATAGGTGGTAAGCCCGGTGGCACGTCGTGTGGAAAGACGTCAGCAAACTCCTACAAAATGTTAGTGACGACAGGAGGTAAAGAGGAAGGCACGTCCTCAAATGAAAATAATGCATGTTTGCACACAAAAGCATAGCACACAGATTTGCTGAAATCTAGCTCATCAATATCAGATTTGGTGGCAAGTAAACATGCACTTTTCAATTTAATTTCAGACGCAACACTAGAACGTTTATTATTAGGCTGCATTTGTTGCTCAAATTCTATTGCCACAATCTGATTTTCACTCTTATATTTCTCCTGTTTTTGCTTTACTAGCTCTATTAATATCATCTTTCGAAATGGAATCAGGAGTCACAGGAAGCAAAGTAATATTTTTATCCTTATGAACAAGAGTATACTGATTGTTTCTACCATGGTGTACAGAATTATTATCAAATTGCCATGGTCTACCAAGTAATAAGGAAAATGCTTGCATAGGTACCACATCACAATCAACATAATCAGCATATGTAGAGATACTAAAATGCACACGGACAGTAGGTGTTACCTTAACCTTGCCGCTGTTGTTGAACCATTGGATGTAGTAAGGATGTGGATGTGGTCTTGTGGTGAGACATAGCTTCTCCACCATCTCCATGCTAGCCAGCAGCTCCCTCCATCTATGATGACATGAACAGAATGTTCCTTCACAACTCCCTTTGTATGGAACAAATTATGCCTTTGATTTTGCTCAGCTTGTGTAACCTACACACTCAAAACATGTTGATCCACTAAACATTCAGACCTGTGAGCGTCTTCAGGAGCCATGTATTACGTCTCATGATCAGAATCATCTCCACTGTGTTCTTTACTTGTAATAAGAGTGTCGTGGCGACGAACACCTATGGGACCGGAGCCCCTTACGGTTCGGCGGGGCGGAGATCGCCGAAGAGAGGATCGGGCGAAGCACCACGGCGATTTTACCCGGCCGGAGCTCTCGGAGAGATAATACTCCTCTTGCTGCTTTGTGGTTGTATTGTGTTCTTGCTCGAGGCGTGGGTGTTCTCTGGTTCGAATGAGTGAACCCCTTCTCGTTCGCATGGGCCTCCTTTTATATGCTCAAGGGGTCACCGACAGTGGCAACGCATCTGCAGGGCAAAATGTAAAAGAAGCGTGGTTGGCGGACCTACTTGCACGATGTATCATACCTAACTCGGCGGCGGGGACAAAGGCATTAAATGCCCGTCTGAGTCGCCCAAACAATGCAAAAAGTGACCGTTAGGGCGCCACCGCTTGCCACGATGGCCATCTCGTCATCTCCGCTTGCCACCTCGCACGCTTGGTTGCCTGACCTCTCGCCACGCGTCGCTTGAGCGGTCCGTGGCGACCGTCGGCGGATGCCTGGAGTGTGGACGCAGTGGCAACCGCGCCGCGACAAGCGCCTTACGCGATTGTTGTCTTGTCGCGCCCGGAAGCTTGTCGCTCGCCAGGTCTTGCCGGGACGCGCGACGCGTCGCGGCAAGTTCCTTGAAACGCCTTGATTGGCCTTCCCGGCAAGCTCCTCTTGCCGGGGCCTTGTCCTTCCCGGCAAGCTCCTCTTGCCGGGGCCTTGTCTTCTCGGCTTGAACACTTTGTTCTTGAATGGCTCCAAAGGAACCACGGAGGACCTAGGCGGGCACCCGGCAAGCCTTGCCACGGGGCGCTGCGACTGCCCCTACACAAGTTCGGGATGCTAGTGTACCCCTACTCTAGTACACCGACAGGAGCCCCCGGGCCTGGGCCACACACAGCTGAAGTCTTTGTTGGGCGGAGCCCAAAAGCAGAACTGCAGACGCAGCGGCTGGGGCCACCGTATCTTACTCCGTATCCACCGCGCTCTCCCCTAACGGCATGCGTCGAATGCGGCGTCGTGGGAGAGATCATGGGTAGCTCTTTATTCGGAAAAAGCGTAACGTTCGCCTCCTCCCTCTTTATAAGCAGGGGAAACAGGGGCAGTTTCCCCACCTTCGCCATTTGCTGTTCCTACCTCCGAAATCTCCGCCGCTCCCCTCCGCTTCCAAAGCCGAAAGAGAGCAGCGCACCGCCCCCCATCGCCGCCATCGCCGCCAACGCCTTCGATCTCCCACACCACCTCCGCCATGGCTCCGAAAACCGGGAAGGGCGTGAAGTCGGTCGAGGCGCTGCGGCTTGAGGCGCTGCGGAAGGAGCGGGCAACTTTCCCCTCCGAGCTCGCTGCGGTGAGCTGAGGTGGTACTACCTCTTACGGTCGGCGGAGGCGGCGCATCCAGCGCCGAAGGTACTCTCCGCCGCCGCTTAAAGCGGGCTCCAAATGGATACCCCTTCTTCGTCTTGTTCTTCTCTGCGGGCTCGCCCTTTTCTCAAGGTCTTCAGTGACATCATGAACACCTCGGGTTCCACCTCCTTGATTTCACCCCCAATGATGTCTCGACCATGGCTGTTTCGCACATCTCTGCGAAAACTTTGTCGAAGTCAACCAAGCGTAGCCCTTTTTCGCCACTACTTCATGCCGGGTCGAGAGAGAGAGCCCTTATCCGTCGGAATCGCTGGATCTCAAGAACCGGCAAGAAGGAGGCTTATCTGGAGGGGGAGCTCCGCAGCAAATGGGAGGAGTGGAGAGCGGAATGGTGCTGGATCGTCGAGGAGAACCCGCAGCCATTTACTGCCCTGCGCCAAGCCCCAGCAGTGCGCGGCGGCGATTGGAGCGCCCTGGCCGCGGACGATGACAAGCTGAAGATCGCCACCACCCGGATCTTGCGTCTCAGGCTTGCCGGGCTCACTGTAGGTGCTGTCGGCGCAGATTTTCTTCGCCGCCGCATCGCCCCCCTGCAAGAGAGGAAGAGACCCGCCTGGGAGTTCGGGTGTCTGGCGGATATCATGAGGCTGCGCCTGGGCCTCAACTTCAATTTCACTATGCTGGAATTGGACGCGATGCTCAAGGAGCTGTTCAAGCACGACTCTCAGCATCCCGAGTGATTCAGGTTGCCGGCAAGTGTCGTTCCGCTGTGCAACAACACTTCGCTCGACCGCATCCGCACAATGATGCCGCAGTGCGATTCGCATGGAATCGTCCCCACCTGGCAGGAGCCTGCAGACGATGTCGTGCAGCAGTTCTTCGACGGCTTTGGTGGAGGTAGCGGTCGCGCCGATGGCGAAAGCCTCACCCTCGACACCACCGAGGAGGAGATGCAGCGCGCGCCACGAAGCGGAAGAAGCGGCGGCAGCCGCCACCACGGCGGTTGGGTTCACCGTGGAGGAGGCAAAAGGTAGCGAGGCGGCAAGCCTTGCCGGCGAAATAAGCAGCGGCGAGGAAGAGCTTGCAGCGCGTGGCGCCGAATCGGCGAACCCGCCGAGATGCGGCGGCCCACCATCTCCAGCGCACTTGCCGCAAGTGGAGCCTGGCGCAGCCCCAGCTCCACCAGAAAGCGCCTCCGCAAGGCGGGGATGTAGCAGGCGGCAGACGGGTCAACAGCCGTCGCGCCGCGCGACACACTCCGCCGCGACAAGCACTGTTGCCGCGGGAGCGCCTCGCGCCGCGGCGGCAACTGGAGCGGGGTCGTCCCGGACTACCACCGCTGCCCCCGCCAAGCGGCCAAGGGCACCTACTCCTCCGCCTCGTCGCGCCGAAGGTGGGCCTGACTTCGACCTCTCCGCACTCAGCTCCGACGAGGAAGAAGAGGAGTAAGCTTCTTTGTTGTATTTGTAGTTCTTCGATTTCGTGCTATCTTTGTCTTGTATCTGATCTGCTTTACTCTGAACTGTTTTCTTTTTCGGGACCACAGCCCAGAGAGGCGGCGAAGAGCCAAGGCTCGGTGATTGTCATCGAGGCGAGCCCACCGCGACAGCGAAGTGCGCCGAGACCATCTTCTTGGACACAGCAACTTCTCCCCGAAGCAGCCCCCAGCGCAGCCCCCAGCGTAAGTATCTGTTTACTTCTTGCTATTGGGCGCGCATGGGTATTCTTTCCTTTGTTGACAACTGACTGTTGGTTTTGCTTGTGTAGGAGCAGGACAGCCTCACCAAGAGCCTCCTGAAGCCGCCCCTAAGATACTATCTGCTTCGACTACGCCGCCAAGGGAGGATTCCCCGGCAAGGGAGCGTTCTCCAGCAAAGGAGAAGTCCCCAGCAAGGGAGGAGTCTCCGGCAAGGGGCAGCACCAGCGATCCCCGTTAGCGAGCCCATATTTGTAGATCGATCTGAGTAATCCCCTTGCTTGAAACTTCCCTTGGGTTCTTCTTCTGGTTGTCTTTTTGGATATTTGCTTGACTCTTCTCCCTCTTCCGTCCGCCAGATCCACCTTCCACGGAGCCGATGGAGACCGAGGCCACCGGCGAGGAAACGCGTCTTGGCAATCTTGTCGGCCGCCGCCGCGGCTGATGATCCCGCGGGCGAAGAGGCCGTCGTGATGATCCGCGCGGCGAAGAGGTTGCCAAGGCTCTTTGGCGCAGAGTTGGCGAGGTCCGGCGATCGCCCGCGACCTTGAGGCCGCGAGGCGCAAGGCGCTTCGCCGACCGCCGATCCCTCCGCCCTTGACGCAGCGCCGAGCTTGAAGAGCCCTAGCCGGCGCCTACTTGAAGGTGGCGGCGGTGTCTTCATCAAGCTCCCACGGGCTTCAAGCTCGAGGCGCGGTCGAAGGATAAGTTTTTGACGGAGAAGTGCTCGCCTCCGCTGGGTTGACACTGGTCAACGCGCCAAGCAGCAGCAGCGGCGAGCCTGAGAAGGAACAGCTGCTGCGGCGGCTGCTGTCGCTCTACCGCGCCCGACAAGCTAAGCTAGAATCCCGGGAAGCGCCTGTCGCGCAGGCGGGAGTGGATATTGAGAAGCACGCGGAGGAGCTCCAGAGTCGCAACCAGGAAGCCCTCCGGTCCATTGTAGAGGAGAGAGCGCAGCTTGTCGAGGCGCGGAAGGCCTTCCTCCTCGAGAAGGCTGAAGCCGAAGAGCAACAGCGGCTTGCCGCCGAGGAGCTGTCCGTGTGGGAAGGTGAGTTGATGCAGCGGAAGGTCAATCTGGACAACTATGAGGAGGAGCTTGCCGCGCGCGAGGAAACACTTGGCGGGGCCCTCAAGGAAGCGAAGGATGCTGCCGCAGCTGCCGAGGCCGCCAAGAAGAAGCTGGAGGTGAAGGTGGCGCAGCTAGAGGCCGATCTCAAGGCGAGGAATGAAGAGCTTGCCGCGCTCCGGCGCGAGCGCGAGAAGGACGCCCTCGCCCACGGTGAGCTGCAGGGTCGTCTCCTCGAGAAGGGCAAGGAGCTGAGCGCCGCCAAGGACTCCAACACTGATCTCGAGTTGAAGCTGGCTACGCTGACCGAGACGCTGGACGGCGCCAAGAAGCGGGAGGAGGACTTGAAGGAGGAGATCAAGGCCAACGAAGTGCTGCTGACGAGGGCCGCCGAAACCCAGAACACCCTTAGGGAGATGGTGGAGCTCTGGACGGAGGGGCTCGTGAACATCGCCGCGGTCATCGACGAGGAGCTGGCGTAGCTGGGGATGGTGGACTTTGGATACTCCTCCGATGAGAACCTCCAGCCCAGTGCCAAGCTCACTCTGTTCTTCAAGGGCGTGGCGACAGCCCTCCAGCAACTCCGGGAAAGGATCCCAAATCGGCTGGCCGACGAGTCGCGCACGATCTGTGCGAGAGTTCTTCAAAAGGTGCTGGTGAAGGTGGCCTTCCGCAACCCAGGCCTCAACCTCACCAACGTCCTCAGGAAGCTGCCTCCGGATGATGATCTGGAAGAGCTCAGGGCCCTTGTCGCACCCATTGTGGACAAGGTGAATGAAGTCAGGAGGGTTGACGGCGATCGCATAGATTAGGCCGCCTGTTTTCTCCTTTTCTTGCCGCTGCTAGTCATGTTATGAAAAACAATCTGTTAGGACTGCGACAAGTTGTCTTTGTAATATAACTTTATCTTGGGCAGTATTTTCTATGTTATTCCCTTTACTTGATTCCTTCCTTTGTATGTTTTTACCCTACGCTTTCAGGGAACTTGTCGGTATGAGCACCCTTGCCATAAGCGCTAATCTGGAACATCAATGACTTCTTGGCGGTCTTGCTCTTGGCAAAAACCTTGTCACCACTAGTCGCAGCACACTTAAGTTGTTGAGTGGACTCGAAACAAAGTAAGGGCGCAACTAGCTACGAGTTGGTTCCTCCGCGCACAGGTTTTCCATACAAAGCACGGTCATTCGAGGAAGATAACTTAAAATTTTTTAAAACTGATTGCTCAAACTTTGGCAACTTAGCTTTTCTGTCGTTTGCGTCCCGGCAAGGCGATACTTTCCAGAACGACGCCCGGTCCACACCATTATCTCCTCCTCCCCCCCGGCAAACTTGTGGGCGAGGGAACCTTCCTTTTGAGAAAAAGAAAGAAGAGAAAATAAAGATATGGAGCCTTAAGGCTCGTTATTGCTTACCGGGGGCAGGTGTTGCACAAAGTGTCAGATAACACATGCAAAAAATAGAAAGCATGAAATTTGACAAGATGTGCGGAGCACATGAGCTTTATTCATGCACGGAGTCTGGGCCCGGCTTTGTACAAAGGATTACATGCAACAGCGGCAAGACTTGTACAAAAGGTGGTTCTGAACAGAGTTCCGCAACCGCGCCTTCTGAGTAGAACTTATGAAGATGCTCAATGTTCGAGTTGCTCACGGAAAGCCATCTTGATCTCAAAGGCGGACGGCCCGAGCCTAGTGACTCGTTTCACCCGATAAGGGCCTTCCCTTGGCGTCAACTTGTTGGAATTCTTGGCGGATGAACACGCCAAAGAACAAAAGTCGCCTTCCTCGAGACTTCGGCATTAACTGCGGCTATGGTAGCGGCGGCGCTTCTTTGGTATCGAGCAGCTCATCTGACAACTCGAAGGCGATCCTCCTCAAGGAAGCAGCGTCATCTTGTTGCAGCTGCTCCTGCCGAGCTCATCATAGCGAGCACTCGAGGCGATCCGTATCGAGTTCCGTGGGAGAACTGCCTCTGCTCCATAGACTAGAGCAAAAGGTGTGCGGCGGTGGCTCGATTTGGCGTCGTCTGATCGACCAAGAACCACCGGCAGCTCCTCAATCCGATTCTTTCCGCACTTGTGCAGCTTGTCGAAAGTCTGGTCTTGAGCCCGCGTAGCACTTCAGCATTGCCCTCTCCGCTTGACCGTTGCTTCTCGGGTGAGCAGCGAAGCGAAGCGAACCTTGGCGCCAAGATCTTGGGCGTCTTGTATGAAGGTGCGGCTTGTGAATTGCGTGCGTTGTCGATGATGATCTGTTAGGGACTCGAAATGGCAAACAATCGACTGAAGAACTTGGCTGCTGATCTACCTGTCACCTTCCTCCTTTGCTTCCACTTCCGGCCACTTTGTGAACTTGTCGACCAGCGTACAAGTACTCAAAGCCCCCAACAACTTCGGGGAAAGGGGCCGAGGATGTCAAGCCCAGACGAAAATGGCGAGGATAAAGGGATCGTCTGGAGAGCTTGAGCTGGCTGGTGTATCTGCTTGGAATGGGCCTTGCGCTTCACACTTGGGTTACTTGTGCGATTGCATCACGGAGGCTGTCGGCCAAAAAACCTTGCGGAGCAGCCTTGCGGCAAGTGCTCTTCGCCAATGTGGTGACCACATATGCCTCCATGTATCTCCGCCAACAGCTTCTGTCCGTCTTCCCGGGGAATACACTTCAATTTCACACCCTTGAATCTTCTTATGTATAGTGTGTTGTCGACAAACTGGTACATACTTGATTGCCGGGCTACTCTCTCCGCTTCTTCTTGCTCTTGGGAAGTTCTCTGTGCTCAAGAAAAGGACAATATCTTTGTGCCCATCTTTGGAGCTTGCGGCTCGACAACAAGGACTAAAAACACGTATGCTCTGCGGAACATCCGCTTCTCTGGCGAGAACCTGCGTCTCAGCCGGAGCTTGATGTTCCCCGGCAAGCTTGCCGGAGCAAAACTTGTCGGGAGTGTCTGCTTCAACGGAACAAACTCTAGGGCTTGTCGGAGCAGACTGCTCCTCAGCACTCTTGGTGTTGATCTTAGGGACCTTCTTGGCGGCGGCTTCGGGAAGCTCTGCCGGAAAATAGTCACCAGAGATCAACTTCCTCTTCTTGCTCTGTCCAGTTGATGGCCTTACGGATGGTTGAGTCAGCTTGAGCACAAAGATCCCTGGTTCCACAGGTAACTTAAGTGCGGTGCACTTTGACAGGCCATCTGCAATGTCGTTCTGAGCCCTCGGAACATGTTCCATCTGTAGGCCGTCAAAGTGCTCTTCTAACCTTCTCACTTCATCAATGTAAGCTTCCATCAACGGACTCTGATAGTCTTTGTTTAATTGGCGGACGACAAGCTGCGAGTCACCCCTGATAATGACCTTCTTGATCCCAAGGTCTGCTGCTATTCTAAGACTGGCAAGCAAACCTTCATACTCTACAGTGTTGTTTGTTGCTTGCTCCTTGGGAAAGTGCATCTGGACTACGTACTTGAGGTGCTCTCCGGTGGGGGCGACAAGTAGCACGCCCGCACTGGCGCCTTGCAGCGAGAAGGCACCATCAAAGTACATCAGCCACTCTTTGCTCGCTTCCTTGACGGGGATACTCGTTTCTGGAATTTCTTCATTTGGTGTTGGCGTCCACTCTGCTATGAACTCTGCTAATGCCCTGCTTTGGATAGTTGAAGTGCTTTCAAACTTAAGGCCAAAGCTTGACAGTTCCAGTGCCCACTCGACAATCCTGCCTATTGCTTCTGGATTCTGCAGTATTCTCTTTAGCGGAAAACGAGTGACAACTGTGATCGTGCTTGGAAGTAATGGCGCAGTTTTCTCGAGGCCATGAGAAGGCCGAAAAGCAATTTCTGCACACCAGAGTACCTTGACCTAGCCCCCTGCAGAAGGGAACTGACAAAGTAAACTGGGCGCTGCACCATTTTCTTCTGTTTCTCCTCCCGTGTCTGCGCAGATCCATCCTTGTCGGGGCAAAGTAAACTGGAAGCCCCCTGCTTGTCGCTGGATGCACTTGCCGTGGTTGCTGGCTCATCATCCGCCTCCCTCTCCGCTACTAACGAAGCACTAACCACTTGTTGGTTGCCGCTAGATACAGCAGCAACTTCTCTTGTGGCTTAGGTGCGACAAGTATTGGAGTGGAGGACAGGTATCTCTTCAAGTCCTGCAGCACAGCCTCTGCTTCCGGAGTCCATTTCATTGGACCTGCCTTTTTCAGTATTTTGAAATATGGAAGGGCGCGCTCAGCAGACTTAGAGATAAACCTGCTGAGAGCAGCCATGCAGCCGGCAAGCCTTCGTACATCCTTGACGCGCTTCGGAGCTTCAATTTGCTCAATGGCCTTGATCTTGTCGGGATTGGCTTCAATCCCCCGCTGAGATACGAAGAACCCGAGAAGCTTGCCGGAGGGGACTCCAAACACACACTTCTCGGGGTTGAGCTTGAGGTTGATCTTGCGCAGATTTGTAAAGGTTTCATCTAAATCTTGAATCAGAGTTGCCTTATCCTTGCTTTTGACCACTATGTCATCCATGTAGGCTTCCACATTTCTGTGTATTTGTGGCTCAAAAGCGTGACTGACTACTCTGGCGAATGTTGAACCAGCATTCTTCAAACCGAAAGGCATCCGTGCAAGCGATCGTGCCACGGAGTGATGAATGCGGTCTTCTCCTCATCCTCTTACGCCATGAAGATCTGGTGATACCACATGTGCGTCAAGAAATGAAAGCAAGTCACATCCGGCCGTGGAGTCAACAATCTGGTCAATGCGCGGCAAGGGAAATGGGTCTTTAGGACAAGCTTTATTAACGTCGGTAAAGTCAATACAAAGCCTCCATTTCCGTTTGCCTTGTGCGACGACTGAGGATTGGCCAACCACGTGGGATGGAGCACTCCTCGACAAGGCCTGCTGCTTCCAACTTCTTGATCTCTTACGCAATGAATTATTGGCGCTCCTTTGCTTGTTTCGACTTTACGCTGGGCGGGCGCGCGTGAGGACAGAGCGGCAAGGTGGTGCTCAATTACTTTCCTAGGAACACGGGGATGTCGGGCGGTTGCCACGCAAACACGTCGGCGTTACGCGCGAAGAAAGCAACAAGCGCTTTCCTATTTAGGGTCGAGCGTGGCACTGATGGTGAAGGTACCACCAGTGCCGTCCTCCTTGGCGGGCACCTTCTTGGTCTGTGGCAAAGCTGCCTTTGTCTTCTTACACTTGCCGGTGGAGCTTGACGGTGCATCCTCGACGGTAGCGCAGCACTCCGAAGAGGTGCGCTTGCCGGAGTGGGCATCAGAACTCTTGCCAGACTTGGTCTTCTTCTTCCCCCCGGGAGCTTCAGCGGCAAGTGGCTTACGATCCGCTGCGGCTGCTGCTTCCCGGTAGATCTTGTCGGTGCAGATAAGAGCATCTTTCTTGTCGCCAGGGACAGAGATAACACTTATCGGGCCTGGCATCTTCAGTACGTTGTAGGCATAGTGAGAGGATGCCATGAACTTGGCGAGCGCTGGACGGCCAAGTGTCCCATTGTAAGGCAATGGGAAATCAGCAACGTCAAAAGTGACCCTCTCAGTCCTGAAGTTCAACTCACTGCCAAATGTTACCGGCAACGTGATCTTTCCCTTTGGCTTGCTCCTTCCTGGGTTGATTCCTTGGAAAGTGCCGGTCTCTTCGAGCTCGCTGTCAGGGATTTGGAGTTTCTGGAGTACCATGGAGGAGATCAGGTTCAAGCCGGCCCCGCCGTCAACTAGCATCTTAGTGACCTTGAGGTTGCGGATAGTTGGTGAGACCAACATCGGCAAGCACCCGACCGCAGTTATGCGATTAGGGTGGTCCTCAATATCAAAGACGATAGGCGTGCTAGACCACTTCAGAGGCTTGCGTGACTCAACTGGTGGTTCTGCTGCATTAACTTCCCGCACCTACTGTTTGAGCTGGCGGTGCGAAGTATGTAGAGAAGCACCGCCGTCAACGCACAGAACCTCTGTGGCTTTCTGAAACTCCTGCTCGTCGGCCTCGTCATCATCCATCTCTTCATCATCGTCTTCATCTTCGTCCTTATCGCGGCCGCGGGGAGGTCTGTCTCCTTGCCGGTGCTTGGCCTTGCCGCGGCGTCCTCCCCGGCCGGGGCGCTTCTTGCCGGATCCTCCAGTACCTTCCTGGGCCTTCTCATTGTCGCGTCGCTCGTACTGAGCTTTCTGCTGCTCCACAAGCTGCTCGACCTTCTTGCAGCTTTGGAGATCATGGCCCTTGGTGCGGTGGATCTTGCAATACTGCTTGTCGGAGCCTCCCTGCTTGTCGGTGGCCACCACAGGTTTGGCTTCCTTG
Source organism: Aegilops speltoides (assembly GCA_021437245.1). NCBI lineage: Eukaryota > Viridiplantae > Streptophyta > Magnoliopsida > Poales > Poaceae > Aegilops > Aegilops speltoides. The sequence goes on from CM038141.1 coordinate 209,605,034, forward strand.
GCGCCACCTCCGTTGCCAGACTGCTCAACAACTAGCACATCCTTTCCCTTTTTCTTCCTGTTGTTCCGCCGCCGGTTTTTCTTTGCCGGGGCAGCATCATCGCTGTCAGATCCTCCTGCTCCTGCGTTCTCTCTGGGGAGTTTCCTCCCCTCCTCAGCACGTGCACACTTGTCGGCCAGGGCGTATAGCTCGTTGACGTCTCTAATCTTGCACATCGCCATCTCCTCCCGCATCCTGCGGTTACGCACGTTCTGATGGAACGCGCTGATGACCGCGGCAGGGTGGACATCTGGGATGTTGCGCTGCACTTGGCTGAATCTTTGAATGTACTTGCGTAAGGGCTCTCCTTCCTTCTGGGAGAGCAGATGAAGATCACTCTCTTGGCCATGGGGTTTGTGGCCGCCTGTAAAGGCGCCGACAAACCGATAACCTGAATCTGCCCTGAGGATATGGAGTTGTCCGGCAAGTGCATGAGCGAGATCGACATTTGGCTTGAGCACCGGTGAAGTAGTTAGCAAGGATCTTGTCGTCTCGTCCCCGGCAGCTTGCACCGCAATGGTGTATATCTTTGAGGAACTCCGGCGGATGCAACCTGCCATCGTGCTTCTCTGGTACATCTAGTTTGAAGTTCTTTGTCTTGGGCCATTTGGACTTGCCGCAGCTCATGAGTGAGCGCAGGCAACCTACAGCGTCTGACAAGTCGCTGGTTCCCCGGGCGCATGCATGTCAGCAGTGGGCCCAGCGCTCGTCGGTCGACCGACGCGCTTCTCTTCGATGCTTTCGATCTTGTCTGGCGTCCTCTTCTTTGTCGTTCTTGAAGAACTTGGCGCTGATCGCGACGAGCTCGTGGATCTGATAATGCTGTGGAGTCGATGTCGAGGTTGACCCGGCGAGTCGGCGATCTTAGCCTCGGGGTGGAGAGTGCGGTGGTTGCACCCCCACGGTCTTATCGCCATCGGCTCGCGTCCGATAATCTTGCAGCGGCTGCGCCGTGCTTTCGGCTGCCGTGGAGTGTCGCCGTTAGCGAAGCTGATGAGACTACGAATGGTGGCCCTCAACCGTCGATCTTGTCGCCGTTGGAGGGTAATCCGAGTAGTTGGCTCGGGCCGCGCTATACAGAGTCTTCGGTGGCGGTGGTGAGCGGTGCGAGGCGGGATATGCTCGGACTTCTAACTATGTTAGAAGGTAGGATCCGTCCGGCGACCGTGTCTTGCTCGTGCCAGCAGGTTGGCGTGCATGCTGGTCTTGAGCACCCTGAGATCCACCAGCTCGATTTTGGTCCAACGAGCGTATGGTACCGCGAGTACCATGACGTTGTTGGCCCCGCACCTCCTGAGACGGGCGCGGTGCATGTACGGACGCCGAGGTTTGCACGGCCTTGTCCTTGGACCTGGCGGCAGCGTGAGCTCCCTCGTCGGTGCCCGTTCCTCCGCCGGTGTCTATCCCACCACCCGTTTGCTCCGGTGGCGGTGGGATCGACGTGGACGGAGCAGCCACCACAGAAGCCTTCTTCTTCGGTGGCATGTTGATGAAGATGATGAAGAAGATGAAGATCTGGCTCGCGTGAATGCCGGATCGAGTTCACACAACCTCAACGCCCCCTACCTGGCGCGCCAAAGATGTCGTGGCGACGAACACCTATGGGACCGGAGCGCCTTACGGTTCGGCGGGGGGCGGAGATCGCATGAAGAGCGGATCGACGCGAAGCACACGAGCGATTTTACCCAGCTTCGGAGCTCTCCGGAGAGATAATACTCCTACTGCTGCTTTGTGGTTGTATTGTGTTCTTGCTCGAGAGCGTGGGTGTTCTCTGGTTTCGAATGAGTCGAACCCCTTCTACGTTGCGCATGGGCCTCCTTTTATATGCTCAAGGGGTCACCGACAGGTGGCAACGCATGCAGGGGCAAAAATGTAAAAGAACTGTGGTTGGCACACCTACTTGCACAGTGTATCATACCTAACTCTGACGGCAGGGGACAAAGGCATTAAATGCCCGTCTGAGTCGCCCAAACAGTGCAAAAAAGTGACCGTTAGGGGCGCCACCGCTTGCCACGATGGCCATCTCGTCATCTCCGCTTGCCACCTCGCACCGCTTGGCTGCACAGCCTCTCGCCACGTGCGCTTGGGACGGTCCCGTGGCGACACGTCGACGGATGCGCTGGAGTGTGGGCACAGAGTGGCAACTTCGCCACGGCAAGCGCCTTGCCGTGGTTGTTGTCTTGTCGCGTCCGGAAGCTTGTCGCTCGCCGGGTCTTGCCGGGACGCGCGACGCGTCGCGGCAAGTTCCTTGAAATGCCTTGATTGGCCTTCCCGGCAAGCTCCTCTTGCCGGGGCCTTGTCCTTCCCGGCAAGCTCCTCTTGCTGGGGCCTTGTCTTCTCGGCTTGAACACTTTGTTCTTGAATGGCTCCAAAGGAACCACGGAGGACCTTGGCGGGCACCTGGCAAGCCTTGCCGCGGGGCGCTGCGACTGCACGTGCACAAGTTCGGGATGCTAGTGTACCCCTACTCTAGTACACCGACAAAGAGCCAAAGTCTCCTCATCATAGTCACTAGCGGACTCATACCCACCATCCTCAGTAGCAATCATCACACGCTGAGATTTGCATTCTTGTGCATAATGTCCTCTTCCTTTACAACGATGACAAATAATATCATTTGTGTGCCCTGTTGATGCCATGGAAGAAGAAGAGCTCTGTGGAGGCCCAGCTGGTGTGCTCTTGGCAGATAGTGGTGGTTGTGCCTGCTTTCTTGTATCACAGCTAGAGGTGGCACCTTATGGAGGTGATGGTGCAGTGGAAGTAGAGAATGCACGCGGCATCCATGATGAAGGTCGACCTGCAAAAAAGTTAGTTTGTGCCAATGCATGTCGATCCTGCACTTCACATTCAGCTTTACAAGCAAGATGGAATAAACGAGTGATATTAGTATACTCCTTATATTCTAGAATGGTCTGAATCTCTGTATTTAATCCACCCATAAAACGTGCAAGCATGGCTTCATTCTCCTCAACAATACCACATCTAATCATGCCAGTTTGTAATTCCTAATAATATTCTTCTACGGAATTTTTTTCCTTGTCTTAAACGCTGCAATTTTTGAAGCAATTCACGTTGATGATATGGTGGAACCCAATGGTATGCATAACAGTTTTCAAAGTAGCCCAAGTAGCTGGAATAGGATATAATCTACAATGTTCAGACCACCAAACACATGCAAAACTAGTGAAAGCACAAACAGCAGCAGGAACACGTCTCTCCTCAGGATATTGTAAACATGTAAAACGTTGTTCGTTTCTAACTTCATAAGTAAGATATATATCGTGGAACATATCTACCCTCAAATGGTGGAATATTAAATTTTAGTTTAGGAAAATGGTCCTGATCTCGTACCTCAGGTGGTGGTGCAGCCCTACAGTTGCGATGATATGCATGAGGACGACTTGGTGGTGGTGGTGCTGGTGGGTGCACGTAGTTCTGATTTTGATCAACCTCATCCTTGTACTGGTCTTCCACCTCTGTAGTAGCAGTAGGAGCTATAGAAGCATCAACAATAGGTACAACGGCACCAGAGTTTTGAACAGGCTCAAGGGAAACACGCACTTCTCATCCCACTTGATTTGGAAGGCGATGTTGTTGTTGTTGTTGTTGCTGTAGAGGTGCGACAGGGGCAGCGGGCGGTGGTTGTGGAAGACGCGCAAGCAATTCATTAAACTTGTTATCAAGCTTTGTTTTGAACGCCTTCTCAATGCTGTCTATCTTATCCATTGCCTCTTCAAATCTGTTTAGCACATCTTCCACATGTCCACTCATCATTTGCTGAAACTTATCATGAAGCTCCTTGTTCGTCAAGTTCTCCCAGTCAATCTCATCGGCTTGTGATCCTGCCATGGTTAGCAGCAATAGAAACACACAAGAATATGATCCTACAAACTACTAACAAGTGGTGGTGGTGGGTGTCACAAATCCATCAAGCAAATCTCAAATTATTACCAGTTCTTACCCGGAAGAAAGGTGATCGACAACCGTTGTAGTCAAAACTCTCAAAGCTTGGATAGAGCGATTACCAGGGAGAGTCGAACGCACGACATAGATGTATGTGGAGCTAGGAAGGCTTATAATATGGTAGCAAAAAGTGTTTGCAATAATCAATTCAGAGATGCAAAGTTGAATAAACGCTCAATGACGATACTGTGCTGGTCCTAGGTTAGACCGTGCTAGAGATGCGAGCCTAGAACACTAACAAAATCACGGCGCTGCACATAAACAAGGGAGGAGCACACTCTAATTTTTTTTCCTTTTTTTCAATTTATTTGCACTTTTTTTCCTTTTTTTTTGCTCCGCAACAAAATAAATTCGAAAAAGTATACAAATGATCTAAAAACCTGCCTAGCCAGATTTTTTTTGAAACTGGAACTAATTTTTTACTGCGGGTGGCACGAAAGTTGGGTAGTCCGACTTGGTCATGATTCGGAGTATGCCGCGATCTGGAAATCAAAAACAAAGGAACAAATACTGGGCTCGGACTAGGACCGGTGGCAAAGATGAATCTGGTGGAACTCGGACTGGTGGCGGAGATCAATCTGGTGGAACTCAGACTGGTAGCGGATATATGTTGTAGGTGGACTCGGATTGGCGTGATGGCGACGGATATGTGGTGGCGTATATGGACTCGGATTGGCGGTGAATATGTGGTGGTTGTATATGGTAGCGGCGATGAAGTTGGTGCAGTGGTGGTATATGGCAGCAACAATGATGATGATGCGGTGGTGATATATGGCAGCGGCGACGTGACAACCTGTGAACAAAACTCGAAACTCTAAAGGACTATACGCTAAGACCAGCAACTTGACACGATGATGCAACTGCAAATTCAACAAAGCAAATACAGAAAGATTATGCAAAGGCTCAGATTGGTTCGGATAGGATGAACTAACCCTAATTTTTTTGGCTTTTTAATGGAATATAGGTATGAAGAAACTGACTCGATCTAAACTACAAAAACTGTAAAATCTCACCGAGCAACCTGAAGCTCTGATACCACTTGATAGAGGCAAAGGTGTCCCGTCTTTCGATGTGATGGTGGCTATCCTTTTGGTGGAAGTCGACTTTGACGATCCGACTACGAACGTGCGAGGATGTCGCGCCTTAGAAATCGCTAAACCAACTCTGAGAGGTTATTAACCACGCAGGAGCATGATCAACCTCACCACGTAGGTCTATTTCCTGCAAGCAAACAAAGAACAAGCAAGAAACGAATAACAGAGGAAAGCTTTATTAATGAAGGTGGGGTTCTTTGACGCCTTTGTCTGGTCGTTGAACACAAATGAAGTATGCGAAGTTATAGCTATGGCGAACTTTTAACCTAAACAAAACCCAAAGTCTCACTGATCAGAATCATCTCCACTGTGTTCACTTGTAATAAGAGCCAAAGTCTCCTCATCATAGTCACTAGCGGACTCATACCCACCATCCTCAGTAGCAATCACACACGCTGAGATTTGCATTCTTGTGCATAATGTCCTCTTCCTTTACAACGATGACAAATAATATCATTTGTGTGCCCTGTTGATGCCATGGAAGAAGAAGAGCTCTGTGCAGGCCCAGCTGGTGTGCTCTTGGCAGATAGTGGTGGTTGTGCCTGCTTTCTAGTATCACAGCTAGAGGTGGCACCTTATGGAGGTGATGGTGCAGTGGAAGTAGAGAATGCACGCGGCATCCATGATGAAGGTCGACCTGCAAAAAAGTTAGTTTGCGCCAATGCATGTCGATCCTGCGCTTCACATTCAGCTTTACAAGCAAGATGGAATAAACGAGTGATATTAGTATACTCCTTATACTCTAGAATGGTCTGAATCTCTCTATTTAATCCACCCATAAAACGTGCAAGCATGGCTTCATTCTCCTCAACAATACCACATCTAATCATGCCAGTTTGTAATTCCTAATAATATTCTTCTACGGAATTTTTTTCCTTGTCTTAAACGCTGCAATTTTTGAAGCAATTCACGTTGATGATATGGTGGAATCCAATGGTATGCATAACAGTTTTCAAAGTAGCCCAAGTAGCTGGAATAGGATATAATCTACAATGTTCAGACCACCAAACACATGCAAAACTAGTGAAAGCACAAACAGCAGTAGGAACACATCTCTCCTCAGGATATTGTAAACATGTAAAACGTTGTTCAGTTTCTAACTCGCAAGTAAGATATATATCAGGAACATATCTACCCTCAAATGGTGGAATATTAAATTTTAGTTTCGGAAAATGGTCATGATCTCGTACCTCAGGTGGCGGTGCAGCCCTACAGTTGCGATGATATGCATGAGGACGACTTGGTGGTGGTGGTGCTGGTGGGTGCACGTAGTTCTGATTTTGATCAACCTCATCCTTGTACTGGTCTTCCACCTCTGTAGTAGCAGCAGGAGCTATAGAAGCATCAACAATAGGTACAACGGCACCAGAGTTTTGAACAGGCTCAAGGGAAACATGCACTTCTCATCCCACTTGATTTGGAAGGCGATGTTGTTGTTGTTGTTGCTGTAGAGGTGCGACAGGGGCAGCGGGCAGTGGTTGTGGAAGACGCGCAAGCAATTCATTAAACTTGTTATCAAGCTTTGTTTTGAACGCCTTCTCAATGCTGTCTATCTTATCCATTGCCTCTTCAAATCTATTTAGCACATCTTCCACATGTCCACTCATCATTTGCTGAAACTTATCATGAAGCTCCTTGTTCGTCAAGTTCTCCCAGTCAATCTCATCGGCTTGTGATCTTGCCATGGTTAGCAGCAATAGAAACACACAAGAATATGATCCTACAAACTACTAACAAGTGGTGGTGGTGGGTGTCACAAATCCATCAAGCAAATCTCAAATTATTACCAGTTCTTACCCAGCAGCAGGCGGTGATCAGCAACCGTTGTAGTCAAAACTCTCAAAGCTTGGATAGAGCGATTACCAGGGAGAGTCGAACGCACGGCATAGATGTATGTGGAGCTGGGAAGGCTTATAATATGGTAGCAAAAAGTGTCTGCAATAATCAATTCAGAGATGCAAAGTTGAAGAAACGCTCAACGACGATACTGTGCTGGTCCTAGGCTAGACCGTGCTAGAGATGCGAGCCTAGAACACTAACAAAATCACGGTGCTGCACATAAACAAGGGAGGAGCATGCTCTGATTTTTTTTCCTTTTTTCAATTTATTTGCACTTTTTTTTCCTTTTTTTCCTCCGCAACAATTTTTTTTCGAAAAAGTCTACAAATGGTCTAAAAACCTGCCTAGCCAGATTTTTTTGAAACTGGAACTATTTTTTTTACTACGGGTGGCACGAAAGTTGGGGAGTCCGACTTGGTCATGACTCGGAGTATGCCGCGATCTGGAAATCGAAAACAAAGGAACAAATATTGGACTCGGACTAGGACTGGTGGCGAAGATGAATCTGGTTGAACTCGGACTAGTGGCGGAGATGAATCTGGTGGAACTCGGACTGGTGGCGCATATATGTTGCAGGTGGACTCGGATTGGCATGATGGCGACGGATATGTGGTGGCGTATATGGACTAAGATTGGCGGTGAATATGTGGTGGTTGTATATGGTAGCGGCGATGAAGTTGGTGCGGTGGTGGTATATGGCAGCAGCAATGATGATGATGCGGTGGTGATATATGGCAGCGGCGACGTGACAACCTGTGAACAAAACTCGAAACTCTAAAGGACTATACGCTAAGACCAGCAACTTGAAACGATGATGCAACCGCAAATTCAACAAAGCAAATACAGAAAAGATTATGCAAAGGCTTAGATTGGTTCGGATAGGATGAACTAGACCTAATTTTTTTGGCTTTTTCATGGAATATAGGTATGAAGAAACTGACTCGATCTAAACTACAAAAACTATAAAATCTCACCGAGCAACCTGAAGCTCTGATACCACTTGATAGAGGCAAAGGTGTCCCTTCTTTCGATGAGATGGTGGCTATCCTTTTGGTGGAAGTCGACTTTTACGATCCGACTACGAACGTGCGAGGACGTCGCGCCTTAGCAATCGCTAAACCAACTCCGAGAGGTTATTGACCACGCAGGAGCATGATCAACGTGACTGAGGGAGTCCTGGTCTAGGGGGTGTCCGGACAGCCGGACTATCATCGTCCGCCGGACTCCAAGACTACGAAGATACAAGATTGAAGACTCCGTCCCGTGTCCGGAAGGGACTTTCCTTGGCGTGGAAGGAAAGCTTGGCGATACGGATATGTAGATCTCCTACCATTATAATCGACTCTGTGTAACCCTAGCCTTCTCGGTGTCTATATAAAGCTGGAGGGCTTTAGTCCGTGGGACACAACATACATTACAACAATCATACCATAGGCTAGCTTTGGGGTTTAGCCTCCTTGATCTCGTGGTAGATCCACTCTTGTACTACCCATATCATCAATATTAATCAAGTAGGGCGTGGGTTTTACCTCCATCAAGAGGGCCCGAACACAGGTAAAACGTCGTGTCCCTTGTCTCCTGTTACCACCCGCCTAGACGCACAGTTCGGGACCACCTACCGAGATCCGCGGTTTTGACACCGACATTGGTGCTTTCATTGAGAGTTCCTATGTGCGTCACCGATAGGCTCGATGGCATCTTCAATCAACAACGCTGTCGGTGAGACTTTTCTCCCGGACAGATCTTTGTATTCGGCGGCCGCCTTTGCGGCTAATTCACTTGGCCATCTGGAGCGGATCGAAGCTCGCCCCTGGTCATCGTGTCGATTCGAAGCCTAAACTTCACGGCCGACATCCGCGGGGACTTGATCTTCGACGGGCTCGAGCCACAGCCAAGCGCGCCGCACTGTTTCGATGGGCATGATCTAGCTCTGCCGCCGAACAGTGCCTTGGTGGCTGCACAAGAATCCGCTCCGGCCCTTAGTCCGGAGCCGATCGCCCAGATCGAGGGCCGGTGGTTGGACACCGCCTCGGGGGCTGCAACTTCTATGGCAATGGAGCCAAACACTAACTTGTCCCTTGCGAAGCTCGTGACTCCAAGGTGTCGGACTCCCTGCCGGACTCCGAACCGCCCGCGCCCCTGCCAATCAAACCTGATCGGGCGCATGTTATGGAATTCACCGCCGCGGACATCTTCCAACACTCGCCCTTTGGCGACATCCTAAATTTGTTAAAACACCTCTCTCTATCCGGAGAGGCCCGGCCGGACTACGGCCAGGGCGGTTGGGATTCGGGAGACGAAGAAATTCAAAGCCCACCCACCACCCACTTTGTAGCCACAGTCGACGATCTAACCGACATGCTAAACTATGACTCCGAAGACATCGACGGCATGGAGGACGATGCCGGAGACGAACAAGAACCAGCGCCTATAGGGCACGGGAAGACCACCTCGTCATACGACGTATACATGGTGGATACCCCAAAAGGAAGCGGCAACGAGGACCAATGGGGTGCGGCAAAAGATAATCCTGCTGACAAACAACCAAAACGGCGACGCAGACGCCGCCCTAAGTCCCGCCTCGACAACAACAGCGCTCTTAATGACCCAGCAATACAGCGAGGGCAAACCCGGTGGATTTATTTAATGCGGACAAGCAACCGTCCGAACAAGGCGAGTCGATAATCAGTCCAGCCAGCGAAAACAATAGTCGAGACGACCTCACGCCGGACACACCGCCGGATAATAAAAACCTTCGAAAAGACTCGCGCCACCGTAAGAAGCTTGAAGAAGGAAAACGGAAGCTCAAAACAGCGGAAGATACACTCGAGAATGAGGTGGAGCAAAGTGCTCAAAACCCTTGAACAAATCGGCAATGGCCATCAATCAAAGAGCTACCCGAGCGCAAGCTGCTGCGAGATTTGACGAGGAGGCCATAGAGCCCCCACAGGTCAAAAAACAAAGAGGCCGCTGGTGGGATAGACGGCGGATGATAGGCCAAAATCTGAAAGCGGCACCGCATATAAACCGACTAATGACCTGGAAGGACGGATGGCCCAATAGGTCCATTTACGGGCCAAAGAAGAGGGCCCTGTGAAGCAATGCAACACGCCAAGTGTCCAAGACATCGGTGCACCCAAATCTGAGGCGCTGCACACCCACTATGTTTCACCAACGAGGTCTGGATCACGAATTCGGTGGGGTTTAAACCCATAAACATAGAGGCCTCTGACGGAACAACAGACCACAGAGTCGGATAGAGGATTACATACTACACATACACATGGCTAGAGGAGATGATCTCCACGCCATAAAATACTTACCCCTCAAGCTCAAAGGGCCAGCCCGTCATTGGCTCAAAAGCCTCCCAGAAAACACTGTTGGAAGTTGGGAAGAGCTCGAGGATGCGTTTAGAGCAAACTTTCAAGGAACTTATGTCCGCCCTCCGGATGCAAATGATCTAAGTCATATAACTCAACAGCCCGGAGAGTCAGCGCGCAAATTCTGGAACAGGTTCCTCACCAAAAAGAACCAAATAGTCGACTGTCCGGACGCCGAAGCCTTAGCAGCTTTTAAACACAACGTCCGAGACGAATGGCTCGCCAGACACCTCGGCCAAGAGAAGCCGAGGACAATGTCCGCGCTAACAAGCCTCATGATCTGCTTTTGTGCGGGAGAGGATAGCTGGCTAGCAAGATCAAAGACACCAATGACCCAAGTACATCTGAGATCGAGAGATGGAAAGCGGAAAAACACGGCGCAGGAAAGAGCAGCGCCGGAATAAAGAGAAAAGCCCAAAGAGCACGGCAGTCAACGCCGGATTCAAAAGCTCACGGCCAAACAACAAAACACCGCCTCTTAAGGATAACAGCGATGAGCTATCCAACTTAAACAACATCTTGGGCCGGATATGTCAAATCCACAGTACCCCCGGAAGGCGTGCAAACCACACCCACCGAGATTGTTGGGTTTTCAAATAGTCCGGCCGACTAAACGCCGAACACAAGGGGCTCGACGCATCAAGCGAAGATGATAAACCCCACCAGCAGAGCACCGAAAAACAAAAGAATTTCCCACAAGAGGTCAAAACTGTAAATTCACTCCATGTGATAATTCAAAAACGGTCGGCACCGTTAAAATGGGTCTCGCACGGTCCAACCCAATGAACATAGATATTGGACATCAAAACCAATCACTTTCGACCACGGATTTTCGAAGCGTTTGAAATGCAGGATGGACTGCCACGATATTGGATCCCATAATCGATGGACTGCAATTTACACAAGTCCCGATGGGCGGAGGCGATGACTTAAACCCGTCAGTATCCAAACACAATCCGCAAGTTGGGGATAGACCTTACTAAAATTCGACACAGCCGCACTTCCTTTAAAGGAGTGACGCCAGCCCTTCGCCAAGTGTGCAGGCTCCTTATTACTAGAAGTCATGTTCGGATCACGAACAACTTTCGACGCCGAAAACTAATCTTTCATATCGCCCCATTTAAAAGTAGCTATCAAGCACTCTTGGGGCGAAGCTTTTGTCGCTTCAACGCCATACCACATTACGCGTCTCTTACACTTAGGATGCCCGTCCACGTGGCATCATTTTAATCTTGGTCATTTAAAGACCCGGACACGGTCGACGAGCCCGGCATAAATAAGCTAGGGGCTCCCTAGCCGCACATCCCTTCACAAGGGGCTGCGCGCACAAGCAAACAGGGAGCTCATACAAACTCCGCTTTACTTATTTAGATTTCTTCATTCGTATATATTTTTTCGCACGAGTTCCTTTCAAACTAAGTTCCTCTCTTTTTATAGATGACCAACGTGCACACCCATCCAGGATAATGGCACAACGGAGACACGGGCGCAGACGTGCAGTAGGGAACCTTCGTGAGGATTCTTTTCAAATTAAGACCCAGCGTAAACCTTTTTTTACTGTCTCTTGTTGTTATAATCCCTTGGTTCTCATTATAACCAAAGCGGAGCCTGACGTTTTGGCATCGGCGCGTCGAGAGGACCATGCCGCACACGGACACTAGGGGCTTAGGGCATTGTTCTACCCATTATTATAAAGACCGAACACCTTAGGGAGTGTTGGCGTCTCGAGATTAGGCCTTATATGCATCAGCTCGAATCATGTCTTTGGTCAAATGTTGGTTTTGCCCGGCTCCGTGTTTTGCTGCCTTCGTTCCGTATCATCGGCTAACGCGCACCGGAGAACTCTGCGATTGTGCCCCGCCTTAATTTGGCGAGCACCTCGATGAAAGCCGAAAACGACTATCATGATCTGACAAATAGAGACTGGTCAACCACTCGATCGACTACTGGAATGTTTAGAATTCCCCGCTTTGACGAAGGACCGTTTCCCGGTCAGGCACACACGCGCCCCAAATTCGGAGGAGCGCGGTGCCCCAAGGGGCTATATCGTAGCCCCACCCTCGAACTTCAATGGCTAAGTGAAAGTGACAAAGCATCATAGTCTGGATTGCCTCATTTGCTACGCTACCACCTCCTTAACAGGACCGAGACGTTGGATTGAGTGTGAAAACACGCTATTTTTTGCGAACACCCCCGCACCTTGTGCGTGGGGGCTGAAGCCGAAGACTGCAATCTTTCAGGTTATACAAACGTATACATAAACGGCCGCATAGGAGATATTTTAATACTTGGAACGCACAAGTATAAAAAGCGGTTACAACATAATCATTGTTTTACAAGATAAAACGTTCACTTGAACGTGACATTCTTTGAGCACTGTGACTCTATTACACGAGCTCCATGCATAACTTCCCTAAAATAGTGCTCGGTGGGTAACCGGCTTTCGTCCGAACCCGGGGTTGCAATAGCGGTGGCATCCATCTCTGTCCAATGTGTCTTCACACGGGCAAGGGCCATCCGCGCACCTTCGATGCAGGCCGACCGCTTCATCTCCTTGATATGCGGCACCGCTCCAAGAAATTGCTGCAATAAGCGAAATAGCTCGTCGCCTTTGGGCCTCTCGGCGGACGCGAGCCACGATATCGATCATGGCAAGTCCGGACTACCTATTCAGCTCAGCCCATTCGCCAACCGATCGGTCAACGGAAGTGAGCGATCCGGACTATGGAATTGAGACCAAAATAGCTCTTCCATCTTGTGATCCTTCGGCTCCGGAAGTGCTGCGGCATCAACCGACTTGCCGCTAAGTCCATATATGGATCCTCCGGACCCCACAGCTGGCCAAGTTGGGCATACTTTGGATCCGTAAACGGCGACGCAGCGAAAAAGGCACTGCCAGCCACAATATCTCCGACTGGCGTAGCTCCTCCTTCATAGCCGCATTGCGAGCGGGCATCCTTGGCCTCGGCGGTGGCCTTACCCAGTCTTCCCGCTCGATAGCGCTCCTTTTCAAGAGCCTCATTGCGATCGAGCGGTATCATTCAATTTCACGGCCAATTCGGCCATCCTTTCCTAGCTAGGCGGTGTGCAGCCTTTTTCGCTTTCAACTCCTCGGCCGCCCTCGAGGCAGCCGCATCACTCCTTCGGGCTTGCTCCTTAGCTTGAGCAAGATCGGCCGAAAACTCTCCATAGCAGCAGCACCGCTCGTATCACAGATATATATTGTCGAAGCGGGCTTTGACTCCCTCAAATAAGTGATTGCGGAGAATTCATTTACCTTGCGACTCGTCAAGTCGCGGTTGACAAGCGATGATGTCATCCGCCACATCGAGTTGCGCGTTAACTCGACAACTCCACTAGTCCGGCTAGCCCCCGGACTATCCGCCACCTGCATAGGAATGGCGACATTCATTACCTGCGATTTTGATCCTCGGCACGCTGTCGCTTTTGACAACCTACCGAGTCTCAGGGGCTACTATCTATACAGGGCGCACTTCTATGTGCCAAACTGTCAAAAAGGTGCGTCGTTCTTGCGTACCTCAAATCCCGCCAGCAAACTCCTGACGACACTATGCAATCCACTTTTGGTGGACGAAATCCTTCCAATCACCATACTCATCAAAGCACGGTGATCTTCTGAGATGGACGCCCTCTCTAGTAGGTCCTTCAGCTCCCCCGGCCGGACACTAGTTGGCGCCGCACTCTCCGGCCCCACCGAACTTTGGGATACCCTCCATGACGATACTTCAGGATCGTCCGCCCTGTCCGACGGCGCAGCAGACGGAGGCGTTTCGCTCTCCACCATCTCCGGACGGAGATCCCCCGAAGACGAACTCATCTGAGAAGGCCGCAGATCCGAACTGTAAGGTAAAAATTTCGGTTATCCACAGAAGCACAAATAGGGGTATTTTCTTATTAATGAACCCTCGTTTTCCTACTCACGGTTCGCTGGAGGGCTGATCCTTTCGAGACGATTGTACATCCGGGCTCTCCCCGGACGCAGGACCCTCCGGTAAAGATTTCTCCCCCCGCTTAGGGGCTTTGGCCTCCGGGTCTTTGGAGGCGGTCCTCTTCTCCCCCTGGAATGAAGGATTTTCGATCCCCCCCTCTTCAGGCGCCCCCTTGGGCGAGGTGATAGCTCTTATATTTTCCCCATTGCCCCCTTCTACGGGCAAGACCTCCAACATTCTGACCAGCACGGGCTCCGGTGCGGTCTCTGGGAGGGGGGTCGGACACCTTATCAGCTTCGATCGCGCAACCCACTCCTGATGAAGAATAATGGGTTAGAAGGCGAATTTCAGAAAAGCAAACAAACAGAATGTCCGGACTTTGAGCTACTCACCTGTGTATCTGGGCGATTGCAGCTTAGGCCTGCGTCCTCGGTCAATTCCGGACACGCCGCCTGCGGTCCGAAGAACAACTTGTACATCTCCACGGGCGTCATAGCCATGAAGTGTTGGAGAGTTTGTGGTCCCTCCAGATTGAACTCCCATAACCGGAGAGGACGGCGTTTGCAGGGCAGAAGACGCCTGATTAGCATAACCTGCATCACCACAACCAGATTGATCTCCCTCGCTTGGATGTCTCGAATCGGCCTCGCAATAAAAACACGCCTTGAATGACCCCCAATTGAGCTCCTTGGTGACCCACGACATCAATCGGCGTGGAGGTCCCGGGCGGAATGAAGGTGGCGGCTTTTGCTTGCTGCCCTTCGAAGCGGTGATATAGAACCACTCCTGCTGCCACAAGCCGAGCTCCTCTTGGAAGGAGCCCTCGGCCACTGAACATCGGCCCTCCTCGCTTATGGCTGCCCGCCAAGACTCCGCTGACGCCCCGATCATCTTCGGCTCCACATTGAAGGTCTTCAGCGACAGGCCGAAGTGGGGGGTGACGCGGAGGAAGGCTTCGCAGACAATAATGCATGCAGAAATATGGAGGATGGACTCCGGAGCCAAGTCGTGAAAATCCAGCCCGTAGTAGAACATCAGCCCTCTCACGAAGGGGTCCATCGAGAAGCCTAAACCCCGACGGAGGTGGGATATGAAGACGACGTACTCACCGGGCTCGGGAGTGGGTACGGCCTGCCCTTGGGCGGGCAACCTGTGCGAAATCTCGTAGGACAGGTACTTGGCCTCATGCAGCTTTAGCACGTCCTCCTCCGTGACGGAGGATGGCATCCACCGTCCCTGAAGGTTGGAGCCGGACATTGTTGAAGATCCGAAGCGCTCGAATCTGGGCCCTGGGTGTTGGAACTTGGAGCAAGGAGAAGATTCGATGGAAGATTGAAGAAAAGAAACGAGCCTTGGTCCTCTTATAAAGGGGGAAAATACCAAGAGCCGTCTCCGTGACCGTTCGGGATTCACCTTCAATAGAGGAGGCATGGCGACGGGTGCAGTTGGGTTACCCACGCTCGTATTGATGAGAATCCCGGGATAAGGGGAACACGATCTACTTCGACCGTGACATGCCAAGAAACCTTAGCTAAGCGTCTTTGAGGTGGTATAATAAAAGCGATTCAAGTAAAGGCTTGGTAGTGGTGTGACGTCATGCCGCAAAATACGCCGCCAGATTGAACTTGTGTGCATTTTATTCTCTCTACCGTAGAATGTGGAATTTATTTTGCGAGCGGACACTATCCCGGTGTTCATGATCTTCTCCGGATTATTCAAAGGAGGAACCCGCCTTGCAATGTCGAACATTATCGCTACCGGACTTATCGTCATTGAAGCCTGGTTCAGGGCTACCGAGGAGTCCTAGACTAGGGGTGTCCGGACAGCGGACTATCATCGTCCACCGGACTCCAAGACTACGAAGATACAAGATTGAAGACTCCGTCCGTGTCCTGGATGGGACTTTCCTTGGCGTGGAAGGCAAGCTTGGCGACACTGGATATGTAGATCTCCTACCATTGTAACCGACTCTGTGTAACCCTAGCCTTCTCCGGTGTCTATATAAACCGGAGGGCTTTACTCCGTGGACACAACATACATTACAACAATCATACCATAGGCTAGCTTTAGGGTTTAGCCTCCTTGATCTCGTGGTAGATCCACTCTTGTACTACCCATATCATCAATATTAATCAAGCGGGGCGTGGGTTTTACCTCCATCAAGAGGGCCCGAACCTGGGTAAAACATCGTGTCCCTTGTCTCCTGTTACCATCCGCCTAGACGCACAGTTCGGGACCCCCTACCCGAGATCCGCCGGTTTTGACACCGATAGTGACCACGAAGGTCTATTTCCTGCAAGCAAACAAAGAACAAGCAAGAAACGGATAACAGAGGAAAGCTTTATTAATGAAGGTGAGGTTCTTTGATGCCTTTGTCTGGTCGTTAAACACAAATGAAGTATGCGAAGTTATAGCTATGGCGAACTTTTAACCTAAACAAAACCCAAAGTCTATACGATGCCCTAAGGGCCGTATATATGGAGGAATAGGGGGGAATTTCGTGGCCCTTGGGGAAGGGGTCCGAAACCAACCCTATACTCAAGTATTTCGAAATTACATGGGCCTGGCCCAATAATAAGGTGACGTAGCACCTAGAATAGCCTTTGGACGAAAGTTATGAAGTAGCATCTTGTATATTTCATCCAAGGATACATGCACTCATTATGGTGGCTTCAACGTCCTGAAATCATCACTTGTAACCCCGTTCTTGTTCTCCTTGCGCATGCCATCATCTCCATGCTTGTTCTTGCTCCAATGGTCATCCTTCTCCAAGCTAGGCCCTTCATTTGTAAGCAAAACAAATGTATCCAATTTAGGCAGTGTCGGTGTACTAAAGTAAGGGGTACCTTAGTATTCTGAACTTGTGCACGGGCAGTCGCAGCGCCCCGCGGCAAGGCTTGCCGGGTGCCTGCCAAGATCCTCCGTAGTTCCTATTGAAGCCATTCAAGAACAGAGTGTTTCAACTAAGAAGACAAGGCTCCGGCAAGAGGAACTTGCCGGGAAGGACAAGGCCCCGGCAAGAAGAGCTTGCCGGGAAGGCCAACCAAGGCATTTCAGGCACTTGTCGCGGCGAAGCCACCACTCTGTGCCCACGCTCCAGCGCATCCGTCGACGTGTTGCCGTAGGACCATTCCGGGCGCATGTGGCGAGAAGTTGTGCAGCCAAGCGGTGCGAGGTGGCGAGTGGAGATGATGATAAGGCCATCGTGGCGAGCGGTGGCGCCCCTAACGGTCGCTTTTCTGCACTGTTGGACGACGTGGACGGGCATTAAATGCTCTTGTCCCCTGCCGTCAGAGATAGGTAGGGTGCACTGTAGAGGCAGTTGTACCAACCCCTCTTTTTACATTTGTACCCCTGTCTGCGTTGCCACCTGTCGGTGACCCCTTTAGCCTATAAAAGGAGGCCCATGCGCAACATAGAGGGGGTTCGACTCATTCGAAACTACATCACTCTCACGCTCTCAAGCAAGAATAGAATACAATCACAAAGCAGCAGTAGGAGTATTATCTCTCCGGAGAGCTCCGAAGCTGGGTAAAAACTGCTCGTGTGCTTCGCCTCGATCCGCTCTTCGTGCGCTCTCCGCTCCCTTGCCGGACCGAAAGGGGCCCTGCCCCATAGGTGTTCGTTTCCCACGACATCTTTGGCGTGCCAGGTAGGGGGGCGTTGAGGTTGTTTGAACCCGATTCGGCGTTCGCGCGGGCCAGATCTTCACTTTCTTCTTCATCATCATCAACATGCCACCGAAGAAGAAGACTTCAGGGGTGGTTGCTCCGTCCACGTCGATCCCACCGCCACCGGAGCAAACGGGTGGTGGGGTGGACGCCGGCGGAGGAGCGGGCGCCGACGAAGGAACTCACGCCGCCGCCAGGTCCAAGGACAAGGCCGCGCAAACCTCGGCATCCGTACACACATCACGCCCATCTCAGGAGCTGCGGGGCCAACAACGTCATGGTACTCGCGATACCATACGCTCGTTCGATCAAAATCGAGCTGGCAGATCTCGAGATGCTCAAGACCAGCACGCACGCCAGCCTGCTGGCACGAGCAAAACACGGTCGTCTGGAGGGGATCCCGCTCCTTCTAACATAGTTAGAAGTCCGAGCATATCCCGCTCCTCGCACCGTTCGCCATCGCCACCAAAGACTCCAGAAGAAGCGTTGGCTCGAGCCCAATTGCTCCTGGACTATCCTCCGACAGCGGACAAGATCGACGGTTGGAGGGCCACCATTCAGAGCCTCGTCGGCTTCGCCAACGGCGACACTCCCCGTCAACCGAGCACATCGAAGCCGCGACAAGACGCCCAGGCGCAAGGCGATGGCGACAAGACTGGTGGGGGTGCAACCACCGTGCACTCCCCGCCCCGAAGGCCGAAATCGCCGACTCGCCGGGTCAACCTCGACACCGACTCCACGGCGTCGTCAGATCCACGAGCTCGTCGCGATCAACGCCAAGTTCTTCAAGAACGGCAACAAGAAGACGCTCGTACTCGCATCGAGCGCCGAAGAGAAGCGCGGCGTTAGTCAGACCAGCGCGCTGGGCCCGCTATTGACATGCATGCGCCAGGGGAACCAGGCGACTTGCCGTACGCGGTAGGTTGCCCTGCGTTCACTCGTGAGCTGCGGCAAGTCCAGTGGCCCAGTACCAATAACTTCAAGCCAGACGTACCAGAGAAGTATGATGGCAGGTTGCATCCATCCGAGTTCCTCAGCATCTACACCATCGCGGTGCAGGCTGCCGGGGGGCGCGACGAGAAGATCCTTGCCAACTACTTCCCGCTGGTACTCAAGCCCAATGTCAGATCCTGGCTCATGCACTTGCCGGACGACTCCATCTCCTCATGGGCGGATCTGTGTCATCAGTTTGTCGGCGCCTTCACAGGCGGCCACAAGCCCCATGGCCAGGAGAGCGATCTTCATCTGCTCGCCCAGAAGGAAGGAGAGCCTCTGTGCAAATATATTCAGAGATTCAGCCAAGTGCAGCGCAACATCCCAGATGTCCACCCCGCCGCGGTCATCAGCGTGTTCCATCAGAACGTGCGTAACCGCAGGATGCGGGAGGAGATGGCGATGTGCAAGATAAGAGACGTCGATGAGCTTCTACGCCTGGCCGATGATGTGCGTCTTTGAGGAAGGAAGGAAACTCCCCGGAGAGAACACATGAGCAGGGGGGTCTGACAGTGAGGATGCTGCCCCGGCAAAGAAAAACCGGCGGCGGAACAATAGAAGAAGGAAAGGCAAAGATGTGGTAGCTGTTGAGCAGTCCGCAACGGAGGTGGCACCAAGGAAGCGTAAACACTGTGGCGGCCGCCGACAAGCGAAGCGGCTCCGACAAGCAATCTCGCAAGATTCACCGTACCAAGGGCCACGATCTCGAGTTGCAAGAAAGTTGAGCAGCTTGTCGTGCAGCGTAAAGCTGAGTACGAAGCGACGCGACAAGGAGAAGGCCCAGAAGGTATCGGGCGGATCCGGCAAGAAGCGTCCCGGCAGGGGAGGACGCCGCGGCAAGGCCAAGCAGCGGCAAGGAGACAGACCTCCCCGCGGCCGCGACAAGGATGAAGATGAGGACGAAGATGAGGATATGGAAGATGACGAGGCCGACGAGCAGGAGTTTCAGAAAGCAACAGAGGTTCTATGCGTTGACGGTGGTGCTTCTCTGCATACTTTGCACCGCCAGCTCAAACAGTGGGTGCGGGAAGTGAATGCAGCTGAACCACCAGTTGAGTCACGCAAGCCTCTGAAGTGGTCCAGCACGCCTATCATCTTTGACATTGAGGACCACCCTGATTGCATAACTGCAGTCGGTGCTTGCCGATGTTGGTTTCACCAACTATCCGCAACCTCAAGGTCACAAAGATGCTAGTTGACGGCGGGGCCGGCTTGAACCTGATCTCCTCAGTGGTACTCAAGAAGCTCCAGATCCCCGACAGCGAGCTCGAAGAGACCGGTACATTCCAAGGAATCAATCCGGGAAAGAGCAAGCCGAAGGGGAAGATCACATTGCCAGTGACATTTGGCAGCGAGCTGAACTTCAGAACAGAGAAGGTCACTTTTGACGTTGCTGATTTTCCATTGCCCTACAATGGGATACTGGGCCGTCCAGCGCTCGCCAAGTTCATGGCAGCATCTCACTACGCCTACAACATGCTCAAGATGCCAGGTCCAATAAATGTCATCTCTGTCCCTGGCGACAAGAAAGATGCTCTTATCTGTACCGACAAGATCTACCGGGAAGCAGCAGCCGCAGCCGATCGCAAGACACTTGCCGCTGAAGCTCCCGGGGGGAAGAAGTAGACCAAGTCCGGCAAGAGCCCTGATGCCCACTCCGGCAAGCGCACCTCTTCGGAGTGCTGCGCTACCGTCGAGGACGCACCATCGAGCTCCACCGGCAAGTGTAAGAAGGCGAAGGCAGCTCCGCCAGAGACCAAGAAAGTGGCCGCCAAGGAGGAAGGCACTGGTGGTACCTTCACCATCAGCGCCACGCTTAACCCTAAATAGGAAAGCGCGCTCGTTGCTTTCCTGCAGGCGAATGTCGATGTGTTTGCATGGCAACCATCTGACATCCCCGGTGTTCCCAGGAAAGTAATTGAGCACCACCTTGCCGTCTGTCCTCACGCGCGGCCCGTCAAGCGTAAAGTCGAAAAAGCGGTGAGCGCCAAGAATTCATTGCGAAGAGATCAAGAAGTTGGAAGCAGCAGGCCTTGTCGAGGAGTGCTCCATCCTCGTGGTTGGCCAATCTCGTAGTCGCGCCAGAAGGCGAACGGAAAATGGAGGCTTTGTATTGACTTCACCGATGTTAATAAAGCTTGTCCCAAAGATCCATTTCCTTGCGGCGCATTGACCAGATTGTCGACTCCACGGCGGGATGTGTTTTGCTTTCATTTCTTGATGCATATTCAGGATATCATCAGATCTTCATGGCAGAAGAGGATGACGAGAAAACCGCATTCATCACTCCATGTGGCACATACTGTTTTGTACGGATGCCTTTTGGACTAAAGAATGCTGGATCAACGTTTGCAAGGGTAGTTCACGAAGCTTTTGAGCCACAGTTGCACAGAAATGTAGAAGCTTACATGGATGACATAGTGGTCAAGAGCAAAGACAGAGCAACTCTGATCCAGGATTTGGACGAGACCTTTGCAAATCTGCGCAAGATCAACCTCAAGCTCAATCCCGAGAAGTGCGTGTTTGGAGTCCCCTCCGGCAAGCTTCTCGGGTTCTTTGTGTCTCAGCGGGGGATTGAAGCTAATCCCGACAAGATCAAGGCCATCGAGCAGATCGAAGCACCGAAGCGCGTCAAGGATGTGCGAAGGCTTGCCGGCTGTGTAGCTGCTCTCAGCAGATTCATCTCTAGGTCTGCTGAGCGCGCCCTGACATTTTTCAAAATTTTGAAAAAGGCAGGTCCAATGAAATGGACTCTGGAAGCGGAGGCTGCGCTGCAGGACTTGAAGAGATATCTGTCCTCCACTCCAATACTTGTCGCACCTAAGCCACAAGAGAAGTTGCTGCTATATCTAGCGGCAACCAATCAAGTGGTTAGTGTTGCGTTAGTAGCGGAGAGGGAGGCAGATGATGAGCCGGCGGCCGCGGCAAGCACATCCAGCGACAAGCAGGGGGCTTCCCCGACAAGCTCTGATCTCGACAAGAATGGATCCGCGCAAGAGGAGGTGCAGAAGAAAATGGTGCAGCGCCCAGTTTACTTTGTCAGTTCCCTTCTACAAGGGGCTAGATCAAGGTATTCTGGTGTGCAGAAATTGCTTTTCGGCCTTCTCATGGCCTCGAGAAAGCTGCGCCATTATTTTCAAGCACATGAGATCACGCTTGTCACCGCTTTCCATTGAAGAGGATATTGCGAAACCCGAAGCAGGTGCAGGATTGTCGAGTGGGCACTGGAATTGTCAAGCTTTGGCCTCAAGTTTGAGAGTACTTCAACTATCCAGAGCCGAGCATTGGCAGAATTCATAGCGGAATGGACGCCAACACCTGATGAAGAAACTCCAGGGACGAGCATTCCCGTCAAGGAAGCAAGCAAAGAATGGATCATGTACTTTGATGGTGCCTTCTCGCTGCAAGGCGCCGGTGCGGGCGTGTTGCTTGTCGCACCCACCGGAGAGCACCTCAAGTACGTGGTCCAGATGCACTTTCCCAAGGAGCAAGCGACAAACAATACTGCAGAGTATGAAGGTTTGCTTGCCGGACTCAGGATTGCTGCAGACCTTGGGATCAAGAAGCTCATTGTTAGGGGTGACTCGCAGCTTGTCGTCCGCCAAGTTAATAAAGATTATCAGAGTCCATTGATGGAAGCCTACATTGATGAAGTGAGAAAGTTATAAGAGCACTTGACGGCCTACAAATGGAACACGTTCCAAGAGCTCAGAACGACATTGCAAATGATCTGTCAAAGTGCGCTGCACTCAAGTTACTTGTGGAACCAGGGATTTTTGTGCTCAAGCTAACTCAACCATCTGTAACACCATCAACTGGACAGAGCAAGAAGAGGAAGTTGGTTTCTGGTGACTACTTTCTGGCAGAGCTCCCCGAAGCCGCCGCCAAGAAGGTCCCCAAGATCAACACCAAGAGTGCTGAGGAGCAGTCTGCTACGACAAGCCCTAAGGTTTGTTCCGTTGAAGCAGACGCTCCCAACAAGTTTTGCTCCGGCAAGCTTGCCGGGGAACATCAAGCTCCGCCTGAACCGCAGGTTCTTGCCGTAGAAGCAGATGTTTCCACAGCAGCATTTGTGCCTTTAGTCCTTGTTGCCGAGCTGCAAGCTCCAGCATGGGCACATCAGATTGTCCGTTTCCTTCAGACAGGAGAACTTCCCGAAGAGAAAGAAGAAGCGGAGAGAGTGCCCCGGCAATCAAATATGTACCAGTTTGTCGACGACATACTGTATAGAAGAAGATTCAACGGAGTGAAATTGAAGTGCATTCCCCGGGAAGACGGACAGAAACTGTTGGCGGAGATACATGGAGGCATATGTGGTCATCACATTGGCGCAAGAGCACTTGCCGACAAAGCTTTCCGGCAAGGTTTCTTTTGGCCAACAGCCCTCCAAGATGCAACTACACAAGTAACCAAGTGTGAAGCGTGCCAGTTCCATTCCAAGCAGATACACTAGCCAGCTCAAGCTCTCCAGACGATCCCTTTATGCTAGCCATTTTCGGTCTGGGGGCTCGACATCCTCGGCCCCTTTCCCTGAGCTATCGGGGGCTTTGAGTACTTGTACGTTGCAATCGACAAGTTCACAAAGTGGCCGGAAGTGGAAGCAGTGAGGAAGGTGACAAAGACAATCGGCAATCAAGTTCTTGGTCAATTGTTTGCCGCTTCGAGTCCCTAACAGGATCATCACCGACAACGGCACACAATTTACAAGCCGCACCTTCATGCAGTACGTCTAAGATCTTGGCACCAAGGTCTGTTTCGCTTCTGTTGCTCACCCGAGAAGCAACAGTCAAGCGGAGAGGGCAAACGCTGAAGTGCTGCGTGGGCTCAAGACCAGGACTTTCGACAGGCTGCGCAAGTGCGGAAAGAACTGGATCAAGGAGCTGCCGGTGGTTCTTTGGTCAATCAGGACGACGCCAAATCGAGCCACCGCCGCACACCTTCGCCTAGTCTATGGAGCAGAGGCAGTTCTCCCCACGGAACTCGTATACAGATCGCCTCGAGTGCTCGCTTATGATGAGCTTGAGCAAGAGCAGCTGCGACAGGATGACACGCTGCTCCTTGAGGAAGATCATCTTCAGGCTGCTGTACGAGCTTCTCGCTATCAGCAAGCTTTGCGCCGCTATCATAGCCGCAAAGTTAATGCCAGAAGTCTCGAGGAAGGTGACCTTGTTCTTCGGCGCGTTCAATCTGCCAAGAATTCCAACAAGTTGTCGCCGATGTGGGAAGGCCCTTATCGGGTGAAACGAGTCACTAGGCCCGGCGCTGTCCGCCTTGAGACCGAAGATGGCTCTCCGGTGAGCAACTCCTGGAACATTGAGCATCTTCGTAAGTTTTACACATAAGGCACGGTTGCCGGAACCCGTTCTGGCAACCACCTTTTGTACAAGCCTTGCCACTGTTGCATGTAACTCTTTGTACAAAGCCGGGCACAGACCCCGTGCATAAATAAAGATCATATGCTCCGCACATCTTGTCAAGTTTCATGCTTTTTTCTTTTTTTGCATGTATTGTCTGACACTTTGTGCAGCACTTACCCCCGGTAAGAAATAACGAGCCTTAAGGCTCCATATCTTTATCTTCTCTTCTTTCTTTCTCTCAAGAAAAAGGAAGGTTCCCTCGCCCACAAGTTCACCGGGGAAGGAGGAGATAATGGTGTGGACCGGGCGTCGTTCAAGAAAAGTATCGCCTTGCCGGGACGCAAATGACAGAAAAAGCTAAGTTGCCAAAGTTTGAGCACAATCAGTTTTAAAAATTTAAAGTTATCTTCCTCGAACGACCGTACTCTATATGGAAAACCTGTGCGCGGAGGAACCAACTCGTAGCTAGTTGCGCCCTTACTTTGTTTCGAGTCCGCTCAACAACTTAAGTGTGCTACAACTAGTTGCGACAAGGTTTCTTGCCAGAAGCGACATCGCCTGCAGGCTGCTGATGTTCCGCACTCAGCGTTCGCGGCAAGGGTGCCTGCGCCGGCAATTTCCTTAAAGCGTAGGGTAGAAAAACATACAAAGGAAGGAATCAAGTAAAGGGAATAACATAGCAAATACTGCCCAAAATAAAGTTATATTACAATGATAATTTGCTGCGCTCTAATAGATTGTTCGCGTAACATGTTTAGCAGCGGCAAGGAAAAGGAGAAAACGGGCGGCCTAATCTACGCAGCCACCATCAACCCTCCTGACTTCATTCACCTTGTCCACAATGGGTGCGACAAGGGCCTTGAGCTCTTCAAGATCAGCACCCGCCGGCAGCTTCTTGAGGACGTTGGTGAGGTTGAGGCCCGGGTTGCGGAAGAGCACCTTCACCAACACCTTCTCCAGAACTCTAGCGCAGATTGTGCGGGACTCGTCAGCCAGCTGCTTCGGGATCCTTTCCCGGAGTTGCTGGAGAGCCGTCGCCACACCTTTGAAGAACAGAGTGAGCTTGGCGCTGGGCTGGAGGTTCTCGTCGGAGGAGTACCCGAAGCCCTCCAGTTCCAGCTGCGTCAGCTCCTCGTCGATGACTGCGGCGATGTTGACGAGGCCCTCCGTCCAGAGCTCCACAGTATCCCTGAAGGTGTTCTGGGTTTCGGCGGCCCTTGTCAGCAGCGCCTCGTTGGCCTTGAGCTCCTCCTTCAAGTCCGCCTCCCGCTTCTTGGCGCCATCCATCGTCTCCGTCAGCGTGGCCAGCTTCAGCTCCAGATCAGCTTTTGAATCCTTGGCGGCACTCAGCTCTTTGCCCCTCTCGAGGAGACGACCTTGCAGCTCACCATGGGCAAGGGCGTCCTTCTCACGCTCGCGCTGGAGCGCGGCAAGATCTTCGTTCTTCGCCTTGAGGGTGGCTTCTAGCCCCGTCACCTTCACTTCCAGCCCCTTCTTGGCGGCCTCGGCAGCTGCAGCAGCATCCTTCGCTTCCTTGAGGGCT
Organism: Aegilops speltoides; assembly: GCA_021437245.1. NCBI lineage: Eukaryota > Viridiplantae > Streptophyta > Magnoliopsida > Poales > Poaceae > Aegilops > Aegilops speltoides. Next base: position 209,630,863 of record CM038141.1, read on the forward strand.
CCGCCAAGTGTCTCCTCGTGCGCGGCAAGCTCCTCCTCATAGCTGTCCAAGTTAACCTTCTTCCGCATCAGCTCGCCTTCTCGCACAGACATCTCCTTGGCGGCAAGCCGTTGCTGCTCTTCGGCTTTAGCCTTCTCGAGGAGAAAAGCCTTCCGCGCCTCGGCAAGCTACGCCCTCTCCTCTGCAATGGACCGGAGGGCCTCTTGGTTTCGGCTCTGGAGCTCCTCCGCATGCTTCTCTATGTCCACTCCCGCCTGCGCGACAAGCGCTTCCCGGGATTCCAGTTTGGCTTGTCGGGCGCGGTAGAGCGACACCAACTTCTGGAGCAGCTGCTCCTCCTCGACTTCGCCCGCTGCTTTGCTTGCGCGTCAACCATCACAGCCCAGCCCAGCGGAGGCGAGCACTTCTCCGTCAAAAGCTTCTCCCTCGACCGGCGCCCTGGAGCTTGATGCCCAGGGAAGCTTGATGAAGACACCGTCGCCGGCCTTCAAGTAGGCGCCGGGCTGGGGCTCTTCGGAGCCTGGCGCTGCGTCAGCGGCGGAGGGACCGGCGGTCGGCGTAGCACCTTGCGCTCCTGCGGCCCCCGGGTCATCAGTGCGATCGCCAGACCCCTCGCCAGCTCCTGCGCCAGCAGCCTTGGCAGCCTCTTCGTCGGCGGGGTCATCAGCGCCGGCCTCTTCTCCGGTGGCGGCGTTTTCGTCAGTATTGTCGCGCACGTCCTCCTCACCGGTGGCCTCAGTCTCCATCGGCTCCCTGGAGGGAGGATCTGAAGATAGGAAGAGGGAGAAAAGGTCAAGCAAATATCCAAAAAAGAATATCAGAAGAAGAAGAACCCAAGGGAAGTTTTCTGACAAGAAGGATTACCTGTGCTGGGCTCTGTAATCATGGGCTCCACCACCGGGGGATCGCTGGTCCCGTCCCTTGCCGGAGAACTGTCCCTTGCCGGGGACCTCTCCCTTGCCGGAGAGCGCTCCCTTGCCGGGGAATCCGCCCTCGGCGGCGTAGTTGAAGCAGATGTCACCTCAGGAACGGCTTCCGGTTGCTCCTGGTGAACCTGTTCTGCTGCTACACAAGCAAACCAACAGTCAGGATATCAGCAAGGAAAGAACACCCATGCGTGCATGACAGCGGGAAGTAAAATTATGTACTTACGCTGGGGGCTGCGCTGGGGGCTGCTTCGGGGAGAGATTGCCGGGTCCGACAAGGTGGTCTCGGATGCGTCCTCTGTTGTCACAGCAGGATCGTCCTTGATGACAACCACGGGGACCTTGGCCCTCTTCGCTGCTCTCTGAGCCAGAGTCCTGGAAAGGAACAAGGTTCAGAGGGAAGCAGATCAGATACAAGACAAGAAACAGCAAGAATTGAAGAACCATAAGTACAACAAAAGAAAGTCTTACTCGTCCTCCTCTTCTTCCTCCTCGTCGGAGCTGAGCGCGGAGAGATCAAAGTCTGGTACTCTTTCAGCGTGACGAGGCGGAGGAGTAGGCTCCCTTGGACGCTTGGCGGGAGCTGCGGCAGGATCGGAAGCGGCGGCCCGAGAAGACCCCGCTCTAGTTGCCGGTGCGGCGTGAGATGCTCCCGTGGCAACGGTGCTTGGCGCGGTGGAGCGTGTCCCGCGGCGCGGCGGCTGTTGGCCCGTCTGCCGCCCTGTTGTGTCTCCGGTCCTGCGGAGGCGCCTTCTTGGTTGAGCCGGGGGCTGCACTGAGGGCTCCGCTTGCGGCAAGTTGGTTGAAGACGGCTGGCCACTTGCGCCCCCGACGGGCTCGCTCGCTTCGGCTTCGGACTCTCCCTCGCCAGCGACCTCCCCGACAAGCTCCTCTCGGTCGGCAAGGCTTGCCGCCTCGGCTGCCTCTGCCTCCTCCACAAGAACCCGAACTTCGCCACGGGCGGCATCCGCCGCCTCTTCGCCTGGTGGCAATGCGCGCGATCTCGCCATCGGTGGTGTCGCGGGTGAGGAGCTCTTTCGTTAGGCGTGGACCGCCACCTCCACCAAGTCGCCAAAGAATTATCGCACGACGTCCTCGGCGGCTCTGCCAAGTTGGGATAATCCCATGAGAGTCGCACCGCATCATTGCGCGGATGCGATCAAGCCGGGAGTTGTTGCACAACGGACGACGCCTGCGACCTGAACCACTCGGGATGGTTGGGGTGCTTGAACAGTTCCTTGAGCGCCCCGTCCCAACTCCAAGACAGTGAAGTTAAAATTGAGGCCTGGGCGCAGCCTCATGATATCCGCGGACCCCCAAACAACCAGGCGGGTCTCCCTCTCTTGCGAGAGAAGCGTCGGCGGCGAAGAAAGTCCGCGCCAACAGCCCCTCTGATGAGCCCGGCAAGCCCGAGCCGCAAGATCCGGTGGTGGCGATCTTCAATCTAGCATCATCCGCCGCGAGGCGCTCAATCGCCGCCAAGACTACTCGGGCTTGGCGCAAGTTGGTGAATGGATGCGGTTCTCATCAACAATCCAACACCACTCCGCCTCCACTCCTCCCATTTGCTACGGAGCTCTCCTCCAGATAGACCTCCTTCATACCGCTCTCGAGATCCAGCGATCCCACGGACAAGGGCTCTCCTTTCCGACCTGGGGCATGAAGTAGTGGCGAAAAGGGCTACGCTTGGGTGGATTCCGGCGAAGTTCTCGCAGAGATGTCTGAAACCGCCATGGTCGAACAGCGTTGGGGTGAAATCGAGGAGATGGAGCCCGTATGTGTTCATGATGTCACGAAGAAATCGGAAAAGGCGGGCAAGGCCTGCAATAGAAGAACAATGGGAAGAAGGGTATCCTTTTGGACACCGCTTCAAGGTAGAAGCTTCGCGGAGAGTACTGCGTCGGCGGATGCGCCGCGTCTCCGTCGACGTAAGAGGTAGAACCATTCTCGGCTCCTTCGCGGAGAGCTCGGGGAAGAGTGCTGCTCCTTCCGCGCCTCAAGCCGCAGCGCCTCGGCCGACTTCGCACCCTTCCCGGTCTTCGGAGCCATGGCGGAGGTGGTGGGGGAGAGCGAGGCCGTTGGCGGCAACGGCGGCGACGGGGGGGGGGGGGTGAAGCGCTGCTCTGTTTCGGCTTTGAGAAGCGGAGGGGAGTGGCGGAGATTTCTGAGGAAGGAACCGCAAGTGGCGAAGGTGGGGGGACGGCCCCTGTTTCCCCTGCTTATAAAGAGGAGGAGGCGAACGTTACGCTTTTTCCGAATAAAGAATCACCCACGATATCTCCCACGACGCCGCGTTCGACGCGTGCCGTTACGGGAGGGTGCGGTGGATACGGAGTTAGATATGGTGTGGACCAGGCCGCGTGTGCCCGTGCCCTGTTTTGGGCCTGGCCCAAGAGCGCTCAGCACCGTGTATGGCCCAGGCCCGGGGGCTCCTATCGGTGTACTAAAGTAAGGGGTACCTTAGTATCCCGAACTTGTGCACGGGCAGCCGCAGCGCCCCGCGGCAAGGCTTGCCGGGTGCCCGCCAAGATCCTCCGTAGTTCCTATTGAAGCCATTCAAGAACAGAGTGTTTCAACTGAGAAGACAAGGCTCCGGCAAGAGGAACTTGCCGGGAAGGACAAGGCCCCGGCAAGAAGAGCTTGCCGGGAAGGCCAACCAAGGCATTTCAAGAAACTTGCCGCGACGCGCCGCGCGTCCCGGCAAGACCCGGCAAGCGACAAGCTTCCGGGCGCAACAAGACAACGACCGCGGCAAGGCACTTGCCGCGGCGAAGCCACCACTCTATGCCCACGCTCCAGCGCATCCGTCGACGTGTTGCCGTAGGACCGTTCCGGGCGCACGTGGCGAGAAGCTGTGCAGCCAAGCGGTGCGAGGTGGCGAGTGGAGATGACGAGAAGGCCATCGTGGCGAGCGGTGGCGCCCCTAACGGTCGCTTTTCTGATCTGTTGGACGACGCGGACGGGCATTAAATGCTCTTGTCCCCTGCCGTCAGAGTTAGGTAGGGTGCACTGTAGAGGCAGTTGTACCAACCCCTCTTTTGACATTTGTACCCCTGTCTGCATTGCCACCTGTCGGTGACCCCTTTAGCCTATAAAAGGAGGCCCATGCGCAACGTAGAGGGGGTTCGACTCATTCGAAACTACATCACTCTCACGCTCTCAAGCAAGAACAGAATACAATCACAAAGCAGAAGTAGGAGTATTATCTCTCCGGAGAGCTCCGAAGCTGGGTAAAAACCGCTCGTGTGCTTCGCCTCGATCCGCTCTTCGTGCGCTCTTTGCTCCCTTGCCGGACCGAAAGGGGCCCTGCCCCATAGGTGTTCGTTTCCCACGACAGGCAGCATCATATTCTCATGAACATTAGAATCATTACCAAGAAACGAAAGTACATGGTAATTTAATTGGCGTGCACGAGCTCTGGTAATTGGTCCAGTATGTATAGCAGCAGTGGCTGTGGGTGTAACAATGGTATTGATGTCCTCATCATGCGTTCTCGTTTGTCTGAAAAAGGGAAGCTCTTATGGAATCAAATAAATTGTTTGCTATGCTATGCCTGGAATCTTTGTGAAATTTGTGATTTTACTTCTTGCTCTAAGAACCCTAAAATACACGTCCCCTATCTATGTGAGTTTAATGACAATGCAATCTTATCTTCTTATGCCAAGGGGGTTTACAGTAACTATGCTATCGAACAAATTGAAAAATTTGTTGCTTTTAAGGGTGCTTATGAAATTGCTTCTTTGATTGAAAAGTATGATATTACTCTCTACAAATCTGAAAATTTTGACATACTTAAATATTGCTATCAAAACTATGCTCATAATGCCTATGTTAAAGAATTTATTGAGAGAATGTCCGCTGCTTTGGAAGAAAATAATGATATGCATGAAGCTATGGATAATTATGATTTTGTTGATTCGATTGAATTATCCCCTATTGATGAACATGATGCTTGATATTCTTGTGTCCATGATGCCAATATTAATGATGCTTATGGAGATGAACTTGCTATAGTTCATTATGTTAAACATGAAATTATTTCTATTACACCCAGACTTGATAGCTCCTTGAATGAAAAGCATGATTGCATTGATGTTATTACAAATTTTATTAATGTCAATTGTGTTAGTGATATGCAAAAAGCCAAGCTTGGGGATGCTTGTTTTGTTATGTCTCCTACTTAGTGCAATGACCGTGATTGGGGTGATCATAATTCTTATGGTCTTGATAGTTTATTTAGGCCTCGTGATGAATATGTTTGCAATAATATTGAAAGTGGGTTTGGAAGAGAGTCAACTTTAGGTAAGAATAATCCCACATATTGGGAGAGTGTTCAATCTTATGAAATTTTTGAGAAAAGTGGGCTTGGAGAGGTCATGACTTTATTTGATGATAATCCCACTATTTTGGAGGAGTGTCAACTTTGCATGGATGTGGATCATGAAGAGAATATTTTATGTGATAGTTATATTGTTGAATTTAATTATGATCCTACATGTAATTATTATGAGAGAGGAAAATATGCTTGTAGAAATATTCATGTTACTAAATTACCTCTCGTTATATTGAGATTGCTATTGTTTCTTCTTCGTTGCATATGCTAGATATTTCTTCTCTTGATAATTTGTTTGCTTATAAAATGTCCATGCATAGGAAGTATGTTAGACTTAAACTTGTTTTTAATACGATTCATGATGCTCTCTTTGTGTTCCAATTCTTATCTTTCGTGTGAGCATCGTTGAAATCTCAAGCCTATCTTAATGGCGACAAAAAAAGAGTTTGTTAGGAGGCAACCCAATGAACAAAATTTATTTTTGCCTTTCTGTTCTTGAGTGTTTGCACAATTATGCTACTGTTATGATAGTGTTTTTTATGTTTTAATTAATGTTTGTGCCAAACAAAGCCTTTGGGATCATGTTGGGTGATAGTTGCTTTGATCCGGTTGAAAAACAGAAACTTTGTGCGCCAGTCACAGAATTATTAAAAATCACAGAAGCTCAATAAATTTGTGAATTTTTTACACAAGATTGATATAAAAATTTCCCATGTTGTCCTAATTTTTCAGAATTTTCGGAGTTACGTAAGTATTCGAAATTTTTAGATTGCTACAGACTGTTCTGTTTTTGACATATTGTTTTCTTTGTGTTGTGTTCTTATTTTGATGAAGTCTATGGTTTGTATTGGAGGTATAAGCGATGGTAAAGTTGGAATACAGTAGATATAATGCAAAAATAAAATATGAATGGGTTTGCAATAGTACTTAGAGTAGTGATTTGCTTTGTTATACTAATGGATCTCACGAATGTTTTGTTGAGTTTTGTGTGATTGAAGTTTTCAAGTTTTGCGTGAGATCACAATGGATGAAGGTATAAGGAGTAAGAAGAGCCTAAGCTTGGGCATGCCCACAGAAACCCAAGTTATTATCCAAAGAGGAACAAGCAACTAAAGTTGGGGAAGCACCGAGTGGCATCCCCTCTTTCTTCTAACGACCATTGATATTTTACTTGGAGCTATATTTTTATTCGTCACATATCATGAGTTTTGCTTGGAGCGTCTTGTATTATATGAGTCCTTGCTTCTTTTGATTTTTTTGTGCCAAGTATCCTTGTTGAACACACCTATTTGGGAGAGCCATAGTTATCTTATGATTTGTTTGAATTGCTCTGTATGCTTCACTTAAATTTTTTGAGCTATGGAATTGCTCTAGTGCTTCACTTATATCTTTTTGAGCATGGTGTGCTTTATTATTTTTAAGAAATGCTCTCATGTTTCACTTAGATTTATTTGAGTGTTAGTAAAATTTTGAAGAAATTCTCTCATGCTTCACTTATATTATTTTGAGAGAAGAAATTTTTATGCTCATGTTCTTCACATAGATTTGTTTGAGCTATCAAAAGCAACATATGAAATTAGTTCTAAAGTGATAGATATTCAAGAGGGATATAATAAAAACTTTCTTGAAGATCATTGGACAAAATAAACTTGATTCTTTGTAATAGTTTTGCGATATGATTCTAGTGACATGTGAGTCATGTTGATGAGTAATTATGGTTTAGTAAGAATATTGATGTTAAGGTTTGTGATTCCCTATGCAAGCACGAAAGTCAATAGATATGCAATGAAATTACATCCTACTTGTGGTGCATTATTCGGTGTTAGTTATGCTGAATGCTCGCTTATGTGATTTTTCGTTTCTTGGTTGGATGCTTCTCAAACTCTTGCTAGCCTTCACTTGTACTAAGTGGGATTACTACCCGTGCATCCAAAATCCTTAAACCCAGTTTTGCCCTACGAGTCCACTGTACCTACCTATATGCGGTATTTTTGTACTGTTATAAGCAAATCTGTATGCCATCTCTAATTTTCAGAATAAATTTCCTTTGTATGTGCTCGTACCACTCATGAAATGGTAGGGGGTGGCTGATATTTTTCCATGCTAGATGTGTTATTATTCTCAAGATGAGTGTTTATTCACTTGTCATTGCACGAGAGTATGACAAAGGTATTAGGGATGCCCAGTCCTGAAATAAAAATGAATTGCTTTATGTTTTCAAGTAATAAATTCCTTGAAATGTGTTGGTATGGACGGCAACCGTGGATACGGCTAGCCGTGGAATGTGAAAGTATGGTGGAAAAAGGAATAAACTTTATTTTCTGTTTGGGAACCGCCTATGATATATATAGCATGGAAAGTATTGGGAACTACTCGATCGTTTTCGTTAACAGGAAAAGCATGCCACCCAACATGTTTCATCTCTATCTTTTTCCGCTTTGAGCTCTGGCACCTCTACAAATCCATACTTCCCTCTTCAAAGTTCCTTTCCTTTTACTTTATGCAATTTTTATTTTTGTTTGAGTCTCCATCTTCTCTTATAAAAGCACCACCTAAGGGGCACTATAATCATACTTGAGCATTGGGTGTAGCTAATGTGCGAGTGTGTTTCATGAATGCATGAATGATTGAGCATAATGGGCTAGGGATAACTTGCTTTAGTGTTGATATTTTGAAAGACATGGTTGCTTGTTGATATGCTTGAGTATTGAAATATTCATGTGAAAACTAGACTATTGCTTTGAATCATATAAAAGTCCAAATGTCCATGCTACAAAAGAAAATAATATGTGATGAACATGATAGGCAACATTCCACATCAAAAATTCTGTTTTTATAATTTACCTACTCGAGGGCGAGCAGGAATTAAGCTTGGGGATGTTGATACGTCTCCAACGTATCTATTATTTTTGATTGTTCCATGTTGTTATATTATCATTCTTGGATGTTTTACAATCATTTTATAGCAACTTTATATCTTTTTTGGGACTAACCTATTGACATAGTGCCCAGTGCCAGTTGCTGTTTTTTGCTTGTTTTTTACTTCGTGGAAAATCAATACCAAACGGAGTCCAAACGTAGCGAAACTTTTTGGAGATTTTTTCTGGACCACAAGACACGTTGGGCCAAAGAAGTACCAGAGGGGGGCTCCAAGGGGAGCACAACCCACCTGTCCATGCCTGGGGGCCCAGGCGTGCCCTGGTGGGTTGTGCCCACCTCGGCCGCCTCCCACGCCGCCTCTTTTCTCTATAAATATCCCGAAAATCCAAAACCCATAGGGGAGTTGACGAAACACAATTCCAGCCGCCGCAAGTTCCAGAAACACCAGATCCAATCTAGACACCATCACAGAGGGGTTCATCATCTTCATTGGTGCCTCTCCAATGATGCGTGAGTAGTTCATTGTAGACCTTCGGGTCCGTAGTTAGTAGCTAGATGGCTTCCTCTCTCTCTCTCGTTTGATTCTCAATACAATGTTCTCTTGGAGATCTACTTCATGTAACTCTTTTTGTGGTGTGTTTGTTGGGATCCGATGAACTTTGAGTTTATGACCAGATCTATATTAACCATGAAAGTTATTTGAGTTTTTATCTCTTATATGCATGATTGCTTATAGCCTTGTGTTTCTTCTTCGAATCTTTGGTTTAGTGAGGCCAACTAGATCGATTTTTCTTGCCATGGGAAGAGGTGCTTTGTGATGGGTTTGATCTTTCGGTGCTCAATCCCAGTGATAGAAGGGGACATGTCATGTATGTATCGTTTCTATTAAGGATAACAAGATGGGGTATATTCCTACATAAATAGATCTTGTCTACATCATGTCATCGTTCTTATTGCATTACTCTTTTTCTCCATGAACTTAATATACTAGATGCATGCTGGATAGCGGTCGATGTGTGGAGTAATAGTAGTGGATGCAGGCAGGAGTCGGTCTACTAATCTTGGACAGGATGCCTATATAATGATCATTTCCTGGATATCATCATAATTATTTGAAGTTCAATCAATTGCCAATAGTAATTTGTTTACCCACCATATGCTATTTTTCTCGAGAGAAGCCACTAGTGAAATCTACGGCCCCCGGGTCTATTATTTATCATATTTGCCTTCGAGATCTATTTTTATTCGCTTTTATTTTCAGATCTATTATTCCATGAAAACAAAAATACCTTGCTGCACTTTTCCTTTATTTATTTTATTTTGCTTTATTGCGAGATCTATTTATCTATTCTACTACAAAACAAATCTATCTTTTACCCAGGAGGGATTGACAACCCCTCTTACGCGTCAGGTTGCAAGTATTTGTTCTTTGTGTGCAAGTACAGTTTACATAGTGTTGCTTGGTTCTCCTACTGGTTCGATATCCTTGGTCTCATCACTGAGGGAAATACCTACCGTAGTTGTGCTGCATCATCCCTTCCTCTTTGGGGAAGTACCAACGTAGTTCAAGCCGCATCAGTCGTTGTTCTTTTTGGGGGGGGGGGAGGGAGGGAGGGGGTGGCTGGGTGCTAGCATTCGTACGACAAACACGACCACCATGAGACGGCCCTAGTCTAGCTAGTGCGCCTACATTTGAGAATGCAAAAGAATCTTCTTTCATTTGCAAAACGAATCTCTATGTATTACCATGCCCATGTTTTCCTAGGAAATCATTAGTCATTCAAAACAAGATACTATTAATTAATTAATGAGCAGTTATTTTAATTAGAGTGTGTGTCGCATAACAATCTCCAATTTTAACGTGGATTTCGCATTTCACGGTATCCATGCTACTTTCTTAATACAAATTCATATGTATAAGATGAACACCATGGTAGTGAGAAAACTTTGGATGGATTCAAACATATGACCTACAAAATACCACCACAATCGAGTCAATGTCAACTTTTCCAAACCTAGTATGGCACGAATTTGAAATAATTTTGGAAGCCATATGCATGGTCCTCAATTCAAATCTTACAATGTACACTACATTGAGACGTCGATATTAAGTCTAGTATTATCTACATTCAAATGTTGTTTTTAGCCCCACCCCCCGGGACCACGCTACGTACTTCTTGTATTGATCATTCTTCCTCTCCTAACCACCTTACAAAGCTATTGGTTTCCGACACACGTTCAATCTTTCTCTCCATGTTTCGATCTCTAACTCTCTCAACTACACAACCCCCTTTTTCCACTGTGTTAACAAATGTATCTCTCTCACACACCCGCTATTTCACTCCATGTCGAGCTCTCTCTCTCCCTCCCACCCTCTCTCGCTAGATACATGCATTGCCTATCTAGACCACCCCCTCTCGTGCGCATGCACGCACATTGTCTATCAAGGTCACTCTTTCGGGACTGTCTCACTCTTTCTTCCGCACGGCGGCCCACACTCACTCAATCTCTTTCTCTCTCTCTCTCTCTATATATATATATATATATATATATCACTCTTGATTAACCTCGTTGAGGGAGTGATGGACTAAGGAGTCCTCAGGGCGCCTACCCATTGATCATGGGTTGGACTGGTGAAGTCGCATAGCTACGGGGGATCTATGAAGCCGTTGCGTGTCCTCCAAGTTAAGGATAGACAGAATCTATTCCTCCGTTATTGTAATCTATCTCTGGTAATACTAACCCTGTCGGTGTCTATATAAACCGAGGGTAGTAGTCTATATAAACAGAGGCCAAGTGTAACGCCCGGATAATTAAGCTATAGTAATCCCCCGTTAATGGTGCCATGTCATCACATTACTATTGCTAATCCTTGCTTGTTCCAAATCTTAGTTCAAATAAAAATTCAAATTTAAAGCCAAAACTTCCAAATTTCTCAAACATAAAATGTAAAATGTTCAAACTGTGGCAAATAATCTCTGGTTATTTGTCATGTTCAAACCAACCTCTTTTGGATTCCCAGGTGCCTCTGGAAATTTATTTAGTGGTCTAGCAGCATTTAAAATTGGCCTTCCCAATTAAAAATGGTTAGAAAACTCCTTTTGGCCACGAACTTTTGTGACTCCTAGAAATAATGTGCTTGATCTATGAGACAAGTCTCATATCTAACAAAACTCATTTAGATTTACAGTTTACTAGAAAACAGTAGCACAAATTTAAACAAAAAATAAAATGCAACCCCCCTCCCCCCCAGACTCCCCTGGGCCAACCTACTGGTCAGTCAGCCCACCTAGCCCAGCCAACTGCCCCCTTATCCCCCCACCACCGAACGAACCCTAGCTCACCTGCCCCACTCGCTCCCCACCGTCTCCCTCGTTCCTTTGCCCCCCGATCCAGATCGGGCGGGCCGTGCCCGACCCTGATGACCCATCGCCCCGCTGCCTATCGCCGTTCGACGCCACCAAGCCAGCGCCCCTTTGCCACCTCGTCGGACCGCCCGTCGCCAGGAAGCCAAGCACCGCGCCTCCTCGTCCCCTCCTCGTCGGCCTCCATAGGCCTCATCGCCCTTCTTCCCACCAACGTGCGTGAACAACTCCCCTTCTCCTCTCTACATCTCTCGCCCGACGTGCTCGCCGTTCGCTGTGGCCCCGTTCCCCGACCGCCCCTAGCACATGTCATGCACCATGACCGCGCCTGTGGCCTCTCCCCGCCACTGCTACTGATCCTGCGCACCGTGACTGCCCACGTCGCGCTTGTCATCACCGCGCACACCAGTTCCCCCACAACCATGCACCCCCCCTGGCCTCCTGCACCCGCCGCGTTGGCCAAGCCACACTCCACTGCTACTCGCACCGCCTCCGCAGCCGCCCAGCGCCTGCCTGCCTTTTTCTCCCAGTGCCACGCCGCCACTGCCCTGCAGCCCTACTCGCCGTAGCTGCCACTAGCACCCCGATGTGGCACCCCGGCTTAGAGCAACCGGTTTACCTTGCATTTCCAGCACAGAAATCAAGTCTTCTGGTAACACACAACAACATGGTACAGAAGCAACCGCTTTATTGATGCTAGCGGAAACATAAGTCTGGTATTACATCAAGTTGCGAGGCCAAGTGGCACACACGGTGTGGCTGAACAGTATGTACATTATTTAATGAACATGAAGGGGCCTCGACCACATAAACTATGCAGCAGTGGAACGACGATGAAGTGGAACTCCATAGCACAGGATATCGAGGTGGACACGATCTAGACGCGGGAAGCTCTCAATCCGACACGACTTGCCTAAAATTTGGCATGACACGCTAGGCCAGTACACTGAATGTACTTGCAAGCTCACAACAAACATAATCATAATGGCAAACAATATCATGACAATTATTCAGGTTAATGCAATGCAAATCATACTACTGATGCGATGAAACCAATTTGTGCACCGAGTCCCTCGGACTCGCTTACTAGAAGGGTTACCTCGTAACCGAACTGTGATCATACCCGGATCACAACTGAAGCCAACACTCACGATCATCGCATGATCCCGTAGATCACCACAAAACCAGTGCCGACAATATATCTTTAGCGTGCAAGTTTACTTATTATTATTGATCCATAGTGTGACTTACTCATGAGTTGTGTCCGTAACCACGGACGCGGCTATCGATAGATTGAATACACTCTGCAGAGGTAGCGCACTGTACCCACACCTTAGAATCCCAGGCCTCAGCATCCCATTCGGGTGGACCAACGGTATCTCGACGAAACCCTTCCATTGCCATGACACTCTCCAGGCCACTTCGACCAACTCCCCTCTGGGCTAAGTCATGGGTGGCCCCGTGCCTACCAAAGGCATCAACGGCCACCAACGTGGCAAAAACGGTCCCATACAAACAAACGGGCACACAAGGTTATGTCTGCTTACCGGGCCAGGGTACAGCACGCCCATAACCTTCCCTCATTGGAGGCACCGGCAGGAGGTATGACAACATACCGAATCAGGACCTCCCCATAAAGGTAAATGTGGTCGCACTGAGGATAAACTTGATGCAGTGGCACCATGACTTGATCAATGTTATATCAAGTTGGATTATTATCAGGTTTAACTTGAAAATAAAATCATCCAAGTCATCAGATGCCATGATCATGCAACTATTCGACACGCAAAGCATACCACTCACATGAATGGATCAACATCATCAAAATGATTTTCTTGTACTACTCATCATGAAACCTTACTGATTCTATTTCATTGTTTTTTATCATGCATCATTTTAATTACCTCGTAATTTATATAAAAATCCATTTATCATGAAGAAACTGCCATTATTCATAAAATCATATTCGCTTAGTTCAAATTTTATTCTACTGACCAAAACTAGGCCATGCATTCAACCAGTACCTTAAGCAAGCATTTTAAGCATGACCAAGTAACTAGCACAAAGCAATATTTAATTAACTAATTAAATGCATGAAAATAACTCAAGTTTAAGTAGGAAAAATCATAGATATTGAAATGACACCATCCAAATGTAGGTGTGGCTTGCCTTAGTGCAGAGGAGGTTCACACTCCTCCTGGGTATCTTCAAGACAATTCTCTCCCTCTGAAAATATTTAAAAACGACAAAACAAAATATCAAAAACCTTCTGAAAATCACCAGAAATTCTAGACAGCAAGGAAAAAATCCACACTTTGGTGTGCTGCTAGAGCTCTTCAGAACAAACACAATGCAAAAAGAATCAACTCATTTGGACTTATAGTTTAAAAGTTATCACTGGTCAAAGTTCTGGTCAAACTTTTGAATTATTTTGAATTAACAGAAAACCAGGGGGTGATGTCGATGGCGTAATCACAAAATACGCCTCCACTCGTACCACTTCGGGCACAAGTGGAGAGGCTGCTAGCGGGCCCCACCGGTCAGGAGAGAGAGGAGGGGGAAAGGAAACAGAGCACGGTGACACTTTGCTGGAGCTCACGCCGGCGAGGAGAGGTCCTTGGCCGATTCTATAGGGATAAAAGTGGAGAGGGGGTCACGACGCACCTGCCTGTACCCGTGGCTTGCTGGGGAATGGCCGGAGCTGCTCGAAATTGAGCTCGCGAGCAGCGGTTGCGGTCGGGATTCACCAAAGACGAAGAAGACGGAGAGGGGCAGCTCCAGGTGCTCCAATGCATCCAGACGGCACCAGTGGACCTCCATGGATGCGCCTGCGGGGTGGATCGAGCTCAAGGGGCTTTGGAATGGGGTGGAGGGGCAGCGAGGGTTGCCGGTGAGCTCGGGTTGGGGACGGCGGCAAGAGGGCTGCCCGGCCAGGCTACGGCTAAGCTACGGGGTTGTGGTGGTTGAGTGGTGAGGTTTGAGGCTTCGAAGCGGTGGGAGGGGCTCAATTTATAGCCGGAGGAGGAGGGGGGTCCGTGGCTCCGCTATTGTTCTGTGGAAGCTGGCGAGCGATGACGAAGGGCGCCAACAAGGGGTGGAAGAGCTCAGCGATCACGCAGGAGCTGTTGCAGCTTGCGGACGAGCACAAGAAGTAGAGGAGGAAGAAGACAGGGGCACGGGGCGCACTATAGCTTTTGGCCTCGAAGTGCCTGTGCCCACTGCGGCATCTCCTACATCGGCGAGCGCAAGGGAGGGGTCAGTGATGATGAGTCGAGGATGGTGGCGCAGCGCGGTAGTCGTTGGCGAGCTCTGGATCGAGCACGCGCCGAACAGAGGCACTGGCGTCGCGCAGAGCGCGTCCAACGCATGCCAGAGCTTGTGTCCTCACGCAGTCACCATGCTGGCATGGTCAAGACGACGCCCACGCTTGGCCAAACCATGTCTGGGGTGTTGTTCCTGCAGTGTTATGTCTAGGAAAGTTGATAACTCATTGCCAGGCCGACCAGATAGGACTTGAGCTTGATGGCAAGTTTCTGGTCAGAAACTTGGTCACTATGTTTGGAGGGCTTCAAGAAGGTTATTAGGTCTGATCTCTTGGGGTTAAGATTTTCTTAGGAGGGTAATGAGGCTCAAGAAAAACTAGCTCCATTGGATCAAAGAAAAATACACTTGTTGTACAAAGTGCATTTTTAGGCCAGAAGTGAAATGATTTTCTGTAACAAAAATATTCCAAAAAGTCAAGCAATATTTTTGCTCAAGAAGGTGGGCCAAGGTTCAAAGAATATTTACGAATTATCTCAGGATTTTTGGAGCAATAAAAATGAGGGTTGCTTTGGAGCACTAGTTTCTGAAATGAGTTTCAGACTAGAATTTGAATATTTTTCTTTTATGAAAAATATTCCTTGGGCCATTTTGGGATTTTTCAGAGAAAGGTTGTTGAATGAGAGATTGATCGGTCACTTGGGTGAAAGGCAAGGGCATGCCCAAGTGCTAAGTCCTTGATTCCAAAAACTCAAATCCATAGCAAGGGCAAATAAAGTCCGAAAAAAGAGAGAAGGCAAAATCCAGGCTGTCACACCCGACTCCTTCCGCGGGCAGCCCCGCCCGCCTCCGCCGTGCCCTCGCCGCCGCAAGTGGTCGGCCACTCACCACGCCCGTTTGGGCGTCACCCGTGCCCGTTTGCCGCAGCCCAGCTGCAGATTGGCCCCCTGGGGCCAATGACGAATGGGCCCCGCCACACCGGGCCAATAACTTGTGGGCCCAGCGCCCTGTTAAAATAATAATAATAATAAAAGTAATTAAATAATTTATTAGTTAAATATTTAATTAACTTAATTAATCATGTTAATTAACCCAATTAACTATTTAACTAATTAAACTGTTAATTAGTTTCAGTCAATGACAACCGGGACCCACGTGCTAGTTTGAGCAGTCAAAAAGGCTGTTGACTAATGACATCATGTTGATGTCATGCTGACACAATAATTGCTTTTATCTAATTAAATTAAGACTATTAATTCTAGAAATAAATTAAATCATTGAAAATTAATTTAAAATAATCTGTAACTCGGATGAAAATAATTTGTACATGAAAGTTGCTCAGAATTTTGAGATGAATTCGAATACGCACTCCATTTGTCCGCACACCTCCCTAGCATAGCAATTATGCAACCGCCCCCCTCCGTTTCATCTGTCCGAAAATGCCAAACTTCGGGAAAAGTTTCTTGGTTGTTATCTGAAAGTGCGTTATATCGACTAGAGGGGGGGTGAATAGGCGATTTTTAAGAATTCTTCACTGAGGAATTTGCTGGTGAGGAAATTCCTTAGCGAAGAACTACATGCAATGGAATATGTACTCGAGGAGTAAACATAACAGATACACACATAGTCAAGATGATGAAATGAAGACTCAAAACAGCAGTACGGAAAGCGTAAACACAGGATAGCAAGATGAAGACAAACAGTGAAGAAATTGAACTGAGGAATTTGTGAAAGTCTTGATCAAAGTCTTCAAGCACGATATGAACAACATTCAACACGAATGAGGAAATGGAAGAGTTGAAGAAATAGAACCAATCGGTTGGTGAAGACAATGATTTGGTAAACCAGTTCCAAGCTGCTATCTCGGTTATACGTCTGTTGGAGCGGCCGAGTATTTAAACTCGAGGACACACAGATCCGGACACCCGATCTCGAGCCGCAACTCAAGACACCCGTCCTCACCGTATTCTCCTTGAACTAAGACCACGCAGGCCTCGTCCAATCACTCGTGGTAAGTCTTGGTGACTTCCAAACCTTCACAGACTTGGTCACTCGGCGATCCACAATTCCTCTTGGATGCTCTAGACCTTGACGCCTAACCGTCTGGAAGAAGCACAGCCTTCAAAGGTAACAAGCGTCGGATCCACGCAGATCAATTTCTTGATGATGCTCAATCACTTTGGGTTTGTGGGGGTTTGGTTTTGGGATTTTCCTCACTTGATGATTTTCGCTCAAAGTCCTCGGAGGATGGGTTGCTCTTAAATGACAAGTGTCAAGTTCTCTCGGAGTAGCCAACCAGCTAGTGGTTGTAGGGGCGGCTATTTATAGCCTAGGAGCAGCCCGACATGATAAGACATAAATGCCCTTCAATGATATGACCGTTAGGTGGATAAGATATTTTGGGACAGCCGGGCGCCAAGAAGACAAAGAACGGTCGGAAATTTGACTCACAAATTCCTCACGGCTATCATGTTCCTCCTTTGTGTATGCAATTCACATCAAGCGTCCTCGATGAATGTAAGAACTGTGTCTCATCCGATGAATTTGATGAACTGTATGAGATTTCCAATGGCTTCACTCGAAGGGATTGGTAGGTGTAGGATTTTGAGTTGAGCATCACATGGAAATTTTTCCTTAGTATTTCCTCGACCCCTTTAACGATGACGGTGTTTCCTATGACTCAAGAAGGAGAAAATGAAACTATGAAAACAAAAGTCTTCACGCTTCATATTCCTCGAATGAATATCAAGTCTTCAAGGTCACACCAATTTCTTCACTTTCAAAGTCTTGAAAAGTCTTGAAATATCAAAGTCTTGATTGAAGAACTTCATTTTAGGGGTCGACTTTCACCGTAAATATCAAACTCCTCATAGACTTATAGACCTGTGTACACTCACAAACGCATCAGTTACATAACCTATAAGTCTTCAATACACCAAAATCACTAAGGGGCACTAGATGCACTTACAATCTCCCCCTTTTTGGTGATTGATGACAACATAGGTTAAGTTTTCAAAGGGAATAAACATATGAAGTGTAAATACTGATATTGAGGAATTTGATTGCAAGATATAGAAGAACTACCCCTGAATATGTGCATTGTGAGGAATTTGCTTTTGAGGCAATGCACATTTGAAGAATCGAATCATGGAGATCTCCCCCTATATCTTGTAATTCATACACGCATTTGATATATAATATGAAGAATTTGAAATGCATGATGAAAGATGGTGCCTGATGAGATTCAGCATGCGTGCAATAATATTAACGAGGAATAAGCATGCAGAATATCACATCAAAGTTTCAGAGCTCAGTGCATCAAAAGCATCAGAGCACGACCAAAAGTATCAAGGCACCATCGGATTTAAGATTACAACTCGATCCAATAAAAGTTTCGGAAGAACGAGAGTTGTAACTTAATAAAAACGCCCATAATATAAAACCGCTTGAAGACTAACTCAGATTTCTCCCCCTTTGTCATCAAATGACAAAAAGGATCAAAACTGAGGACTAACGCCCCTGAAGATTTTCAAGTCGAGGGAGGAGCACCAGCGTTGTCGGGGTTGGTTGTTGATGTAGGGCCTGCTGCAGTGTCGTCCAAATCTTCATGTTCATCAGTTTCACGCGATGAAGAATAAGAGCTGGCCACCAGATCAGGAACTTTGACTCTCTTGAATTTCTTCGGAGGTGGTGCAGACCAGTCAAATGCTTCCTGGAGACCCATAGTCTTAAGTTCTTCCGCGGAATATACATGATTAAGAACAGCCCAGGTGCGGTTGAGGGTTTCATGAAGGTAGTACTGATTTTTCATCACTGCGTTGTGTGTTGAGGTCATGTTGTGAAGAATTGCAGCAAATTGACGGTTCACCTATTTCTGATTGCGTTCAACCTTCTGATGAAGACTGAGGAGTAACTCACGGTCAGTCATCACCACAGGTCTTGTTGCTTGAGGCTTTTGCTTGGTGAGGTATTTGCGGTAGTGTCATGTGTTGCAGAATCGTCATTGGTGGAGTAAGATGTAGCTAGACGGAATTGACCATCCAATGGACGAATGCCTTCATCAATCACAGCTGCTGCCTTGCCCTTATCATCAGATGATGAAACTGGTCGCTGGAGGACTTCAATGGGTGGCAAGTAGCTGCCATGGTTCAGAGTGTCAGCCTTGTAATTTAGTGAAGATCTTGCCCTTATGAATCTCATAATCCAAGGCGCATATGGCTTTAGCTCAAAAGGTGATGTTGCAACATTAGCCAGAGTCCTCATGAAGAAATCATGGAAGTTGACAGGAACGCCATGAATGATATTGAAAAGCATGTTCTTCATGATGCCAACGACATCTTCTTCATTTGAGTCGTGGCCTTTGATGGGACTCATTGTCTTCGTCAGAATTCGATAGACAGTCTGAGGCACATACAGCAATTCCTTGACGAGGAATTTGGTTCGAGGGGCCTGCCCTGGCTTCAAAGGCTTCATGAGCACTTGCATAAAATGATCAGACGATTCGTGGTCATTGTAGATGCAATGTGCATTTCATGGGGAGGATCAAGAGGAAGGACACGAAGCAATTCATTCTTTGGTGCCTTGTAGTGAGTATTTTCGTCATCCAATCCAAGACCCATGAATTGACATCTTGACATCGCCATGATGTGCGGGTGGCATAGAACGAAGAATGAGTTCTTCATTCCATCCACAGATATCGGTGTAGAAATTCAGCAGCCCTGCATCGTGAATAACTCTGAGGACTGGCTCGAAGCATGGCAATGATTCCATATCCACATGAGGAATATGCTCATGATCGAAGATTTTGTCCTTGTCAAAGAGCACTGAGGAATAGAAGTTGGCTTGAGTTGGAGTCCAGAAGCGTCTTTTCCTCATGCGAGCAGAGTCATATGGAATATAAGCAGTGAAAAACACATGCTCAGAAAAGAAATCTTCAGCCTTAAATTTCTGCTTGCTCGAGAACGGATTCTTCGGTTTGGGCAGAGGAATATCAGTAATTTGCAGCACAACCTCGTGAATCGCGATCTCGGGTGCTTGGTGAGAATTTCTGGTTCCTCTTCTTGTGCAGTTTGGGGATCAGCAAGCGGGTTCTTGACACTAGCTGCTGGAATTTCCTCATTAACGTAAGATGTGGGATGAGTTTCTTGAGCCCAATTGAGCAGTTGTAGCCGGGGTGAGGAATTTGTTGAATTGGAGTGAAGAGAGGAGTATTGGGATGCTGACTTTCCCAAAAGTCATCGTTCATCACTGGTGTAGTGCATCCAATATCCACGTCTTCATCTTCTTTTTCAATTTCCTCAACACCAGCCTCTTCAGCTATGAACTGAGGCATGGGTGAGGAAACAACTGGCGATGAAGGGAATGCTTCCACTTCAATTTCTTCATCAAACTGTTCTGAGGTAGCAACATATTGATTATCTTCATCAGATCCGCTTGGGATCTTGTAGTCTTCTCCATAAGGAACAACTTCCTTGGATGACATGGAGGAAATGGGAACGGCATCAATGGGATTTTCAAGAGAGCTGGTCATTGGCTTCATTTTCTTCGCAGCCGAAGAATTTGACGCAGCAGATGCCTTCCTCTTCTTCACTGTAGCTTGCTCTGCAGCCTTTGTTTTCTTCACTTCATAGGCAGAAGGAAGAATTGGAGTTGGTGTTGGCGCACGAGGAGCTGAGGACTGTGGTTTAGTTTCTTGAGCGAATGGCTGCAGTGCGATTGCCTGATCTCTTCATTTTCTTGAGCGCACCACTAGTGGATGCCACAGGAATTTCTTCGGCGGTGGAATGGAGTCATCAGCCTGGAACTTGTATTCTCATCGGCAGGTGAGAGTCATCGCGATCTTGGCATGTTCTTCAAAGAGCTGGCGAGTCTTGACTGAGGATTTTCTTGTTGCGATGGGGCTGCAATAGTTGTCATTTTCTTCGTCAAATTGACGAATCTCACCTTGGCTCCTTGCCAATCAGCATTATAAGCATCGAAATCCTTCTTTGAGGGCTTGGATTTCAGATTGAGCTTTGAGAAGTTCTTGAGTCGAGTTGATGATGTTCTTCCTCGAAGCTTCTCCTTTACGGCTTGTGCTCTCTTTATTTCACGAGCCTTTTCAAATTTCCATTTCTCTTCAGCGATGAAATGGTTCACATATGACTTTGACCAGAGTCGATGGCGGATCCGGTATGGGAGTGTTTGGATCCCGATGCCATAGGTCGATGAAGTCAAGGATCTTCTTCGATCCTAAAGCGAGGCACGTTTGTTCCTTTGGCTCTAGCGGCCTTTGTCGATCTGTCTCGATGATTTACGCAAGTTCTTCATCGAAGCTTCATCATCGAGGGCACGTTGAAGGCAACCTGTTTCTTCTTTGGACTTGGTCGAGGACCGCGTCCATGATTGCTTTGTCTTCAGCAGAGTGGGACTGATGAGGACATTAGTGCAGGTGAGGAACTTCTTTGAGACACGAAGCAATTGAGAAACCCCGAGTCCTTTGACATGTAGCGGATGCACAAGTGTTGAGGACTTGGAGGAGCTCTTGAGGATTTGGAGGAGCAGCAGCGATCTGAGGAATTTGCCTGAGGGCGCGATCGAGGCTGGGCCATGAGGGCGCTGATGGTGAAGCACTTGGCTTGCGAGCGGGCTTCTTGGCATTGATTTCCTCGGCTTGACCAAGGTCTCAAGCAGCAGCAGCAGCAGAGAATCCTCATTGAATTTCCTCACTTGCCTCCTTGGCTGTCTTGCCAATTTGGCTTGGCGCTGGACCATTCTTGGAAAGTCTTCACCACGCTTGATGCTTTGGTGGGATCGTGACTTGGCGGTGCCAAAGGAGCTCTTGGGCATGGAGGGTTTAAGGCGAATTTCTTCATGTACTTGGGAGTAACATAGCGATATTCCTCCATTCTCGTGCCCATCTTCGTTCTATCCTCTGAATCGCACTTTGCGCTGATTTTTGGTCTCCTTGCCAAATTTGGATTCATCGGTGTGCAGATAATCTTTGTAAATTTCATCAGAATCTCAAAGGCGGTCATGACCTCGGTTTCTTTCCTCCCTTCTGCGGTCTCTTGCCTTACGCCATTTTCTTGGATGAGGAATTTGAACTATAGAGCACTCTGAAGAAGTATGCAGTTTTCTTGAGGAACGCTGCAAATGAGTTAAGTTGATGAGAACCTAGTGATTCAAAGCGGACATGAGTACCTGTGAGCAGAGTGTAGGTGCGAGGAATTTGGAGAGGTCATATCGTTCTTAGAAGATTTTTCAAAAAGAACAAGTTTTGAGAATTTGACCAGTTGAGCCTTGAGGAATTTCACTAAGCGTTTTGTCTTAGGTTCGAGTTGTCATGATTGAAAATTCGCACAATTGAGGAATCTTGAAGAAATGAATGCTTAGAGAGATAAATCAAGAGCATACAGTGTGTGAGGTGTTCATATGTGAAGAGTTGAAGAACAAAAACACCTTTGAAGATTTTCAGAAAGATTTGAGAATCAAAGTGAGTAATAAAAGTGACTTTTAATTACCCGAACTGAAGAACACGACGAATAGAGATGAACCGTGGTGAAGTTCGTCACGTTAGATCTCCCACGCCCTAACTTGGCAGAGGGAGACGGCTACGGCGGCGGCGGAGTGAAGATTTCATGGCGGCGCGAGTCTGACAGCGACGAGGTCGAGGCGGTGAAGCTCTTCCTCACCGACGGCGATGGAGTAGCGGCGGCGCTAGGGTTTGAGGAGCTCGGCGAGAGACAGCGACGAGCGAAGTAAATGAAGTAAGGAAGGAGAGAGGTATTTATAGCCACGGTAAAACTGTTCCCCGAAGATTTTGGGACGAACATGCCCTGCCCTTTCTCCTTCAGCGACATGTGTCACCCACTTTGTCGTGAGATGAGATCATGTAAGATTGTGGGTGAATAAACTAATGTATCGTGGGAAGCGGAGCGGTTTGAGCGGTAAAACCGAAAATCTGGATAAGATTTGTTTAAAAATTTAGTTCGCAATTTCTTCATTGTCAAGGACACAAGAAGACTTTGAGCGAGTTTCAATCGAACGCACATGAAGAATTTGTGAATAGATTGGGTTGAGTATAGCATAGAGGGGAAGGGTCCGATCACATTCACTTAGCGAAATCACAACTTGAAGAAATAGCAATAAGTGAATCTTGTAGAGGACATAAACTCACATATATATATATAGTCAATGAAGAAAAAGCAGCGGAAACATTCAAGATTTTGCAAAGTTGAAGAAAAAACGAGGAATTTCAAAAATGAGGAAAAACTCAAATTGAAGATTTTCAACTTTTGTGGTGGCGTAGCCCACCGTATAAGAATGATGATTTCAGACACCGCGTACAATTGTCGTAGGGTTCTGAGAATCAAATTCTTCATTAATTTCATCACACTTAGAGTGTTATTCTTCATTGATTGAAGAAAAACGTTTCTTCATGTGTTGCACATCTAAGTCATCAATTCCGCATAAGGGTTAGGATGTGTGTCCTTTTCAAAGAACATTCAAAGATTCTAAGATATTTAGCTCACACCGCAACTTGCTAAATCTCTTCTCATCCAAGGGCTTAGTGAAGATATCAGCTAGCTGTTCTTCAGTCTTCACATGCTCGATGGAGATATCACGCTTCAACACATGATCACGAAGAAAATGATGACGAATCTGGATGTGCTTAGTCTTGAGTCTTGAACTGGGTTGTGAGCAATCTTGATGGCACTCTCATTGTCGCAGAGGAGAGGCACATTCTTCACGTTGACGCCATAGTCCTTGAGGTTTGCTTCATCCAGCAGTTGAGCATAGCATGAGCCAGCAGCAATGTATTCAGCTTCAGATGAAGCGGTGATACGTAGTTCTGTTTCTTCGAGGACCAACGGACCAAAGATCGTCCGAGGAAATGACAAGTGCGGATGTTGACTTGCGGTCCACATGATCACCAAAGATAGTCGAGTCGTAATATCAATGAGATCAAAAGCAGAGCCCTTGGGGTACCATAATCCTAGTGTTGGTGTGTGAGCTAGATATCGAAGAATATGCTTCACACCTTATGGTGTGATTCCTTGATGCAGCTTGAAATCGGGCACACATGCAAACACTAAGCATTATATCTGGCCTAGATGCACATAAGTACAATAAAGAACCAATCATGGGTGGTATACCTTGTGATCGAAGTCAATACCATTTTCATCGATTGCATAGATGGCCATTTGTGGGCATAGGAATTTTAGCGCCTTTGCAATCTTGCATGCGAATTTCCTCGATTACATCTTTGAGGTTTTCTCTGAGATATGAATATGCCATTGTCTTTGATTGTGAATTTGAAGACCTAAGAAGAATTTCAATTCTCCCATCATAGACATTTGATATTCTTCACTCATCATATAGGCAAATTCATCACTGTATCGTTGGTTAGTATAGCCAAAGATAATATCATCAACATATATTTGGCACACAAACAGTTCACCATCATATGATTTAGTAAAAAGAGTAGGGTCGAGTGAACCGGGTGTGAAGCAATTCTTCATTAAGAATTCCTTCAATGTGTCATACCACGCCCGAGGGGCTTGCTTGAGGCCATAGAGGGCCTTATTGAGTCTGAAGACTTTGTCAGGATTCTTGGGATCTTCAAAACCTGGGGGTTGAGCAACATATACTTCTTCCTCAAGCTTACCATTGAGGAATGCACTTTTCACATCCATTTGATATAAGATGATATCATGATGGTTAGCATAGGCAAGTAAAATCTGAATAGCCTCAAGTCTAGCAACAGTGCAAAAGTTTCATCGAAATCAATTCCTTGAACCTGTGTATAGCCTTGAGCTACTAGTCGTGCCTTATTCCTCACCACAAGGCCATTTTCATCTTGCTTGTTGCGGTAGATCCACTTTGTGCCAATGATATTATGCTTGCGAGGATGCAGGCGATTGACCAATTCCTGACATTGTTCAGCTCAAACGATGTAATTCTTCTTGCATAGCTTGAATCCACTCCGGCTCGAAATGCTTCATCTACCTTAGTGGGCTCTGAGATAGAGACAAAAGCATAGTGCCCACAAAAGTTAGATAAGTGTGAGGCTTTTGAGCATGTGAGAGGACCAGTGCGCTAATGTCATCGATGATCTTCTCCACTTGCACTTCTTTTGCAGCGCGTGGATGAGTTGGTTGTCGTTGAGGATTTTGATCAGCATTTTCTTGACACCATTTTCCTCATCATGTTCTTGGTGCATCACTCGGCGTTCTTCATGAGCAGGAATGAATTCTTGATGATTCTTGATGAGGAATGACATCCTCGGTTGCCTTGAGCTTGATAGCATCCTCGGTGCTGGTTCATCTAACACGAGAAGGTAGGTGCTCTCTTTGCGAGCCATTAGTTTCATCGAACCGCACATCTCTGAGTGTCGACAATCTTGTGAAGAACAATGTTGAAGACTCAGTAGGTGTCGCGAGTCCTTTCCGTAACCAAGCATAAAACCTTCATGTGCTTTCGGTGCAAATTTAGAGTTGTGGTGAGGATCTCTAATCCAACATTTAGCACGAAGACTTTGAAATAACTCACATTGGGTTTCTTGTCGGTGAGGAGTCCATAGGCGATCTTCTTGAAGAATTTGTGAAGATATACTTTGTTGATGATGTGGCGGGAAGTATCAATTGCATCAATCCAAAAAGCGATGAGGCGTTTTGTATTCATCAAGCATAGTGCGAGCCATCTCAACAAGAGTTACATTCTTGCGCTCCACGACGCCATTCTGCCGAGGAGTATAGGGAGCAGATAATCCATGAGTAATACCAAGTTCATCAAGATAGGCATCAAGACCAGAATTCTTGAACTCGGTTCCATTGTCACTTCGATATGCTTGATCTTCACACCAAAGTTGGTTGAAGCCCTCGAGGAAAATCGTTTGAAGACTTCACGCACTTCATGTTTGTAAGTAACAATGTGTACCCATGTATATCGAGAATAATCATCAACAATGACAAAACCATATAAAGATGCATCATTAGTGACCGCTGAATAATGGTTAGGTCGAAGAGGTCCATGTGAAGCAATTGAATGGATGTGTAGTGGTCATGATAGTCTTATTTGGATGCTTGGCCTTGGTCATTTTTCGGCTTCACATGCTCCGCATAAGTGATCCTTGAGAATTTGACATTCTCAATGCCAATGACATGTTTCTTCTTTGCAAGCGTGTTCAAATTCCTCATGCTGCATGACCAAGTCGCCGATGCCATAGCCAGCCTTACGAAGCTTTTGCGAGTAGACACATGGCTGGTTGTGGTCTGTAGAGAAATCAACAATATCTGATCTCCTCTCCTAAAGCCTTGAAGACTTTGGAATTGTCGGCTTCCATAATCACAACACAGCGATATTTGCCAAAGACAACAACCATATCAAGATCACAAAGCATTGAGATCGACATGAGATTGTATCCTAAGGACTCAACAAGCATGACTTTGTCCATGTGCTTATCCTTAGAGATAGCAACCTTACCAAGACCCAATACGACTTTTGCCTTTGTCGGCAAAGATGATATGCTTGAGAGGTGGCGGTGATAAGGGAGCATCCATCAATAGATTCTTGTCACCGATCATGTGATTTGTACATCCACTATCGAGGACCCATTCGGTGGTTTTGGGTTGATCATCCTGCGGATGAATTAGTGTAGCTTACAATCTCATATGCTTCATCGATGAAGAATATGATATCAAGTTCATCGATGAATTTCATCAAGCGATATGAGATATAGCGATATGAGGGCGTGTGAAATGAAAGTTCATTTCATCATGATTCGCTGCGTCCTTTCGAGCATTTTTGTCGGGTCCCTAGCAAATTCTTGAGACGTTAGAGCACGTCGGAGACTGACCTCTTGAGAAGAGATTAGTTCTTTTTCTTCACCACCCACATTTGGAGGGGTGGCAAAGAGTTCATCATGCTGCGAGCACCATGTGAGAAAGGTGGCAAAGATGGCAAACCATTTCGCTTAACATAAAAGGGGTTAGGGTAAGCATATGAATAAACTGAGTAATTCTTCGAGGACTTATGAACATAATGGTTTGAAGAATAATGCACATATTCATAGCCCTTAGCTCTACCCTGCGAGACAGAGTTGTTAGCACGATGATAACCATATGACGACTTTGATCCAATTGAGGAATTTGATCCTCGTGAAGAATTTGGTCCATATGAAGAATTTGATCTGGGGTTGAGCGGCTGAGTATTTAAACTCGAGGACACACAGTCCCGGACACCCAGTCTCTGAGCCGCAACTCAGGACACCCAGTCCTCATCGTATTCTCCTTGAACTAAGACCACACAGGCCTCGTCCAATCACTCGTGGTAAGTCTTCAGGTGACTTCCAAACCTTCACAGACTTGGTCACTCGGCGATCCACAATTCCTCTTGGATGCTCTAGACCTTGACGCCTAACCGTCTGGAAGAAGCACAGTCTTCAAAGGTAACAAGCGTCGGATCCATGCAGGATCAATTTCTTCAATGATGCTCAATCACTTTGGTTTTGTGGGGGTTTGGTTTTGGGATTTTCCTCACTTGATGATTTTCGTTCAAAGTCCTCGGAGGATGGGTTGCTCTCAAATGACAAGTGTCAAGTTCTCTCGAAGCAGCCAACCAGCTAGTGGTTGTAGGGGGCGGCTATTTATAGCCTAGGGAGCTGCCCGACATGATAAGACATAAATGCCCTTCAATGATATGACCATTAGGTGGATAAGATATTTTGGGACAGCCGTGTAGCAAAGACGACAACGATCGGAAATTTTACTCACAAATTCCTCGGGGCTATCATGTTCCTCCTTTGTGTAGGCAATTACGCCTTTGGCGAATTCCTAACTCCTCGATCGAGCAAAGTCCTCGATGAACAAAAGAAGCTGCGTCTCATCCTTTGATGAATTTGATGAAGCGTATGAGATTTCAATGGCTTCACTCGAAGGGATTGGTAGGTGTTGGATTTTGAGTTGAGCATCACATGGAAATTTTTCCTTAGTATTTCCTCGACCCCCTTTAACAGTACGGTGTTTCCTATGACTCAAGAAGGAGAAAATGAAACTACGAAAACAAAAGTCTTCATGCTTCATATTCCTCGAATGAATATCAAGTCTTCAAGGTCACACCAATTTATTCACTTTCAAAGTCTTCAGAACGTCTTCAGAATATCAAAGTCTTCAGTTGAAGAACTTCATTTTTAGGGGTTGACTTTCTCTGTAAATATCAAACTCCTCATAGACTTATAGACCTGTGTACACTCACAAACGCATCAGTTACATAACCTATAAGTCTTCAATACACCAAAATCACTAAGGGGCACTAGATGCACTTACATTATCCCCCTTCGCCGGTATTGTGTAGCACCGCGTTAGAACACCCCTAGCCTTGTGTGTTACCCCGTCATGCATCTGTGTTGCATCTGTGTTGCATCTGTGTTGCATTATATTTACTGTTTCTTCCCCCTCTTCTCTCCGGTAGACCCGGAGAGCGCTGTTGATGTCCCTGTGATCGATTACATCGACGACGACCCTTCTTCTCTTTTAGAGGAGCTTCCAGGCAAGCCCCCCCTTTGACCATCCCGATATCGCCCATTCCATTCTCTGTCTTGCTTGCATTCGATTTTGCTACTGTAATTGATTGCTCCTATTCTGATGCATAGCCTGCTTTTGTACCTGCTATTGTTACCTACCTGCTTACCCTAAACTTCTTAGTATAGGTTAGTTGGTGATCCATCAGTGACCCCCACCTTGTCCTTGTTGCCCCTACTTCATCATCGACGACTCGATCAACAGGATCGACGACCAGAGATCGACACATCACTTCACCCCGTTAGTTGTACAACTCTACATAGTTAGTATCGAGTGCCGAGGGTGATACCTCGTAATGCACTCCTGATGATTACTCTATACTGTAGCTATTCGGTCGTGGTCATCAAGGGTGATTCCTCCTTCACCACTCCTGATATGACTTTGTCGTGCAGCCCCTCAAGTGTGAACCTCAAGGGTGATTCCTCCGATGTTCACCTTGATGATTACATTGAGTGGAATCCACTGAGGGTGATTCCTCGGGGTTTCCCCTTGATGTTTGGACACATGTTTACCTTGGCTTTACTTGAGACCTTTGTGAAAGTCGAGCAGGCCCAGAGAGCACCCGCAAGTTAATTATGTGGCATGGCCGGGCATTCTCGGCCCTTTCCGTAAGTCCACGAGACGGGGTGACGGGGTCACGTCGATCATGAGTCTGTGCTCGTCTCCGCAAAATCCTAATACACTAATGGTTTGGGTATTTGTTCTGAGTTGGCCTCTGGCCTTTACGCACTAACCATCATGCAGGAATAGTTATGGGCCTCGGCGTCGTAGTATCAGCAGAAGCTTTGTCAGACATCTAGTTCAACATTATGGCCGGGCCGGATCGCGCCATCCAAACAGAGGTGGTGCTACTATCCCCCTGCGCACAACGACCCAGAGTGCAACGGGAAATGTGCCCAAGACCTCGGAGTGCTTAGGATGTAGACAGGTGGGGACCTCTTTGGTAAGCCTAGCTGGGTTGCCACGTGTTGATCTTGCGAGGCCGGGCATTAACTCAGAAAAGTGTGTCTTGCCAGAGTAATCAAGCGTGTTGGGTAATGTGGTACAACCCTGCAGGGAAGTTTATATATTAATAGTTGTGTCCACGGTGACAGACGTTCAGACTTGTATACTGATCTGTTATAACTAGAAATGGATACTTGAGGCATGTGTTGGACATGTTGGCTCCGGGACTGCTTTCTCGCAGGGAGTCGATGAAGGATCTCTGGGCGTTAATGCTACAACATGTTTGTTAAATATAAACTGCTATTCTGTACTCTTCTGAATGCAGCAAGGTGCTTGGAGCTGCTTGAAGATGCTAGTCTTTGATAGGCTAGGCCTTCCCCCTTATTCTGGCATTCTGCAGTTCAGTCCATAGATACAACCCTTACATTTGATACCAATGCATACTTAGTATAGATCTGATGCTTGCGACTACTTTGGATGAGTACTCACGGTTGCTTTGCTACCCCTTTTGCCATTTCTTTCTTCTTCCGATTGTTGCAACCAGATGGTAGATCCCTGGAGCCAGATGCCACCGCCGACGGATACTACTACATGGAGACCGCCGATGACCAGGAGTAGTTAGGAGGTCCCAGGAAGGAGGCCTTGCCTCTTTGATCATTGTTGCTTTTGTGTTTGCCTTCTTAAGGCATCCTTGTTTAACTTATGTTTGTACTCAGATATTGTTGCTTCCGTTAACAGTTGTGTATCATGCTTTTGTATTCGAGACCTCGAGGCCCCTAGCTTGTAATATAAAGCTTGTATTATTTTATTTGTGTCTAGAGTTGTGTTGTGATATCTTCCTGTGAGTCCCTGATCTTGATCATACACACTTGCGTGTATGATTAGTGTACGATTGAATCGGGGGTGTCACAAGTTGGTATCAGAGCCGACTGCCTGTAGGAACCCCCTTTCCAACTCCTTGGCCGATGTTGAGTCTAGTCTTTACAAAACTTTTACTAACATGGTTGTGTGGCTTATGGGCCCACGTCGCCATTGGTTGGTATTAGGATCTTTTACTCCTCGTCTATACTCTGGGATTCTGATCTCTCTTCCATTCGGGTTAAATGGTTTTGCTAACTCTAAATCTAGGTTCTCAAAAATACTTTCTCCCGGAGAGCCCCCCTTCATTCCAGATGATGGCTTTCTTCACCAGAAGATTCTGAAGATACCCTTCAGTATTTTCCCGAGACTTTTGTGCCCGTCGCTTTTTAAATTCCCTACCTCTGATATATCCTTACGGATAACTTCATACACTTGTCATTCATACAATCATTCCAAGTTTCTCTTATTATTACAAGATACATCGAATTATTCTCTGACTTTTCAGAATCCCTTGTGTCACTGCCTGGCGATTCTTTGCCGCATGAATACATCTACGGATAATTCCTCACCCGTATCGAGGATTTTTCATTCCTAGTTGATCAAGTGATTCACAAGATACTTTGAAATACTATCCGATCTTCCGATAACCCTCTCCAACTATTGCTCTGCAAATACTTGTCTACTTGCATTATGGATACTTTCCATATGTCTAACATTATTCGATAATATCCTTTGCCATCATCATTTTGAATATTTGATTCGATATGTTATTTTAATGCTTGCAATCATCCACCTCAGTTGCAATTCTCCACTTAGGCTCAGACGTCACCCCGGACATGAGCTAGTATTCGGTGAATGAAGCCTTGATTGGTTGTCATTCTGAGTCTAGTTCAACTTATCCATCCTTAATCAAAGTGTTTGCT
This sequence comes from Aegilops speltoides, assembly GCA_021437245.1. Taxonomy (NCBI): domain Eukaryota; kingdom Viridiplantae; phylum Streptophyta; class Magnoliopsida; order Poales; family Poaceae; genus Aegilops; species Aegilops speltoides. The sequence continues at coordinate 209,661,919 of CM038141.1, forward strand.
TCTGATCCCTTGAATTTGAGCTTTTAATTAGTCAGTTGTTTCTATAATCTGTCCTCCTTGCACTTTTTCTTTTTCTGGTTGAGTACCGATACTCACATCAGATCCATTGTGGACCACCAGATCCTTTGTTGGGTTTTATCCGAGAACGTCCTTCATATTCAGTAACCTTGTGAGCCTTTCCTCACATACATAATGCCTTTGGTAAATTGTATCCCCCGCTCTTGTCAACCATACTATGCTTTCGGGCTTGAGTTATTTACTCACGAAGTTTGTGGTATATGTTCCTAAGACGCCCAGTGGGTTGAACCTACGCCTTACCTAATATGTGTGAACCAGAAGATTATGCGGGTTATATGTACTAGTGTTTCTTCGGATAACATTTCAATGCCAGAACTTCTTCAAATGTGAGAAGTGAATGGAAGGATATGCATTGCTGAAGTGGGAGTCGACCTTGAACCTTTGTGTTTCATGCCCATGGACCGATGTGGAACTTAACATGGAAAGTTCTTGTAATAATAATAATCCCCTTGTGGTAAGTTCGTCTTGTGTCTATGTTTGATCCCTTGCAACCGTGGTTTCGACCATACTATTTTTCTTTGATCCCATTTCTCAGACAAGTTGAAGTACTTCTCTTCTGCAGATCATTTCACCTATCAAACCTCTATTTTTCTCTACTCTCGAGTATTATCCTCTGGTATCTCGAGAATATCACGGGACTACATAACTTCTTATGAGTTCTTCTTCAACTGTTATTTCTCGCGAATTCAAATTTTCCACGGGTTCTGAGTTTTTAGGCGCTCGATAACTTCTAGTCCACACTTTCCTTTCCATTGTTTCATTTAACCTTTCTTGTAACCTAACATATCTAAGCAGTGATAATTCCCTGCTTATGCAAATGCCTCGATGTACAATTCTGTCAGTAAGACCTTGTTACTATTGTTGATGACATCCTGGTAACCACCGATGGACGGAACTTTGCCTACTGGACCGCCTCACCTTGCGAGCAGGAAAATGGTTCTCTTCGTCCCTCCCCCTTGGTACTAACATGGTTGCCAACATAACTGACAGGCTATCCTCTAACCTGCCTTGCTATCATGACCCTGCAAAATGTTAGCGCCCTTCCTGCTTTTAACCCACAGTTCCACAGGATCGAAACATGACTCCTGTACATCGCTGTTTTCCAAAGTTGTTCCTCACGCTTGGCTTCATATGTAACTCCTGAGCGACCTACCTATTGATCTATTCGGGTATCAGACACAATACGGATTCCCATTGCTCTGAACCCCTTTCACCCTCTGTTTTAGGCAACCAATAGTTACCTACCCGCTTGAAGCTTCTTATTGCACCTTCTTACCTTGCCCTCGATGACTTTCTTGAATTTCAACTCGAGAGATGCCTCTATGCCACGTTCACTGAGATATCCCCCAGGTAACTTGTGTTGAGCTCCGTCCTTCCCGAGTCTTTCCCCCTTACCCCACCCCTTAAATCTTGGGACGAGATTTCTTGTAGTGCAGAAGAATTGTAACGCCCGGATAATTAAGCTACAGTAATCCCTCGTTAATGGTGCCATGTCATCACATTACTGTTGCTAATCCTCTCTTGCTCCAAACCATAGTTCAAACACAAATTCAAATTAAAGCCAAAACTTTCAAATTTCTCAAACATAAATTCTAAAATGTTCAAAGTGTGGCAAATAATCTCTAGTTATTTGTCATGTTGGAACCAACCTCTTTTCGATTCCCAGGTGCCCCAGGAAATTTATTTAGTGGTCCAGCAGCATTTAAAATTAGCCTTTCCAATTTCTAAAAATGGTTTAACAACTCCTTTTGGCCCCGAACTTTTAGTGATTCCTAAAAAAATGTGCTTGATTTACGCGACAAGTCTCATATCTAACAAAACTCATTTAGATTTACAGTTTAATAGAAAACAGTAGCAAAAATTTACACAGAAAATAAAATGCAAAATAGAGAAATAAACCCCCTCCCAGACTCCCCAGGGCTAACCAGCTAGTCAGTCAGCCCACCTGGCCCAGCCAGCCGCCCCCTTATCCCCCCACCACCGAACGAACCCTGGCCCACCTACCCCACTCGTCCCCCACGTCTCCCTCGTCCCTCTGCCCCCCTGATCCAGATTGGGGGGGCCGCGCCCGACCCCGATATGCCATCGCTCCACTCCCCGTCGCCGTTTGATGCCACCAGGCTGGCGTCCCTTCGCCACATCGTCGGACCACCCGTCACCGGATCGCCAAGCACCGCGCCTTCTTGTCCCCTCCTCACTGGCCTCCCCAGGGCTCGCCACCCTTCTTCCCACCAACGTGGGTGAGGAACTACCCTTCTTCTCCGTGCCTCCCTCGCCCGCCATGCTCGCTATCCGCCATGGCCCCATTCGCCGGCCGCCCCCAGCGCCTGTTCTGTGCCATGTCCCGTGCCCATGCCTCGTCCCGCCACTGCTACTCCTCCTGCGCATCGAGACTGCCCGCGTCGTGCCCGCTGTCATCGCGCACGCCAGCTCCCCCACAACCGGGCGCCCCCTAGCGTCTTGCGCCCATCGTGTTGGCCAGGACACGCTTCGCCGCTCCTCGCTAGTACAAAATAAGACACATCCGTGACATTTTGGGCCGAACAAATGTTTTCTGTCATACTTATGACACTGCTATGATGATAATTATGACAAAACCCGGTATCATTGTAGATGTGGTGGGATCCTACTTCTATGAAAAAAGATAGATAATGGGCTTTTCATCCTGGGCGGGCTGAAGACGCATCTGCATGACATTCTTTGGGTCGTCTATGACAGAGAAAATCATGGTAGAAGCGAGGGCGAGGAAAATTTCGGGGAGTTCCCGGTTACGGTGGGTGGTCTGGGCCGAGAGATGCACAAAGGTTTGCGTGTTTCTCTCGTGTACGCGCATAAGTTGGAGGCGTTGGCTAAATGAACCCGAGAAATCACATGTTACTGAACCTAAGTGATCGATCCCTTGGCTGTTAACTGCAACCTGAGTGATTCATTCGCTGCTGACTGAACCCGAGCGATTCCTTCGCTGCTGCTACTAACTAAACCCGAGCGATCGATCACTGCTACTGCTTACTGAAGCCGATCGAGCCACCGTGCGAGACGTAGCCAGCCGCTGTTGGGTTGCCTCTCGATGAATAGTGTCTGTTGCTACCGTGCACGCGGTATGTAGAACGAGTCGAGACGTGGTGAGTCGAGCGGTTTGGTTGGCTGTGGATGAATAGTTCCTAGTGGGGGTTGGATGAATAGGACCCCGTGGTAGTAGGCCGTTGCCGCTGGATGAACAGGACCCTGAGGAGGCCGCTGCACCCCAGCCGGTTGGGGTGGATGAATAGGACCCGGTGGAGGCTGATGTCTACTATGCAACTTTATTCTTGTAGACACGTGCTCGGCCTCCAAGCGCAGAGTTTTGTAGGACAATAGCAATTTTCCCTCAAGTGGATGACCTAAGGATTATTAATCCATGAGAGGTGTAGGATGAAGACGGTCTCTATCAAACAACCCAATACAATGGAAAATTGTATAGGTGCACTAGTTCGGCGAAGAGATGGTGATAAAAGTGTAATATGGATGGTAGAAATATATTTTCCTAATCTGAATAAATAAAATCAGCAAGGTAGAAAATAGTAAACGAGCACAAAAACGGTGTTGCAATGCTTAAAATGAGGCCTAGGGTCAATACTTTCGCTAGTGCAACCTCTAAAAAATGCTAACATAGTTGGATCATATGATTATCCCTCAAAGTGCAATAAAGAATCACTCCTGAGTTCCTATTAATGGAGAACAACAGATAGGAATTTTTTGTAGGTCATGAAACCACCTCAAAGCTATTCTTTCCGTTCAATCTATTCAAGAGTTTGAACTAAAATAACACAAAGCTATTTTTTCCGTTCGATCTATCCTAGAGATCATACTAGAATAACACCAAACCAAATTCATATTGATAATACTCAATCAACACAAAGAACTATAAATAGACCCCCAAAGTTTCCGTCGGAGAAAAACGTGCATTAACCCCTATGCATAGATTACCCCAATATCACCGCGGGCATCCGCGGGTTGAGTGACATAACACAGATCAAGTGAATCAATAAGATACCTCATTGTCACCTCAAGTATTCACATTGCAAGACATATATCATGTGTTCTCATCTCTGAATATTCAATCCTACAAGACAAAACTTTGAAGGGTAAAGAGTGAATTCATCATAGCAAGAGAATAGCGGTGGGAAACATCATATGATCCGACTATATTAACAAAGCCCATGAAATAGATCACGAGAGTGAGAGAGAGATCAAACACATAGCTACTGGTACAAACCCTCAGCCCCGAGGGTGGACTTCTCCCTCCTCATCGTGGTGGCCGCCGGGATGATGAAGATGGCCATCAGAGATGATTCCCCCCTCCGGCAGGGTGCCGGAACGGGGTCTAGATTGGTTTTTGCGGATATAGAGACCTTGCAGCGGTGGAACTTCTGATCTAGGTTAACCCACATGGGTTTTGTAATATTCGTGAAATTATAGGGTAAAGAGGGGGTGTGGGAGGCCACCGAGGTTGGCACAACCCACAGGCGCGCCGAGGCCTGGCGCGCATGCAGTTGGTTGTGCCCCCTCGAGCACCCCAGTGCAGCTCTGGCCCATTGGGTTCCTTATGGTCCATAAAAAAATCTCCGTGGAGTTTCGTTGCGTTTGGACTCCATTTGGTATTGATTTCCGTCTATGTAAAAAACAAGCAAAAAACAACAACTGGCACTGGGCACTGGGTCAATAGGTTAGTCCCAAAAAATGATATAAAGTTGCTATAAAATGATTGTAAAACATCCAAGAATGATAAAATTACAGCATGTATACTTCATAAATTATAGATACGTTGGAGACGTATCAGCATCCTGTCGGTGTACTAGAGTAGGGTTACCCTAGTATCCCGAACTTGTGCACGGGCAGTCGCAGCACTCCGCGGCAAGGCTTGCCGGGCGACCACCAAGATCCTCCGTGGTTCCTTTGGAGCCATTCAAGAACAAAGTGTTCAGGCCAAAGAGACAAGGCCCGGCAAGAGGAGCCTGCCAGGAAGGCCAACCAAGGCATCTCAAGGAACTTGCGCGGCAGCGCCAGCGTCCGGCAAGGCGATGGCGACAAGCTTCCGGACGCGACAAGACAACGACCGCGGCGAGACGCTTGCCGCGGCAAGCTACCACATTGTACCCGCGCTCCAGCACACCCACCAGCGTGTCGCCCTGGGACCTTTCCAGCCACGCGTGGCAAGAGGCTGTGCAGCCAGTGGTGCGGTGTGCGGCAATGACAAGATAGCCATCGTGGCAGCGGTGGCGTCCTGATGGTCCTTTTGCCTTTGTTTGGGCAACGCAGACAGGCATTTAATGCCTTTGTCCCCTGCCGTCAGGGTTAGGTAGGATACACTGTACAAGTAGTTGTACCAACCGCAACCCTTTTCCATTTTTGCCCTTGTCTACGTTGCCACCTGTCGGTGACCCCTTGAGCATATAAAAGGAGGCCCATGCGCAACGTAGAAGGGGGTTCGAAGCCAGAAAACACTCACGCTCGGTCTCGTTAGCAGCTAGGGTGTACTGTAGCACTCAGCGGTCCCGAGCAAGAACACAATACAAATCAGACATGCATCAGTAGGAGTATCATCTCTCCGGAGAGCTCCGAAGCTGGGTAAATTGCTCATATTAGCCGCCTCGATCTGCTCTTAGCGTGATCTCCGCCCCCGAACGAAAGGGCTCGGTCCGCCGGTCCCATAGGTGTTCGTTCCCGACATCTTTGGCGCGCCCGAGTAGGGGGTTGAAGCGAAAACACTCATGCTCGGTCTAGTTAGCAGCTAGAGTGTCTTTGTAGCATTAAGCGCTCGAGCAAGAACACAATATAATCGGACATGCGGCGATAGGAGTATTATCTCTCGGAGAGCTCGAAGCTGGGTAAACCGCTTCGTGTGCCGCCTCGATCTGCTCTTGCGATCTCCGCCCCCGCCCGAACGAAAGGGGCCGGTCCGCCGGCCCCATAAGTGTTCGTTCCCACGACATCTTTAGCGCGCCCGGTAGGCGTCGAGGTTGTGTGAACCTGATCCGGCATTCGCGAGCTAGATCTTCGTCATCTTCATCGACATGCCACGAAGAAGAAGGCTTGGAGGTGGCTGCTCCGTCCACGTCGATCCCACGCCGCCGAACAAGCGGGTGGCGGGGTAGGCGCCGCGGAAGAACGGGCGTCGGCGAGGAGCTCACGGTGCTGCCAGGTCAAGGACAAGGCTGCACAAACCTCGGCGTCCGTACATGCACGCGCCCATCTCGGAGGTGCGGGACCAGCAGCGTCATGGTACTCGCGGTACCATCGTTCGTTGGACCGAGATCGAGCTGGTGGATCTCGGGATGCTCAAGACTAGCATCGCGCCAACATCTTGCACGAGCAAGACACGGTCGCTGGGCGGGATGCTGCTCCTTCTAGCATAGTTAGAAGTCGAGCATATCCGCTCCTCGCACCGTTCGCCATGCCACTTTCCACTCCAGCGAAGCTACGCACGAGCTCAAGCGCTCTGGATTAAACTCAACGGCGGACAAGATCGGCGAATGGAGGCCACCATTCGAGTCTCATCGACTTCGCCAGCGGCGGCACTCCACGGCAGCCGAATGCATCGCGGCAGCGGCAAGACTGCCGAGCACGGGCGGTGGCGACAAGACCGGTGGGGGTGCAACCACCGTGCACTCTCCACCCGAAGGCCAAGATAGCCGACTTCGCCGGGTTAACCTCGACAACGACTCCACGCGTCGCCAGATCCACGAGCTCGTCGCGATCGGCGCCAAGTTCTTCACGAGCAGCGGCAAGAAAGGCGCTTCGTACTGCGCATCGGCGTCGAAGAAGCGTGGTGTCAATCCGACCAGCGCGTTGGGCCCTCTATCGACATGCATGCACCAGTGGAACCAGGCAACTTGCCGTACGCGGTAGGTTGCCCTGCGTTCACTCGTGAGTTGCGCCAAGTCCAGTGGCCCAATACGAAGAATTTCAAACCAGATGTACCAGACAAGTACGACGGCAAGTCGCATCCGTCGGAGTTCCTCAGCATCTACACCATTGCGGTGCAAGCTGCCGGGGGGCGAGACGACAAGATCCTTGCCAACTACTTCCCGCTGGTGCTCAAGCCCAATGTCGAGTCTGGCTCATGCACTTGCGGACAACTCCATATCCTCTGGGCAGATCTATGCCATCGGTTTGTCGGCGCCTTCTGGTGACCACAAGCCTCATGGCCAAGAGAACGATCTTCATTTGCTTGCCCGAAGGGAGAGTCCTGCGCAAGTACATTGAGAGATTCAGCCGTGTGCGGCACAACATCGAGATGTCCACCTGCGCGATCATCGTAGCGTTCCATCGAAACGTCTTGAAACCGCGAGATCACGGGAGGAGATGGTGATGTGCAAGATCGAGAGCGTCGATGAGCTATATGCCTGGCCACAAGTGTGCGTCTTTGAGCAAGGGAGAAACTCCCGAGAGAATACAAGAGCGGGGGATCGGCGGCGAGGATGCTGCCCGGCAAAAGAAAAACGGCGGCGGAACAATAGAAAAAGAAAGGCAAAGATGTGCTAGTCGTTGAGCAGTCCGGCAGCGGAGGTGGCGCCAAGGAAGCGAAGGCTGTGGCGATCGCCGACAAGCGGGGCCGGCACCAACAAGCGATCTTGCAAGATCCACCACACCAAGGGCCATGATCTCCAAAGCTGCAAGAAGGTTGAGCAGCTTGTCGAGCAACAAAAGGCTGAATCTGGCGGTGCGACAAGGAGAAGGCCCAAGAAGGTCTTGGAGGATCCGGCAAAAACGTCCGGCTAGGGAGGGCGCCGCGGGCAAGGCCAAGCAGCGGCAAGGAGACGAGCCTCCCGCGGCGCGACAAGGATGAAGATGGCGGCGATGATGAAGATATGGATGATGGCGAGGCCGATGGCGGGAGTTCGAGCTCTAGAGGTCACATGCGTTGGCGGTGCTTCTCTACATACTTCACACCGCCAGCTCAAGCGGTGGGTGTGGGAAGTCAATCGGCGAGAACCACCCGTCGAGTCACGCAAGCCTCTGAAATGGTCCAGCACGCCTATCATCTTTGATATTGAGGACCACCCTGATCGCATAAGCTGCGGTGGGGTGCTTGCCGATGTTGGTTTCACCAACTATCCGCAACCTCAAGGTCACTAAGATGCTAGTTGACGGCGGGGCGGCTTGAACTGATCTCCTCCGCGGTACTCGAAACTCGGATCCTGACAATGAGCTCGAAGAGACCGGCACATTCAAGGAATCAACCGGGAAGGAGCAAGCCAAAGGAAAGATCACGTTCCGGTGACATTTGGCGTGAGTTGAACTTCGGACTGAGAGGTCACTTTTGGCGTTCTGACTTTCCATTGCATTACAATGGGAGACTCGGCCGTCGGCACTCGCCAAATTCATGGCAGCCTCTCATTATGCATACAACATCTTTGAAGATGCGAGCCCGATAAGCGTCATCTCGTCCTGGCGACAAGAAAGATGCTCTTATCTGCACCGACAAGATCTATCGGGAAGCGGCAGCGCAGCCAATCGCAAGTCACTTGTGCTGAAGCTCCGGAGGAAGAAGAAGACCAAGTCCGGCAAGAGTTCTGATGCCCACTCCGGCAAGCGCACCTCTTGGTGCTGCGCTACCGTCGTGTGCGCACCATAGAGCTCCACCGGCAAGTGTAAGAAGGCAATGGCAGCTCCACGAGACCAAGAAGGTGCCGCCAAGGAGGGCGGCAGCTTGGTGGTACCTTCACAATCGGTGCCACTCTCGACCCTAAATAGGAAGCGGCTCGTTGCTTTCTGCGGGCGAACGTCAACGTGTTTGCATGGCAACCGTCTGACATCCTCGGGGTTCCCAGGAAAGTAATCGAGCACCACCTTGCCGTCTGTCCTGATGTGTGGCCCGTCAAGCAGAAAGTCAGGAAACAAGCAGTGGAGCACCAAGAATTCGGCGCAGACGAAATCAAGAAGTTGGAAGCAGCAGGCCTTGTCAGGGGAGTACTCCATCCTACGTGGTTGGCCAATCCTGTAGTCGTACACAAGGCAAACGGGAAATGGAGGCTTTGTATCGACTTTACCGATGTTAATAAAGCTTGTCCCAAAGACCCATTTCCCTTGCCGCGCATTGACCAGATTGTTGACTCCACGGCCGGATGTGACTTGCTTTCATTTCTTGATGCATACTCAGGATACCATCAGATCTTCATGGCAGAAGAGGATGAGGAGAAGACCGCATCCATCACTCCGTGTGGCACGTACTATTTCGTACGGATGCCTTTCGGTTTAAAGAATGCTGGTTCAACATTTGCAAGGGTAGTCCATCACGCTTTTGAGCCACAAATGCACAGAAATGTGGAAGCCTACATGGATGACATAGTGGTCAAGAGCAAGGACAAGGCAACTCTGATTCAAGATTTAGACGAAACCTTTGCAAATCTGCGCAAGATCAACCTCAAGCAACCCGAGAAGTGTGTGTTTGGAGTCCCCTCCGGCAAGCTTCTCGGGTTCTTCATCTCTCAGCGGGGAATTGAAGCCAATCCTGACAAGATCAAGGCCATTGAGCAGATTGAAGCACCAAATCGCGTCAAGGATGTACGAAGGCTTGCCGGTTGCGTGGCGGCTCTCAGCGAGTTTATCTCTAAGTCCGCTGGCGCGCCGCCGTTTTCAAAATATTGAAAAAGGCAGGTCAATGAAATGGACTCGAAGCGGAGGCTGCGCTGCAGGACTTGAAGAGATACCTGTCCTCCACTCCAACACTTGTCGCACCTAAGCCACAAGAGAAGCTGCTGCTGTATTTTGCGGCAACCAATCAAGTGGTTAGTGCTGCGTTAGTAGCGGAGAGGGAGGCGAATGATGAGCCAGCAACCACGGCAGATGCATCCAGCGACAAGCAGGGGACTTCACCGACAAGCTCTGGTCCCAACAAAGATGGATCTGCGCAGGCGCATAAGGAGATACAGAAGAAAATGGTGCAGCGCCCAGTTTACTTTGTCAGTTCCCTTCTGCAGGGGGCTAGGTCAAGGTACTCTGGTGTGCAGAAGTTGCTTTTTGGCCTTCTCATGGCCTCGAGAAAGCTGCGCCATTACTTCCAAGCGCATGAGATCACAGTTGTCACTCATTTTCCGCTGAAGAGGATCTTTGCAGAATCCGAAAACAGGCGGGATTGTCGAGTGGGCCTTTGGGCTGTCAATCTTTGGCCTTAAATTTGAGAGCACTTCAACTATCCAAAGCGAGCTTTGGCAGATTTCATAGCAGAATGGGCGCCAACACGGATGAAGAAATTCGAGCGAGCATCCCGTCAAGGAAGCAAGCAAAGTGGCTGATGTACTTTGATGGTGCCTTATCGCTGCAAGGTGCGGTCTTGGCGTCTGCTTGTTGCACCCACGGAGAGCACCTCAAGTCGTAGTCGGATGCACTTTCCCAAGGAGCAAGCAACAAACAATACCACAGTATGAAGGTTTGCTTGCGGTCGAGATCGCAGCAGACCTTGGGATCAAGAAGCTCATTGTCAGAGGTGACTCGCAGCTTGTCGTCCGCCAAGTGAACAAGAATTATCAGAGTCCGTTAATGGTAGCTTACGTTGATGAAGTGAGAAAGTTAGAAGAGCACTTTGACGGCCTACAGATGGAACATGTTCCAAGAGCTTAGAATGACATCGCTGATGGCCTGTCGAAGTGCGGCGCACTTAAGTTACCTGTGGAACCAGGGATCTTCATGCTCAAACTGACTCAACCGTCCGTAACAACATCAACTGGACAGAGCAAGAAGAGGAAGTTGATTTCTGGTGACTATTTTCCGGCAGAGCTCCCCGAAGCCGCCGCCAAGAAGGTCCCCAAGATCAACACCAAGGGTGCTGAGGAGCAATCTGCTCCGACAAGCCCTAGGGTTTGTTCCGTCGAAGCAGACGCTCCCGACAAGTTTTGCTCCGGCAAGCTTGACGGAGAACATCAAGCTCCGGCCGAGCCGCAGGTTCTCGCCGTAGAAGCGGATGTTCTCGCAGCAGCAGATGTGCCTTTAGTCCTTGTTGTCGAGCCTCAAGCTCCAGCATGGGCACAGCAGATTGTCCGTTTCCTTCAGACAGGAGAACTTCCCGAAGAGCAAGAAGAAGCAGAAAAAGTAGCCCGACAGTCAAGTATGTACCAGTTTGTCGACAACACACTGTACAGAAGAAGACTCAACGGTGTGAAATTGAAGTGTATTCACCGGGAAGATGGACAAAAGCTATTGGGAGAGATACATGGAGGCATATGTGGTCACCACATTGGCGGAAGAGCACTTGCCGGGAAAGCATTCCGACAAGGTTTCTTTTGCCCGACAGCCCTCCAGGATGCAACTGCACAAGTAACCAAGTGTGAAGCATGCAGTTCCATTCCAAGCGAGATACACCAGCCAGCTCAAGCTCTCGGGCGATCCCTTTATCCTGGCCATTTTGATGCAGGGGCTCGACATCCTCGGCCCCTTTCCCGAGCCGTCGGGGCTTTGAGTACTTGTATGTTGCAATCGACAAGTTCACAAAGTGGCGGAAGTGGAAGCGATGAGGAAGGTGACAGCCGGTCGGCGATCAAGTTCTTGGTCGATTGTTTGCGCCGGGATCCCTAACGGGATCATCACCGACAACGACACGCAATTCCACGAGCCGCACCTTCATGCGCACCTTCATGCGATCGTCCAAGATCTTGGCGCCAAGGTCTGCTTAACCATTGCTCATCCGAGAAGCAGCGGTCAAGCGGAGAGGGCAAATCTTTGAAGTCTTTGCGGGCTCAAGACCAGGACTTTCGACGGGCTGCGCAAGTGCGGAAAGAAGCTGGATTGAGGAGCTGCTGGTGGTTCTTTAGTCGTCGAGGATGGCCAAATCGAGCCACCGGCTAGACACCTTCGCTCTAGTTTATGGAGCGAGGCAGTTCTCCCCACGGAACTCGTATACGGGTCACCTCGAGTGCTCGCTTATGATGAGCTTGAGCAAGAGCAGCTGCGACAAGATGATGCGCTGCTCCTTGAGGAGGACCGTCTTTAGGCTGCTGTACGAGCTGCTCGCTACTAGCAAGCTTTGCGCCGCTACCATAGCCGCAAAGTTAATGCCAGAAGTCTCGAGGAAGGCGACCTTGTTCTTCGGCGCGTTCAGTCCGCCAAGAATTCCAACAAGTTGACACCGAAGTGGGAAGGCCCTTACCGGGTGAAACGAGTCACTAGGCCAGGCGCTATCCGCCTTGAGACCGAAGATGGCTTTCCGCTGAGCAACTCCTGGAACATTGAGCATCTTCATAACTTTTACCCGTAGGGCGCGGTTGCCGGAACCTATTCCGGCAACTACCTTTTGTACAAGTCTTGCCGCTGTTGCATGTAATCCTTTGTACAAAGCGGTATGAACCCGTGCATAAGTAAAGATCATGTGCTCTGCACATCTTGTCAATTTCATGCTTTCTATTTTTTGCATGTGTTATCTGACATTTGGTGCAGCACCTACCCCCGGTAAGCAATAACGAGCCATAGGGCTCCATATCTTTATTTTCTCTTCTTTCTCTTTCTCAAAGAAAGGAAGGTTCCCTCGCCCATAAGTTTGCCGGGGGGGAAGGAGGAGATAATGGTGTGGACCAGGCGTCGTTCAAGAAAGTTTAAGCCTTGCCGGGGCATAAGCAACGAGAAAAGCTAAGTTGCCAAAGTTTTAGCAATCAGTTTTAAAAATTTTAAGTTATCTTCCTCGAACGACCGTGCTTTGTATGGAAAACTTGTGCGCCGAGGAACCAACTTGTAGCTAGTTGCGCCCTTACTTTGTTTCGAGTCCGCTCAACAACTTAAGTGGGCAGCGACTAGTTGCGACAAGGTTTCTTGTCGGTTCTTGGCACCGCCAACGAGCTCTTGGCGTCCGCACTCAGCGCTTTCATGACTAAGGGCCTGCACCGCAAGTTCCCTAAAAGCGTGGGGCAAAAACATACAAAGGAAGGAATCAAGTAAAGGAAATAACATAGCAATTGATACTCAAAATAAAGTTATATTACAAGATAGCTTATGCAGCTCTAATAGATTGTTCTCGTAACATGACTAGCGGCGACAAGGAAAGGAAGAAAGCAGGCGGCCTAATCTCTGCGGTCGCCATCAACCCTCTTGACCTCGTTCACCTTGTCCACAATGGGTGCGACAAGGGCCTTGAGCACTTCCAGATCAGCATCCGGAGGCAGCTTCTTGAGGACGTTGGTGAGGTTGAGGCCTGGGTTGCGGAAGGCCACCTTCACCAACACCTTTTGCAGAACTCTCGCGCAGATCGTGCGCGACTCGTCGGCCAGCTGCTTTGGGATCCTTTCCCAGAGTCGCTGGAGGGCTGTCGCCACGCCCTTGAAGAACAATGTGAGCTTGGGGCTGGGTTGGAGGTTCTCATCGGAGGGGTACCCGAAATCCTCCATCCCCAGCTGCGCCAGCTCCCCGTCGATGACTGCGGCGATATTCACCAGACCCTCTGTCCAGAGTTCCACGGTCTCCTTAAAATTGTTTTGGGTTTCGGCGGCCCTCGTCAGCAGCGCTTCGTTGGCCTTGATCTCCTCCTTCAAGGCCACCTCCTGCTCCTTGGCGCCGTCCAGCGTCTTGGTCAAAGTAGCCAGCTTCAACTCAAGATCTGCGTTGGAGTCCTTGGCGGCGCTAAGCTCCTTGCCCTTCTCGATGAGACGACCCTGCAGCTCACCATGGGCGTAGGCGTCCTTGTCGCGCTCACACTTGAGCGCGGCAAGCTCTTCGCCGCTCGTCTTGAGATCGGCCTCCCGCTGCGCCATCTTCGTCTCCAGCTCCTTCTTGGCGGCCTCGGCAGCTGCGGCAACATCCTCTGCTTCTTTGAGAGCCCCGCCAAATGTTTGCACGCGCGCAGCGAGCTCCTCCTCGTGGCTGTCCAGATTGAGCTTCCGCTGCGCCAACTCGCCTTCCCGCGCAAACAGCTCCTCGGCGGCAAGCCGCTGTTGCTCTTCAGCTTCTGCCTTCTCGAGGAGGAAGGTTTTCTGCTCATCGGCGAGTTGCGCCCGTTCCTCTGCCATGGACCGGAGGGCTTCCTGGTTACGACCCCGGAGCTCCTCCGCGTGATTCTCGATGTCCACTCCCGCCCTCGCGACAAGTGCTTCTCGGGATTCCAGCTTGGCTGTCGGCCTTGGTAAGCGACACCGGCTTCCGCGGCCGCTCCTCCTCAGTCTCGTCGCTGCTGCTGCTTGGCGCGTCAACCAGCGTCAGCCCAGCGGAGGCAAGCACCTCTCCATCCAAGGTTTCTCTTTCGACCCGCGCCTTGGAGCTTGACGCCCAGGGGAGCTTGATGAAGACGCCATCACCGGCCTTCAAATAGGCGCCGGGCTGGGGCTCTTGAGCTGGCAGCTGCGCGTGCAGCGAGGATCGGTGGTCGACATAAGCGCCTTGCGCTCCTGCGACCTCGAAGTCGTCGATCGATCGCCGGACCCTCGCCAGGCTCTGTGGCGGCAGCTTTGGCGGCCTCCTCGCCGGCGGGCTTATCAGCGCCAGCTGCTTCTTCAGTAGCAGCGGCGTCGTCGGTGTTGCCGCGCGCGTTCTCCTCACCGGCAACCTCGGCCTCCATCGGCTCCATGGTAGAGGGATCTGACAGCCGAAAAAGGGAGAGAAGTCAAGCAAATATCCAAAAAGAAAATTAGAAGAAGAAGAACCCAAGGGAAGTTTTCAAGCAAGAGGATTACCTATACTGGGTTCTGTAGTCATGGTCTCCACCACCGGAGGGTCGGTGGTGCTGTCCCTTGCCGGGGAATGCTCCCTTGCTAGAGAACGCTCCCTTGCCGGGGATTCCTCCCTTGGCGGTGTAGTCGAAGCAGATAGCATGTCAGGGTCGGCTTCCGGGTGCTCCTGGTGAGGCGCTCGCTCGACTCGGCTTCAGGCTCGGCAAGCTCTCCCTCGCCGGCAAGCTCTCCCTCGCCGACAAGCTCATCTCGATCGGCAAGGCTTGCCGCCTCTGCTACCTCTGCCTCCTCCACGGTGAAACCAAACTCGCCCGCGGCAGCGGCTGCCACCGCCTCGTCCACTCTGGTGGCGATGCGCTGCATCTCCGCATCGGTGGTGTCGCGGGTGAGGCTCTTCTGTTCATCGGCGTGGACCGCCACTTCCACCAAGCCGTCGAAGAACTCCCGCACGACGTCGTCCGCAGGCTCTTGCCAAGTTGGGACAATTCCATGAGAATCGCCTGGCGGCATCATTCGCGGATGCGGTCGGCGAGAGTTGTTGCCTGTGAGCGATGCCCTTGGCAACTGAACCATTCGGGATGTTGAGGTTGTGCTTGAACAGCTCCTTGAGCATTGCGTCCAGCTCGGGGCAGTGAAGTTGAAGTTGAGGACGGGCGCAGCCTCGCAGTGTCCGCCGGACCCCGAACTCCAGGCGGGTCTCCTCCTCTCTGCGGGGCGATTCGGGCGAAGAAAATCTGCATGCACGGCGCCTGATGAGCCCGCAAGCTGAGGCGTAGGATTCGGGTGATGGCAATCTTCAGCCTATCGTCTTCCAGGGTCACGCTGCTCCAATCGTTGCCGCGCGCTACTGGGGCTTGGCGCTGGGCGGTAAATGGCTGCGGGTTCTCCTCGACAATCCAGCACCACTCTGCTCTCCATTCCTCCCACTTGCCGCGGAGCTCTCCCTCCAGATAAGCTTCCTTCTTGCCAGCTCTCGAGAGCCAGGCGATTCCGCCGGATAGAGGCTCTCCTCTCTCAACTCGGGGCATAAAGAAGTGGCGGAAAAGAGCTACGTTTTGGTGGACTCCGACAAAAATTTCGCAGAGATGTGCGAAAACTGCCATGGTCAGAACGACATTGGGGGTGAAGTCAAGGAGGTGCAACCCGTAGGTGTTCATGATATCACAGAAGAATTCAGAGAAACGCGGGCAGAGCCCGCAGTAGAAGAACAGCGCGAAGAAGGGATACCCATATGGAGCCCGTTCCGAAACAGCGGCAGAGAGTACCTTCGTGCGTGGATGCGCTCGCGTCTCCATCGACCAGAAGAGGTAGTAGTACTCCCTCAGCTCCTTCGCGGCGAGCTGGGGAAGGTTGTCCGCTCCTTCGCGCGCCCATGAGCAGCTGCGCCTCGGTCATCTTCACGGCTTTCCCCTTGCCGGTTTTCGGAGCCATGGCGAAGGTGGTGGGGGAGATCGACGGCGTTAGTGGTGCTGGTGGCGATGGGGGGTGGAGCGCTGCTCTCTTTCAGAAGGAGGGAGCGGCGGAGGATTTCTGAGATTGGAACAGCAACTGGCGAGATGGGCGAACTGCCCCTATTTCCCCTGCTTATAAAGAGGGACGGGGCGGACGTTCCGTCTTTCCGAATAAAGAACCACCCACGATCTCTCCCACGACGCCGCATTCAACGTGTGCCGTTAGGGGAGGGCGCGGTGGATTCGGAGCAAGATACGGTGTAACCCAGGCCGCGCGTGCCCGTGCACTGTTTTAGGCCTGGCCCAACAGCGCTCGGCACCATGTGTGGCCCAGGCCCGGGGGCTCCTGTCGGTGTACTAGAGTAGGGGTACCCTAGTATCCCGAACTTGTGCACGGGCAGTCGCAGCACTCCGCGGCAAGGCTTGCCAGGCGACCGCCAAGATCCTCCGTGGTTCCTTTGGAGCCATTCAAGAACATAGTGTTCAAGCCAAAGAGACAAGGCCCCGGCAAGAGGAGCTTGCCGGGAAGGCCAACCAAGGCATCTCAAGGAACTTGCCGTGACGCGCCACGCGTCCCGGCAAGGCCCGGTGAGCGACAAGCTTCCGGACGCGACAAGACAACGACCGCGGCGAGACGCTTGCCGCGGCAAGCTACCACTCTGTACCCGTGCTCCAGCACACCCACCAACGTGTCGCCCTGGGACCTTTCCAGCCGCGCGTGGAAAGAGGCTGTGCAGCCAGCGGTGCGAGGTGGCAAGCGACGCTGACAAGATTGCCATCGTGGCAAGCGGTGGTGTCCCTGACGGTCCCTTTTTGCACAATTTGGGCGACGCAGACAGGCATTTAATGCCTTTGTCCCCTGCCGTCAGGGTTAGGTAGGATACACTGTACAAGTAGTTGTACCAACCGTAGCTCTTTTCCATTTTTGCCTTTGTCTACGTTGCCACCTGTCGGTGACCCCTTGAGCATATAAAAGGAGGCCCATGCGCAACGTAGAAGGGGGTTCGAAGCCAGAAAACACTCACGCTCGGTCTCGTTAGCAGCTAGGGTGTACTGTAGCACTCAGCGCTCCCGAGCAAGAACACAATACAAATCAGACATGCAGCAGTAGGAGTATCATCTCTCCGGAGAGCTCCGAAGCTGGGTAAATTGCTCGTGTGCTTCGCCTCGATCTGCTCTTCGCGCGATCTCCGCCCCCCGCCGAACCGAAAGGGGCTCGGTCCGCCGGTCCCATAGGTGTTCGTTCCCACGACACATCCCCAAGCTTAATTCCTAATCATCCTCGAGTAGGTAAATGATAAAAGAAATAATTTATGAAGTGTGAATGCTAGCAAAGTGCATAAGTTTGATCAATGATAATTTCAATCACTTTTTCTAACATCACAACATCAATTCTTTCTTATAAAACTTCCCATGTTATAGTAGCAACCAATTCAAATGTTAAGGTTCAAACAATGAACTCTCTTGAAACTCAACAACCTATGTTCTCAGTCACCAAGCAATTTCAATTCAACTTATTAATAGGGTATAAGTAAGAGCTCCACATACTCAACCATCTTATAGTCTTCTATGATTGCTAACACTCACCGCGCACATGAGCAAAACGTTTCAACCGGACACATAGAAAGATAGGGGCTTATAATTTCACCTCCCAATGTATTCACCTCAAGGGTGATGTCAACAATAATAACTCATGCTACCCGTATCCAACTGGTTATATGTGCCTAGATCTTTCCTCACAACATGATGCTTGCCAAAAGAGAAAAATAAAATGGAATAGAGAGAAAAACTTTGACTCTTTGCATAAAAGTAAATACTGAAAAGTAAAAGATAGGCCCTTCATAGAGGGAAGGAGAGGTTGCCATGCGCTTATTTGTTTGTATGCTCAAGCCCTTAGTGCAAAAGAACGTCACATTATATTGCCCCTTATGATAGCAACCTTTATTATGCAGTCTGTCGCTTTTATTCTTTGCCATCACAAGTTCGTACAACACTCAATTTTCTCTTACACTAAATGATCTAACACTTTTAGAAGCAATTTTTATTGCCTTATTGCACCGATGACAACTTACTT
Organism: Aegilops speltoides; assembly: GCA_021437245.1. Taxonomy (NCBI): domain Eukaryota; kingdom Viridiplantae; phylum Streptophyta; class Magnoliopsida; order Poales; family Poaceae; genus Aegilops; species Aegilops speltoides. The sequence goes on from CM038141.1 coordinate 209,680,149, forward strand.
GAAGGATGTTTCTCAATCCTTAGGTAGGTATGGTGGACTCTTGAAAATAAGATTTGGGTTTAAAGGTTTTTGGATGCACAAGTAGTATCTCTACTTGGTGCGGAATTTTTATCTAGCAAAGATGGGGCAAGCACCACATGTTGAAGGATCTATGACAATACAACTTCTATGTGAATATGAACAAACATAAACCATTACATTGTTTTTCTTGTCCAACATCAACAATTTTGGCATATAATATTTTGATGGGGGCTCACAATCACAAAATATTTCTAGGATATTATATTTGCATGTGAAGGTTCTCTTCCTTATACTAATTATTAGTGAATTGCTTGTAAGACCAATATTGTGATTGTCAAGCCTCAAAAGATTTCACTTTATAAACCCAATGTGAAGCTACCACTAGGCATAATATGATTTCAACTTCATAACATTTAATTTATTCAATAATTTGCTCATAGGATATAAGTGAAGCACCAGAGCAATTCCATAGAGAAGAGCTTCGTTGACGGGATGTGAATGCCGCTTACCTAGCCTCCTATTTGAGGAATATATTTGATTTAAAAACTTTAACGTCTAAGTATTTTACTAAAAAAGCAAGAAAAATGATTTTTTTTGACATTTCAAGAGTGGCACAACTCATGTGAAGAAGCAAAAACTTAGGCTCAACCGATACGAACCGATAATATTTGGAGAAGAAAGTTGGGATGCCTACCGGGGCATCCCCAAGCTTAGATGCTTGAGACTTATTGAAATAGTATCTTGGGATGCCTTGAGCATCCCCAAGCTTGAGATTTTGTGTCTCCTTAATTCCTCTTATATCATGGTTTCCCTAAATCTCAAAAAACTTCATCCACACAAAACTCAACAAGACCTCATGAGATAAGTTAGAATAAATCAGTGCAAAACCTTATCATTCTCTTCTCTAGAAAATCACTAAATTTATTATTAAAAATTGCATACTAAATGCCTCTGCGTATTTAATACTCTTATCCTCAAATAGAATGAATAAACAAGCAAACATATGCAAACAATGCAAACATAACAGCAATCTGCCAAAACAGTACAGTCTGTTAAGAATGCAAGATTCATCATACTTTCCTAACTCCAAAAATCATGAGAAAAAAATACACTGTAGAAAATTTATCAGTTCTTATTTTGCAAAAAGTTTCAACAATTTATCTTATTGTTACTTTTCTAGGGAATTTTTGCAACATCGATAAACTTTCTGTTTTCAAACAGCAACAAGTATACTTGCAAAATAAGCATGACAAAGGCTATCATTGCCAATTTTATAAATAAAAGATGCAAAACATTATTCTAAATAACAGCAAGCAAATCCTACCAAAATAAATTGACACTCCAAGCAAAACACATATCATGTGACGAATGAAAACAGAGCTCCAAGTGAGGTTACCGATAATGTTGGAGATGAAATAGGGGATGCATTCCGGGGCATCCCCATGCTTAGTTGCTTGGATCTTCCTTGATTATTACCTTGGGTGTGCCTTGGGCATCCCCAAGCTTAGGGTATTGTCAGTCCTTATTCTCCTCATACCAACATCTCACCGAAACATGAAAACTTCAATCACACAAAACTTAAGGAACTTTGTGAGATAGGTTAGTATGATAAAGAGCAAACCATTTCACTTTGGTACTGTCAAATTCAAGATTCATAATTGTTTACACAAAATTACTACTGTATCATATCATTTCCACAATTTATATTTAGCAATATAAGCCATAGAATCAAGGAAACAAGCAAACTATGCATTGAAAACAGAATCTGTCAAAAACAAAACAGTGTGTAGTAATCTGTACTCAAACCATATTTCTTCCACTCCAAAAATAATGAAACAAACTGGACCACGTGAGAAATTTGTATATTAATCTTCTGCAAAAAGAGTCAACTCAAAAGCACTCTTCTGTTAAAAATGAGAGCTATTTTCGTGAGCGCATGAGTTTCTGTTTTTCAGCAAGATCAAATCAACTATCACCCAACATGATCCCAAAGGCTTTACTTGGCACTTTATTGAAACAAAAGCAATAAAAATGATTGCTACAGTAGCCTAATCATGTGAACACACAAAAACAGTAGGTAAAAATTGTTGGGTTGCCTCCCAACAGGCGCTTTTCTTTAATTCCTTTTAGTTACATGATGATTTCAATGATGCTCGCATAAAAGATAAGAATTGAAACATGAAAAAGATTATCATGAATCACATGGCAAGCACATTTAAGCCTAACCCACTTCCTCTGCATAGGGATTTTGTGAGCAAATAATTCATGGGAACAAGAATCAACTAGCATAGGAAGGCAACACATGCATAACTTCAAAACTTTCAACACATAGAGAGGAAACTTGATATTACTGAGATATGTAAAAGCATATGTTCCTCTCTCATAATAATTTCCAGTAGCATCATGAAGAAATTCAACAATATAACCATCACATAAAGCATTCTTTTCATGACACATAAGCATAGAAATTTTGTTACTCTCCACATAAGCAAATTTATTCTCATGAATAGTGGTGGGAGCAAACTCAACAAAATAACTATCATGAGATTGAAAAATAAAATCATGATGACAAGTTTCATGGGTATAATTATTCAATATAACATACATGTCATCACCATAATCATCAAAGATAGGAGGCATGCTTTCATCATAATAAACTTGCTCATCAAAACTTGGGGGACTATGAACATCATCTTCATCAAACATAGCATCCCCAAGCTTGTGGCTTTGCATATCATTAGCATTATGGATATTCAAAGAGTTCATGCCAACAACATTGCAATCATTCTCATCATTCATGCCAATCATTTTATTAAATTCTTCTTCTACAATTGAGCACAATTTTCCGAACTATCATTTTCAAGATAGATATTATAAAGATGATCAATAATATGATGCAACCTCAGTTCCATTTTTTTATAGTTTTCATTTATAAACCAAACTAATGATAAAATAAGAAACTAAAAGATTCGATTGCAAGATCTAAAGATATACCTTCAAGCACTCACCTCCCCGACAACCGTGCCAGAAAAGAGCTTGATGTCTACTACGCAACTTTATTCTAGTAGACACGTGTTGGGCCTCCAAGCACAGAGTTTTGAAGGACAGTAGCAATTTTCCCTCAAGTCGATGACCTAAGGTTTATCAATCCGTGAGAGGTGTAGGATGAAGATGGTCTCTCTCAAACGACCCTACAACCCAATACAAGAAATCTCTTGTGTCCCCAACACACCCAATACAATGGCAAATTGTATAGGTGCACCTAGTTCGGCGAAGAGATGGTGATAAAAGTGTAATATGGATGGTAGAAATATGTTTTTATAATATGAATAAATAAAAACAGCAAGGTAGCAAATAGTAAACATACACAAAAATGGTGTTGCAATGCTTAAAAATGAGGCCTAGGGTCCGTACTTTCGCTAGTGCAACCTCTCAAAAATGCTAACATAGTTGGATCATATCATTATCCCTCAAAGTGCAATAAAGAATCACTCCCGAGTTCCTATTAGCGGAGAACAAAAGATAGGAATTGTTTGTAGGTCACGAAACCACCTCAAAGCTATTCTTTCTGTTCGATCTATTCAAGAGTAATTACTAAAATAACACAAAGCTATTTTTTCCATTTGATCTATCCTAGAGTTCATACTAGAATAACACCAAAGCAAATTCATATTCATAACACTCAATTCACACAAAGAACTATAAAGAGACCCCAAAGTTTCCGTCGGAGAAAAACATGCATCAACCCCTATGCATAGATTACCCCAATATCACTGCGGGAATCCGCGAGTTGAATGCCATAACACATATCAAGTGAACCATAAGATACCTCATTGTCACCTCAAGTATTCATATTGCAAGACATATATCATGTGTTCACATGTCTGAATATTCAATCCGACAAGACAAAACTTTGGAGGGTAAAAATTCAATTCATCATAACAAAACTTTGAAGGGTAACAATTGATCTGACTATATTAACAAAGCCCATGATATAGATCATGAGAGAGAGAGAGATCAAACACATAGCTACAAGTATAAACCCTCGACCCCGAGGGTGGACTACTCCCTCCTCATCGTGGTGGCCGCCGGGATGATGAAGATGGCCACCGGAGATGATTCCCCCCTCCGATAGGCTGCCGGAACGGGGTCTAGATTGATTTTCGCGGATACAGAGACCTTGCGGCGGCGGAACTTTTGATCTAGGTTAACCCCCATGGGTTTCGGAATTTTTGTGAATTTATTGGGTAAAGAGGGGGTGTGGGAGGCCACCGAGGTGGGCACAACCCACCTAGGCACGCCAGGGGGCCTGGCATGCCCTGCTGGTTTGTGCCCCCCTTGGGGCACCCCCAGGTGCAGCTCTGACCTATTGGGTTCCTTCTGGTCCATAAAAAATCTCCGTGGAGTGTCGTTTCATTTGGACTCCGTTTGGTATTGATTTCCTGCGATGTAAAAAACAAGCAAAAAACATCAACTGGCACTGGGCACTGGGTCAATAGGTTAGTCCCAAAAATGATATAAAGTTGCTATAAAATGATTGTAAAACATCCAAGAATGATAAAATAATAGCATGAATACTTCATAAATTATAGATACGTTGAAGACGTATCAAAGGCTCTATGAACAGCAGCCAGTGGAGGCTGGATGAACAGTAGCCGTGGATGAACAGTAGCCCGTGGAGGCTGGAGCGAGGCAGTAGATGGTGGATGAACAGGACCCTGTTTCCATTGTAGGCGGTCTAACACAAGTTCGTTTCCTCCGTTTTGCGGTATCCACACCCCTCCCGATCAATAGGACCCCGTTTCAATAGTACGCACTCCAACACAAGTCTGTTTCCTCCGTCTTGCGATATGCCAGACCATTCCCGATGAACAGGACCCCGTTTCGACTGTACGCGGTCGAATACAAGTCCATTTCCTCGTTTTAAGGTACACCAGACCCTTCCCGATGAACATGACCCCATTTAGACCGTATGCGGTCGAATAGAAGGCCTGTTTCCTTTGTTCTATGGTACGCCAGACCTCATTTTGGTTGTTTCATCCAAGCCGGTTGGCTCTTGATGAACACGACGTCGTTGCTGCCGTTCGCTGGCTCTCCATGTACACGGGCCCTGGGCGTACGTATGCGCGAGTAGACGTTCGAGACCCCGCCCGTATGTACGTAAGTGGCCGTATTTTTTGGCATCTGGATGTATGTACGTGTACATAGTTTAGAAGGGGACTGCCTGAACTGCTAGGTCGGGGGCATGCCGAGTTCCGCCATCTACTACTGCACGTGCCACTGCTTGCTCGGCCATGGTTCATCATTTCAGAGAGACCAATTGAGCAGTATGTACATATATGTTCACGACAACGCTACATACGCTTCGATCGGGTGGGTCCCAGCTGTCAGGGAGGATAAGGATGCACTTCCTTGCGTGTGAAGATATAACTGGTGGGTCCCGGCTATCAATGGGAGGAATAATTTTTATTTTGCGAGTAATAAGGAGGCACTTACTTGATTTCAAAGATGTAGCTGGTGGGTCTAGCTGTTAGCCTCACAGCTTAAAGTCCACTTCCGATGGTTGTCGTTCGTTGACGTTGTTGACCACGAGGCGCAGAGAGCATCAAGGCGGTGGACAACGGCGAGGCCTAGGAAGGGAACGACGAGGAGCCAGAGAAGACGAGGCGGGTGGATGCCCACGAGGAGGGGAGTACAAGGGTTCACTGGTTCGGCTGCACTATAAGTCCGCCATCACCGGAGAATAACACGGGGTGTGGGAGAGTAGAGAGAAGGTCTAGCCAGTCATGGTATGGTCGGTCCGTGAGGCCTGCGCGGCAGCCCAGCCGGCCACGGGAGGCTGGAGCAGGCAGTACGACGGGCCTGGTTTGGGCGGCAAGAGCAAGAAGACCAGAGGTTGAAGATGTTGCACGACCGTTGATTTAATATCCAACGGTCGGTGCAGCTAGAATTGTTTTGACTAAGTTGTCAAAGCCCATACGCGTCAAGTTAGTTGGCCCACAAGTCAGCCTCCAAATCTGATTGGTCCCAGCTAGCAGGGGGAATCATTTTTTTGCTCATAATAAGGTGGCACTTCCTTGCGTGCGAAGATGTTTTCTGGGTTTTTTAATTTCTTCTTTTCGAGTTAGAATAAAAAGAAAACAATTTAGCATCTTTGGTACAATCTATATTTTTGCGAAATAGATCATAATAAAGCTGGTGGGTCCCAGCTGTGAGGGAGAGGTAACTTTTTTCCCACGTAATAAAGGAAACATGTCCCTGCGTGCGAAGATGTAGCTGGTGGCTCAAACATGTCAGGGGGAGAAATCTTTTGTTTTCGCATAATAAGGAGGGACGCCATGCGGGTCCCTACTGTTAGCCACTCCATGTTCATGCCTCTTCTGATGGTTGTCGTTTGTTAACAAAGTTGACCATGCCGCGCCGAGAGAACCAACGCGGTGGACGATGGCGAGGCCTAGGAATGGAACGACCCGGAGCCGGTGAAGACACAACAGTGGATGCCCACGTGGAAGGGAGTATGAGGGTTCACTTGTTCAGGTATGGTGTGAGGCTGTCGTCGCTGGAGAATAACAAGAGGTGTTGCTGACTAGAGGAATGGCCTAGACAGCGATGGGAGTAGGGTGGGCCGGTGAGGCCTGTGCGGTAGCACAGCCAACCACAGCAGGCGGTACCGCCGGCGGTAGTTTGGGCGGTTGAAGCATGAATATCCAAGATTAAAGAAGCACCACAGCCTTTAGATGGACATCCAACGACCACTGCTAATAGAATCATGTGTTGACTATACTTTTTTGAGGGATGTGTGTTGACTATAAGTTGACAAAGCCTTGCGTACACGTCAACCTAGTAGGCCCACAAGTGACCATCACATCTGTGGCAGAGAACATATAGCCCATTTGTGATTTGTTATAATGTACAACCCATTTTTTAATTCTAATAGAATTTTGTCAGCCCATTTACTGTTTATAAAATTACAGCCCATTTTCTAGCCAGGACTTTGTTAATAATTTCAGCCAACCGGTCAAAAAAATTCAACAAAATTTCCAACATTTTGATGGGATCCAAAATATTTTTTAACCTAAAATATAGAGTCAGATTAAATGTAATTTCAAAATAAATTTGTATTAGGTAAAAATCCAACGAAATTTTGCAAGCGCAACAAGTAATGAAATTAAAAAATGTAACATTTTTAGAAGAATTAAAAAATGTACCTGTTCGGTGTGTTTTTTATATTTACAGCCAATTTTTTTAATTACGGGCCATTTGTTATTTCTTAAAGTCCGTTTTCTTGGCAAGTCTAATGCAGCCCAGAGAATAACAAGTTGACCTGGGTTGGGTATTCCGCAAAAAGAGAATAGCTGGGCTAGCCATTTTCACATTTAAATATTAATATCTGAGCTGGATATTTGATCAACATAAAATAATAGCCTGGGCCAGATGATCCATAGCTCGCCCAGTTCATACCCTGCTCCTCTGAACAACAACAAAAACATCGCTCAATTAAAACTTTGCTCACACCTCAAAAACACAGATACTGCGCGAGCTACTGGGTCCCAGCTATCGGCCGCTCCTTGTGCAATTCTCTCGTTTATTAACTATATAGGTTGACAATGGTGTGGGACCGTGATGTCAGGAAACCAGGAGGAAGCAAAAAATATATAGGTGTATATAGTAAGGAGGCACTTGCGGACGTGTGGCTATGGCCATGGTGGGATCCACTATCATCCTCTCCAATTAAAATCATCTCCTGATTCCTCTTGTTTGGTCACCATGTTGACAATGTGAGATGGTGGCGCCAGTGCTAGCGCAACAACTCGAAGGACACGGAGAGGGACTCGTGGGCCCTATGGATGGTCTGATATAGCGCCTGCTACTCATTAGGGAAGCCAGGATCATAGGGACACATGTTCGCGACGGCATTGTCATTCGCTTGTTCGCCGACGATTCGTCCTTCCGCAAGCCGGTGACTGTTGAGGAGACGGAGGTTGCAGCACAGGTCCTCCTGTGCTGGTAGCTCTTCCACCATTACGGCGTCGAAGTGCAGCCGCACGTGCTCTATGGTGAACACGGCATGAACCGGCTTAGGCGGTGCCGCTGACTCCTGCTCGGAAGCCACGTCCATCGTCTGATTGTTATCGCTCAGCTCGGCAAGCTCGCTCGCGAGCCAGCATCCCGGCTGCTGGACCACTGCCAAGCATGAGTCTGACCACCCTGGCCCACCCAGACCGCCTCCCTCGCCCACGCATGCTTTCTGCCCGAAACGATCAGCGCCACCAGCGCTGCTTCCCGGTGCAGGCGATTGCTCCGCACTCAAACGACACAAGTGTTGTCTGTCCGTTCGTCTACCGCCCACATTAATGATACGCGGTTGCCGAGGCACCTACTCCGGCGCCACCCGTCTGTCCCTCTGCCGCCCACCATTGCTATATAAACTGCTGCACCGACCATAGCGGCAGTCATTCGCCTCCGTTACCTTTCTCCTGCCCACACCAGTACTGCTCACCATGGCTTCCTCGCGCTCTAGCGCTCTTCGAGACAGGCGGACGACGGACAGAAGGAGATGGCAGCTAGTGCTGCCGACTGGCTGGCCAGCAGGCAGCCGGAGGACGAAGACATCCCAATGGAGAACGTGGTAGTCGACTATCCGGCGCCAACCCCCTCCTTCGCGCCATCCTCGCCAGTGCATTGCACCATGACCATCGTCGAGGCCCATGCCCAATACATGGACACAGTGAGGTAGAAGTGTGAGGAGCAGTTCCAGGAGGCGCAAGCCGATGCTGCCTACAACCACCATCTCCTATAGGAGCACCTGCAGGTGGAGGAGCAGATTGTCATGGAGCGGGCAGAGCAAAGTCGCTGCTCGAGTCGTACTGCTTCGCCCGCGAGAGCCGCCTCACGCGCTGGCGGTACCGCATGCGGGTGGCGGAGGTTGCGGCCATCTACAAATAGGACGATGAATCACGCGAGGTGCTATTTGGCGAGATCGGCGAGGAGGCGGAGGACAATGCCGGCTCCGCCGAGGCCCCACCGCGCCGACATCGAGGGAGTGGACTTCGCCAGCTTTGGCGAGGCCCTGCTTCGTCGAGGCCCTACTCCGCTGAGGCCCGCCCCACCAACAACGAGGCAGATGACATCACCGGCTCCATCGAGGCCCCGCCCTGCCGGCAACGAGGGGGAGGATTTCCCTCGCTCCGCCGAGGCGCCGCCCCGCCGGCAACGAGGCAGATGACATCGCCGGCTCCGTCGAGGCCCCGTCCCGCTGCCAACGAGGCCGCGCCACACAAAAAACAAGGAAGAGTAGAACATGGTAGGTCTCCGCCGCTCGGGTCCAAGAAAGGCCACCGCTGCTACCCTTCGGTTGAAGCCAAGCTTGGCAGGTTGAGCATTGACGGTCGATTAGCTTCTTGATGGCGACATGGATTCGGAGAGGTCTGCTGGAGAATAAGCTTCTATTCGGCTCAGCCGGACACGGGAAATGGGCGCCGAAGCTCATAGATTTGGTTAATTAATTATACCTTCAGCGCGCCCCT